>CM030847.1:1366571-1991571 GCA_018105865.1 Metaphire vulgaris | reverse complement strand
GAAGAAAGGTTGCAGCAGCTTCTTACTTTTATCAGTGGCTGAAGCGACATTGCATTCACGTAAGGACCAGAAGATAACTGAGCAGGGTTAATATATATATATATATATATATATATATATATATATATATATATATATTAGGTTTATAGAACTTCGATCTTGCAAAACTGTTTATATGAAATCTGTCTTGTATATTATTATATATTATTATTCGTACTCTCGAAGAAAGCGCAGTTATGGCGTGGTTGAGATGAAAAGAACACGATATTTGTCGAATGTCACATTTTTATATACATTTAAAGTTAACTCGGCAAATTTCGTACTTCGCGAGAAAAGAAAGATTTTTAAAAATTGTCTTCCGCCAAAGTTTGTCGTCTATAATGAGTTTTTGCGCTACTCTGGTCACAGTTTCTGATCTGAATCTACAGCGTGTCCTAATCCGACAAGCTGTAGCGTGCATCGAATTGGTTCAAGATTTTTGATCCGTTCCCACTGGGTTTACGTATAAGCTTCGGCTTCTATCCCCAATATAAATTCCTTTTTATTCGAAAGAAATATAATCGTGATGCCATCGTCAGTGGCGGCTCCACGTGGGGCATGAGTGGGGATGCATTCCCCACACCGGACCTTTTTTGCTTGTCAAACTATTTTGGGGTAAAAGTCAAGTAAAATGACGGAGAAAAAAACTGCGGGTGACCTATTTTTTGCTTGTCAACCTATATTTTTCGGTAAAAGTCTAGGAAAATTCGAGGAAAATTGCCTTTTTTGCTTGTAAGCCGTTTTCATTTTAGGGCAAATTTTATTGATTTCCCCCTCTCTTTTCATCCTCCCCAAACTTCCCATAAATTCATTTCATCCCTCCCACCAAGAAATCCTGGAACCGCCACTGGCCTAATTTTGCTTTCCAGATAAAAGACATTATTATCTTCATCATCACAATTTGCAATAGGAACACATGTGAATATAATCTTGCTGGAAAAATTAATCAGGTGACGTTGCTTCCAAGGAACGTTAAAATAATGTCTCGAATAATTATTATTATTGTGTTTGTAAACCTATAGTCACGTGACCGCGGGCTTCGCGAAGGACTGTCGTTCCTGTGTGCAACGACCGTCGTCCTGGTTTCAGTTCGCGTCTACCTCATGGGCTGGAAGGCCCCGGAATTCTCTCCGTCGGACAATCCCGCCTCCGACTCCGACAGCCTGCTGACCAGAACGCTGACGTTCTGCCATCTGCCGTTTCTGAACTTCCTGTTGCTTCTCTTCCCGCAAAACCTGAACTTCGACTGGTCGATGGGCGCCGTCCGCCTCGTCGAGTCCGTGTTGGACGTTCGGAATCTCTGCACGACGGCGTTCTACGCGCTGTTCGGCGGCGCCCTCTGCCGTCTGGCGCGATCTCTGAATTCCGCGACGACGGGGTCGTATCCTCCTCCTCATCATCTTCCTCCTCGTCCTCGTCCTCCTCCTCACCAGCGAAACGGAAATTATTTCGTCCGCAGTTCGTCGTTCGTTTCGACGGACTGTAAAAACGACGACGCGCACACAAGCAATCGGACGGAGACGCTCTTGATAAACAACCATTTCCAGTCGTCGAAATCCGGCTGCTTTCGCTCGCATTCCAGAAACGGAACGGCTCACGCTTTCGATCAGATCGCCCATCATCAGACCCCCACTCATCATTCCTTCGCCTCGAACGGGTTCAAGCGACCGATCCCCTCCTCCTCCTCCTCCTCCTTCTCCTCCTTCTCCTCCTCCTCCTCATGGCAGACCATCGCCGACGACGAACGACGCAGCAGCAGCAGCCGCCCCAAGATCCTCCTCCTGAGCCTCTGTTTGCTCGTATTTCCCTTCGTTCCCGCAACCAACCTGTTCTTCTACGTCGGATTCGTGATCGCGGAACGGGTGCTGTACCTGCCGAGCATGGGCTACAGCCTGCTGGTGGCCCAGGGCGCCGAGCTGCTCTACGCTCGCTGGCGTCACCGTGCCTGGACGAAGGCGGCGTTTTTGTTAGTCTCCGCCTGGGTGCTGGCGGCCTACGGTCTGAGGACGGTGACAAGGAACCAGGACTGGAAAAACGAAGAGTCTCTCTACCGTTCGGGCATCGCCATAAATCCGGCAAAAGGTCAGACCTGAAGGTCTTAAGAACGTCGAGGAAGGTTTAAATTAGACGCCTAAGTCATGGGCGCCCACAGACATTTTTCCAGGAGGGGTCAAAACTCATTAATGGTCACGGTTGCATTACATAATTTTTCCAGGAGGGGGCAAGACACATTTTAACACAATGGTCACGGTTAATATCTTAGCAAGGTTTTCAGATTTCAATGTGCAATATTGGCATTTGCATTTTCCAGGGGGGCAAGTGTCCCCTCTCGCCCCAATGTGCGGGCGCCCATGGACTAAGTACTGTATTTGAACCCCGATAGGATTTTATTATAGAGACGAGTGATTTTAGAATCAGACCTTCAAATGTTATCGCTGTCCACGAGGCTAACAAGAGTAAAGAAGAACAGGGTGGGATTTGTAGGGGGGGATGCCAGGGATTATCCCCGTCACTGATTTGTGACATCCCAGGCACTGGTTTACAATTTGTCATCCCAGGGTGGGATGTCTTTATCCCCGTCACTGGTCCAGTAGTTGTTCAGAGCAGTCAAAGTGAGTGGTTATCGCAAGTTTTCACTGAAGCCTGAAATAGGCCGACTCCGGAGTCCTGATGACTCTGAACGTAAACAAAGGCACCTCCCGGACGCCGATGTAGAACTTTTGAGATTTGTAGACTGTTTGCAAAATTTTGCTTAATGTGAGCATTTGCCCCTCTTCCAATTCAAAGCACACCGGCCAAATAGGCCCATTTTATGAAATGAAAACAATAAATAATATTGGCTACGTAAGCTGCAACTATATGACATTTAAGTGTCACCAGCGACGTTCTTTTACGACAAAAATGCACCAAAATCGTTGGCGGCCGGGGCTCCGCCCCGGACCCCACGGAGGGAGCTCACGACGCTCCCCCAGACTCCCTAGTCGTTGACCCCCAGACCCCACCCGCCACTCGGCTCCTCGAACCTCGCGCCTTCGGCGCTCGCTCGGCCCATCCCCGGCACTGCTTTGCACATCAAATCCCACCCTGAAGAAGAATGAATACATGCATATAGGCGAAACTTCCGCTAGGCCTTTAGATTCGAGCCCCCCGCCCCCCCATTTTGACAGGCTGCCACAGGGAAAGGTGAAGGTTCATGGGTGGGGCTCCCACGCATTTTCATCCAAGTTTACGCCTACGAATACATGTTGCTATTGAAATTGCATCTTCAGTAAAAGTCCCTTTCGAAATTGACGCAGCAGTGAAAATTGTGGAGCTGTCTTTAGCATTCTTCACTACATCGATATCAATCGCTATTATAAACTTAGGCCATCGCCTTATGTATTTATAGCGCATCCAGCATGACAACCGCCGTTGTTCCATAATGCTAATAATGCACAGTTTATGTGCAAATAAACCGTATATTTGAAAATTATTTCGTCCTGTTAAAGAACGAATTCAAGCACCATATTCAGCCACTATCTTTAGCATCCATTACTACATTGATATCAATCACTATTGCAAACATGGGCCATCATCTTCTGCATTTAAAACGACCCATCCATGACAACCCTCATTAGTCCATAATGTTAATAATACACAGGATTTGTGGAAATGCAGGCGCATTTTTTAAAACTTATTTCGTCATGTTAGAGATCGATTTCAAGCACTATATTGAGACACTGTCTTTAGCATTCTTCAGTACATCGATATCAATCGCTATTGTAAACGTAGGCCATCGTCTTCTGTATTTATAGCGCATCCAGCTTGACAAGCCCCGATGTTCCATAATGCTAATAATGCAGAGTATTTGAGCAAATACAACCGCACATTTGAAAGTTATTTCGTCATGTTATAGATCAGAATTCAAGCACCACATTTAGCCACTATCTTTAGCATCCATTAACACATTGATATCAATCGCTATTGCAAACATGGGCCATCACCTTCTGCATTTAAAACGGCTCATCCGTGACAACCATCTTTATTCCATAATGGTAATAATGCACAGGATTTGTGTAAATTCAACCGCATTTTTGAAACTAATTTCGTCCTGTTAGAGATAGATTTCAAGCACCATATTGAGCCACTATATTTAGCATTCTTAAGCGCCATCTTATCTCTCGATTGATTTTTAGACATTTGGCAGAGAATAGACTTCTGAAAGACTTTGTATAGTGTCGTTTAAAATTGCTCAGGTTGTCATGGATGAACCGTTTTAAATGCAGAAGGTGATGGCCCATGTTTGCAATAGTGATTGATATCAATGTAGTAATGGATGCTACAGATAGTGGCTGAATATGGTGCTTGAATTCGATCTATAACAGGACAAAATAAATTTTAAATATGCGGGCGATTTGCACATATACTGTGCATTATTAGCATTATGGAACAACGGCGGTTGTCATGCTGGATGCGCTATAAATGCAGAAGGTGATGGCCCATGTTTGCAATAGTGATTGATATCAATGTAGTGAAGAATGCTAAAGATAGTGGCTCGATATGGTGCTTGAAATCCATCTCTAAAAGGACGAAATAAGTTTCAAAAATGCGGTTGAATTTGCATAAATCCTGTGCATTATTAGAATTATGGAATAACGATGGTTGTCATGGATGAGCCGTTTTAAATGCAGAAGGTGATGGCCCATGTTTGCCATAGGGATTGATATCAATGTAGTAATGGATGCTAAAGATAGTGGCTGAATATGGTGCTTGAATTCGACCTATAACATGATATCTTGGAAGGAGCGACTAAATCTTTGAGTTATATGGTCCAGAGAGTCCACTGGTCCACCCTCCACTGAATTTGGCAGAAATTGCTGATATAAAAATATATTTCTTAATTTCTTATGACAATGGTATTTTTCTATGTCGTTTTGCCGGTGGACGTCTAGTCGCTTAGGCCTATATCTTTTTATATCTTGGAAGGAGTGACTAAATCTTTGAGATATTTGGTCCAGAGGGATAGTGCCCTCTACTGAAATTGGCAGAAATTGATTGCTATTAAAATATATTTCTTACTTTCTTATGACAATGGTATTTTTCTATGTCGTTTTGCCTGTGGTCCTCTAGCTGTTTAGGCCTCTAGCTGTTTAGGCCTATAACTTTTGATATCTTGGAAGGAGCGACTAAATCTTTGAGTTGTATGGTCCAGAGGGCTAGTACCCTCCACTGAAATTGGCAGAAATTGATTGCTATTAAAATATATTTCTTAATTTCTTATGATAATGGTATTTTTTATGTCGTTTTGCCTGTGGACCTCTAGTCGCTTAGGCCTATAACTTTTTGACCCTCTGTTAGAATAAGTCGAATATCATCAGAAGATCGACTTTGAAGATACTGCTTGCGTTGCCCGATTTCAATCTTAAGAAGTATTTTTTATTATTACAATTATTTAATATTATATTCTTCTTCTTTTCTTTTTCTTCTTCTTCTCCTTTTTCTTCTTCTGTTCCCTCTTCCTCTTTCTCCTCTTCTTCTTCTTCTTCTTCTTCTTCTTCTTCTTCTTCTTCTTCTTCTTCCTCTTCTTCTAATTTGAACATAAAGACTAGATTTCTGAAAGACTTTGTATAGTGTCGTTTCAAACGGCTCATTATTTTTCGTGGCATTTCGAAGCTCTAGAAAAAAATTGAGACAGAATACATTGACAATTCTAGTACGGTTCGACACAACAGAGATGGGCACACAAGAATATGTGGTTTTAATTCGTTTCATCACTCTTCTGAATTTTTGCATATCTATAGCCTACTGTAGCACTAGTCCTTGCATTGTCCAATTTCAAACAGGGTATCAATTTTATAATATTTCTATGATCTATAAAACCTGTAATAAAAGAAACCAACTCTCTTAACTACATAGAAACCAATCGCTATTGTAAACGTAGGCCACCGTCTTCTGTATTTATAGGCATCCAGCATGACAATAGTAGTAGTAGTAGTAGTAGTAGTAGTAGTAGTAGTAGTAGTAGTAGTAGTAGTAGTAGCAGTAGCAGTAGTAGTAGTAGCAGCAGCAGTAGTAGCAGCAGTAGCAGCAGTAGTAGTAGCAGCAGTAGCAGTAGTAGTAGTAGCAGTAGCAGTAGTAGTAGTAGTAGTAGTAGTAGTAGTAGTAGTAGTAGTAGTATCAGCATCATTATCATTATTATTTTAATTATCAAACAATTTGACGTGCTGTTGCATTTGTCTATATATAGCTTGGGGAAACTTGGCGAATGTCTTCTACTCAAAGGGACGACTCAAAGATGCTGAAGAAGCGTACAAGTCGGCGCTGAACCATCGCGGAAACATGGCTGACGTCCATTACAACCTGTACGTATTGACTGAGGTATTGACTTTGACAATAACAACTAAGAGTCAATAGCTGTATATGCGCCTTCTTTCGTCTGTCAAATTTTTGAAGCGGCCGTATCTGGCGAAACCTTATGAAATTCTATTCAATCAAACATGAATATCAATTTGTATAGCGATTTCATAATAGTACGGTAGTCACCAGTCCGAAGTGAATGGCAGTATATATTATTAATGTCTTGCAAATGCCCGGGATCGAACCCAACTTGACTGCAGTTTGGCGCACTGCCGAATGAGCTAAGGAAACGCGCAGAGTTACAATAGATAAATGAGCAGTAAGCGGTCTGTAAGTATACATGTAAGACGTGCAGTAAGACTTTGCAAAGAATTAATAATTACTATATAATCAACGCGCAGCTCAGACCATCGTTTCAGTGCTCTGAGCGTTTGCATATAGAACCGTGTAGGCCCTATATTTGCGCAGCCGCGTAAGATAAATCCGATTCCGTTCACACCTGTAAATCTTACCTGTATTTGATGGCATTCATAAGTGCAGGTAGACGCCGTTATGTGAAGTCGTGTAACGCAAGAGGCAAAGGCGGAGACGAGAACTCCAGTGCAACCGGAAGTACCATCGATAGTATATACAGAGACGGATAATAATTGAATAGCCATCTAATTTTACGACTTATACGAATAGCCTGATCTAAAAAATCTTTAACCTCATTTAAAACTAACTTAAAAATATTTCTTTTAAAATGGCAAACCTAATTTTCTGGCTAAAATTATTTAATATTGACTCCTCAATTATGATCACTAAATACCTTTATTATACATTATATGTACTAACTACATTTTATACAATCAATATGACTATATGTACTATCTGTGGTTACTTTCATCCAATAAACTAAATCATCATCCTAAATAATTCCTAATTTCCATCATTTAAAGACAGACATATTCCTTTGAGGTTGGCCAATTGTACAGGATACAAATCCCTTTAGGCCAATCCTTTTTTTCTCGCAACTGATTTCTGTACTATGAGTTTTGAAACATTATTCTTTAAAGTATGTACAAGCAAATGGACATTCAAATTACATTTTAATAGTTTAATTCCACGTCTTTTTTCTTGATTTGTACTCATCAGTATGTTGAGAAAAATAGCGATTGATTGATTGAAACGACTAAAATTACGACCGGCAGCATCTATCTATCTAGCATCTGCAGACTCCGTGTGCGACCTAAACACAAGAAAATGAAAAAACACACTGAAAAACGTAGAAAAAATGGGGATTGATTGATAGAAAGTAAGTAAGAGAGACAGACAAAGACAAACCAACCGACTTACTCACTAATTTAATTTTTTTATTTCATGACTGAATGACACACTGACTGACTGACTGACTGACCGACTGATCAATGACCAACTGACTGATTGACTAAATGATCGACTGACTGACTGACTGACCGACTGACTGACTGACTGACTGACTGACTGATCAATGACCAACTGACTGATTGACTAAATGATCGACTGACTGACTGACTGACCTGACTGACTGACTGACTGACTGATTAAAGGAAAACGGATTAGTCTTTGCTCTTTTGTATCTCGTTCTTTAGTCTTTTATTTTGTAGTAAAATATGAAGTAATTGATGAAATTGGAAGAAGAAAAGCCAGATGGAAAATTTTTTAATTGGACGATTTAATCACGGAAACCAAAAATCCCTTCAAATGACAAACTAATGCACCTTACGACAGGCATTTGGATATTTTCGTCAAATAAGCCACGATACATATATTAAACGGGCTTTTGCGGAAAACGAGACCTATAATTCTTCATGAAAATTCAGAAGTCAATTAGACTATGTCCATTAGAACAGTCAGACTGACATCGAGGATTTTGGATGATACGATGAATGTTGCATAGCCTATGAATCAAATGCACAGATTTCAAATAGAGATTTATGCATATAGATAGAGTCGCAGAAACGCGGCGATTTCTGAAATTCAAATAAAAAGAAGTCGGTAACAAGGTCCTATCTGTAGCGCCAGACATTTTATCTCTTCCGCCGCGATTCGCTTTTGAAGTCGATGGGTTTTTTCTCCTGTTCCCGGATTTTCCAATCACACCGACTCGCTCATACACTCGCTCACTTTGGATGTTGACTATTGCTTGGCTGATCATATACTTTTCCCACAGCTATTTTAATTAGGAAAGGCTGAGCGCTTGTAAGAATAAGCAGCTACTGTTGTGCTGCTTTCCGAGGCGCTATAGAAATCTACGAGATTTTACTTACTTACTTACTTACCCGCTCACTCGCTCGCTCGCTCGCTCGCTCGCTCGCTCACCAACTTATATCATTGTGTGAGGGCGATTGTCGCGCGTGAATCTGTGCATTATATACAATTATACAATACATATATGCGACGGGCGCTTGTGCTTTCGTTCGTTCGTGCGTGCGTACGCGGTCTTACTCTACCCGGTGCCGAAGTGACGTTTGCGTCGGGCGCGCCATTATCTGTCGGCGTGCAGATGGTGTTGCGTCTCTGGCGCCGATTCATCTCCGCCGTAATTACGCGGCGCCGCTTGGCGCTTGGCGCTGCGTCGGCGACGGCGTCGGCGACGGCGTCGGCGGCGGCGGCGACGCTCGTAACGGCGTCGTGAAACCATGGCAACGGCAAATGGCCGAGCGTCGTTAATGCTTTACTTCTGATGAAGTGACCATCCGCCCGGTGATGGTCGAGACGACCAAGACGAACCCCACGCGGCCTGAAATCAAAGCACAGACGGACGGACAGACAAACACAGGCACAGACACACAGACGACAAACTTATTCGATGGATGGAAGACAGACAGACAGATAGACAGACAGGCAGAGACAGGCAGAGAGAAGAGAGAGAGAGAGAGAGAGAGAGAGAGAGAGAGAGAGAGAGAGAGAGACAGAGAGAGACAGAGAGACAGAGAGACAGAGACAGAGAAAGAGACAGACAGACAGAGACAGACAGACAGAGAAAGAGACAGACAGACAGAGACAGAGAGACAGAGGCAGAGAAAGAGACAGACAGACAGAGACAGACAGACAGAGACAGACAGACAGAGACAGAGACAGAGACAGAGAAAGAGACAGACAGATAGATAGATAGATAGATAGATAGATAGAGAGAGAGACAGACAGAGAGACAGAGACAGAGACAGAGAGAGAGACAGAGAGATAGAGAGAGTAACACAGTTTAAGAGAAAGTCTTTATGCGATCGTTGGTGCTTCTATAGGGTCTTGGTAGCACAGTGTCGTAGAGATTTCAGCGCATCTAATGCAGCACTTTCGCTGCAAATGATTCTTTAATATACGGACATATTCTTTTTCTTTAGTGAAGCAACAGAAAATAAAAAATAGACTGGAAAAGGAGAAGCTTCCTATACAGACCCCTTAACTGGGGATCCCGGATATATCCGTCCATTTTACATTGAGTTACAGTTAAATACACGGTTAAGGGGTTAAACAGAGTTTTTCCTTTATGATCGACCACACTTCGTTCCAGTGGCGGCTCCACCGGAGGGGCCAGGGGGGCCCGTGCCCCCCTATTGAGTGTCCGCCCCCCAGTGCCCCCAGTTGGGACCCTATACTTAATGCTACATACATTAAACAACAATTGGTTGCCCCCATGATTAGAAGTTGCCACCCCAACGGCCCCCCACTGGCCAAATCCTAGAGCCGCCACTGCTTCGTTCAATAATTAATTCAACGAAATCTCTTCCTCTCACAGAGATTTATCATGGGCGGTGTTAGTTTCTCTCGGCGCTGATTTTAAAAAAATGCAATCCCACTAATTGATATTGGCAGTTGTTTTAAGTCTGGGCACTTCGCCTGTTGCAATAAGCTGCGAAAATTCAAATTGTTCGTATTATGACATCAATTCGATAATTAATTATCTACATTGTATACCGTTGTACGATTATTTAATACAGGTAAATTGATGTGCTGGATAGATAATTAATACACGTAGATATTATCAGCAAATGGTATTTTGGTGATTTAATAAGTAATAAGCTGTAAGAATTATGCTAAAAGGGTTAGGCTTAGAGTTAGGGTTAAGGTTAGGGTTACAGTTGGACACAACAACGGGTGGGCCCTCACGACGTTTACTACAGATTGACGCCAGTGACGGCTCTAGAATTGGGCAAGTGGGGGGGAGGGCGTTGGGATGGCAACTTCTAATCATGGGGGCCAACCATTTGTTGTTTAATGTATGTAGCATTAAGTATAGGGTCCTAAACAGGGGGGAGCACTGGGGAGGGGCAGGCACTCAATAGGGGCATGGGCCCCTGCCCCCCGGTGGAGCCGCCACTGATGGCAACGCTTTGAAAACCAGTATCAGCCACATAATAGACTATACGATCATCGGTACTGCGGATTTTTGTTCAGTGTTTTTGACATAACGTCGTAGTACAATCGCATCCCAATATTTCGCGCCGGCGTAATAATATATTATTTATGCGCGCCGGATTGTATTTTGACAGAGGCATTCTCTACCAGAAACAGAGTCGATTCGACGAAGCCATCCAAAGCTATCGCTCCGCCATTCAGTGCAGACCTCGTTTGACGAGTAAGATGGCTGTTGTCGCGTGTATGTGCGTGCTTGTATGTGTGTGTATAACTGTATATACTGCATATACTGTATATACTGATATATATATATATATATATATATTAGGGTGTCCCTTACGTCAATGGTATAACAAATTGCGATGAATGCGGTCTGACCCCAATGCCCCATATAATGGTTCAGTCCGTGGAAAAACACTGTGTTGAAATTTTTTGCAAGTATATATATATATATATATATATATATATATATATATATAAAGACAGTCTTCGCATAAATTTTCCATCGCTAGATGTCTTTTATCACATCTTGACGACTGTGGCGGCTCCAGGATTTGGCAAGTGTGGGGCCGTTGGGGTGGCAACTGCTAATCATGGAGGGCCAACCATTTGTTGTTAGGTATGTAGTATTAAGTATAGGGTCCCAACAAGGGGGCCACTGGGGAGGCCAGGCACTCAATAGGGGGCACGGGCCCTCCCCCGCCCCTCCTATGGAGCCGCCACTGCCTGTAGATCGAAATTGAGACTGATATTATTGATTATTCTTGCAAAGATTAAAGCAATGAAGATGGAACAAGAGGAAAATGTGGGTTTTGTCGGAGAATTTCTTCAAATCGATTAGATTTTTCGATATCAAGGCTCTATAAACCCTCTATTCAACAGGCCTTCAATTGGCTTCTCCCACACAGCGATTTAATTATAAAACTTGTTTTTGATGTCTATAAGACCTGTTATATAATGAACCAGATATCTTAATACGCGGCTTTTCCTCGATCGCCTTACTAGTCATTCCACAAGATATTCGGCAGGACTTTCATTTAGTTGATGTCCCTCGTTCTCGTACAGTCAATGCATGGTGTTAGTGTGTAGTATGAAATGGCTGAAAGTGCTCTATTTCGAACGCTGTAGATCGAAATTGAGAAAGATATTATTGATTATTCTTTCAAAGTTTAAAGCAATGAAGAAGGAACAAGAGGAAAATGTGGATTTTGTCGGCGAATTTCATCAAATCGATTAGATTTTTGATATCAAGTCTCAATATTCTATAAGACCTGTTGTACAATGAACCAGATATATTAATACGCGGCTCTTCCCTCGATCACGCTACTAACCATTCCTCAAGATATTCGGGAGGACGTTCATTTAATTGATGTCTCTTGTTCTTGTACAGTCAGTGGCGTTAGTGTGTAGTATCAAATGGCTTGGAGCGTTCTATTTCGAACCCTGTAGACAGTGGCGGCTTCAGTATTTGGCAAGTGGAGGGCCGTTGGGGTGACAACTTCTAATCATGGGGCCAACCATGTTGTTAGGTATGCAGTATAGGGTCCCAACAGGGGGGCACTGGGTGGATCAGGCACTCAAAAGTGGGGCACGGGCCCCCCGAACCCTTCCTGTGGAGTCGCCACTGCTTGACGACGTCATTAGATTCCACTATTTCAGTCAGGTTTCTTCCTTTACCTTCGCTGATGTCTTGAAATATAAATTCCGATTGACTTTGAAATGAGATATACCTCGCCACGCGTCATCTTCTCGTGAAACTAACGCGTTGAATGATTCTCGTCCTTTTCTCGTCCACTAAGTTAAAAAGAACCGCGTAAGTCGAGTCATAAAACTTTGCGATGACCAGTGATTAATTAATGATTACATGTTCGTACCAAGTCGTCTTAGAAAGCAAAACTATGTTTTATCTGAGCAGAGAAATGTGGCATCATCTTTACTACCAGTGGCGGCTCTAGGATTTGGCAAGTGGGGGGCCGTTGGGGTGGCAACTTCTAATCATGGAGAGGCCAACCATTTGTTGTTTAATGTATGTAGCATTAAGTATAGGGTCCCAACTGGGGGCATTGGGGGGCCAGGCACTCAACAGGGGGGACACGGGCCCTCTGGCCCCCCGGTGGAGCCGCCACTGTTTACTACCTTAGTTTAATAGGCAACTCGTAGTGTTGCACGTTCGTGCCTACGAAAATACACTTCTGTAGAGTTCGTATTTGCATCTATTTTATTTAATAGTAATTAAATACTTTTAGATGAAGAGACAAGAGCAGTTGGACGAATGTGTCATCGCTTTTAGTGTTCAGGCGTTATATATCAAGTTATTCAGGCGCCTAGTTCTTTTAACGCCTCAGACGGGAGATAAGTGTACAGTGTTGACTCGCCTCTTCGCGTTTTCCTGCGCGTTAATAGTTCACACTCGACGGTTCGCACCTGCAGTCTTTGGTTAGATGGCATCTTTCGAATGAAGTGCAAAAGCCTGCTGGTGTTGCCGCTGTCATGAGTAAACCGGATCAGTGTTTTTTTGTGGCGGCTCATTTGCCGGGTACGGCAAAACGGTGCTTTCTTTCCAGAAATCACTGGACAGGAAATCACTGGTGTTCATTGTGAATACACTGAGTTCGTATAGTAAATGAGAGAGTTGAGAGTTGAGAGTTGATATAATAATGTATCCGATCTGGCTTAGCTGCTTAATATTTTTGACTGGTCTGTCAATTTACAGTACAAGGGGCTTTGACTGTAACGTGCTACACGGTTGCCTATGGCGACGTGCCGGAAATTGCGCAGAAAACGACAATCTGTTTATTCGTCTTTCGCATTTTCTTATTTCCCTTTGTTCACTCGAGTAATGTTTCGAGTGGTTTAAGACTCACTGTGACATCCAGTTTTTCACGGCGTCGCTTTCTACTAAGCAGTTGCTTGGTGGCAGTGGTGATACTCTGGCCCTGCGTATCTTCGCGGGGTGGGTGTGAGGGGTGGGGGTGACTTTCCTTAGACGAGTTTATTTGCGTGGAAAATAAAAATACAGGGTGGCGCAAAAAACGGACTATTAAATGCCAAACCTAAATGTGACTAGTCCGGTTTTTTGCGCCACCCTGTAATGCACTTTCAACAAAGTTACTCGCTTTGTCACTCAGGCGAGGGACGATTTGTTTTATTACAAACCTTTGAATCACTTCAATTTTGTTCCTTAGGCCTTGCCCGATTTTCTTTTTCCCGGCGTTTTTCAAGGGAGGATATCCTACTCTAATGTCCGGGTTCCTTGTCAAGTGACCGACGATTCAGTCTCGGTTTGATGATCTCGTGCAGTCTTTGACCTTCATCTCTAACCTGGCATATTATTTTATCTTCTCCAGCAAGAAGCTATGATAATACTGTACATGAACCGACGCAATATAATCACAATATAGCTCCTTCAACCTGACAACCTGAGAGGTTACTACATAGGTTAGGCCTAGGTGCTTAATTGTCCTGCATCGTGGGCCTACAGTTGTATACCGTATTGGTAGAAATTACGTCGTTGTTCATCTCTTACGGTTTTAAATAGTCTGCAGAATGGTATTTGATTTTCCGCTATCGTAACTATTGGCTGTTCTTGCGTTTCGTTACAGTTTCCTTGCGAATTCATTTATACTCTGCTGCTTCCTGCTTTCATATTTCTACTTTCCTATCTCCAAGCAGTTCTGCTTTCCTGTTTTTCACATAGCAAATTTTTCGCTCAAGTCTCCTCCTTATCGCCTAAGCTCCGGTCTAGACGGCAATTTATTTTAGTACAGTTGATAAGCCGTATGATTGTTCATTTTGTGAATAAAAGCATGAAATTTTAAACATTGGCACTTCTTATAATTTAGTAACATTCTGTCAAGAGGCATTCGAATAAACTTAAGGGTAGGGGTACCCCTAGGGGTAGGAGAATGGGTACCCCTATGGGTATGACTAGGGGTAGGGGCAGTGGTACCCATAGGGCTAGGGGTAGGGGTACCCCGTGGGATATGGTAGGGAAATCAAAAGTGCTAGCCATTCACACGTCTGCCAATACCATTCTCTGTAGTTTTATATCAAAAGTGCTTGGCATTCAGAATTTTGCCTGTGGTATTCTCTAATGCGTAAACTGGACATTTTAAAGGACATTTTTAAACTTCAGAGAATGGTATTGGCAGACGTGTGAATGGCTAGCACGTTTGACAGAGATATGAAGAGCACCTGCTAATCAAGTTTTTTCAAAAAATTAGGTCACTATCTCTTGTGATTTCAAAAGTGCTTGGCATTCAGAATTTTGCCTGTGGTATTCTCTAATGCGTAAATTGGACATTTTAAAGGACATTTTTAAACTTCAGAGAACGGTATTGGCAGACGTGTGAATGGCTAGCACGTTTGACAGAGATATGAAGAGCACCTGCTAATCAAGTTTTTTCAAAAATTAGGCCACTATCTCTTGTGATTTCAAAAGTGCTTGGCATTCAGAATTTTGCCTGTGGTATTCTCTAATGCGTAAACTGGACATTTTAAAGGACATTTTTAAACTTCAGAGAATGGTATTGGCAGACGTTTGAATGGCTAGCACTTTTGATAGAGAAGTGAAGAGCACCTGCTAATCAAGTTTTTCCAAAAATTAGGTCACTATCTCTTGTGATTTCAAAAGTGCTTGGCATTCAGAATTTTGCCTGTGGTATTCTGTAATGCGTAAATTGGACATTTTAAAGCAGCCTCTACTGAAATTGGCAGAAATTGCTACGTATTTGAAAATGTTCTTCTATGTCAATGGTTATTTTTGCCTATAGCCGTATGGGTAAAATATATAGAACGTATTCTTTTATAGCCCTATAACTTTTGATTTCTTGGGAGGAGCGACTAAATCTTTGAGTTGGGTGGTTCAGATGGTTAGCACCCTCTACTGAAAAGGGCAGAAATAGCTACGTATTAGAAAATTTTCTTCTATGTCTATGGCTATTTTTGTCTTATTAGCCGTATGGGCAAAACATATAGAACGTATTCGTTTATAGGCCTAAAACTTTTGATTATATGTTAATGGCCCTGGCTGCTGCATTGAATTATAGAAAATGTAAGTGAAAACAAAAATCCCCCCCCAGAAATTTCAATGACGCAACGTGCATCACTCCCCCCATAGGATAGACGACCCTGTTCCTGACTTGCGACTGATGCGCAATAATGAAAAATTAATATGACGTCGATAGAATATCGTAGTGTGTCTATCCATGCCGTTATTAACTTGAATTATGAACAAGCACTTATCCATAGAATCCATTGTAACAAATTTATTATTAACCATTACTCGGCGGACTATATATATATATATATATATATATATATATATATATATATATATATATATATATTCAGTGCGACGTGTCTGCGGATAGAATTGAATCACGCGACAAATTCTACGGGGTTATACGGGAGGGGGGAAGGGCGGAGGAAAATTGTTTCCATTTTGCCTCGATTTCTCGGAAATTTATTCGCGTATACGTAACCCTTACACCTGCTCCCACAAGCCTCGAACCAGAAACTAATGGGTGAGTTGACCAATCGCCCGCACCTCTGAATTATTTATATCGACGCAATTCTTTGTGGAACTGTTATCCTAGAGATCGCATTAACGATAATATAGAAACGGGTTATTTGTTTGCGACGTGCATCGCGGACGAAGAAAAACGGCGACTCTATTAAGAATGCCTTCTTGTGCTGCTGCTGCTGCTGCTGCTGCTGCTGCTGCTGCTGCTGCAGAGGCCGAGTGTCACATTGCTTTCAATGTTCCTACAAACTTCTGTGTAGCTTCAATCATATTTTGCCAAATAATCTGTCTGGTTCTCTTCTATATGCAAAATGATATGACACCGTCTTCGAAGTCGTCGTCGTCATCATCACAGTCACCATCATCATCGTCGTCATCGTCGTCGTCAGCTACGTTATCATCATCATCGTCGTTATCGTCGTCGTCGTCATCATCACCGTTATCGTGGTCTTCATCATTTTTGCAATGCGTCACCGTCGTCGTCATTGTCTTCATCATCATTGTTATTGTCGTCGCTATCATAGGCGGATTTAGAGTTTAATATTTGGGTAGGCTAGCATGGGGATCTGGGGGTGCCATCCAGCACGCCACAGACCTGGTGTTGATGGAAAAAACATTTTTTTGTTTTGGTGGGATTAGCTGGGTAGGTTTAAGCCTCCCCTAGCCTTTAATAAAATCCGCCTATGGTCGCTATCATTATCATTGTCGTCGTCATCGTCGTTCGTCATCATTGTTATCGCCACCATCATCATAATCGTCGTCGTCATCATCATCATCATACTGTAATTAGCCGGTCTCTTCTTCATTTCTTCATATTATAGGTTTCAATACCCGCATACTGCTTGAGATTCGTACAGTCAGTTATTTTCATTTCGGTTTACTTACTTATTTAGGTAGGAAGAAATGCTTCTCTTAGCGCTTCGTCAGTTCCGATTTAACGCTTGCTTTCTCTCATGCATCATGCGACTCCTGGCTTTCTGTTGAAATTAAATAGGTACAACTCTCCTTATTTGGTTAGACAGGGTTTCCAGTTGTAATATAGGGCCTATAATCTATTCATATATTAACAGTCGATCTGTAAACTGCAGTTACGAGACTGAACTGTCGTGGAACAGTGTATTCGTTGATTCACTAACTCATTGGGAATATTTTAACTAAATTGTATTTGAATTTTATTCAGTGGCTCACTTGAATCTCGGAATCGTTTATTCAGCAATCGGAAGGAAAGACGAGGCTAAAGTGGTGAGCCGACATTCCTTAGTTATTTTCATTTGCTCATAAACTTGTAACTCAACTCGTAGTTTAAAATTATTATATTCTATTCAGGGATATTTCTATAATTGTGAATTTGGGGTGTGTCGATTACCGTTTCAGTTTGGTCTAGATATTATTACAGATTAACAGTATAATTGTTAAAGCATGTGCCGATGTTAAACGTTACAACGACGATGAAATTTTGAAAACATTAGATCTAATGTTACCTAATGTCCTTGTACAATCGTTAGCATCTGTCTGCGCAGAGTTAAAATATCTGCAGTGAGTCTTGGTCTTTGTAAAAATTCCCGACATCTTTTTTTCAAAAAGCGATTTCGATAATTGCTGTTTGAGCTTTCCTGTAGTTGCAAATTTTTTAAATCAAAAGCGCGACATTTGGCTGCGCACAACCAAACAACCAGCTGCATATGCTTAGTTCATTCAACTCTACCGTCCGCTTCATTTCAATTAATCCATTTACCATTGCAAAGCTGTTGTGAAGTTAGCCTCAAAAGATGTGCTACATGTTATTATTATTATTATTATTATTAGTAGTAGTAGTAGTAATAATAATAATAATAATAATAATAATAGTAGTAGTAGTAGTAGTAGTAGTAGTAATAATAATAATAATAATAATAATAATAATAATAGTAGTAGTAGTAGTAGTAGTAGTAGTAGTAGTAGTAGAAGTAGTAGTAGCAGTAGTAGTAGTAGTAGTAGTAGTAGTAGTAGTAGTAGTAGTAGTAGTAGTAGTAGTAGTAGTAGTAGTAGTAGTAGTAGTAGTAGTAGTAGTAGTAACAGTAGTAGTAGTAGCATCATTAGAACAATTTTTATAGCGCGGTGTGACTGACGAAGGCCAAAGTTAGGGGCACTTTGACAAATGTCGCTTGAATGAATTGTTAGATAAGCGTCTTTAGATGTTCCTGAATGACACAATAGAGTTGGCTCTAGTGGCGTTCTGAATGGAGTGAAATTTCCGTGAAATTGGATCGCCGTATTAAAGCCGATCTGTCACCGAACTTGGCAGCTTCGACTGGAACGGCGAGTAACTGAACGCAACTGCTTGAGCCATGTCCAGAGAGAGAGAGAGAGAGAGAGAGAGAGAGAGAGAGAGAGAGAGAGAGAGAGAGAGAGAGAGAGAGAGTCACATCCGAGTAGTTCTGGAGACGGGCGAGGAGATGGGGACATGCTAAGCAGTACAATTTCCGACGAATTTTCAGTCACTAATAATCTGAAAACCCGACACAAACAAACCGACAGCGCCGTGAAGCGAGCGATAAAACAGGTCTACGCTGTATGGGTGACAGAAAAAGGAACCATTCGTTGTTAGTTCCAAAACTTATATATATATATATATGTAATGTAATGTAACAAGATACATATATATATATATATATTTGCAGCCTTGAACATAATGAAAATTCATCGTCCGCTAAGTTCTTATTGCTATGCGATGGACGAGCCCGTTTTATTTCGTTTCTGTCAAAATAAAAACTAATAGAATTTCCGTCTGCTGGTAGGGTAAAAATCGACAGGACTCGTTGATGCTGCTAAGTTCTGACTTCCTTTCCCGGGTGTGACCTGTTCAAATCAGAAGAAAACTTGCCGACAAAAGAAAATTCAGTGTGCTGTGCCTACTCATGCATAAAAGCAGCATAAATTACAGTAGCATAGGCCTAAACAAGTGACGCAGTATACAAGCGCAAACGGCATAAATTGTAATTACTACGTTGAAGCAACTTGCGTGAAACTGCGAGCTGTTAGAACAGACTGAGATTTATTTAACGATACTCTGTCACGCAATAAGAATACAGCACAAGTCTACTCTCGAAAGCAGCGCCTTCTCTTTCAGCGTTTGTCTGTTCTTCGTCGTAAATTACAACGTTCACCCTTACTCCACGTGATATTCTCTCCCTGTTGCTTGCTGACATGCCACCCCATCATAGGCGGATTTAGAGTTTAATATTTGGGTAGGCTAGCATGGGGGTCTGGGTGGGGGGTGCCATCCAGCACGCGACATACGTGGTGTTGATGGAAAAAACTTTTTTTTGTTTTGGTGGGATTAGTTGGGTAGGCTTAAGCCTACCCTACCTAGCCTTTAATAAAATCCGCCTATGCACCCCATCAGTGTTTTATCCAGACTCCAGGCCTATGGGGGGGGGGGGAATTGACTTGGCTGGAGGGGAAGAGACACAGTTCAATGCAAATATTTTTAGTGCTGCGATTTGGAGGGGGATTTGGGGGTTTATGAGGGGGAATCTCCCCTCCTAACAGGCCGGCATAAAACACTGCACCCCATACTTTAACAAGAAATAAATTATTATTACTGCTATTCTATCACATGCTTTACTCATTCCTGTGTCCTCCTCCTCCTCCTCCTCCTCCTGTTCTATGCTATTTTCTCGACAATTATCGAGTGTAGTTGTCAGTGCGTTTTTTCTAAACGTTGTCCCTCTAGATCTACAGACACTGTGCCGAGATAGACACAAGTGGTTTAAAAGACCCGCGCCTACACGAACAGACGAAGGTCTCCGCTCTTTACAACCTCGGTCGACTTCTGGCAGACGAAGAAAAACATCAGGTTACAACTCATTCGTATGCTGAATGACTGTTCCATATCGCTCAATTAACTTCTTCGGCCACTGCTGCTGCTACTACTACTACTACTACTACTACTACTACTACTACTACTACTACTACTACTACTACTACTACTACTACTACTAGTAGTAGTAGTAATAGTAGTAGTAGTAGTAGTAGTAGTAGTAGTAGTAGTACTAGCACTACTACTACTACTACTTATTATTAAAATATTAATAGTAATAATGATACTACTACTACTACTACTACTAGTAGTAGTAGTAGTAATAGTAGTAGTAGTAGTAGTAGTAGTAGTAGTAGTAGTAGTAGTAGTAGTAGTAGTACTAGCACTACTACTACTACTTATTATTAAAATATTAATAGTAATAATGATGATGATGATGATGATGATGATGATGATGATGATGATGATGATGATGATGATAATAATAATAATAATAATAATAATAATAATAATAATACTAATAATAATAATAAATTAATATTAATAACATTTGTTTAGAGTGGTTTAGTAGGATCTGCCCTATGTGAGAATCAATATGTTTCACCGGTCATTCATTTACATTATGGTCTTGTGTGACGATCAATTAATTCTGTCTTTTCGCGGACGAGAAAACACGCTGTTTTTCGGTCATCGTTACGTATTCATAGATGCATTTGATTACACAGGCCGCCGATTAAAAAAACTGTTTCCATGATTTTGCCCCTACCGCTTGTCTGTTTTTTGGTATGCTGCATCCGAATATGAGCATTGAATAGCCACAGTAGGTACAGTTTTTCACACAGCTGGCAGATGGCGCCAGCATATCGCGAGTCGTTCGACTGTGAGAGACACTGTGCCTCTTCGTCTGCGTGTCTATGAGTCATCTTGTTGTATCGTTGCTTCTAGTATTCGTTCGCGTTTTATTCAAGAAAATGACCAGTCGTGATTTTTGTCAATATTTCTGATTTCTGACAGCTATTGTTATATTTGAAGTCAGTTTATGGCCAGAAAGATCAAAGGGGCATAAACGGAGTTTGTGAGAAAGGTGTAGGCCTACTTAGCTTACTTTGGTGTAAAACATGGGAATCAAGAAAAGTCGTAAAGACCACATAAGGTACGCCATATGGGTGTGTATATATATATATATATATATATATATATATATATATATATAAGATTTAGGAATGTCTACATGAGAAAAGAAAATCTGTTAAAGTTGGATTTTCAACGATACGGAGAGAATACGAAAATACCACACTGCTATAGCAAAAGGCATATGCGGTAGCAGAAATATGCAGTTAAAATGGATGTCCGTTATAATAATATAATATAACAAGGTTTAAAGTGGTTCAGTAGGGACTGCCCTGCGTGAGAACCACTGTTGCGTTGTTCGATAGGCCAGCGTATAGGTGCATGATTGCAGAAACACATTAGTTTCATAATGTGATTTCAAATAGTTTGGGAGGGTGCGTGCGCGAAAACCACTATGATTAATTAATTACTCCAAGCATTTAACGACCCAGTTTTCCTGTACGACTTTTGAATCATCCATTTATAGTCTCAACTGGCACCGCCTTTCCGTCCAAACTGTTCCGCAAATCCACAACCCTATAGCACGAGAAATGTTTTCCGTGGTCTCTCCCGCGTTGCTTGTACAATTTACATTTGTGGCATCTGCATGGTGCTGTTGCTGTTGCTGCAGTGTGCTAACGTAAAGAATCGCTCATACTGCACAAATACTTTCGCCCCGTCAAAGTTTAGTATGTTTCTATCGAATCCCCTCTTTCTCTTATCCGTTTCAGTTGTTGTCAGTCCACAATATTGGAGTCTTGTTCCCCCCATAGTCTGAATGCTAAAATCTATGCCCGTAGACCAGGGTTATTTCTAGGATTATCAATTGGGGGGATGTCGGTAAATTCTGGGGATCCCCTGCCAAAAAAGTCGGTGACAAGCAAAAAATGGTAATCGCATAGCTGAAATTGGGGGAGATGATGGGGGAGGTGTCGGTCTCAAATTGGGGTGTTGGGGTGGGTGGGGGTTTTGAGGGGGGTGTAAAAAATATCCCTGCGGTAGTTATGTTCTGTTTGGAAGAGCAAAATCCAGGCGTCGTTTGTTTCTTCTGATGTATCGGTTTCTGTCGTCTCGAGAGTTCGTCGGATGCAAAGATGAGACATTCAAAGAGCCGTATAATATGTCGCTTCCCGTCGACCGCAACCTGAAGCCATCTAATGGCCGAAGCTTAGTAACTGATGCGAATTGGCGGTCGAAGCATCAATCGACGGACGTATTTCTCTGCAGCTCAGAAGATCTCTGCGTAAATTTCCTTCAAAAAAGAAGTCTCACTCGCCGATACGTTCTGCCTCGTCAGCCCCTATATTGGACTATTGATCCTGTCTGGTCGTCACCGCCGCCGCAGAGATTATGACGGATGGTTGAAAGCACGTCCGAGGAATGCGTAGTATAAACGGATGGATCGGCGGATGGGGGATCGGGGCGGTGGGGCGGGGGGTAGGGATGGAGGATACTTAAACGGCTTCTGATTTCAGTCATCAGTCTTCCTTTTATTCCTTCTGGCCGTTACTACCGGGGAGGGAGGGAGGGGGATTTCGGGGTGGGGTGGTAGTAGAATATTTCCATCTTCTGGTGTGTACGTAAGAGCGGCGCGCGAACGGAAGTCGGATGCTCTTTCTTTGCTTCCGGTGACAGCCCGGTGGTCCAGTGCAGGTTGCGCTGGTTTTGATGGATCGTCGCGAGACACGGCCCCATAGCCTGATATCGGCTTTGCTCGATATGCACTCTGGATGGAATCGAGAGAGAGAGAGAGAGGCCGCTGTCACTTAGTACGTGTGAAATATTATCGTCGGAATTCCGAAGATTCTTCCTCTCTCCCGAGGACTCTGCGGTATAGACGCTTCCAGGGAAAACACCGAAGACAGATGCGCTGGCCACACTCGATAAATTGCAGTTACTTCTGTTCGGCTTTTAAAAGAGAGCAGCCGTAATTTGATCGCGCTCCAGAGTGTAACGTCGAGATCAAGTTTTAAATTGATTAATGTACACTGTACAGGGTGGCGCAAAAAACAGGACTGGTCGCATTTAGGTTTTTGCATTCAATCAAGTCCGGTTTTTTGCGCCACCCTGTAAGTATTTAATGACTTAATAAGCCGTTTAATTACGAACTGACTGCATTAACGCACTTAGACTATCCTGACTGATTGACTGACTGACTAACTGGCTGATATCTAAAGTACAGTAGAACGTCGTTATAGCGGACTCTTCTGTTACAGCGTATCCTCGGTTATCACACGGTACCGCAATGTACGGTTCCGTGTGATGCGCTACCGTACTGGATGGTATTGGATATAACGTACAGTACCTCGGATATAACGTACTAAATTTTGCAGACCTGCTAAGTACGTTGCAACGAAGTTCTACTGTAGTTAGGTCTTTTCCTAAGTAATCTTAAGACTTGCTTATTCACCATCGGGTATATGTAGTATTGTAAAGCGCTCTTGTCTTTGGCCATTTTTGACATGCTTATTGCACTATATAAATTGTCTAGTTACTACTACTACTACTACTACTACTACTACTACTACTACTACTACTACTACTACTACTACTACTACTACTACCACTACTACCACTACTACTACCACCACCACCACCACCACCACCACCACTGCACCACCACCACCACCACCACCACTGCACCTGCACCTGCTGCACCACCACCTGCACCACCACCACCACCACCACCACCACCACCACCACTGCACCACCACTACCACCACTACCACCACTACTACTACTACTACTACTAATAATAATAATAATAATAATAATAATAATAATAATAATAATAATAATAATAATAATAGTTAATTTTTCAATTTGACGCAGTGGCGGCTACAGGATTTGGCAAGTGGAGGGGCCCGTTGAGGTGGCAACTTCCAATCATGGGGGGCAACCATTTGTTGTTAGGTATGTAGTATAAAGTATAGGGCCCCAACAGAGGGCCACTGAGGGGGCCAGGCACTCAATAGGGGAACATCTTCTCGGGCTCCCCTGTGGAGCCGCCACTGCCTGTAGATCGAAATGGAGAATGATATTATTGATTATTCTTGCCAATATTAAAGCAGTAAAGATGGAACAAGAGGAAAATGTGCGTTTTGTTGGAGAATTTTTTTCAAATCGATTAGATTTTTTGATATCAAGGTTCAATAAACCCTCTATTCAACAGGCCTTCGATTGGTTTCTCTCACCCAGCGAAGTAATTATAAAATTTGTTTTTGATGTCTATAAGACCTGTTGTATAATTATAATGAACCAGATATCTTAATACGCGGCTCTTCCCTCGATAGACCTACTATCGACCTATCCACAAGATAATCGGGCGGTCTTTCATTTTGTTAATGTCTCTCGTTCTCGTACAGTCAATAGCGTTAGTGTGTAGTATGAAATGGCTGGGAGTGTTCTATTTCGAACCCTGTAGATCGAAATTGTGAATGATATTATTGATTATTCTTGCAAATCTTAAAGCAATGAAGAGGGAACAAGAGGAAAATGTGGATTTTGTCGGAGAATTTCTTCAAATCGATTAGATTTTTCGATATCAAGGCTCTATAAACCCTCTATTCAACAGGCCTTCAATTGACTTTTCTCACACAGCGAATTAATTATAAAACTTGTTTTTGATGTCTATAAGACCTGTTGTATAATTAACCAGATATCTTAATACGCGGCTCTTCCCTCGATCGCCATACTAGCCATTCCACAACATATTTGCGAGGACTATCATTTAGTTGATGTCCCTCGTTCTCGTACAGTCAATGGCGTTAGTGTGTAGTATGAAATGGCTGGGAGTGCTCTATTTCGAACCCTGTAGACAGTGGCGTCTCCGGGATTTGGCAAGTGGGGGACCGTTTATGGGTGGCAACTTCTAATCATGGGGGCCAACCATTTGTTGTTAGTTATGTCGTATTAAGTATAGGGTCCCAACTAGGGGCACTGGGTTGGCCAGGCACTCAATAGGGGGCACGGGCTCTCCTCGGGCCCCCCTGTGGAGCCGCCACTGATTTGACGATAATGCTCTCCTTGTGTGTTTTGTTCTTCTGTTGAAGGAATCTATCGGCGTGTATTTGGAGGCAGTGGAACGGCGACCATCGCATTACCAGCCGCAAAGTCTGTACAACATGTTGGGTACGTGCATGTCGTTTCATCAGTTACCCACGAGTCAGTTTGCGTTAAATGACGCCCGCTGAAACACCCCTGTATAGTGCCCATTTCGCGAAAGAGACATCCACATGAGGCATTTTTGCTAAGTAATAATAATCGACTTAAAAATCTACCGAAATTGCGTCAATGACTGTTGGAAATTTAGACGAGCAAAAAGTACATCGTCACAGACGTATTCCAGATCTCGAAAGTTCTACGCTAGCGTAGCTGCGGGGGTGTGGGGGGGGGTTCAGAGATCGCCCCCTTTGTGGTCTAGCTCACAACGCTCCGAAAACCTCATAGTCGGGTCTGACGAATGTTGGCCGGTATAGAACTGGCGGTGCCTTCGATTCTGAAACTCTGGCTACGCCCACGTTTGCTGCGCTCAAGCCCATTTTCTTCACCGCCGTGCGGCGGGGTCTTTCCATGCCAATGTAAATGTAATAACACAAGAGCGGTCTCTGCAGTAAACAATAATCTCATAAGGTGTCACTTAACGGAAGTGCCTTGCCAATCTCAGTACGTCATCTGTTGCCATAAAGCTCCTACGTCCCACATTGCTTACTGTATTGCACAGGACATCGACTGTATTAGGTCTCTAACTGTACGGATAGGCCTATCATTGGCGCGAGTGTTTGTTTCCAAAAGTTCCCATAGTATAATTAAGTTACGTCAACGTCATTGTCATGTTTTAGGTTTAAAAACATTAAAGCATTGGAAGCAGTGGCGTAGCCAGGATTTCCGGAAGGGGGTGGTGGTGGTGTTGACTTTTGACCGAAACCAACTTTCTAAAAATCTTGACAAGCAAAAAAGCT
Organism: Metaphire vulgaris; assembly: GCA_018105865.1. Taxonomy (NCBI): domain Eukaryota; kingdom Metazoa; phylum Annelida; class Clitellata; order Crassiclitellata; family Megascolecidae; genus Metaphire; species Metaphire vulgaris. Next base: position 1,965,422 of record CM030847.1, on the reverse strand, counting down.
CATCTTGTCTTTCCTTCTAGATTTTTCCTTTTAGATCTTGACAAGCAAAAAAACGTCGTCACCTTTGGCGCTTAACATCTTTCGGTCGGCAGCGCCAAGGGGAGAGGGTTTGACCCCAAATCGCGTCCGAAAATATAAATTGCATGGAGAAAATAAATTTCCGTCGGCACCCAAGTGGGGTTTAACCCACAAGCGCCCCCTTTCGCTACGCCACTGGTTGAAGGATGAATATTTCCACCATAAACATTTCCACCTTCTGTGGAATTGGAATTATAATTACGTAGCTTTTCGACCTCTTTGATTGCCTTCGACGATGAACCCAGCCCTTGCAAATTGAACATTGATTAATATATAACACTGCTAAGTTTCGTAGTAAGAATTTTTCGAGTCTAGCCCACCAACAAGGATTGTTGAAAATTGTGGCCCTTCCTAAAAACCGAATAATAATAATAATAATAATAATAATAATAATAATAATAATAATAATAATAATAATAATAATAATAATAATACATAATACTAGTATACTACTACTACTACTACTACTACTACTACTACTACTACTACCACTACTACCACTACTACCACCACCACTACTTACCACCACCACACCACCACCACCACCACCACCACCACCACCACCACCACCACCACTACCACCACCACTACCACCACTAATAATAATAATAACAACACAGCAACACCAGTATACTGCCACCACCACCACCACCACCACCACCACCACCACCACCACCACCACCACCACCACCACCACCACCACCACCACTACCACTACCACCACCACTACTACTACTAATAATAATAATAATTATTATTATTATACTACTACTACTACTACTACTACTACTACTACTACTACTACTACTACTACTACTACTACTAATAATAATAATAATAATAATAATAATAATAGATTTAATTGCTTTGATATGATCTCTTCTGTGCTTTCGGCGCTTAGAATAAGGCCTCAGTGCATTAGTGTTAATGCGCTACATAAATTAAGTAATTAATGATGATGGTTTGGAAGAAGAGATGCCTATTCATCTCGAGTGAAAGGTGTCCTGTAGTGTGCCATTTGTGGTCGAAGTGCAGTTCTAAGGGCGAGACAGTCATCCATGTACAGTGTAAATGGTTCTCGACAAGTACCGAGGTCGTCTCAGTATGCGTCCGCTTCCAACAAGTACGGTACTCGTGCCTGTATGGGGGCGGGGTGGGGGCGGGGTGCAATCGACACTGCACTTCAAACTGCAAGATAAATGTGATTCCATTATGCGATGGTAATTTCCGTCTTCCCAGAATGCTCTGCCTTTCCGGTCACCGTAATTGCTGCGGCGGCAGCGGCACTCCGGAGTGCAGTGCACTTTCGCGCCGGGGGCACAGATTGCAACGACGGTCACCAACCGCACTTAATGCGATAAGAAATTCGTTCTGAATTTAAATTTGCACGTCCCCGTACACACTCCTCGATCGCTTCTTCGGGTGCGGTTTTCCGCTGCGCGGCTTCGCCGAAGAGGACATTCGCACCGGATGTGAAGTGGTGGTTCGGTTAATAGTTATCCGATGGCGTTTTAACGAACACGACTTAGCAGTTGGCGTTTTACTTGGTCAGAAAAAACAGAAGGAGAGACTATCCTAAGAACACTCAGGCAATAATTATTGCTGACACCTTTAAGATGTTGCGGTCAAACCCTTTAGGCCTAGATAGGAGATATACAGCGTTTCCAGCTTGCAAATTATTTTAAAACCATTGACCATAGAACGATTGACCACACTAATGGCTATTCTCAGCGGACTTTTACTGACACTATCCGCAACCACTAGCAGTGGCGGCTCCAGGATTTGGCAAGTGGGGCCGCTGGGGAGGCAACTTCTAATCATGGGAACCATTTGTTGTTAGGTATGTAGTATTAAGTATAGGGTTCCAACAGGGAGACCACTGAGGGGCCAGGCACTCGATAGGAGGCACGGGCACCCCGTGCCCCTTGTGGAGCCGCCACTGATTCGCTGTGTGAGAGAAGCCAATTGAAGGCCTGATGAATAGAGGGTTTATAGAGCCTTGATATGGAAAAAAACTAATCGATTTGAAGACATTATCCGACAAAATTCACATTTTTCTTTTTGTTCAATCTTCAATGCTTTAACTTTTGTAAGAATAATCAATAATATCATTCTCAATTTCGATCTACAGGGTTCGAAATAGAGCACTTTCAGCCATTTCATACTACACACTAACGCTATAGACTGTACGAGAACAAGGGACATCAACTAAATGAAAGACCTGGCGAATATCTTGGGGAATGACCAGTAGGGTGATCGACGGAAGAGTCGCGTATTAAGATATCTGGTTCATTATACAACAGGTCTTATAGACATCAAAAACAAGTTTTATAATTAAGTCGCTGTGTGCGAGAAGCCAATTGAAGACCTGTTGAATGGAGGGTTTATAGAGCCTTGATATCGAAAAATCTAATCGATTTGAAGAAATTATCCGACAAAATCCACATTTTCCTCTTGTTCCTTCTTCACTGCTTTAAAGTTTGCAAGAATAATCAATAATATCATTATGAATTTTGATCTACAGGGTTCGAAACAGAGCACTGCCAGCCATTTCATACTACACAGCAACGCCATTGGCTGTACGAGAACGAGGGACATCAACTAAATGAAAGTCCGCCCGAATATCTTGTGGATAGGTCGATAGTAGGTCGATCGAGGGAAGAGCCGCGTATTAAGATATCTGGTTTATTATAATTATACAACAGGTCTTATAGACATCAAAAACAAGTTTTATAATTAATTCGCTGCAGTGGCGGCTCCAGGATCTGGCAAGTGTGGGGCCGTTGGGGTGGCAAGTTCTAATCATGGGGGGCAACCATTTGTTGTTAGGCATGTTGTATTAAGTATAGTGTCCCAACAGGAGGAGCAAATAATAGTCATCCCATAGCTGAGCTGAGATTGGGGGCGTTAGAGGGGGGTATCGGTCTCAAATGATGGGTTAGGAGATGCAAAAATATTTCTGGATCTGAATGATTCACTCCGACGTCAATCCAAGAAGCTCTTTCTCTTTCTCTCTCTCTCTCTCTCTCTCCCTCTCTCTCTCTCTCTCTCTCTCTCTCTCTCTCTCTCTCTCTCTCTCTCTCTCTCTCTCTCTGTGTCTGACCGTGCATACCGCCGCCTATAAATCCACCCTCAAATTGCGGTCTGTCTCTTCTCGTTTTCCTCGCGCCCGGAACAGAACGACGCTGTTGGCAATTTGTCTCGCATCGCCTTCGATTATACCCCCTACCCCCCTCACCCGCCCAATGCGTATTTCGTATATTGAACGCGGCATTTGCCCATTCTACCCCGGTTCCCGTTCCGTCCGTCCTTAATAACGTACGCGGCCGCCAAATACATCGTGTGTCCCAATCGGTGATATCGCGCGGCGATAGCGCTCGGGCGTCCAGCGCTCCCTAGCGGTCGACGGTCGCCGTAAAACGAAATTGGCAGCAATCAATACTTTCTAATAATTCATAGAACTCGGGCGAACCAACATTACCTGACTTCCTAATACCATTAATCTGGATCGCCGTCGTCGTTGTCGGTCCGGTCGGTCGTTGTAGCCGTCGTCGTCGTGGGCGGAAGCGACGGCGGCCGAAAGGAGGGGGGAGGGTCCACTGGGGTTTCCGGGCCGCTGAGCAGTGCGCTCGTTCGCCGTTGGAAACGACGACATCATGGCGGCGGCGGCGGCGGCGGCGGCGACCGAGTGACGCTGATTCGATAGAACCATAAGACAGTGCGTTCCAAGATTATATGGCGCTCCAACCAAGGACGAAATCTGGAGACTTAATGACCACCTTGACGAGATATGCTTATTCTGACCACCGCATAAAATGAAGTCAAACAACGGGTTGGGATAGAGACACGTCAGTATGACGGTGCGTAACTTGGACTCGAGATTTAATTAGATAGTTGATTATAATCTAAAATTTCCAGGAAATAATGTAAAAATCTGAAATTACTTTCATGTAAGTTGATTTGCTCTGGACGTTTCGACATAAGACGTCGGTCGTAAAAGAATCTGAGTTTTTTTTGTCATGCTGCATGCAGCGAAGATCGAGTGGTCAGATTGTCGTAAATTTGTGGTTTCTTTTCGTATATAGTCCAAAAGTTTCCAATTAGTGGAGAATCGACAGAAGAGAAATGAAAGTGTCTGAGGTTCTGAAAATACACCGAATAGACCACAAGTAGGCCTAATTCAACGCAGCTCAGAAGCTCATTCGGTGCAAACGTTACGACATCCACCTTCCTTGTCTTACAACATTACGAAACGATAGCTCAACGATGTTGAGCTTAGTCGGAAATACCTCAAAGAGTAGTTAAATGAACTGAGAAGCGTGCGTCTCTGCATACCGCTGAGCATATACTTCAAAGTAGGCAGATGTAAAAGTAGGCGACAGAACGACCGACTGGATTCAATTAAAATCTAATCAGGGCACGCAGGAGATAATCGCAGATTCGTCTCAAGATTTCCTATTGATTAATTAACGAGTCCTAAAAGTGACTGCCAAAATTGTGACCGCTCGCGTTTAAGGTTGAGATAGGCAAAGATAACTTTCCGAGGACCTATTCTTCTGCACGTTATTATTATTATTATTATTATTATTATTATTATTATTATTATTATTATTATTATTATTATTATTATTATTATTATGGAAAAGCGACGGAAATGGCTACAATTACTATCTTTATATACCTATTATTATTATTATTATTATTATTATTATTATTATTATTATTATTATTATTATTATTATAAATTATGTCATTCTATATATAGACTTTATTAAGCCGTGGTATTATTATCTGTAAATAAGATTCGATGTTGCGGCAAATTTGTTTCTCATCAACAGTTTCGAAAGCAACACTATAAATAATAATTTAATAATTTTTTCTCTCAAATGCCTGTCATTTGTGCATTATTTTCAAAGAAGTATGTGTCATTAGAAAAACTGGGCTGCAAAGGTGCAGCATAAGAGTTCTTTTTTTGTCACTGTTTTGAAGGCGTGAATATATGGAGAATTAATGACAGCGACATTTTGAAAACGAAAACTGCAAGAATGCCTGCCATCTAAATATATATTTCTCATTATTTTATCTCAAATTATCTCTTTAAAGCCTTCCCATATATATTAAGATCAAACCAGTAAGCTGCGACTTACTCTGTTTGGGTCACAGCACGAATTATTGCTAGGTCCATATATTGACTCTAAAATTCGAGTCTGTTAAATAAAAGAAAGGAAATATTGGGTTTGCATGCAAGATGTCTCTCGTATCCTAAGCAAATCAGTCTCTTGTTATGCAGCGCATCTGTAAGCGAACACCACTGTATAAGCAGATGAAAAACAGTATGATTAGTGTAAAATGTTCCCAGACGAAAGTGACTTTGTAATAATATTGGAAACTCAATTAATGTCTACTCCGGTATGATCGAAAAGAGAACGTTGAGCGGCGCATTTTGAGAAATTTGATGACAATTACTGTACAATAAAAATATAATTATTGACGCCGATCGTGACTAATCAAATTACTGAGCGACAGACTTATTGTCATACGAGGGTTTCATTCTATTATTTGCATTCTTTGCCACAGAGATTTGTTACTGTATCAATTGTTTTCGATTATATAAAAGCTCCTAGGATTTATTTATTTTATGAACGACTCTTCTGATATTTTAGGGGAATCGTATTCGAAACTGAATCAGTTGGAAAAGGCAGAATTCTACTATAGACTGGCCCTAAAGGCCAAACCAGATCACATCCCGGCTCATTTAACGATGGCAAAACTTCGCCACAGACAGGTACGATTAATTACTTTCCATGGTATTGATAAGAGATTATCATTGAAAGAATATAGGCCTATACATAAGATCTAGAAAATAATACATTTGGCTCTTTTGAACGAAGACTTTAAGTGAGATTAACTGTGTATTTTAGGTTTAGGCTTCTCTGGCAGTTTCGAGCTATACGCGCTGTCTTTGTTATACGAACATATTTTTAATTAATTAATGCGTCAAATAATTCCAGAATTGTCAATATATTCCATCTCAATTTTATTCTAGAGCGTTCGAAATGCCACAAAATGGTGAGCCTATGGAAATACAGCAAGCTATAAGATATACAAAAATTCAGAGGAGTTTGAAACGAATTAAAACCACATTTTCTTGTGTGCCCATTTTTAATGCGTCAAATAATTCCAGGATTGTCAATATATTCCATCTCAATTTTATTCTAGAGCGTTCGAAATGCCACAAAATGGTGAGCCTACAGCAAGCTATAGATATACAAAAATTCAGAGGAGTTTGAAACGAATTAACCTCTTTAGCGTTAATCCTGTACGTGATACGGGCAAGATATCAGTTTCAGAGTAACTAAATTTACGTTGACAAAAGCGGGAAATATTTGGCACTGGCGGTGACGTATACATTTGGGACAGGTAAAAGAGTACCTTGATAAAAATGTCCATTTTAAGCAAAAGAGAATACCACAGGCAAAATTTTGAATGCCAAGCACTTTTGATATACAAGAGATAGTGCCCTAACTTTTCAAAAAATCTTCATTATTAGACCCTCTTCACTTGCCTGTCAAACGTGCTAGCCATTCACACATCTGCCAATACCATTCTCAGTAGTTTAAAAATGTCCAGTTTAAGCAATAGAGAATAAATGTCCACGAAAAAACACGAAATAAAATGACCACAGGCAAACGTCTGAAATCCAAGAACAATTGATATACAAGAGATAGTGCCCTAATTTTTGAAAAAACTTGATTGCTAGGTCCTCTTCACTTGCATTTTAAAAGTGCTAGCCATTCACACATCTGCCAATACCATTCTCGGTAGGTTAATATATAAGCAGTAAGGGCAAATCGCAAACGTTGAAAAGTGCTCAAAGGAGTGGATATATTCTTATGAAATTTTGCACTTAAGACATAGATTGATGTACCTTTATGTCTGTAAAATTTCGTTTGAATCGGTGCAGGCTAAGCCATTGGCTAGGGTTAGGGTTAGGGTTAATATATAAGCAGTAAGGGCAAATCGCAAACGTTGAAAAGTGTTCAACGGAGTGAATATATTCTTATGAAATTTGGCACTTAAGACATAGATTGATGTACCTTTATGTCTATAAAATTTCGTTTGAATCGGTGCAGGCTAAGCGATTGCCTAGGGTTAGGGTTAGGGTTAATATATAAGCAGTAAGGGCAAATCGCAAACGTTGAAAAGTGCTCAAAGGAGTGGATATATTCTTATGAAATTTGGAACTTAAGACATAGATTGATGTACCTTTATGTCTATAAAATTTCGTTTGAATCGGTGCAGGCTAAGCGATTGCCTAGGGTTAAGGTTAGGGTTAATATAACCGCAGTAAAGGCGAACCGCAAACGTTGAAAAGTGTTCAAAGGAGTGAATATATTCTTATAAAATTTTGCACTTATAACATATATTGATGTATCTTTATGTCTGTAAAATTTCGTTTGAATCGGTGCAGGCTAAGCCATTGGCTAGGGTTAGGGTTAATAGCAAACGTTGAAAAGTGTTCAAATTAAGGAGTGAATATATTCTTATGAAATTTTGCACTTTTGACATAGATTGATGTACAGTATCTTTATGTCTGTAAAATTTCGTTTGAATCCGTAAAGTCTAAGCTATTGGTTAGGGTTTGGGTTAGGCCTAATATTGTAATAACGTCGTTTCGCCTTAAAAATATATAATCTAACGCTTTTGGTACTTCATTTTCACAATTATTCTAACGCCTGTTCCTGTGCCTAGCCATGGGCGCCCTCAGAAATTTTTCCAGGAGGGGCAGAACACATTTTAGCACAATGGTCACCTTTAATATTTTAGCAAGGTTTTCAGATTTCATTGTGAAATATTCGTATTTGCATTTTCCAGGAGGGTGGCAAGAGCCCCACTTTTCCTAATATGCGGGCGCCCGTGTGCTTAGCGCTGTGTATCTATGACTAGTATGACCTATACGCGCTTGACGGAGAGTCCCATGGTGACATCAAAATGAATCCCTAGCTATTTCAGAAAACGTGCTGTTAACCCAGCGAAATCATTATGCGTCTTGAAACGTTCAGTTTTCCTAAATAGTATGTTATATTTTCGCCAGTTGCATTTCAGTCTGTCTTCACACACTTTCAAACAGCGTAAAGAGGACGACGGATGTAAAAGACGTTTGTCAGTATTAGCGATGTTACTTTTATAGGGCTTCATTGTATCGGCCGAAGAATGGTTTAAGAGGGGACTACTTCTTGATCCAGACGATCCAAGCGTTTATCACCATTACGGTAAAAGTCTTTGTATATTGTTGTCCTCCAGTTGAGACCCTTTGCACTGCGGTCGTTGAAATGCTGTCTGCTTATCTAGATGCATCCACACTGCAGCTGCCCCTGCAGTGTTTTATCCAGACCCCAGCCTTTGGGTGGGTTGTGGGGGGGGGGGGCGCAAATTGATTTCGCTAGAGGAAAAGAGACACATATCAACGCCAACATTTGTGTCACTGCCTAAATTTGGGGGATTTGAGTTTTTTGACCGGGGGGGGGGGAGAATCTCCCGATAACAGACCTGGATAAAACTCTGAACCTCTGCTTCTGCTCACGTATAAGCGAACGCCTATGCGCATTGGTTTAGCCACGGGGGGTGGGGTGGAGGGTACAGGGAGCCGAACCTCTATTCTGGTTTAGACCAGTCGTGGGGTTTGCGCAAAGCCGCTGAGAAATGTGGGGTGGGGGTGGGGGGGTAGTATGACCGAAGAAAATACAATGAATGAACGTGACGAACTTTTGACCTCGTCCGAGACAGTTTTTATCCGGAAAATATCGACGTGCTTCCCCATTCCGGAATCTTGGCTACGCCTCCAGCGGCGTAGCGACGGGGTGTGGGGAGGGGGAGGGATACATCGGTATATATATTTATATATACCCCAAAATCACTCTACCGTTAAGTTTTTTATGTGCTTTATATGCGGTTATATGTGGTTTATATGGTTTATGTGGTTTATAGTTAAGATTCATGCCCCCCCTAAAATATTTACACCCCAAACAAATTTCTGGCTACACCCCTGTGCACCACTTTCTACTCGATCGTGGCGTTGATCCTGCAGTCAGCTGTTTTTCGCTGATCTCCGTTTAGGTCAGTTTCTGGGAGAAATAGGACGCCATCTTGAAGCTGCGGAGAACTTTCTAAAGGCCGCCAGACTGGTTCCCGACGACTTCGAAGTGGTCTTCGGTGCCGCAAATTCCTTCCGGTAAAAGAGGAATTCATTTTTATCTTCGTTCCTACGTCGTTCGATTTTAACGTTGCTGCTTTTTTCAATCTTCTTCTTCTCCTCCTCCTCCTCCTCCTACTCCTCCTCCTCCTCCTCCTCCTTCTTCTTCTTCTTCTTCTTCTTCTTCTTCTTTTTCTTCTTCAGGTGCCCTGTCCTGAGACAGGTTCTATACTCCAGCGTCGCCACTCCTTTTTGTCTTGAGCTTTTTTTTCTCTTAAAAGCTGAATAGTTGTTCTTTGCGGTATAGGGTCGAACGCCCTTTCTGTGCTTTTCCTTTCATTTTCTCCTCTAGTACTTCTGTTAGCAGGCGCGTTCATTCTCTCAGAACATGACCTATATCCACTTCTTTTGCCCTTCAAAACGACGTCTCAGATTTCAAATGTCTGAGGTTTCTCCAAGAGGCCTTTTGACGATTTCGTCGGTTCCACATTCTATGTCACGTGACACATTCTTCGTAATACCAGAGACCGTAATATCAGTTACGACAAGCGACAACTAACCAATCGACCGATGCTCGAAGATACTGTATGGTTTTGCTGAATGAAATTCGAATGAAATAATTTCTGGCACGCTCATATTGGGGAATTTCTCCAGCAACCGTTTTTAAAAGATATGACGGATGATTTTCGGCTGATCTTCAATGGATCTCTGCACTTTATGACACCTTAAAGAAGGAGTATTAAATTGACAACGCTTACCATTAGTTTGACCGCTGCTGCAAAATTAATCGGTTGGATTTTTACTAGCTCTATGTTTGTTAGGTTTTAGTGAAGAAATTCTCGACAGGCGGCTCATTCATTGTAACGTCCTGTTTTGATTTGCTAATCATACTCCTCTATTTGAACATGAATTTAAACTTATTATTGATTAGCTTAGCGTTTTCTGAAATATTATTACAGAAATAATCGATTATTACCTTTATATTCTATCACTTTCTTCTTATAGTGTATATCAAAATAAACGAGATATTATCATTTGACATCATCATTATCATTATCATTTGGCATCATTATCATTATCGTTATTTTCATTATCATTTGACATCAACCCGTGGTGCCTAACCAGTTATAGGAAAGAAACAGGGTACCCCGGTCTCAGGCCTGTCTGTACGTTGTCTAATGTCAACATTCGAACCTGCAGCCGAAGAACTAAACCTGTTGCAATATCATTGAACGGGTTTTGTCTATGGTTGACTATTTCATTTTCATTATGCTCGACTCTTTTTGAAATTATTTGCAGGCAGGCGAATATGAACATAGACGCTGAGAAGTTCTACAAGCAGGCGGTTCAACTGAAACCAAACGTAAGAATGGCTTTACGCCACAGCATAAGCAGCAATAAGTTACTTAAGATGCAGAAATATTCTAATGGCTTTTTACGTGCAGTTGATTTAAGTCGTTAATTACTGTAAAGAAGCTTCTCTGCTTAGCGGAATTGGGGAAATAATTGATTATAGTCTACGGGGCCGTACATAAATGACGCCACGCACTTAGGGGAAAGGGTTCAAACATTTGTGACGATGTGTGACGACGGGGAGGGGTTCCCGAAATGTGACGTCACATAATACTAAATCTTTTTATTAATACCGCAATGCTACGTTACCCTTTGAAATTTGTGCTGGATGGCACGCGTGCTGGACGGCACCCGTGCTGGCTGGCACCCGTGCTGGCTGGAACCCGTGCTGGCTGGCACCCGTGCTGGCTGGCACCCGTGCTGGCTGGCACCCGTGCTGGCTGGCACCCGTGCTGGCTGGCACCCGTGCTGGCTGGCACCCGTGCTGGCTGGCACCCGTGCTGGCTGGCACCCGTGCTGGCTGGAACCCGTGCTGGCTGGCACCCGTGCTGGCTGGCACCCGTGCTGGCTGGCACCCGTGCTGGCTGGCACCCGTGCTGGCTGGCACCCGTGCTGGCTGGCACCCGTGCTGGCTGGCACCCGTGCTGGCTGGCACCCGTGCTGGCTGGCACCCGTGCTGGCTGGCACCCGTGCTGGCTGGCACCCGTGCTGGCTGGCACCCGTGCTGGCTGGCACCCGTGCTGGCTGGCACCCGTGCTGGCTGGCACCCGTGCTGGCTGGCACCCGTGCTGGCTGGCACCCGTGCTGGCTGGCACCCGTGCTGGCTGGCACCCGTGCTGGCTGACACCCGTGCTGGCTGGCACCCGTGCTGGCTGGCACCCGTGCTGGCTGGCACCCGTGCTGGCTGGCACCCGTGCTGGCTGGCACCCGTGCTGGCTGGCACCCGTGCTCGCTGGCACCCGTGCTGGCTGGCACCTTTAGGCTCCCATTCTAGCCTACCTAAATATTAAACTCTAAATCCGCCCATGGTTGAGGGTTATACCCCCGAACCCACTTGGTGGGGAGGGGTGCAACTCCATCCCTGCACCCTCCCCCCGTTCGGCCTTCGGTCTCGCGCGGTATGATATAATATGCCAGCCATGGGGGGATTTTGCGTCATTGCCGTTGGGGGGATAGACGCCCCTGCACTTATAATTTTTATACTTCATCTTTAAAAAGAATTTTTGTGACGACGTGTGACGAGGGGGAGGGGAGGGGTCAAAAACTGCCAATATCGCGTGACGTCATTTATGGATGGCCCCTGTGCTGATTCTATAAATTTTTGCAAGCCAGTTTATCGGCGGCGCAGAGTTAGCCCGCCAACCAGGGTTCAAAACTGAAGTCGAGGATCGTAAAACTACGAGTTTTCCTGGCGTTCACTAGTCCACAGACTTTAATAATTTTTAAAAACGTAGTCTATGTAGCACACTTTAATTTCATATAAAACGGAAACGATTTTTTTGTTTAAAGTCTTCAAAACGTTTGCATTTTCGCTCGCTAGGTGGCCATCGCTCACATGAATCTCGGTGCGATGCTGCACTTCAACGGAAAACTGAAAGAAGCCGAACTCAGCTACGAGATGGCGCTGCACCTGAAGCCAAATGACGTCATCACGATGACGAATCTCAACAAACTACGCAACCTAATCGATAAACAGAAGTCCTAAACCACAACGAATCACAATGTTGATGATCGCTTGAAGGACATAGTGGGGAGGGAGGGGTCTATTGTACCTCTAAGCTCGCTAGTGCGAATGTTAGCGCGAATATCTGTGGGGCGCCGATCACGGGTTTGCCACTGGGTCGTGCTACGACGCGGCGTTGACAGATGCTCTTAAAATTCTTGGCTACGCGATGCATTTCCAAATTGCAAAGCTAACGAGACACGGCAGTGGAAGGCTGACGGTGGAGTGAATTTCAAGCCGTAAGACACCCTCTCTTGGTTGTAAAATGCTCCTTACATTTGCGTATACAGCTAGTGCGGCAGTGATATTGTTTAATCAGAAAATTGCACATCTTAGTCATCAAAATTTAAATTCAAATGGAATCAGCACTCGTATAGAGCCATCAGTGTGCTTTGTGTTCTGAGGTGTTGGTGAGATATCGTGAGAAAGTAATCCCTTTACGGTTCCCCTTGAAACCGCTTGGCGGACCACAGGCCCCAGTTTGAGAACCACTGTCTTAAAGGGTTCTAAAGTCGTAAAGGTAAAAATCAGCCAAAGAGAGCGTGGGCGTCGACGGATTTTGTCTTGTTGCCCTTACACTATTTGTGAACATACGATGGACAGAATTTGTGCGACAATGATGATGGAATTTTTGTTGCTAATGTTTATTGTGAGGATAAAGTGTTCGCAAAAAGTGCTTTGGAATTGTTTGACGTATAGTTGAAGTAACTGTCGCAGATTCAATATCCGTGGTCTGATTCGTAGACATTTTGAAACCGCATAGATCAAACGTAGAACAGAAATCCGAAGGTCATAATTATCTTCCTTTTGACCGAAGGTGTCTTACCAGATTGAATGTTATTAGGCCATGAGACCTGTCTTTCCGCTCAGTTGCTCGAAGCTGCTCTAACGTTTTCTAATGTACAGTGTAACTCGACAATCTAATAGTGACTAATAGGCCTAACAATTAAACAAAACACACACACACCAAGGTATCAGTCGATGGTACTCACAAGTCATCGCCATGAAAATAGACGCATGATATAGATACTCAGTCACTTTCCATTTTGTACAGTTGTCGTCAAAACTTGACTAAGCTTAGTCATTTGCAACTAGATTCGCCAAGCAACAGAACATTAACTACTGGTTTTACTCGAACGTCGAGTTTGTTCTATAAAATACGAAAATTTCAATTTAATCAACTAGTCACATTAGCGTAGCCACGAGGGAAACGGGGGTCAGTCCCCATGCGGATTAGAACATGTCGTAACATTTGTGCAAAACCGATGAGAAATTTTCAATGGGGAGTGGGAATGATTGCTGACGTTATTAATCAGAGGCTACCTTAAAGTTTATAATGTGTTTTTTTTAGGATTTTCACCGTTTTAAAGATTTATACCCCCCAAATCACATATTACTCCCCCCCAATCAAATTCCTGGCAGCGCCTCTGATAATAATAATAATAATAATAATAATAATAATAATAATAATAATAATAATAACAGTAATAATAATAATTGATCTGTCTGAGTTATTTGAAAACTGAAGAGAAAGAAATTAGACTGCAAACGAATTGTAAATCGCAAAATAAACGTTACTCTTTGGCCGCTAGACGTAGGCTATTTATTAGCGATAATCTGTTAAGCCTGGGATTTTTATTATCAATATTTTGTTTTCTACTTAGCCACAAAGTTTTTTTTCGAAATATGAGCGAAAATTTGTGGTGTCGTAGAGATGACTGCTTTAAAGGTTTGAAAATCTATAAAATGTATAGCCACCATTATTATATTTTGCAATATACATGTAGACACATTGATAGGGTGGAAAGTGACGGATTTTTCTACACCACTGACATCACTGCAAGGTGTTTGAAGGTTCTAAATAGAAATTTGGGTGAAATATCGACATGAATTTTTGGGTCGCCCAAAAAATTTTCATGCATTCATGTCCAGGGTTTTTTTTCGAAATTTGAGCGAAAATTTGTGGTGTCGTAGAGATTTCATATTTGCACCGATTGAAGCCCCGTCGATGTCTACAAGGAATCTGGACCCGCATTTTGGATATCTATCAGATATCTGACTGCTTTAAAGGTTTGAAAATCTATAAAATGTATAGCCACCATTATTATATTTTGCAATAAAGACACATTAATAGGGTGGAAAGGGACGGATTTTTCTAGTCCTCTGACATCATTGGGGGGCACTTGAGGGTTCTAAAGCGAAATGGGAGCAATATATCGACATGAATTTTTGGGTCGCCCAAAAAATTTTCATGGACTATATATAGTCCAGGTTTTTTTTTCGAAATTTGAGCGAAAATTTGTGGTGTCGTAGAGATTTCATTATTTCACCGATTGAAGCCCCGTCGATGTCTACAAGGAATCTGGACCCGCATTTTGGATATCTATCAGATATCTGACTGCTTTAAAGGTTTGAAAATCTATAAAATGTATAGCCACCATTATTATATTTTGCAATAAAGACACATTAATAGGGTGGAAAGGGACGGATTTTTCTAGTCCTCTGACATCATTGGGGGGCACTTGAGGGTTCTAAAGCGAAATGGGAGCAATATATCGACATGAATTTTTGGGTCGCCCAAAAATTTTCATGGTCCAGGGTTTTTTTTCGAAATTTGAGCGAAAATTTGTGGTGTCGTAGAGATTTCATATTTGCACCGATTGAAGCCCCGTCGATGTCTACAAGGAATCTGGACCCGCATTTTGGATATCTATCAGATATCTGACTGCTTTAAAGGTTTGAAAATCTATAAAATGTATAGCCACCATTATTATATTTTGCAATAAAGACACATTAATAGGGTGGAAAGGGACGGATTTTTCTAGTCCTCTGACATCATTGGGGGCACTTGAGGGTTCTAAAGCGAAATGGGAGCAATATATCGACATGAATTTTGGGTCGCCCAAAAAATTTTCATGGACCAGGGTTTTTTTTCGAAATTTGAGCGAAAATTTGTGATGTCGTAGAGATTTCATATTTGCACCGATTGAAGCCCCGTCGATGTCTACAAGGAATCTGGACCCGCATTTTGGATATCTATCAGATATCTGACTGCTTTAAAGGTTTGAAAATCTATAAAATGTATAGCCACCATTATTATATTTTGCAATATAGACATATTAATAGGGTGGAAAGGGACGGATTTTTCTAGTCCTCTGACATCATTGGGGGCACTTGAGGGTTCTAAAGCGAAATGGGAGCAATATATCGACATGAATTTTTGGGTCGCCCAAAAAATTTTCATGGACTATATATAGTCGAGGTTTTTTTTTCGAAATTTGAGCGAAAATTTGTGGTGTCGTAGAGATTTCATTATTTCACCGATTGAAGCCCCGTCGATGTCTACAAGGAATCTGGACCCGCATTTTGGATATCTATCAGATATCTGACTGCTTTAAAGGTTTGAAAATCTATAAAATGTATAGCCACCATTATTATATTTTGCAATATAGACACATTGATAGGGTGGAAAGTGACGGATTTTTCTACACCACTGACATCACTGCAAGGTGTTTGAAGGTTCTAAATAGAAATTTGGGTGAAATATCGACATGAATTTTTGGGTCGCCCGAAAAATTTTCATGGACTATAGTCCAGGGTTTTTTTCGAAATTTGAGCGAAAATTTGTGGTGTCGTAGAGATTTCATATTTGCACCGATTGAAGCCCCGTCGATGTCTACAAGGAATCTGGACCCGCATTTTGGATATCTATCAGATATCTGACTGCTTTAAAGGTTTGAAAATCTATAAAATGTATAGCCACCATTATTATATTTTGCAATAAAGACACATTAATAGGGTGGAAAGGGACGGATTTTTCTAGTCCTCTGACATAATTGGGGGGCACTTGAGGGTTCTAAAGCGAAATGGGAGCAATATATCGACATGAATTTTTGGGTCGCCCAAAAAATTTTCATGGACTATATATAGTCCAGGTTTTTTTTTCGAAATTTGAGCGAAAATTTGTGGTGTCGTAGAGATTTCATATTTGCACCGATTGAAGCCCCGTCGATGTCTACAAGGAATCTGGACCCGCATTTTGGATATCTATCAGATATCTGACTGCTTTAAAGGTTTGAAAATCTATAAAATGTATAGCCACCATTATTATATTTTGCAATATAGACATATTAATAGGGTGGAAAGGGACGGATTTTTCTAGTCCTCTGACATCATTGGGGGGCACTTGAGGGTTCTAAAGCGAAATGGGAGCAATACATCGACATGAATTTTTGGGTCGCCCAAAAAATTTTCATGGACTATATATAGTCCAGGTTTTTTTTCGAAATTTGAGCGAAAATTTGTGGTGTCGTAGAGATTTCATATTTGCACCGATTGAAGCCCCGTCGATGTCTACAAGGAATCTGGACCCGCATTTTGGATATCTATCAGATATCTGACTGCTTTAAAGGTTTGAAAATCTATAAAATGTATAGCCACCATTATTATATTTTGCAATATAGACACATTGATAGGGTGGAAAGTGACGGATTTTTCTACACCACTGACATCACTGCAAGGTGTTTTGAAGGTTCTAAATAGAAATTTGGGTGAAATATCGACATGAATTTTTGGGTCGCCCAAAATTTTCATGGACTATATATAGTCCAGGGTTTTTTCGAAATTTGAGCGAAAATTTGTGGTGTCGTAGGGCTTTCATATTTGCACCGATTGAAGCCCCGTCGATGTCTACAAGGAATCTGGACCCGCATTTTGGATATCTATCAGATATCTGACTGCTTTAAAGGTTTGAAAATCTATAAAATGTATAGCCACCATTATTATATTTTGCAATAAAGACACATTAATAGGGTGGAAAGGGACGGATTTTCTAGTCCTCTGACATAATTGGGGGCACTTGAGGGTTCTAAAGCGAAATGGGAGCAATATATCGACATGAATTTTGGGTCGCCCAAAAATTTTCATGGACTATATATAGTCCAGGTTTTTTTCGAAATTTGAGCGAAAATTTGTGGTGTCGTAGAGATTTCATATTTGCACCGATTGAAGCCCCGTCGATGTCTACAAGGAATCTGGACCCGCATTTTGGATATCTATCAGATATCTGACTGCTTTAAAGGTTTGAAAATCTATAAAATGTATAGCCACCATTATTATATTTTGCAATATAGACATATTAATAGGGTGGAAAGGGACGGATTTTTCTAGTCCTCTGACATCATTGGGGGGCACTTGAGGGTTCTAAAGCGAAATGGGAGCAATACATCGACATGAATTTTTGGGTCGCCCAAAAAATTTTCATGGACTATATATAGTCCAGGTTTTTTTTTCGAAATTTGAGCGAAAATTTGTGGTGTCGTAGAGATTTCATATTTGCACCGATTGAAGCCCCGTCGATGTCTACAAGGAATCTGGACCCGCATTTTGGATATCTATCAGATATCTGACTGCTTTAAAGGTTTGAAAATCTATAAAATGTATAGCCACCATTATTATATTTTGCAATATAGACACATTGATAGGGTGGAAAGTGACGGATTTTTCTACACCACTGACATCACTGCAAGGTGTTTGAAGGTTCTAAATAGAAATTTGGGTGAAATATCGACATGAATTTTTGGGTCGCCCAAAAAATTTTCATGGACTATATATAGTCCAGGGTTTTTTTTCGAAATTTGAGCGAAAATTTGTGGTGTCGTAGAGATTTCATATTTGCACCGATTGAAGCCCCGTCGATGTCTACGAGGAATCTGGACCCGCATTTTGGATATCTATCAGATATCTGACTGCTTTAAAGGTTTGAAAATCTATAAAATGTATAGCCACCATTATTATATTTTGCAATAAAGACACATTAATAGGGTGGAAAGGGACGGATTTTTCTAGTCCTCTGACATCATTGGGGGGCACTTGAGGGTTCTAAAGCGAAATGGGAGCAATATATCGACATGAATTTTTGGGTCGCCCAAAAAATTTTCATGTTTTTTTTCGAAATTTGAGCGAAAATTTGTGGTGTCGTAGAGATTTCATATTTGCACCGATTGAAGCCCCGTCGATGTCTACAAGGAATCTGGACCCGCATTTTGGATATCTATCAGATATCTGACTGCTTTAAAGGTTTGAAAATCTATAAAATGTATAGCCACCATTATTATATTTTGCAATAAAGACACATTAATAGGGTGGAAAGGGACGGATTTTTCTAGTCCTCTGACATCATTGGGAGGCACTTGAGGGTTCTAAAGCGAAATGGGAGCAATATATCGACATGAATTTGGGTCGCCTAAAAATTTTCATGGACTATATATAGTCCAGGGTTTTTTTTCGAAATTTGAGCGAAAATTTGTGGTGTCGTAGAGATTTCATATTTGCACCGATTGAAGCCCCGTCGATGTCTACGAGGAATCTGGACCCGCATTTTGGATATCTATCAGATATCTGACTGCTTTAAAGGTTTGAAAATCTATAAAATGTATAGCCACCATTATTATATTTTGCAATATAGACACATTGATAGGGTGGAAAGTGACGGATTTTTCTACACCACTGACATCACTGCAAGGTGTTTGAAGGTTCTAAATAGAAATTTGGGTGAAATATCGACATGAATTTTTGGGTCGCCCAAAAAATTTTCATGCATTCATGTCCAGGGTTTTTTTCGAAATTTGAGCGAAAATTTGTGGTGTCGTAGAGATTTCATATTTGCACCGATTGAAGCCCCGTCGATGTCTACAAGGAATCTGGACCCGCATTTTGGATATCTATCAGATATCTGACTGCTTTAAAGGTTTGAAAATCTATAAAATGTATAGCCACCATTATTATATTTTGCAATATAGACATATTAATAGGGTGGAAAGGGACGGATTTTTCTAGTCCTCTGACATCATTGGGGGGCACTTGAGGGTTCTAAAGCGAAATGGGAGCAATACATCGACATGAATTTTTGGGTCGCCCAAAAAATTTTCATGGACTATATATAGTCCAGGTTTTTTTTTCGAAATTTGAGCGAAAATTTGTGGTGTCGTAGAGATTTCATATTTGCACCGATTGAAGCCCCGTCGATGTCTACAAGGAATCTGGACCCGCATTTTGGATATCTATCAGATATCTGACTGCTTTAAAGGTTTGAAAATCTATAAAATGTATAGCCACCATTATTATATTTTGCAATATAGACATATTAATAGGGTGGAAAGGGACGGATTTTTCTAGTCCTCTGACATCATTGGGGGGCACTTGAGGGTTCTAAAGCGAAATGGGAGCAATACATCGACATGAATTTATGGGTCGCCCAAAAAATTTTCATGGACTATATATAGTCCATGTTTTTTTTTCGAAATTTGAGCGAAAATTTGTGGTGTCGTAGAGATTTCATATTTGCACCGATTGAAGCCCCGTCGATGTCTACAAGGAATCTGGACCCGCATTTTGGATATCTATCAGATATCTGACTGCTTTAAAGGTTTGAAAATCTATAAAATGTATAGCCACCATTATTATATTTTGCAATAAAGACACATTAATAGGGTGGAAAGGGACGGATTTTTCTAGTCCTCTGACATCATTGGGGGGCACTTGAGGGTTCTAAAGCGAAATGGGAGCAATATATCGACATGAATTTTTGGGTCGCCCAAAAAATTTTCATGGACTATAGTCCAGGGTTTTTTTTCGAAATTTTAGCGAAAATTTGTGGTGTCGTAGAGATTTCATATTTGCACCGATTGAAGCCCCGTCGATGTCTACAAGGAATCTGGACCCGCATTTTGGATATCTATCAGATACCTGACTGCTTTAAAGGTTTGAAAATCTATAAAATGTATAGCCACCATTATTATATTTTGCAATATAGACACATTGATAGGGTGGAAAGTGACGGATTTTTCTACACCACTGACATCACTGCAAGGTGTTTGAAGGTTCTAAATAGAAATTTGGGTGAAATATCGACATGAATTTTTGGGTCGCCCGAAAAATTTTCATGGACTATATATAGTACAGGGTTTTTTTTCGAAATTTGAGCGAAAATTTGTGGTGTCGTAGAGATTTCATATTTGCACCGATTGAAGCCCCGTCGATGTCTACAAGGAATCTGGACCCGCATTTTGGATATCTATCAGATATCTGACTGCTTTAAAGGTTTGAAAATCTATAAAATGTATAGCCACCATTATTATATTTTGCAATAAAGACACATTAATAGGGTGGAAAGGGACGGATTTTTCTAGTCCTCTGACATCATTGGGGGGCACTTGAGGGTTCTAAAGCGAAATGGGAGCAATATATCGACATGAATTTTTGGGTCGCCCAAAAAATTTTCATGGACTATATATAGTCCAGGTTTTTTTTTCGAAATTTGAGCGAAAATTTGTGGTGTCGTAGAGATTTCATATTTGCACCGATTGAAGCCCCGTCGATGTCTACAAGGAATCTGGACCCGCATTTTGGATATCTATCAGATATCTGACTGCTTTAAAGGTTTGAAAATCTATAAAATGTATAGCCACCATTATTATATTTTGCAATATAGACACATTGATAGGGTGGAAAGTGACGGATTTTTCTACACCACTGACATCACTGCAAGGTGTTTGAAGGTTCTAAATAGAAATTTGGGTGAAATATCGACATGAATTTTTGGGTCGCCCGAAAAATTTTCATGGACTATAGTCCAGGGTTTTTTTTCGAAATTTGAGGGAAAATTTGTGGTGTCGTAGAGATTTCATATTTGCACCGATTGAAGCCCCGTCGATGTCTACAAGGAATCTGGACCCGCATTTTGGATATCTATCAGATATCTGACTGCTTTAAAGGTTTGAAAATCTATAAAATGTATAGCCACCATTATTATATTTTGCAATAAAGACACATTAATAGGGTGGAAAGGGACGGATTTTTCTAGTCCTCTGACATCATTGGGGGGCACTTGAGGGTTCTAAAGCGAAATGGGAGCAATATATCGACATGAATTTTTGGGTCGCCCAAAAAATTTTCATGGACCAGGGTTTTTTTTCGAAATTTGAGCGAAAATTTGTGATGTCGTAGAGATTTCATATTTGCACCGATTGAAGCCCCGTCGATGTCTACAAGGAATCTGGACCCGCATTTTGGATATCTATCAGATATCTGACTGCTTTAAAGGTTTGAAAATCTATAAAATGTATAGCCACCATTATTATATTTTGCAATATAGACACATTGATAGGGTGGAAAGTGACGGATTTTTCTACACCACTGACATCACTGCAAGGTGTTTGAAGGTTCTAAATAGAAATTTGGGTGAAATATCGACATGAATGTTTGGGTCGCCCGAAAAATTTTCATAGACTATAGTCCAGGGTTTTTTTTCGAAATTTGAGGGAAAATTTGTGGTGTCGTAGAGATTTCATATTTGCACCGATTGAAGCCCCGTCGATGTCTACAAGGAATCTGGACCCGCATTTTGGATATCTATCAGATATCTGACTGCTTTAAAGGTTTGAAAATCTATAAAATGTATAGCCACCATTATTATATTTTGCAATAAAGACACATTAATAGGGTGGAAAGGGACGGATTTTTCTAGTCCTCTGACATCATTGGGGGGCACTTGAGGGTTCTAAAGCGAAATGGGAGCAATATATCGACATGAATTTTTGGGTCGCCCAAAAAATTTTCATGGACCGGGGTTTTTTTTCGAAATTTGAGCGAAAATTTGTGATGTCGTAGAGATTTCATATTTGCACCGATTGAAGCCCCGTCGATGTCTACAAGGAATCTGGACCCGCATTTTGGATATCTATCAGATATCTGACTGCTTTAAAGGTTTGAAAATCTATAAAATGTATAGCCACCATTATTATATTTTGCAATATAGACACATTGATAGGGTGGAAAGTGACGGATTTTTTCTACACCACTGACATCACTGCAAGGTGTTTGAAGGTTCTAAATAGAAATTTGGGTGAAATATCGACATGAATTTTTGGGTCGCCCGAAAAATTTTCATAGACTATAGTCCAGGGTTTTTTTTCGAAATTTGAGCGAAAATTTGTGGTGTCGTAGAGATTTCATATTTGCACCGATTGAAGCCCCGTCGATGTCTACAAGGAATCTGGACCCGCATTTTGGATATCTATCAGATATCTGACTGCTTTAAAGGTTTGAAAATCTATAAAATGTATAGCCACCATTATTATATTTTGCAATATAGACACATTGATAGGGTGGAAAGTGACGGATTTTTCTACACCACTGACATCACTGCAAGGTGTTTGAAGGTTCTAAATAGAAATTTGGGTGAAATATCGACATGAATTTTTGGGTCGCCCGAAAAATTTTCATGGACTATAGTCCAGGGTTTTTTTTCGAAATTTGAGCGAAAATTTGTGGTGTCGTAGAGATTTCATATTTGCACCGATTGAAGCCCCGTCGATGTCTACAAGGAATCTGGACCCGCATTTTGGATATCTATCAGATATCTGACTGCTTTAAAGGTTTGAAAATCTATAAAATGTATAGCCACCATTATTATATTTTGCAATAAAGACACATTAATAGGGTGGAAAGGGACGGATTTTTCTAGTCCTCTGACATCATTGGGGGGCACTTGAGGGTTCTAAAGCGAAATGGGAGCAATATATCGACATGAATTTTTGGGTCGCCCAAAAAATTTTCATGGACCAGGGTTTTTTTTCGAAATTTGAGCGAAAATTTGTGATGTCGTAGAGATTTCATATTTGCACCGATTGAAGCCCCGTCGATGTCTACAAGGAATCTGGACCCGCATTTTGGATATCTATCAGATATCTGACTGCTTTAAAGGTTTGAAAATCTATAAAATGTATAGCCACCATTATTATATTTTGCAATATAGACATATTAATAGGGTGGAAAGGGACGGATTTTTCTAGTCCTCTGACATCATTGGGGGGCACTTGAGGGTTCTAAAGCGAAATGGGAGCAATATATCGACATGAATTTCTGGGTCGCCCAAAACATTTTCATGTGTTTTCATGGGTTTTTCATCTAGGTTTTTTCTACTTTTCCGCGCACACTCAACAAAATTTGGAGTAAACATTGGTCCAGATTTCTTGTAGACATTTTTTTAAATTTTTTCAGCGGGTTCAAATCAGGGCCTTGTGACAAAATAAATGAAAAAATTTTCCAGGGGGTGCAAAACAAGGTTTTGTGACGAAAGAAACAAGTAATTTTACTTTTTTCATAACTCCACATATTTTCCAGGGGGTGCAATTGCACCCTCTTGCACCCCTCCCCTCCGGACGCCCATGTCTCCCACCTCGGACGTGGACCAGGACGAGAGACAAAAAGCAGATATTTTTTCATCGTATCTCCGGAGACCTATTTCCGTAAGTCCCTCGGAAGCAAAGTAGGCCTTCCGAGGACATTGGAAAGTTTGTAGTGAACATTTAACGTTGACTTGATATCAGCGGTGTGGCCAGGCTCCTAATAATAATTAGCGGGAATTTGGTTTTGCTTTTTGTAGATAACACATAAATATGACTGACTTGTTTTGCTATAGCCTATATCAGAAATGCATCCCCTCTTGGTATTCGTTATTAAAAGCATGAAAGGCATCATCGCCGACGAATATTGTCGGTTTGTTGGGTTCAGTGTTTATCGCGTGATCATAAACGGTTCAGGGCTCCCGTTTACAGCCGTAGTTCGACCCCCTATCGTGCCGATGACAATTAAGCTTTCGAAATGAGATAGCTGTCGCCGCGTAGAGAAGATAAGGCACGCAGCGATCACAGGCGAATCCATTAACTGCGGGACACGTTTTGTCTTCGCAATGAATTCGGTCATCAGCGATTTTATGATTTTATCTGCGGCAGACAAATAATTTAATGGAAGCGATGGCAAACATTCATGCCCACTATAGAGCATTAATGCATGCCATAATTCACTGTCGATCATCATGGGTGTAGTCAAGAACTTTCAGCGGTGTCCCAGATGGTTACAAATTTGCGGGTTTTTACTAGCGACAGGCGCATAAGGGACTTAACCACTAAATCAGTTAA
The DNA here is from genome assembly GCA_018105865.1 of Metaphire vulgaris. Classification (NCBI taxonomy): domain Eukaryota; kingdom Metazoa; phylum Annelida; class Clitellata; order Crassiclitellata; family Megascolecidae; genus Metaphire; species Metaphire vulgaris. Next base: position 1,941,094 of record CM030847.1, on the reverse strand, counting down.
TCAATAGACTTCTATGGCGCCACTATTATAACGCCCAGGGTAACACCCGATGGCTCGCCAAATCCACTAGTAGGGTACAAACGTTGGGGAACTATGTATAGGTACATTGTTGTATATTCAGGGCTTTTTTGTAAAAAAATATTTCCGGAGCGCAACAGTCGGAAGTCACTTGTCAATATGACGTAGTCACGTATATATATATATATATATATATATATATATAATGATTATAGCCAATATAATACAACAATGTATAGATAGATATAGTTCTAAATTTTCTATGTAATAATTTAATTTTGCATAAACCCCCACCGATGACGTCATTGTTACGTAGCGGCGAGTTGTCATGGCAATCGTGGCGTCATGATCGTCGCTCGCCACACACGCGGCAATTGCCACGACTTATAGTCCTGCGACCGACAGCGACACACGTAAGGTCTCTCGTGTTATCGATACTCAAATGAATGCAACCGACGTCAAAGTTAGCTATATACGAAACGATTCCAACTTCCCAAGCGAGATGTATAGGCCTGTATATTCGACAGTCTTTCCGTCACTGGCTGCTTCATTGCGAAGCAAAATACTCGCCCGTACCTACAGCATTCACGCACAAGCACGCACACACAGAGAGAGAGAGAGAGAGAGAGAGAGAGAGAGAGACAGAGAGAGAGAGAGAGAGAGAGAGAGAGAGAGAGAGAGAGAGAGAGAGAGAGAGAGAGAGAGAGAGAGAGAGAGAGAACCTATAAATACACAAGCGTTTTGCTTTGCAAAGGCTTCACGTGGCTTCTCCCCGTCGCACTGAAAGAGTTCGTATGATGCAGCGTTTAAAATCGAAAATCGAACATGGCGGCGTTTAAATCAGTTTCCTTATTTATTACGTGGGCCATGCAGCGACAACTTCTGGCCTGTGTGCTAAAAACAGTCGCAGATAGATGCATGGAAACGACAAATGTGCTTGCTATTCGTACACATCGATAGTTCAGACGGTGTCGTTGGAACGCCTATCCTTACTAGTATAGGAAGTCGTTTATGAGGCGCTATTTTCAGTGGTAGGAATTGATTCGGTCGATCATGAGAGGCTTACTCTTAGGAGTGCTGTTATGCTCTACTCTGTTCGAGTGCTCCGGCAAAGGTGAGGGTGCTGATCGTCTAATTATAAAAGGGATAGTGTGACTTCCAATAGGCCTACCGTAGATGTAAAAAACGTACAAACGTAAGAAAAACGTTTATTACATCTATGTCAAATACATTTTGAAGATGAAATTTGCGCCATGCATGGACAGGCATATTGTATAAGTTCTTTGTAGGTTTCCACTTTTTCAAGTTTTAGTAAATTTTCACATGTCGGCAGAATACAGATGGAAAAAGTAATCCGGGTTTAAAATAATCTTAAGCTGCATCGGTAATTAATCGGTAGGGAACAACAGTGGTTCTCACACAGGGCAGTCCCTACTGAACCACTTTAAACCTTGTTATATTATATTGTTATATTATATTAATTGAAAACGTTTGAAATTGATTGTTGGCACTGCCTTCGTTAAAATCGTATTGTTTGGCGAACAGTCAGAGAATTTTTGACTGCTTCTGAGGTGTACTGACTGGCCTACGAAGCGGTCCGCTGTCCTTCTGTCACAGGAGGCGATAAGTAAGGAAGTCGTTTCTTTGGGCGACTAATCAATCTTTGAAATTCCTATAGGCGTTCAGTCTAGCGAGAGTGAGTCGACGTCTGATACTATCAATATCAGTCACGACTTGTAATATAATTTAAGTTAATATAATCTAATTTCCAGCATTCGTGCTTATGATATGGCTTATGATATGTTACCCTGTTACTTGCGGTCGGTGTCAAAAAACAAGAGAGAGAGAGAGAGAGAAGCAGAGAGAGAGAGGGAGAGAGAGAAACAGAGAGAGAGGCAGACAGAGAGGCAGAGACAGGCACATAGAGAAGACAAACAAACTTGCAAAGAACTGATACAATATATTTTTCCATGCATGGCGCAAATTTCATCTTCAAAATATACTGGAAGTCACTAACAGAAGATCGCACCACACACACACACACACCCACACACACACACACACGCATACACACACAACGGAAGTTGTTTAAGTGCCTCATTCACTAAAGTGCCAGCTGTCTGCCTTGGATGAGTCCCGTCAACCTGGGTTCGATCCCGACGAACAGCGTTTTGCGCTTGTCTCGGGCATTCGCCGGCCAATCGAACGCGGAGCGAACTTTGAACATCGCCTTTTAGATGGATGACTGCACCAAGGCCCTATGAAAACTGAACTTGCGCAATTTAACATTGAATAGCTGACATCGTACTACCATAGACACAAAATCTATAGGAATTTTAGCTAGAGTAAAATCATCACTCCCTTCTCATCATCCGATCCAGTTATGTAAGTATCTCATACAACCATACTTAACTTATTGTTATAACTTGTCCTGGGGAAACTGGTCGATCACAAGCATAAATAAACTTTCTCCTTCAAAAGGGTGATTAGGATTATATGCCACTCCCTCTACCTCGCGCATACTGATACCCCTTTCGAAACCTACACCTGTTAACGGTTCATAATATCAAGATTGCACAGGCAGCCATTTTAATGTTTAATATGATTTCAATTGATATCGAAATATGAAACATATTGACATTTGTAGCTATTCATTGGATATTGAATTGTAAAAGTAAGCCCTATTGATCTTTTGCTTTGCTGCCTGTAATAAAAACTGATATAATAATTTAGCGGTGTTTTTAATTGTTGGAATTAAAATAGGCATCTTGAAAATATGTTTCCAAAGTCTTTCACACAAATTGTCCTCCTTTTAGGACGTCTGCAAGATGTTAACCCAGCATGGAGGTAAGCTACAAAACATACGTGTCATAACTGCTGAGTTGTAGCATAGACCTAGCATTACATTTCTATCTAGTAATTTTACCTGAAAAATAACAAATGTTCCGTCGCCAGGTTACTGGGTGGTATGATATTCACGCTGAGAATGTTCGCTGTGGGTCGAAACTGACCAAGGGCGTTCTTCTAGTGTTAGTCGCTTCATCAAAATAATGCAGTTGCCTAACTGAAGGTCGGCGTTGACGTCGCTTGCAACGTCAAAGAGGCGGGCGAGATTTTGAAACTGATTCGTTACTATCAACTAATTAACCCCGCTACTGCAATCTTGCATGCCCAGTGACAGTGTCCTAGTAGTACCTGACTGATAAAATTTAATTCGCGCCTTGAAATCTCTGTTTCAAAACCGATTCAGTTTACGAGTGACTTTGAAGAGAAGAAATCGCTGCAGAGTGGTTTCCGTTAAAAAGCAATCTATTATTCTTCGTAGGATTATCATCATCGTAATCATCAGCATCATCGTTGTCGTCGTCATCATCCCCGACAGCAACTACATTAACACTATCAGTGCAATCATTATTGCAATCAACTATCATAGTCAATGTGAACAGTCATCAATGCTATCATCAACATCGTTATCATCATCATCATCATCATCATCATCATCATCATCATCATCATCATCATTGTCGTCATCGTCATCAGGGTCATCATCATCATTGTCGTCATCGTCATCATTATCATCATCATCATCATCATCATCATCACCTCCTTTATTTGATTTGTAATCTCCATTGTAAAATCCAGTAAGTAAGTTCCATTTGACGACAACTGAATCAATACTTTTGAAATTTGATTCAAACGTATGCAACACTCTAGCGACCATCTGGGAATCCTGACTGCGAAGTGCAACGGACCATTTTGTCGACATTACTTTGTCGACGACGACGACGCCGACGTCGACCTTCCAGGTGCGCCGCTCTCTACCTGCGATCGAATGCTGACACCAGCGGCGTCAGACTCGTCGGCCACACGGAACCCGACGATCCGGTGTCCCATCCGGATCACCGGAGCAGGACTCTTCGCCAGATCGTGCAACGCCGAACTCTGCTGCAGTCGACGCTACTACGTCGGCGGCGGCGGCGGCGACGACGACGACTACGTCACCGGTTGGCAGGCTGACGTCACGACCCAGCCGCCGTCTGCCTGTCCGGCGGTCACGTGCTCTGACGTCACGGAGACGCGGTCGATGCGTCGGTGCGTCCTGGAGGAATGCTGCCGTTCCGAAGATCGGCGGAACGAGTGGCAGAGGCAGTCTGCCTATTCGGAGGAGGAGGAGAAGGAGAAGGAGGAGGAGGAGGAGCAAGAGGAGGAGGAGGAGGAGGAGGAGGAGCGGGAAATACTATCGGCTGCGAAGAGGAGGATAAACGACGACGTCGCCCAGTGCATTCAGAGCTATTGTGCCAATCGCGCGCTGTCGGAGATGGTCGTCTGCATCATTCGAAAGTGCAACCGGTCTCCTTAACCCCTTAACCGTGTATTTAACTGTAACTCATTGTAAAATGGACGGATATATCCGGGATCCCCAGTTAAGGGGTTAAACGCCGGCAGACGTTAAAATTAGGCGCTACAAAAAAGAATAGACGACGCGACCTCTTGCGCCCCGAATTCAACGCTTCGACGACCTTCTTCTTCTCCTACTACTACTACTGAACGCGTTCCTTTGGTCTTTTTGTTAAATGTCTTAAGCGTTTTCATTATTGAATACGAGTTAAAGATATTCGTCAAGAAACTGCAAAAAATAAAGTTGTTTTAACCCAAAAGCGAACCCGCGTGTATTGGACGCTCGACATGCATAAGGACATTAGCTTTACATACATACATAATACATAAGCTTTACATGCATAAGGACCTACAGTAGGCTACTAACATTGATTCCTTTGATTAATTAATTTAACATTTCGTGCCAACCGATTTGCTGACCAATAACGGCGATAGAGACAATTAGCACACTAGTAATAGGCCCGTCAATGGTTTGATCATGTCGAAAGAATAAAGAAAAACTACCAAAGAAGGCACTAGGCAACTATGTTGAAGGGAAAAGGTAGAAAAGAAAGACCAAGAAAGACATGGAGAGAAAAACTTAAAAGAGGACGGGGAAGAAATGCAAACGAACTTCATCCAAATGACCAAGGCCGCAAGAGACAGACACAGAAGTGGGTGGAAGGAACTCATTCAGACCCATCGTCCCATCCGATAGGGAACGACGGAAGGAAAGAAAGAAAAAGAAAGAAGAATAGACGCCTCCTTTAATATAACTAGCCAATTAAGTCTGCAGTCTCCTTTTAATTTATAACGACATTTATTGCGAGAGCAAAATTCTAAAAGTCCGAAACGTCTGGAAAAAAGTACCTGTTACTAAACCCTGCCAATACTTTATATCAGTATGCGTCATACATAGCAGAGGATCTTGGTAGGTCCATTAGTAAAAGATTTCTTAATATTTCTGTACGTATTCAGCACAAATATATATATATATATATATATATATATATATATATATATATATATATATATGGTTAATACCGTTTGTCACAAATGGCACGGCAGGTTCATGGAGTGAGGAAAGAGTTAAGTCGATACCATTTCTTAAAAATTTCCACAAATGATTTCTCTTAAGAGCAAAATAGATAGAGAGGCATTGGTGTTGTGCATGCATTGTCCATCTGCGTTGCAATACGATGTATGTTTTCATGCATAACCTTTTGTCGAACACTCCAATAGTAAAGAGCCTTGCAGAATTCGATGAGGACTGGATCAGAGTACTTAATAATCCTAAACATTTTATGGGCAATTATTCTACGCCTCGTAAGTATTATGTGTTGACTGTTTCAAATTAACTCCGGTCGGTGGCTTATTATATACTCCACAGAGAGTCTCAACAGTCGCGTCAAACGCAACTGCGCGCTCCATGTCCATATGACATACGTGGGTGCAGACCACAAGTTTGGTGAATAAAATATGACATCGATGCGTATAGAATGAGAGAGAGAGAGAGAGAGAGAGAGAGAGAGAGAGAGAGAGAGACGACAGATGCTTCGGGTGGAAGTCACCTGCCATTAACATACATCAAAAGGGAACATTATTTTTATATTGCCAACGGAAAGCGACAATCGCTTCTTCGACCATGGTGTACTGCGATCACTTAACTGAGTAATTTCCTAATGCGGTCCAAGGTTGTGGCTGTTATGTAGCGCACACTTAGAGGGGGGCTGATTAGACGGTCGTAAAATATTCATGGAGTCCGGGAATCTGCGAGCGAGAGAACGCCTGCACGCTTGGATTAATAAATTCTGCCGCAAGCTAAACTGCCTCCTTTTAATATTCATCTCGACGTCTTAGGCCTACTACGGCTAAGCCTCCATCCGAGTCTCTTCTTCGGTTGGGCGTCGCGATTTCTTCAGGCCAAAGGACTCTTCGTCGAAACCGAGAATCGTCTAGAGTCTTGTGCAGTAGCGTAGCCACGGGGGTTTTTTGGGGGTTAATCCCCCTTAGACGGCGGGAAAATTTTTTTTATGTATTTCCATTAATTTTTATTTTTTAGGCGATTTTTGGCGAATTTTGGGGTGAAAATCCCCCCTTGGCGGTCATCGACGAAATGTTTTTTCAAAACCCCCTTCCGGAAATCCTGGCTACGCCACTGGTCTTGTGTTAATCATTAATCATTAATTCTTGCTTTCTTAGTGTGTGTGTGTGAAATCCCTCTGTAACGCACAAGAAACTGCTGTTTTGCTCTGGCTCGGCAGGACGATAATTTAAAAACCATTGTGCAAAATCATAGCCGCCCGCTAACTTCTATCAGGCCTTTAAGCTCGCGCCCCCCTCCCCCACTCTTAGAAAACCTCCCATAGGGAAAGAGGAGGCAAGGTATAAAGGTTGGCTTCCGCTTTGTCGTCGAAATTCTATTGCGAATACGTATGACCTGTGCTAATTAACGAATTTTATTGTAACCCGGAATTTTAGACATCTCTTCGTGCTATGGACGACAGCCTCAACACTCGAACTGTTTTTCTTCAAGTGCCATGTGTTGCTACCTGTAGCCTACGTCGGCGACCGAGGATTTCCACTCTTCTGTGTTTTACTGCGATAAAACTGTGTGTCGTTGAGGTAAACCAAATGCAACTTTGAACGTCTACGCGAAAATAAAAATCTGGCCTCGCTGCAGAATTACAAGATTGTGCAATAATTAATCTCCCCGACCTGCAACTATATGTTGCTGGCAGATGCGTTTTAACAAAATTCGCTTCCCTTTCCTATAGATCTTTGCCCTTCGCACTTTGTTCTTAACAGGGCTTTTTGGGCCGGAACGAGGCGGAACGGCGTTCCGGAAATTATGAAGACTGGTATTTTTTGCAACATTAAATTCATAAATAGAAAATAGAGAACCGATACAGTTCTAAATTTTTTATGTATGAATTTAATATTGTATTGAAAATAATCATTATAGTAAGCCTAACTGTTTGGCCGCTTCGTCATGTTGACAATTGATTTCTGACTATTGCGTTCCGGAAAATATTTTTGTGCAAATAAAGCCCTGGTTCTTAACCCCTTAACTGTGTATTTAACTGTAACTCAACGTAAAATGGACGGATATATCCGGGATCCCCAGATAAGGGGTTAATATTATTGGCAATTCTATTTTTGATGGAAGCAGAGGTTTCATTGGTTTCAAGACTACTAGAGAATTGCACGCATAGTCTAGTATCATGTCTACATAAAGTGGCTGTCACACAGGCAGTAATGCCTCCTAAGCCACTTTAAATCATGCCGAGTTTGAAGCGTTGTAGTGCAGCGGTCACTTATCTTTGCGCTTTCTTCCTTTGCCAGTGAACGGTCTTTCTCTTATATGATTGACAACGCTAAACAGCGTCGGGGCACGTTTCAGTCCCAAGGGAGGGCTGGCGCCCCCGTGCGATACGACAGCGGTTCCAGCCGATCGGAAAGATTCAAACTGGCGCGTCAGCTCGGAACAGGTTGCCTGGAGATTATCCAGTCGATTGTCCAGTCGCTGTACGGTCTTCAGCAGTTCGTCGGTCTCGAGCGTCTTCGCCGGTCCCACCTGTTCGGCCGCGATCTTCATCACCCATCGACCGGTTTCCGGGTCGTAGGCGATACGATCGCGAACGATTCGCGTGGCGCGAAGAACCCGTTTGATGCACGGAAGAGACCGCTCGATCTGCAGGGCAAGACGCAAACTGCCGACCTTCCAGGTAGTTCCTTCGGTCGCCTTGATGTCCGTGTACGTATCGGTCATCATCGCCACCAGTAGGCTCATGAGTATGACGGTGGCGATTATTATGTAAAATATGTACAGACAGCGTACGAACGCCGGACTGCCGCCGAACGACAGGTAGCTGGCGTCGAAGTTGTCGTCAAACAGCTGGCCGAGGCCGAGCATCAGGTTGAAAACGTTGAACAGCGTATTCCAGATGGAATGGTAGGTGTAACTGGAGTCGCCGACCGGTATTACCTGGAAGAGTACGTAGAAGGCGAACCCGCAGCCGAGCAGGACGAAGACGTACATGACCAGGTAGCGAGTGATGTCGCGCAGGACGATGTACTTGAGCATTATCGAGTAGACGTGCATGTCCTCGAAACCTTTCGTGAAGCTGATCGTGAACAGCCAGCCGAGGACAAACACCATCGAAACGACCTTGACGTACGTGGACATGTCAGAGATGCACAGAAACAACGCATACCAGGCGATCACAAGAGCACCGAAGGCGAACGTCGTCAGATGGCCAAGGTTGTTCAGAAGCGCCGCTATCAACCTGTAGGGCAAATTCAACGGATCAAATTTTGTCCAACTGGAGTACCAACCCCCTCCTAGGTTTCTTCCCTCGTCGGTCGTATTCTTTCTTCCGCCGCGTCTGCGATTAGAGACTGACCGGACGATTCTGGTCGCCACCGAATAGAACTCGTAGACTAGCAACACTCCCGGCCAGATGAGGAACAGACCGTAGGCGGGATCGGAGCCGCCGGAACTACAGGTGTACGACTCCGGACCGGTCACGTTGTATCGTCGGTGTAGATCGCTGCTGACCGGAGTCACGTAGACGGAGTAGAGACTCATGTAGACGATGTGAACTAGCATGAGGATGGCGTAGATGTACTGATAGGCACTCCAGTAGTTGCGTACCAGTTGCTTAAACGGATTGATGTCGAGAATCTTCGACGCCAGGACTTCGTCTTCCAGCGAGACGACGAGATCCAGGCACGACAGCGATTGGATGCCGTTGCCGCCTCTGACGAACTTCTTGTTGTTGTTGTCGTTGTTGTTGTCGTTGTTGTCGTCGTCGTTGTCGTCGTTGACTAAACCAACTTTTGACTTCTTTCTAGACGACGGTCTTCGACCGCCCGTCGTCGTCTGCGGGACCAGACACGTGATGTCGAAGACGTAATCGCCCATTTCGCGGAACCGGTAGACGTTCGGAGTGTTGAGCATCTCCTCCAGGAGCGCCACGGCTCCGGTCTTGATGGCGAACGCAAGGGCGTTCAGCCCCCGTTTGTTGTACAGCTTCGACGTCAGTTCGACCATCGCCTTTCCGAGCAGCGAATAGTAGAAGTCGGACTCCTCGCTCGGATACTGGTGATCGTTTTTCATGCACCACCAACGAGTGGCCAGTCGGGTGATGCCTCGGAACACTTCCAGCAGCGCCTCTGCCTTCGACGGTTCCTCGACCGATTCCTCGATCACCACGTGCACCGCGGCGTTCCCGTCGTGGTTCTGCAGGCCCAGATCGGCTCCGCAGGCGACCAGCAGCCCGACGCCGTAGACGTCCGCCCTTCGGGCGCAGACGTGGAGGCAGCTGTCGCCTCTCTTGTTCAACTGGTCGATGTTGACTCCCTTGTCCGGTTTGTTGAATACGGCGATCATCGTGTCGAGGTTCGATGCGATTCCGCTCCTGGCGGCGATATGGAACGGCGTGTCGCCGTCGTTGTTGGCGATCTTAGGGTTCATCGAACTCAGTTCGGCGACGATCTCCGGCCGGCCGCGTCTCGCCGCTATGTGCAGGGCGGTGTTGCCCTGGCGGTCGACGGCATCGACCAGGGACCAGTTGCTTGCCTTGACGATCATGTCGACGATCGTCCGGATCAGATCCGGACCGACGGCGTCCGATCCCACTGCCTCGTGGAGCGGTGTCATTCCGAGCTTATTCCTGGCGTCCAGTTTCGCCTTGTGCAGCAGGATCTGGGTCGTTCTGGCGTGTCCGTTCTTGCAAGACAGATGCAGCGCCGTGTCGCCGTCGTTGTTGGCGTTATCGACGTCTACCTTAGTTAGAAACTCCTGTATCACGTCGATTCGATCGTCCCTAGCGGCGATGTGAAAGAAGGTGTTTCCGCCGAGATCACGTGCCCCGGGGTCAGCACCCATGTCCAGCAGGCATCGCATCTTTTCAGCGTCTCCGCCGGAAGCGGCGACGTGGAGCGGCGTCTTGCCCACGGGGAACGTCAGCTTTGCCTCGGAGCCTTTGAAGTGTTTTGCCCTTCGAAGGTAGAGACGTGCGACGACCTTCAGGAACTCGTTGTCTCTCCGCTGCATGGCGTAGTCCCAGATGTTCTGACTCAGTTTGTTCTTGCAGTCGATATTGGCGCCGCTGTCGACGAGCAGTTTCATTGTGCCGATGTTGGCGGCCCTGGCGGCGAAGAGAAGAGCCGTGTTGCCGTTGGAGTCGGCGTGATTGACATCCACCTGTCCGTGACAGAGCAGCACCCGGATGACGTCGTTGTTTCCCTCGGCGGCGGCGACGTGAAGGGCCGTCTGGTCGTTGTTGATCTTGACGTTTGCGTCGGCTCCGTTCTCCAGGAGGATCCGGACGATGTCGTGGAAGCCGAGAGCGCTTGCGAGGACGATCGGCGAAACGAGACCCAACTTCCGCCGCTGACGGACGTCGGCTTTGCCCTCCGTTGCCAGAATTTCCACCAGCTGCGCGTAACCGTACCTGACCGCCCAATAGAGCGGAGTGGATCCCTTGTCGTTTTCCAGGTGCAGGTCGGCTCCGAGTTGGATCAGCCGACGAACGGTCTCGATGTGGTTGCCCCTAGATGCCCACAGCACCGGCGTATCGTTCTTGTTGTTGGTGGTGTTTATATCTACTCCAAGCTCCCGAAATAGTTCTATGAGGTGGGTGTGACCCTTCAGCGCCGCAATGTGCATGCTGCTGAGATGGCGCGGTCTCTGTCCTTCCAGTTCCACTAGAACGGTCCTTCGCAGGAGTTCCTTTCGCAGCGTTTCGCTGGCCAGTCGTTCGAGCAGCAGTTTCGTCAGTTCGAAGTTTCCCTTTTCGCTGAGTATGTGAAGACAGGATTTCTGCGACGACACGTTTCTGACGACGATGTTGTACCCGTCGGTCAGCAGGTGGTCTTCGCCTCCGCCTCCGCCTCCGCCTCCGCCTCCGCCTCCGCCTCCGCCTCCGCCTCCGCCTCCGCCTCCGCCTCCGCCTCCGCCTCCGCCTCCGCCTCCGCCTCCGCCTCCGCCTCCGCCTCCGCCTCCGCCTCCGCCTCCGCCTCCGCCTCCGCCTCCTCCTCCGCCTCCGCCTCCTCCTCCGCCTCCGCCTCCTCCTCCGCCTCCGCCGGCGGAGGAGGAGGTTATGAGAAACCGGGCGACGTTCCAGCGCTCGTTTTCCAGCGCGATGTGAAGAACGGTTGCCCGGTCCTGCTTGCGTCGAAGTCCGTCGTCGGAGAGCGACAACCGGACCCTGTAGACGGCCTCCGTCGTCGACTTGCAGTCGGCGACGCTGTCGCGGCTGACGGAGTCGAAGAGATCGAGTCTGAACTTCTCGACCGCCTCCGGGTCTATTCCCGGCGGCGGCGGCGGCGAAGTGGCGCCATCTGGTGGCGTCGACGCTGAACGATTTTCCGGCAGTAAGTAGACCTGTTCTATTTCCTCGGTCGTCGTCGAGTCGTTAAAGGGGCTCATCAGTTGACGAATAGCGGTCTCGTTGTCTGCATTATCTTTGCGCTTCTGTAGAACACATAGCAAGCGCATTCGACGAGACAAAAACAAGCTGTAATAATAATAATTATGCACTTCTATAGCACCAGTTCTAATACGCAAGGGCATCTCAGTCGATGGTGCTTCAAATCCATCCGCAAAAGACCAGGTCATTCCAGAGATCAGTCAGAGGGAAAGAGTGAAGGCAACTCGGCAATTTAGCGCTTTTTGTGCTGGTTTTGCAACGTCACATAAGGCGGTGTCGGTTTTTGGAAGGTAGTCAAAGAAGTCAATTGTTTGAGTCAATTGCTGTCTTGTAACGAATAAATCGTCAAACTGCTCAAAAACTAAAATTTCAAAACATGAGCAGAGAGCCATCGTCAACGAGTGAATGAAACGGACCGCCACTTCTGGAAATCCAGCAATACGTAAACTGTCAATCCATTATATGTATTTATATTTACCAGTCTCACTTCCAAAAGAGTTTGAAAATCTCCGTCAAGATTTGGATCAGTGACATCGCCAACGTCCATGTCGACAATACTCACCAGCAGTAAAGACGAGAATCATTAATCAGTCATCCGTGACGAAAGATTCGACCGTATCTACACTCAAATCACAAGAAATACTGTAGTAGAACAAAAAATACGCCCACAACACGTCTTCATTCATTTACTAACGAATCCATGTATAACAGCGTTAAGTCTTGCCAATAACGACTACACTGTAGGCCTACTGAACTTTTTCTGTATACAGTGGTATTTAAGAAAGTTTATATGTAGAGTGCAATAAGGCCTAATCATTATATATTTATACACAGTAGATATATATATATATATATATATATATATATATATATATATATAAGCGCATATGAATAAGGTGCTACTTCGGTGCTTCTTTTGAAAGCGCTATAGAAGTTAACGAGATTTTACTTACTTACTTATATATATATATATATATAAGGGTAAATGGTGTCTATGTGTGTGTGTGTTGTGTTTGTTTATAGACGCGTCAGTATCAAAGACAATGCGTGTATTTGCGTGTGCTTGTGTGTGTGTGTGTGTGTCCTCCTTTCCAACCAGGGCTTGCCACCGGGTATAGAGGAGTATATCCAATACAGTTGTTAGATATGATTTAGATGCATTTGTAAAACGGCTGTCTTGCTTTGCCACACACACACACACATTAATTACTTTAAATTTCACGGATAAGTTAGATTGAAAAAAGTCGGCAGAAATTCCATTTTCCTCTGTTTTGCGTTCAGTCACTTACCTGACTTACCTGGCGAGTACGAAATGAGAACGCGCTTCGAAGATCCATTTTCACTTAAATGGGATTCCACGCACATTGCAAGTTAAGAGTTCAGTTGGTCTTTTGCTCGGATCTAGCCTACAGTAACTTAGCCAAGTTCATGCAATGATCTGAAAATTTGTAGCAGCGCCAATATAATAAAATGCATACATACGTTAAGACTGCCCTACCAACGGCATGACTTGAATGAGAAACAGACAGACAGACAGACAGACAGACAGGCAGGCAGACAGACAGAGTCATTTTCTCAAGGGCAACCATTGAACCAAAGACAGCCAAGTGACTATGGTTACGGATCGATGGTGTTATAGACGGCGGGCGTGTTAGTGTTAGAGTCATGAGAGAGAGAAAGCGGACTGTGTTTACAGGTTCCTAGGAGACGGTAGCAGTGCTGTTGGACACACGTGTGCTAAGGCGATGTTTAGCTAACGCTTATGGCCTTGTCTGTATAGTGAGGGCGTTTGTTCGGAGTGAATGCTATTTTTGTATATTTTAACCAACGTAGCCAAAAGGGTCACGATGCACCGAAGTTCCCCCAAATTCCGTGAGAGCAATAACTAACAAATAAAATGCAGTGAAAATATGGTAGGACCCCTACGAATCAATGGGTTAATCTTTAAAAACTTTTAACTTCTATAGCGCCACTTCATAACACACAGGAACATCGGCAGATGGCACACCAAATCGGTGGTGCAAGTGGTCGACAGTGCTACCTAAGTTTTTAAAACGTTAAAAATGGACTTTACATAGGCTATATTCAGTTTAACTGGCATAAAGTTTCACAATAAATCGAATCGCTATCTTAATTGTTCCTGCCGATGATAGTAGCGCCATATAAATTAATCGTTTGATTGATATTCTTTGTGGAAGCCGGGCTTGGTAGGCCCTACACAAGTTTCAAACGTCTTTACGGAGCACAATTAAATCCACTGAAGTTAAAATCTGAAATGTCAGATAACGAACCAATGAGGAATGGCTGCTTGATCGTTATAAAGTGGCGCTACAGAAGTTGTTGCTTGGATACCACCGGGCACATCGCTTGCAACTGAACTGACGCTTGCAGGGATACATTCGCCAGGTGACGCGAGATATCGGACAAGACGATACGTTAGACAGTTTGAGCAATTTCACCGACTACGGAAGTACAGTATAATTGAGACAACAGGTTACGCTGTTGGACTCGAAACACGTCAGTTTAAAGAAATTCTAGAATTTGTCTCGGTCCGTCTGCAGTGGCGGTTTCAGGATTTCTTGGTGGGGTGGGGTGGGGTGGGGTGGGGTGGGGTGAAATGAATTCATAGAAATAATTGAGCATAAATTTCGAACGATGCTGTTATTGTATCAGATAATTTTAATGCTTGACAAAGAAAACAACGATAATTAATTATTCACGTTGTGAAACAATCACGTTCAGACAATTTTCATATTTTCATTCTGGATCTACGCCGCTCGATTCACGTTTAGAATATAGCCTAATGCTTTGTTACGATTATTCCTCGATTTTATCATTTTGATGTCAGCCATACGAAGCGAACTTCACGAAAATACGAAAATATATTATAATGATAAACAATAATATATAGTGATAAGGCTTTGGCTGTCTAAGTCTATATATGATCTCTTATAATACTGCAGAATTCTTTGCCAGTTACGATACTACTACTACTACTACTACTACTACTACTACTACTACTACTACTACTACTACTACTACTACTACTACTACTACTACTACTACTACTACTACTACTACTGCTACTACTACTACTACTACTACTACTACTACTACTACTACTACTACTACTACTACTACTACTACTACTACTACTACTACTACTACTACTACTACTACTACTACTACTACTACTACCATTAGCGTCGCCACGGAGGGGGTAAATAGGGGCAACTGCCCCCCAACCTGCCCCAGACCACCTGCCAGATTCGCGCAAATCCGGTGAGAAAGTTTTTTGTGGAGGGGGGATGGGTGGGTAAGGAATCTGACACACTAGCCTTTTTTGCCTCTTCTCAACCAAAAATTCCTGGCGATGCCACTGACTACTACTACTACTACTACTACTACTACTACTACTACTACTACTACTACTACTACTACTACTACTACTACTATCACCACGCTCACTAGTCTACCACTACTGTCACTACTGCTGCTACTGCTGTTTGACCTACAGTGTATATATAGATATAATAGCCAATTATTTTCCTCAAACCTCAGGCAGTTGACCTATTTAAAAGATGTATATCTGGTTATTAATTGCTTCAATTATTTCGTTGGAAGGTGTTGCCTTTTCATCTAATTGAAGAGGTTAGGGTTAGAGGTAGATGTGAAGGTTCAAAGGTTACGACGTAGCGTTTGACTAATTAAGTTGTTGAAATGTTTACAGAAACTTGAATTTGAAGTTTGACGAAAGTCTCCACTGAAAGTTGCTGCTTTCAAAATGTCCACACTCCACAGTAGAATCAATGCTGAAAGGAAAGTTCTAGAACAGTCCATGTCTGTTCCGGAAGGGGAGGGAGTCGGTGTTTGGTTTTGACCCTGACGAACTTCGAATGACACGCAAAAAAGGTCATCTCCTCGTTTCTATTTTTGTCTTCCAGGTGTTGACAAGCAAAAAAGTGTGGTCACCTTTTCAACGTTACAACCTACAATCTTCTACAGCCACCAGATAGCCAAGGGGTCCCCCCCACACACACAATCGCGTTCCAAAATAAGAAACATTTTGTCGGCATCCAGGGGGGTTTAACCCCCAAACTCCCCCTTGGCTACGCCACTGTCTCTATCAGAAATATCTCTAATCAGTTCATTTAGTTTCATTTGCTTTTATTTATCTCCATCGTAATGTACCGTCCTCTGTCTTGTATCGTTGTATAAAACCTGACATAATTATGCCAATGATACCAGATTCGTGAATTGGCGTCATGTTAAGGGCAGTGTTTATTCTAGCCATCTTGACATTGGGGGGAGTTTTAAATGTTTGGGGGATAAGATTTGTCTCTTTACGCTTTTGGGGGAAAATTTCCATCCCCCAAGCCAACATATACAAATTTTGGGGGGAATTTTAAAACTTTGGGGAGGGCGGGGGAATTCTCCCCCCCCCCCCAAAACAGGCCTAGAATAAACACTGTATTAAGGGAGTTATTAACTATGAGGTTCGTGATATACGGTAGCTAAGCAACTACCGTATATGCGCCTCGAAACACTATTATCAAAAGCCTGGGTCTCGACTCCAGAGCTTCGCAGTAATATTTCTCGGATATAAGAATTAAGAACGAGCCGCCGCATACGTCTAATTGAAGCTTCAGCAGATTTCCCAGTTAACCCCTTAACTGTGTATTTAACTGTAACTCAATGTAAAATGGACGGATATATCTGGGATCCCCAGTTAAGGGTTTAAGGTTACGTAATTTTATTTATTCCAAGACGAAACAGTGAACCAGTGGTTAGCCATCTGGACTGTCACTCGTGAAATATCGGGGTGTCTGCTCCCTGGTAGAGGGAAAATGGGCGCCAGCAGGGATATTTTTACACCCCTAACACCCTTCAACACCCCTCCCCCGAATTTAAGACCGACACTCCCAACACCCCCCCCCCCAATTTCAACTATGGGATGACCTTTTTTGCTTGTCATACATTCTTTGGCAGGAACCCCCAGAATTTACCGACACCTCCAAATTTATAATCCTAGAAATAACCCTGGGCGGGAGAGAGAGAGGCTGGCAACCGCCTTCGTTAAGCCAACGCAAAAATTTTGAAGACGCTAACGGATTTCTAGTACATTTAGTTCCGCCATAGAGAGCTTCTTTGAGTATATGCCTAAGCAATTTATATATTGGCCTATAGCGCATGCAGTGTCGATCTGTGACAGTACTATTTCTTACGAGTCCGTCTGAGCGTAGCTGCAGCAGCAGCAGCAGCAGCAGCAGACTCGGTTGCACGCGATTCGCCCGAACAGGTAAGTCTCGCGTCACGACAAGCCTTCGCGCATGCGCAGCGGAGCCTCCGGAGGTGATGAATAGACCTATAACTCATCGGCAGATCGTTCCAGATGTTTGTTAACCTGCGGTAGTTTGAATGTAGGCAGCAGCAGCAGCAGTAGCAGTAGCAGCGGCGGCGACGGCGGCGGCGGTAGGGCATTGACGATTGCGCCTGGCAGTGGTTGGGGCAGCTGTGAGATCGTCGTCTAAAATAACGCAACTGACATTCTCTGTCACTCTCAGTGAGTGGACATGGTTTCGGTGTCTTGGTTCCGATGTCAATCTCAGGCGTGATTCGGCTGTGTCGATGATTGGACGCGAAGACTTGTCAGGTTGTACATACAAGTACGTAGGCTTACTGTATGATTGATTGATTAATTGATTGATGGTTCTATTGTGAATGTACTTTTTTGCTTATAAATAGGACATGTTGCGATAGGAGGAAGCTGTCTTCATATCAGAGGCTAAGTACGTCATTCTGTATTTCTTTCTTTACTCAAAATATAATCATCAGATAGTGTCTTATAGGATGACGCTAGAAACATCTGATGGTGCATTTTAACTCGGCTAGCACAGACAGACAGACAGACAGACAGACAGACAGACAGACAGACAGACAGACAGACAGACAGACAGACAGACAGACTGACTGATAGACTGAGCGAGAGAGAGAGAGAGAGTGTGTGAGAAAATGTGAGAAAGAGCGTGTGCGTGTGTGAGAATGAGTGAGAGAGATATAAAGAGAGAGATGGGGAGATAGGGAGAATGAGAGAGAAAGAGAGAGGATTCCATTCATTAACAGTCAAATCAATTGAATGATAACTGCTTCAAATACCATTTTAAACTAGACTTTTACAGCGCATTTCTGTCATGCTTGACATCAATGTGTCATATACTGTAATTAATATACAGAACAATAGCGTATCTTTCCAAATCTGTTTTTTTTCATAGCTTACCTTGCTGCTTCCCCACTCGCACTCTGACTGACGACTGGAATTGACCTGGCATTTTGTGACATGTACTAGGAGTATCATGGATACTTTTGAGTATCATAATTTGCGCTATAGAGGTTCACGATTTATGATGCCGATAATAGTAAACAGTCGATATTCAAATATAAAAGCGATGGTCAATCTTTTTATTTTCTTGATGCAAATATTTTGACGCCCAAATCAGATCTCTCGATAGGCAATAGTCATTCGACGTTTCGGTGATTAATTGAGAAAACAAGTCTAAATCAGGGGCGTAGCGACGGTGGGGTATATCGGTATATATACCCCTCAAAATCAGTCTACCTTAAAGTTTTTATGTGATTTATATGTGGTTATATGTGGTTATATGTAGTTTATATGGTTTATAGTGAAGGTTTAAACCCCCCCGCAAACATTTATACCCTCCCAAATCATATTCCTGGTTACGCCCCTGCATGGTCTAAATATTATTATTATTCGACTCTGTGCGTCTATCTAAAGCGCTTCCGACCGAGTGGAATGTGTTGTAAAGTAGGTTACTAAAGTGATCCTGTAATTAATAATAATAATACACCGTTCGCTGGAGCAGTGAAGTGACAATTTGGCAGACGGATTCATTGAAGCGGAAACTAGGTCAAGCACAGACATACTTTTCTTCAGTACCGGTGACCCATCGGCAGATTCGCTCCGTACTATTTGGAATTGGTCAAGCAGAACGACTGACATGATTTCATGACGTTTTACTGATAAATTCAAACGCCGCATGTAATATTAATTTTCTTTGCGTTTCTAACGTAAATCTATCCATGGAGTCCTTGTTGGAATAATTAGGAACTTCCTTTGTTGGAATAACTATTAGGAAATTGACTGGTCTTGTTAGATAATTGAAAGCGATGGGCCAGACTTTTGAACTTGACGAAATAGCATAAAATCACCTGCAAATACTCGTGCTACTACTGTCCTTGTATTCCAGGTAATATAAGAAAGATAGCACGCTTTATATAATAATTATTTCTAACTGCATAATTATAATATGAAATTAATTGCGCTAAGATGTCTATGTGGCGATACCTTACTTAATTAAGAAAACTATTGATGTGTCTAGTTATCATCGACGCTAATAAATAGCTGTAGTTGAGTCTTATGAATGTTTTTGATTTCTCGTTAATTTTCTTGCGTTACGTTTACAGCTTAAGTTATTATTGAGTGACATTCAGTGCAAGACAGTGTTTAATCTAGGCCGTTTCCGGGAGGAAATTGCCCTTTCTTCCCCGGAAATTTCAAATTCCCCCCCGGAAATTTTGCAATACTACATGGACTAATAGCGGCCCCTAGCAGAATTCCCTCCGGCTTTGTCAGTCCCCCCCCCGGAGTCCAGGAGTCTAGATTAAACACTGGTGCAAGACTGTTCGGACACTGTCATGTCGTAATCGAGTGACTTCGGCAACAGTGTCGTTTAGCCTGTGAGGCATTAGAGGACTTCAAATAAGAGTGAATCATAGCAGAGTTATTTCTAAGATTATCAATTTAGGCGGATGTCGGTAAATTCTGGGGGTCCCATGCCAAAAAAAGTCTGACAAGCAAAAAAAGTTCATCCCATAACTGAGATTGGGCGGGTGTTGAGGGGTGTCGGTCTCAAATGGGGTGAATGACTGTGAATCATAGCAGAGTTATTTCTAAGATTATCAATTTAGGGGGATGTCGGTAAATTCTGGGGGTCGCCTGCCAAAAAAGTCTGACAAGCAAAAAAAGTTCATCCCATAACTGAGATTGGGCGGGTGTTGAGGGGTGTCGGTCTCAAATGGGGTGGGGGGTGTTGGGGGGTGTTAGAGGGTGTAAAAATATCCCTGTATCGAACCATTTGACTGCGCCAGATATACACCTATACTCGTGTAAAGTAATCCAATTGGAGTGAGGAGATAGCTGAGGAATGGTTTCAAATACAGCATGGTTATAACCAGGAAAGCATGTTGCCAGAGTCTGTGATGATGATGATGATGATGATGATGATGATGATGATGATGATGATGATGATGATGATGATGATGATGATGATGATGATGATGATGATGATGATGATGATGATGATGATGATGATGATGATGATGATGATGATGATGATGATGATATTATGCACCTCAGGCAGAATCGAACGGTATACAGCTTGGCTAATCGTCCAGCGACGCGGAAATGAGAATGGAAGCGAATGAACTTAGTCGGGTTTCGAGATAATGAGCCTTCGTTACGCAATGACCCCGGTTCAATGAAACAGCACGCTGTATGGGTGGGGAGGAGGAGGGAAGGACACATACAGCGCTATATAATAATCGGGATTTTGCATTAGCATCAGAAGTGAATACAGATGCATAGGATTCAGGCGTTCGCGCGTACGACAAATTCGCTGAATAATAATGATGCGTTCTAAATTACAAAAATGCGTTACTTACTTACTTACTTACTTAAATGTAGGCCTATTGACTTCATGCATGTTTTGCTGCAAGAGAGCGCTTGTAGAGACTCCATTTGCCAAATGGTTGAAGTCGTTGTTCTTTGTCCCATGTTCGGTAATGATGGACTTGTGTGCGCCATCGGATGATGCCCCAAGCATTATGATTGTGGCGCTATAATAGTTTATTGATCGATTGTTTGTTTGATTATTTGATTGATTGATTGACTTCGGAAAGCCTGCTATTTCATATGCTTCAATTTCGGTTTGAATGCACTGCAGTATGCCTGAAGGTCGCTGTATTGTGATTACTACTACTACTACTACTACTACTACTACTACTACTACTACTACTACTACTACTACTACTACTACTACTACTACTACTACTACTACTACTACTACTACTACTACTACTACTACTACTACTACTACTACTACTACTACTACTACTACTACTACTATTATTATTATTATTACTACTACTACTACTACTACTACTACTACTACTAATAATAATAATAATAATAATAATAATAATGTGATTTAAAGTGGTTTAGGAGGCTAAGTAAGCCTGTGCTACGATGTACAAATGTTCACACACACGAATAAACATACACACACATCCATATTATAGTGTTTGGACTTATCCAGCCGGATTGCCTAGTACGAAAAAGTCTGACTAGAGTTTTGCATAAGTTGCAGGTGTTTTGCCTCAGTCGTTTTCTTGGTTAGCGCGCCGTTTTCTTGACGCGCAATATTATAATTCAGTCGATTTGAATAGTTTAGACCCGCTGCGCCCCAAGTTTCGTTGTCATTTCACAGCCACGATGGCTAGAAGCTTATTTTGTGCAAAGGAACTGGGTTTGTTGAATACAAGCGCACATTTTGCACAGTAGATTTGAAAATTAAAACGAAGATAGCATGCAGCACAGTCTCTAGTCCTTTTGCCATCGGTATCTAGTATTGTTTTTCGTCTGCTTAATCACCGACGGAAAATTGACTATAGGCCTATCATACTGTAAGCTTCACGCATATTATAATACAATTAACTAAAGACTTTACAAGAACACGATAGTGCATAGACGCAGAAGTTGCATAGAGGTCAAAATTCAAAACAT
The DNA here is from genome assembly GCA_018105865.1 of Metaphire vulgaris. Classification (NCBI taxonomy): domain Eukaryota; kingdom Metazoa; phylum Annelida; class Clitellata; order Crassiclitellata; family Megascolecidae; genus Metaphire; species Metaphire vulgaris. Next base: position 1,919,401 of record CM030847.1, on the reverse strand, counting down.
AACTAGTATCAAGTTTTTGTCTAATTTCTTTAAATTGTTCGGAGGTAAAAGTTATGAAACTTATACCAAATACGCTAAGACGTTTGTCTGCGAAGAGTTGAAGAGTGTGACTTTGCAATCTATTCAGCTTTGACTTTATATGTTCAACATCTTATCGTCCTATTACAGTGTATTAAAAATCTCTTCTGTTGTTACTATCTGTCCAGCACTCGAAACAAAGACTTTAATAGGCATAAAATGGGGGGGGGGAATATTCAGACAGTGAAATTCCGACAAAGTTGATTAAAGTCAAATCCGTTTAAACTATAAAAGACATGAATTTCGTATAGATTGCAGTCTACGGCATTCACAGTGTTGGCTTCGATTTGATGAGGTTTAAAACTTTAGAGATTCGAGCGTCATTGGCTGAGAGCAAGGCTGAATTAGTGATAGAAATGTTTGGTAAGGAAGTACAAGCTTACTTATAGTCCATACTGTGTTCTACCTGTACCATCTGCAGATGGAATATAGGGCCTACAGTAACGCCTCGATAGCATGGACTCGGCTACATGTACCGTCGTTCAGTAGAGACCTGTTCATCTGGACAGATCTGACTTTATTTGTTCCTTTGAACTTGGTTGCTGCAGGAAGTGTCGGTTGTCATGGACGCTGTCGTTAAGAGCACCTGGAGTGTTTGTGTTGACGTCATTTCGCAGTCGTTTGTTATTCTCTGCCGCTCAGTTCTCTGCTCTGAATCTTAGTTCTTGCAGAGCATAAGCAATTTGTCACGAACATATCATATTAATTCATTTGATTTGCATCTGTAAACCGATCGAAAAGCCTCGATGAATCACGGCTCGTCTCAGCCGACGAATCTAATTTGTTGCATTAAAAACTTCCGGAAGTAGAGAGAGATTTAATTATGCAGATTGAAAGAGTCTAGGCTTGCTCTTGACCTACTAGTCTGCTGCATTAGTCACTCTCTCACCTATCCCAAGGCCTATACTGTAAGTAGGCTTTCAGTGGCGCTGGGCAGACATGATGCATGCGACCGGTTTCTTTATTATTACAGTATTTAATTGCAGAAAATTTAGTTGTCATCATCGGACTTTAGCTGTTCGTCGTTTCGAAAACTTTTTTGAGGCTGCTTTTCATCTCATCGAATCTTTGCGACTTTCTTTGCCCCCTCCCCCCGCCCCCGAATTTCTTAATGAAAAAAAATAGTCCGCTAAACATCCCCATTGAGAAATTCTGACATTTGATTCATATTTCGCATATCAATCAAATTCAGTTTTATGCTTTTAATAGTGGTTTAAAACGATTGTCGGCGACAATGTCTGTCTAATGTCTGTCTCCGTCTTAACCCCTTAACGTGTATTTAACTGTAACTCAATGTAAAATGGACGGATGTATCCGGGATCACCAGTTAAGGAGTAATCGGACACTGCGCTCTGCGATGCAAGATTGCGAAAATGAAATCGTTGGAAGAAACAAGTTCAACAACGCTTGCCAAACCCAGTAGCGGCTCTAGGATTTGGCAAGTGGGGGGCCGTTGGGGTGGCAACTTCTAATCATGGGGGCCAACCATTTGTTTAATGTATGTAGCATTAAGTATAGGGTCCCAACTGGGGGACCACTGCGGGGGGCAGGCTCTCAATAGGGGGCACGGGCCCCCCATGGCCCCCCGGTGGAGCCGCCACTGGCCAAACCCCTGACTTTGACTCATTGAAAACATCTGACGTTCTCTGTTTAACCGGTGTCTGCTAAACTGGCGTCCATCGGAATTTGCACATCAACTGATTGCCTGCGACCAACAGAAATTGTTAGTCGGCGTCTAGTTCGGAAATTTTAAAGTCTTAGAAAATTTGACATCTGCCGTTCCTAGTCGTCACTATGACTTAATCAGCCTATATATATATATACACACATATAATCAGAGAGTATATGTACAACTAGAAATTCGCAGCGAAAATGTTAAAATCGCCTATAAAGACAAAAATTATAATTATCACCAGTGATGACATTGTCGTTTTATTGTGGCGACCGTGATGTCTTTCCCTCGTTTGCCACTTCCATGTCTTTCCCCCCGGCCGATAGCTTTAAAATGCAGTGGATAGGGGGTGGGGTGGGGGGTTCGGTGATCGGTGAACCGCGGTCTTTTCCAGTCGGGACACATCCAAGAGAGTGAGAGAGAGAGAGAGATAATCATAACTGCGACACCGCCACCACTCTCCCGGACGCAACCAATTTGCATTTCATTAATGAAAAACAGTTCGGGGTCTTTCAGACGTAAACATGCCCAGCAGCAGCAGCAGGCGTTTCGGTGCGGCTGCTGTTTTAACGAGACGCAATTTTCGGCTTCGGAGCAAAAAAATCCCCCTCCAACCCGCATATGAGTTGGGATTAAAGTCCACTGCCCAGACGACCGATGAATGGCCAGGTGAGTTGGTTCGGTCATGTATTCTCACCTGTGTCGCATTATCGGTTGCGTTGTCGGCGGCGGCGGCGGCGGCGGCGGCGACAGCGTTGGGCTCACGGACGGCCAGGTATGCAAATATTAGCCAAGCAGCAGAGAGGATAAGAGATGTACGTTATGGAGGTGGGTGTGGGTGGCAGTACTTATATGTTCTAGTGAAATAGCCCGATGAGCAGAGTCGCTGCTTGGAAGGTTCGATGCTTGGGATTATACGACTCATAAAAGCTTGTAAGATTTCGCCGTATTGAGTGTCTATACACGATTACACGGTTCTTCTTCCACAGACTTGTGCGGCGGAGAAAAGAGGTAAGCGATGGAAAATACTGGAAGAGGGTGTATTCTCAGTGGGGGGGGCGGCGGGAAGGGGCCTTCTTCTTCAGGCCATCCTCTCATCGCATTCTATTTAACTATTTCTAGGCTGCTTAATCGACCAGCTGTTGACTTTAGACCACGATGGGAGCTGGTAAAAAACTAGGTAGACGATCGACTCAATGGCGGGACTTCTTACGGAGCTACTCTGATATGTCTACGTTGTCTACGCTATTTTCTCTGCGCTCTTTTCTCTACGCTGTTTTTGTCCACGCTATTCCGCGTCTATGCTATTTTATCTACACTATTTTCTCTACGCTATTTTGTCTACGCTAGTCGACCCTTCCTTTTGCCCAAAAATTTCGGATTTGAATAATCAGAGGTGCATGGCGTTTGACGTTTTTGTTTGAAGTCCACGTCGTTAGAATTAGTCAGAGTCGTTGATAACTTTTAATTAATTAATAGTGAATCGTAAACCGTTCCTCGTTCTTTGTTTACCATTTGACAATGATAACGACAGCCTAAAGATTTCAGATAATACACGATCTTATAATCAATTACATAGATTTTAGACCGGAGCAAGGACAGCTGTTGCCATAAAGACTAGATTAGATTTAATAAGCCCATTACGTGAATAGACGTTTACAGGTATGCCGTCTTACTTAAGCACATTTTTGAAGAATTTCAATCATTTAGGATCAAAGACCCAGCGTTTGGCACGCAATTCATATTTAATATATGTAATATAGAATAGAATATATACGATATATGATATAAACTTTATAAAGTAAAATAATATATAGGTCTAATATAAAATTATTTCATTTAGTTTTGTTCAGTTGATTTGTGTTATCTTTGGTTGTGTACTACTCTTTTCGATGCTGTGCTTGTCACGAATAAAGATTATTATAAAAGCGATGATTGTCTAAACGAGATGTGGTTGCTAGCGACATCAGAAGGCAGTGGCGTAGCCAGGATTCCGGAATGGGGGGGGGGTCGCATCAGCGATTTTGGACAAAAGGTCAAAAAATGTTAACGAGCAAAAAAGTCACATCCCTTCCTGTAGCTCTTTCACCCTTTAGCGCTTTAAAAACTCCTGTATTTTCTTCGATCTCACATACTGCCCCCACACACACAACAATTCAACGGTTTTGCGCAGAGGCGGCTCCAGGATTTGGCAAGTGAAGGGCGTTGGGGTGGTAACTTATAATCATGGAGGCCAGCCATATGTTGTTAGGTATGTAGTATTAAGTATAGGGCCCCAACAGGCGGGGTCACTGGGGGACCAGGCACTCAATAGGGGGCACGGACCCCCATTTCCTGTCCCCCTGTGGAGCCGCCACTGCCTGCAGATCGAAATTGAGAATGATATTATTGATTATTCATGCAGAATTTAAAGCAGTGAAGATGGAACAATAGGAAAATGAGGATTTTGTGGGGGAATTTCTTCAAACCGATTATATTTTTGCATATCTAGGCCCTATACACCCTCTATTCAACAGGCCTTCAATTGGCTTCTCTCACGCAGCGATTTAATTATAAAACTTGTTTTTGATGTCTATAAGACCTGTTGTATAATGAACCAGATATCTTAATACGCGGCTCTTCCCTCGATCGCCTTACTAACCATTCCACAAGATATTCGGCAGGACTTTCATTTAGTTGATGTCCCTCGTTCTTGTACAGTCAATGGCGTTAGTGTGTAGTATGAAATGGCTGAGAGTGCTCTATTTCGAACCCTGTAGACAGTGGCGGCTCCAGGATTTGGCACGTGAGGGCCGTCGGGGTGGCAACTTCTAATCATGGGGGCCAACCATTTGTTGTTAGGTATGTAGTATTAAGTATAGGGTCCCAACAGGGGGTACTGGGGCCAGACTCTCAATAGGGGCACGGGCCCCACCCCAGGCCCTTACTGTGAGCCGCCACTGGGTGAATCTCATGACCGGTCCCAGTCCCAGTAGGGGGGAAGACCCCTCTCCTGTGGCTACGCCGATGTCAGAAGGTGCAATCCTATAGGGTAGTGCGGCGATTGTGGATCATACTAGGTCTCTGTTGTTAACTATATACATATTTTAATTCGGTAGAGCGCCGACTCTGTGCTGAGGAAGACTGTCTAACCGGGTTCGCATTGCAGATGTTCACGTGTCCACCGTCATACAGAGTAACACCGCCCACCATCGTATAGGAACACAAATTAATGGTGCGCATGTCATGTCAAGTTTCGCTATGCTCGGTCTTGTTAGTGACGAGAGAGAGAGAGAGAGAGAGAGAGAGAGAGAGAGAGAGAGAGAGAGAGACAGTGGAACTATAATTATAATCTAACTGTTTAACCAAAAGAAGATTCGCTTTGATAAATTCCTCACAGCTGCACCCAAAAGCATCGTCCGACAAGCACATCAACAACCGATTGGTCATATATAGGAACACACACACGGCAGAAATGGCTTTGACATAAATTGACAATATATGTGACATTCCTAAACTGCAGCTGCATGCCCGATCAGCGGTCCACTGATTATTACCGGACGGACGTGGAACTTTCTAGACCGTTATTTTGATGTGGGCGCGTAGAGCATTAGTTACGGTATTTCGATCAACTTTCGATCGCAAAGTCCCCTTCGCCGGTGAAGTCAACTGCGGAGGAAGGGGACTGTGAGGAGGTCGTCTTGGATTGAGACGCCGTAGCGCAATTTTTAAAATATTTAATTTTCCCGATGTAAAGTTGTAGCTGGTATAACGGTGTTTTTTAAAACTTTTACTTCAGCAGTAAAAGTTCGAATATTGTCGAAGGAGACATCCGGTTGCCATGAGTCGTTCACGACCCCCGGGTCAGCCCAGAGACGTCCTTCTGAACGTCGACCTTTTGGGTCTGATCCCCGTCTACATGACCCAGCTGGATCGCTGGCGCCCGTTCTTCCGGTGCGCCGTCGAAGAGGCCTTCGTCCGGCGTCTCGTCCACCGCTACGAGGACCTCTGGCTGCCGCTACTCGCCGGGTGGCAGCAGCTGGACCTCGAACCGCCCGCCGACATCCACTGGATCTGGCAGCTGCACCTGCTTCAGCCGAACCGCTACTCCGCCTACTGTCTCGACCGGTTCGGACGCGTCCTTCCGCACCGGATACGGAAGTACGATCGAGAGGCGGCCACCGCCCTCCAGCGAACGGCGTCGCTCTGGCGCGACACCTACCCGGGAACGCTCTTCGAGGCCGATCTCGACTGCCTGAAGTCCGACGGAACGGTCCTCTCGCCGCCGCCGCCGCCGAACGGAACGAAACTGGCCGACCTGGTGGCCGTGGCCGTCAACGAGCGCGAGTTTCTCTACCAGATCGGACTGCCTCACTACCGCGACCAGAGCTTCCAGTACGCGGCCGTCGAGCGCTACAGGAAGCTGCTGCTGTTCAGGACCCGTCGCCCCGACCAGAACCTACGCATCCCCGTCGACGTCCAGCTCGTCTGGCGCGTCCACCTGCTTCACCCCACCCAGTTCGCCGAAGACATGCGACGGATCTTCGGCTATGCGCCGCCGTACGCGCTCGGCGAGATGGACTTCGAGGCGCATCACATCCTCCTGGCAGAATCGAACAACGCCTGGCGAGAGGAGTTCGGCGACGAACTTTTCGTCGAAGGAGCGGGGTACCGGGGTCACGGATCGACGGCGGCGCGGGACATCCACCCCTTCCCCCGCGACTCCTACGACCGTCGGACGATCGAGACGTGCGAGATTTCGATCGGGAATCTCACCGTCGACGAGATCTGGACGAAGGAGAAGAAGATCGTCGTCGAGGCGATGCTGATCGGCGACAACTCGTTCGCCCAGCAGATGGTCTTTCGGACCGCAGGTACGGTCGGCGGCGCAATGAGAGTCGACGGGCTCGGCTCGTCAAAGGCGGCGTCGGCGGCGGCCACGGCGGCGGCGTCGGGTAGTGGAGAAGGAATGGTGGGCAGGACCCAGTTCGACACGAGACGCAACAAGGGCCTGGAGTTTCACGTCATCGGCCGAAAAGGACTCGGGTGCATCTCTCGAGAACGTACGATCGCCACGAAGCTGTTCAACCCCGCTCAGTACTTTCAGAATCTGACGGGCGTTTCCGGCGGGACTCAGCACATCGTGCTGCCCAAGGTCACCTACACCGACCCTAAGATCAGCTTCGAAATGGCGGTCAGGGCGGCAGCGTCGAAGCCGCACGTCTTCACCCTGGACCGCAACTCCAGCGAACTGTGCCCCCTACCGCCAGAATTCCGACAATTCGTGACGAACAGTCAGGCCTGGAATGTCGCGATGGTTACCCCTGTGGAAAATAATTTCCTCAAGGCCAGGCACAGGTAACGATGTTCGATTTTTGTGTGAAAATTATCTTTACAAGCAGTTGACATTTTCAACAAAAGTTTTAAAAACATTTTATCATATCTTTAACCAGGGGTTTCCACAGTTTTTCGGCCGCGGGCAACATTACTGACTTCTGACGGCCCTGAGGGCCACATGCACAAGAAATTTGATTCAATAAAAGAGGCCTACACTATACAGCGAATGAATATAACCGATAATAGCAGAATATTTATTGCTGAATTATTATGATGCAGTATATAATGCAGACTGCAGAATACCAGTTGCAAATTGAAATGGCTTTTAACTGCTGTGAGATAAATGAAACTGATGCAATTCTGATAAAATTACATCAAACTGTGATTCAAAGTGTGTAGGATTTTATATATTTTCATCAGATATTGCTTTAAAGTGGTTCAGTAGGGCCTGCCCTGTGTGAGAACCACTGTATGCCTAGAAAAGCCTGTGCGGGCGCTGTACAGTGGCCTATCTAACAAATGGACATTTTCCTAGTAAACGTTATTAATCATGAAGGCTGAGCAAACAAGTGTCACGTTTCGAGGTTAAAACTCTATCAAATTTCTATTGCTTTCTTTAATTCCGTGTCAATTTGATGCAAACGAATTTGGATAGTCATTCGGAATTTTAACATAAATGTGGATAAGCGCATGTTAGAAGCAAGAAGAGAAACATAGTGCTACAAATGAAAATTGAAGAAATTGCACTGGAGTATTTTTCCAAGTGTATTTTGTCTATCGCAAAAACTACATTTTAGGCGCTGCCTCCAACGGTCCTTATTCCTATAGCTTAAGGCGATGGATTTGTTAAAACTCCAGCTATTATGCGTATCGATGACATATAAGAGATATTGTTGCAGACTTTGTACGAAACTGTTATATGTTAGTTGAAAGATGTATACAGAGTATATGGAAGTTTTGCCTGCATAGACCTACTGTAAGCACGAGAGAGAGACAGACAGACAGGCAGAGACAGAGACATAGAGAGACAGAGACAGAGAGAGGGAGAGATACAAAGAGAGACATAGAGAGAGGGGTAGACAGAGAAAGAGAATGCAGAGAGAGAGAGAGAGAGAGAGAGAGAGAGAATGAGACAGACAGAGAGAGACAGAGAGGAAGAGAGTGAAAGAGGGAGAGATAGAGGAAGAGAGTGAGATAGAAGGAGAGAGAGAGAGGAAGAGAGTGAGAAAGAGAGGGAGAATCCTCAGTTATAACACCCTGTGGTTGTCGCGAACAGTTTTCAATGCTTTGGGTGGGTGACCTGCAGGTCATGTAAGTTCTTCCGCATGTGTTTATCTGCTGAGACGCGTCCTTTATCGCTATATATCGTCTTGCCTGAGCCGAGGTGTCAACAACTGACAGACATCGATTGAAATATATATATATATATACGTCAGTGCTGCTCTTCTGTCTTATCTCTCTGTCCGGCGAGGCGCCCTCTGGCAAATTCGTACCTTTATCAGCCAATCTGTCATTTTTTAGTGCGTCGCAAACAATCGCCATGTCTGGAATCAATTCTGGCGTAGACATCCGATTATTTTTGACGAATATTAAGTACCACCCCACCCCACCCCCCACCCCCACCCCCACCCCCGACAACGCATTTCCATTTTTTTCGTCATGATTGCAAGACGTTGAAATTCTTATTGCGCAATAGATGTTCAGTTTCTGCGTAATACGTACTCTCATAAGAGCAGTGCGCCTGCCGTTTTCAAGGCTCTGTGACAAAATTCGACCCCCAGATATAGACACGGGTTGGTTCTAAGCGCATTGATTGGGGGGGGGGGGGTTGAGCTGGGTTCGGTCAGACTTTTCTGTGCTTATGGTGGGTTGGGTTGGATTAAAAAATAAGCCATGCTTTAAGAATTTATAATGTATATATATAATATGTATAATATATAATAATAATAATAATAATAATAATTATTATTATTATTATTATTATTATTATTATTATTATCAACCTTAGTTATTCCGCTACAGCTGCTATCTTTGATTCAACCAAAAAATACAAACGCTATTATTATTATTATTATTATTATTATTATTATTATTATTATTATTATTATTATTATTATTATTATAAACGATTCGCATCCTACTTACTGTACAATGTCGAAGCAGCACCACACATCTTAAATTTCAGTTCTTGGTAACTTCTTGTACTATAATTATGGTGTTCTGCCTATATACATGTATATATATACGTAGCTTGAAGTGTCGCGAGGCTGGCCTTGCATTTGGAGTGGAGGTGATCAAACACGAAGTGACAAATCTCGGAGCGATTCTCGTCTACCACAACAACCAACGCCTCGTCTCCGTCGCCTACAGCATCGACGGCGCCGAACTGCCCAGCCGCATTCAGGTCTGCCAAGCAGGGCTATTTCCCGGATTATCAATTTGTGGGGGTTGTTGATATACTCTGGAGTCACCTCCCTCCTTTTATGGGGCGAACGATAGAATCTTATAGCTGCACTATAATTAGGGGGCATTGCTCTCAGATTGGGGGGAGGGTGTGTTGTGTGTGTGTGGGGGGGGGAGTGTAAAAATATATATGCTGCCACGAGATCTCACCCCACCCCCACTCAAATTAAGAGGAGGTCGGGCTTTAAAAAAAATTTCGATGCCACCGTTCCGAGAAAGAATTCGATTTTATTCTGGCTAGTTTCGAAATTTCTGGCTTTCATCTGATTATTACTTATGATTTTTATGGCTTTAGAATTTCTGTGAAGTTAAGAATATTACGCAACTTTTAAAATCTTATAAGCATTTATATTTCCCATGTATCGAATCGATTTTTCATCATTAGAGCCACTGGCTGTTTGACAGCGTGTGTGTGTGTGTGTGCTGTGGTGTTTCAGGTGCTGGAGACGTGTCCTGTGGCGTTTGATCCTCACGATGGAGACCACGCAATGCTCATTCGTAACCAGTTGGGCGATTACGCCGTCTGCATCGCTCGATGGCACGGGTCCAGCGTTAGCGGTAAAAATATGCCATTGAACATTAATACTCGTATTACTGCTGATTTGCATATAGACTCCTTTCCTCCTTCACTATCTTATGTATTTTTTTTGCTTGAAAAGTACTTAATTGTTTGCCTGAGTTAGAATCATTATCCGTTTAAGTAGCTTAAGAGTTTGCTTCGCGTAATTGTTTCTTAAATCCATAGATGTAGAAAACGTTGGAAAAGATAGAAAACGTTACAGAAATTGTTTAAAACGTTAAAAACGTTGACTGAAAAGCGTTATCGACGTCTAACTGAGCGAGTTTAATGAATGTGCCTTACCCACCCACGGGGAATAAACAATCAAGTCACACCCTGCAAAACGATCGTGAAATGAAATAAACAGCAATAAAAACGTAAAAAACGTGGGGAAAATAAAAAACGTAAAAAACGTTTATTACATCTATGCTAAAACCAACAATTTCCTTTACCTCTGTTCTTCCTACTCCTTTCACTTTGCTTCAGTTGATAGGTCAACCGCCTATTTGCAATATCGTTTCCAGTGCATATATATATATATATATATATATATATATATATATATATATATATATATATATATATATATATATATATATATATATATGTTCTGCTGCAGAAGGACTAAATAGCATCAAGATAAATAATTGATAAGGTAATCTTATCCTGATATTTCTGTATCAAGGTCACATTGTCTTATCATTTTCAGTATCGCTCCAGGCATAAACTTGGACGAAAAAGTGGGGACCCAACCTCTATACCACCCCATCCCTTTCACAGGCTCTCAAAAACTCTGTGTGTGTGTCGGGGGGGGGGTCGAGCTTAGAGGCTTAGTATAAGTTTACACCTATGTCCAGGAGATACACACGCCGCGCTACCGACCGGTTTAGTGTGTTGATCTAATGGCACTGATTCTTTGCGCCTTACAGGTGAGAGTCGCGTCGTCATCCTTACTTACTTTATCCAATCTCGCGTGACGCAATCGCTGGAAATTCGCGACGACGAACTTCAGAGCATAAAATCTGACGTCATCGCCGTCGACCTTCCGACCGGTCGCCTGACCGTCGACTCCGCCTGCGATTGGCTGCCGGAGCAGATCACGTGGGCGTTCTGCGCGGGGACTCTGTTCGTCGTGGCGCAGAAGACTTCCGCCGTGCCCTACCCGTCGTCCCTGTCGACCGGAAGCGTCCGCAGCGCCCAGTGGTCGTCCGTCTCCGACCCGGAAGTGGACTCGATCGGCACGGCGGCGACGAAGAAGTCGTCGAAGCTGTCGGCGAAGGCGCACATCCAGCAGAAGAAGATGGCGAAACGCCGGAAGATGTCGGCCAGCTTCACCTTCCTGCTCGCCTGCGGGCTTCAGATAGACGCCGCGCTGTACGGGTCGTCTTCGTCGAGACCGGCGTCGTCCAGGGGCTCCCCGGCCGCTCATCGCCTACCGGCCAGCTTCCAGACCGACCCGGACGAGACGACCTTCGTCCGGAACGGGCCCCCGACGAGGCAGCTGGCCAACGGAGTGATGAATTATCCCCAGAATGATCCGAAGAACTCCGATCGTGGGCCACAGTTTTTTCCACCATCGTCTTTGAGAAGCTCTCGTCATTCGATCGGTCAGAGTAATACTAACGGGTCGTCTGCTCGAATTCGCTCCAATCGCCAGACGGCGTCCGCGTCTCAGTCGGTTCGCCAGGTGGCGCCACCGACGCAGACGATGCATAGCGGAGCGGCGGAATACTACGTTGACGTCAGACTGTAGACGCTCGGTCGGCTCTCTGGCGAATACTTCCGACAATCCTGCATTTGTAAAATCATAACCAGATGATTCTATGCGCGTGTGTTTTTGTTTAGTTATACCCGATACTGCCACGAAGCAATTCTACAACACTGTTCTGTAGGTACGGTTAAGACATTTAGGTACACCGCCTGAATATATTAAGTCTTCTGAATTAGTAATAGCGGCGGCAGCATCAGCAGCAGCAGCAGCAGCAGCAGCAGCAATAGCAGCAGCAGTAGCAGTGTTCCTATGGTCTCTGATGCAACGGAGAATTTAACGACAGCTCATTAGGCATACGTGTTGCACGGACCGGTTTTCGAAGTAGAATTGTAGGGCTATTTGCCTCCATTAACCCCTTTACCGTCCATTAAAATTTTCGATGCAGTCCCCGTGCCGGCCATTTATTTTTGGTAAAAGTCCTTTAAACCCCAGTATCTAAATTTACTATATCTCAAGCTATATGAAAGCTAAGTAGACGATGTATATACCATTGTTTGTCTTTTTTATTGCTCTATCTATCTAACTATCTGTGCAGAAATTTTTTAGGGTACGATCCACTCTACGGCCTATAATAGCACCCCTCCCCACATTTTTTGAAAGCTCATCAGCAAACATGTTTGAGTGGTAACCCCACATGGCTAGGCGGCAAAGTTGTAAAAGAATGTCAGTGGACAAAATAAATCAAAAAGTTTGAAAATCACAAAAACATTTGGTAAAAATATAAGAGTTGTATCCGGAGCACTCTTTCATTTCATTTCGACATTTCTACAAGGATTTGACTCAATGAGTATGGAAGCTCAAGAAAATATGGTTTCGATCGATTTTATAGTCATTTGACAGATAATTGATTTTTGAAAGTCTACCTATAGCGTACTTTCCTACGGCTCCCTAATTTGTGGCATATCGAACGCTCTTGAATAGAATTGAAACACAATATACTGACATTTGTACAACGATTTGACTCAATGAAGATGGAAGCTCAAGAAAATATGGTTTCGATCGACTTTATAGCCGCTTGACAGATAAACATTTGTCCCATCACATCCCCATCCCTGCACCGGCCTTTTCCGTCCCCGCATTGTCCCCGCAGTAAGCCGTTAGCATACGTTAACAAAAACACTTATCGTTATATGTACAAACAAAGTGGAAATGGTGACTGTAAATATGCGTTTGAGTTAGAGAGTGACACGGTAACGGTTACACTCTTGTGATAACCAATATTATTCTTCATACAAGTCGTCAACTTGAAGCACCGCATCCACAAAATCTACAATTGAATCTCCCATCATTTAAGTCACATCTATCCTCTCTTCTACTTGTCTTGGTCGTATCTCCTCCTCCTCAACCACTTCTTCCTCCACAATTTTTCTTTATCCTGTGCCCTGCCTGGCTAACCACTCCTTAGCGACTTCTTCCATTAAACAGTTTGGTTGTCAATTGCAACGACGTCCAACAACATCTGCGCGATTGTCCGTTAATTTAACGGTTTGTTTTGTAGGATATTTAGGTTGCCTTGGCAACCGAAACAATAGAAACCCCGTCCACAGGTTCAAGGCCGACGAATCGTCATTCTTCGGTTTGGTATCTGTCGCGCCGGTCACTAGGTAGGTTGCCTTGGCAACCGGAACAATAGAATCCCCGTCCACAGGTACCAGGCCAACGAATTAGACGACGTCGTTCGTCGGTTTGGTATCTGTCGCGCCGGTCACTAAGTAGAGAGTCACCTCTACCCGGTGATCCGTCGGGTTGGTAGAACGACAAAGTAGGTGAGATGAAGGAATATTATCATTCCGTTCTCCAGAACCCTTTATACTCCACTTAGACGCCGACACTGACCCTCCCATAACCGCACACGTACTTCTCGCGCGTCAGACTAATCATAATGAAAGCCTTGGCGCAAAAAGGCGCAGAACAGAAAGACATCTAATCCTTGCTCAGAGTTTTTGTCATTCTAACGATCTCTACAACAGAAGAGCTTTCTTATAAACACTGCACCGTCAACAGATTTGGCGAAGTAATACATTTTTGAACAATAGATATCTAATTAACGAACAGATTAAAATATTCTACGTCGCCATTCGATGGTGGATCCTGTATATATCTATAATATATATAATATTAAGATCCTTGCTCTGTATGTCTGTTACCTTCAAGCTATCTCATTGGTTGGCTGTGTGAGCGTTCTGATTGGTCGTTCTGGAACCTTTGAAAAAATATTTCTATAGTAACAGTGCAATTCAATTTCTATGCTAACTAAAACTACTCCTCACACACACACACACACAAACAAACACAATGAGGTTTATATATTGTCATTGTCACGTCGCTGACTTCTTAATGACAATCTGACAGCGCCTAAGGAGAGAGACAGATAGGCAGACAGACAGGACAAAAGACCAACAAGCATACAGTGAGATTTAGACATATGGGTAGGGGTAGGAGAGACGCAAAAGAAAGGGCCAGACGAGAGAGAGAGAGAGAGAGAGAGAGACAGACAGACAGACAGACAGACAGACAGACAGACAGACAGACAGACAGGCATGAGAAGAGAGAGAGAGAGAGACAGACAGACAGACAGACAGACAGAGACAGAGACAGAGACAGAGAGACAGAGAGAGAGACAGAGAGAGGTGCAATATTGTTCGCTAAATTCGTTTTTTATGCGACTTTCATCAGGAACCAACTTCCGGTTTCAAATGACGGCTTTATTGCGGCGACGATTCAAGCAGCAACAGCAGCGGCGGCGGCGGCGGCGGCAGAGCGGGAAGCGATGGTTGTCGGAGCCGGAGCAGGTGGGTCTACCTTGTCTCTGATTGCCAGACGACTCCTCTGGCTCATTAACGCGATCGGCAGACGAGAGCTCTTTACGAACAGCACAGCCGCGCATGTTCACTAATGAACTCTCCGCCACAACTGAACGAACCTCCAAATGAAGATCGCCATAAAACTCATCTCCTCTCTCTCTCTCTCTCTCTCTCTCTCTCTCTCTCTCACACCAGTGGCGGCTCTAGGATTTGGGAAGTGGGGGGCCGTTGGGGGGGGGCAACTTCTAATCATGGGGGCCAACCATTTGTTGTTTAATGTATGTAGCATTAAGTATAGGGTCCCAACTGGGGGGCCACTGGGGGGCCAGGCAGTCAATAGGGGGCACGGGCCCCCTGGCCTTCCGGTGGAGCCGCCACTGCACCACACACATACACACACGCACGCTTCTCTATCCTGTTTTAAGATTGTAATGAAACCGAGGTGACTCCCTTAACACTCTGCGGCCGTTTGAAAGGGGTTTTAGATGTTATTATTCAAAGGATTCTGACTGCGCGTTCCCATTCCAATCGAATTACACAGTTCCGTTGGGTTCACTTGCCTCTGCAGTGGACCTAGGACTAGGACCAAGACTAGGACTAAGACTAGGACTATAGGCCAGAATATCCGACAGGTTTCGCCGTGCAAAGGACTTGTACCTGGGTAAATTCAATTTAATGTTTTGTTCAGGTGTGCGCTTAAAAGTTTAAATATAGCTCCGATGGTACGAACATCAGAAAAAATAGACTGAACATTCGATTCGCCAATTCGAAAGGTACACAAGGCGACTCTTTCTATTATAATATAATAATAATAGAGATAATATAATAATATAGACTCCGCCATATCTGGTGACTAGTCAGGCTGAGAAAGGAGGAGCAAGACTCCCATCGTCTTTTGACGGGACAGATTTTTAATTAGACCTGGCTACACGTACTACTACTACTACTACTACTACTACTACTACTACTACTACTACTACTACTACTACTACTACTACTACTACTACTACTACTACTACTACTACTACTACTACTACTACTACTACTACTACTACTACTACTACTACTACTACTACTACTACTACTACTACTACTACTACTACTACTACTACTACTACTACTTCTACTACTACTACTACTACTACTACTACTGCTCTTTCAGTTGTATTTATTAAAAGTACAGTATTTCAATTTTAGACGCTGTTTAATTAATATTATATGTAGGCATGCTGCTTTAATATATGTTACTTCTGTAGACTGATTTGGATTGTAATTGCAGGCCTTTTACCTGATGACCGGACTAGCGCATATCATTACCAAAGCGCCGCTACATATCAATTGAACGTTTACATTTAGAAGGAAGCTCTATCCGAGTCTATGCGTCTTTGGCCAAAAGACTTCGACTTTATTAAGCTGAACGAACCCGACGACTGCGTGATTTCGTGTTACAACCGTTTTTCCACGCAGCGTCAATAAACCTCTCTCCCGCGTATACGCATCGTTAAAATGTCCTACAGCAGGCGAATGAGACGATGCAAGATTTCAGTTCCGTCCGACAAATATTTCATTCTAATCAGACTTCATCCGTTCGCACCTGTGTGTCGCTGCAATGTTGGTTAGTCTCAGCAGCTTTCTGTCGCCTCAGTCTGTTGAAATAAATATTCGGGAAAATAAAAGACGACCAATTGCAGTTTCTGGAGACCACTCGTCGAGACCGGTAAGCCTATGGCATATAATAACGACTCCTATATTATACGAATGACTCCTCAGACTAAGTAAAGCTAGTCCAGAGACCCTCGAAACACAAGTTTCATTGTGGACTAAAAGGTTTAGAATGTGGATCGATGGGGAGGAGGGTTAGTGGAATGGAAGACCGTCTAACGCTCTTAGACGCCATTCTTTTTCTCTCTCTTTCTCTCTCTGTCTGTCTCTTCGTCTGTCTCTAATTCTGTCTCTGCCTCTGTCTCTAATTCTGTATCTGCCTCTGTCTGTCTGCCTGTCTGTATCTCTCTCTCTCTCACGCTTCCCCTCTCAGAGGTCCTTATGAACTGCTTTTAGTCCGGACGAATTTGACTTGGAAATCCCTGAAATTTATTTCCCCAAAACGATGAGATGAGAAAGAATAACTGAAGGTTCTCCCCCTCCCCTCTCCCTCTCTCTCTCCAGCGCATCGAAGTTTTCTTCGAGCTGTCGTGGTGTCCGGAATGCGAAAGAAGAATTGAAAAGCAGATAAAGAAAGACGGAACGACCAGCTAGCTATTAAGTCGCCACCACCATGAGTCCTATCTGTTAAACGCAGATGGCTGTTTACGAAGCTCTCGGCTCCGCTAGATGGCAACACAGTCGAGATGTGACGCGTCTTATACGCGTTTTACTGTCTGTCTGTGACGAAAATCATTCCCTTGAACATTCAGTACATTCACGCAGAGCAAGGAAATTCAAGCGCAGATGAGAACCGAGGCCGAGTAACAGCTGTAGAGTGGCGGAGTCGAAGGTCCTTCGCAGCAATGGATCAAAAGAAGAAAAAGCCATTTGAAGAAGGCGCTTCAGTGGCATTTTAAGTCTTTAACCACCACCCCCACCCATGAGCGCCTGCACAATAGGGCAAGAGAGGGCACGTGCCCCCCATCCCCCCACGGAAAATGCAAATACCAACATTTTACATTGAAATTTGAAAACCTTGCGAAAATATTAACGGTGACCATCGTGTTAAAATGTGTTTTGCCCGTTCCGGAAAAATTTCTGTGAGCGCCCATGCCCCGGCCTTATTCAATCGAAGAGCGTTGGGTGAATTCAGAAGAAGAATGATGAAGAGAGAGAGAGAGAGAGAGAGAGAGAGAGAGAGAGAGAAAGAGACCTTAGAATAGCAAATCGTAATGCTGTTACTAAGACGACGTCAAAACAGCGGGGGCGAAGGGGGTTATATGAGACCGCGTGAAACGATTTGAAAAGAAAACATGGTTCTAGACATGGTTTTTCAAATATCACACTAATTAATCAGGGCTCACTTGTGGCATATATATATATATATATATATATATATATATATATATAGCGGGTGTGTGTGTATGTATGCGTGGGCGGGTGTTTGACTGTGAGTAGAACGATTCATTTCACTGTTAGTGACGGAAACAAGTATCGCAATACTGAAGACGAATCAGACGATAGCTTTCTTAACGAAAGACGTTCGCTCGAATAATAATTAATCAGACCCGAGCAACAGTAATTAATCCAATATGATTGCATTTGAAGCCGATTCAATGCATCGCATAGAGCCTTTATGCCCTGCGGTGGATCTGAAACACTATAATGAGACTCGGTATTCTATTTCCAGGAATTCCTCGAACACCCCACGACTTCTATAAACGCATCTGGAGGGAAGCAAAGGGAATTTAAAGAAGAAAACTGAATAAAGCGTTTTCTTCTAAGATAAGACGGCCATGGGGGTGGAGGGAGGTAGGGAGAGAGAGAGAGAGAGGGAGAGAGAGAGAGGAGTGGGGTGAGAGCCAACAGGAAAATTATATAACATTGGCGCGACATGCGGTGGAACAGGAGGAAGAGGAGGGATAGACTGTGATCGAAAGAAAGAAAAAGAGGGAAAAGAGGAGGAGGAGGAGGAGGAGGAGAAGGAAACGGATCCTTAGTTACGGAGAATAAAAGACGTTCGGAAAAATTGGTTTGATTATGTGCGAGTGGCAGAGGGATCGTGCGAGATGGGACGGGGGGGGGGGGGGGTCGGGGGTCGACCGAGTGGGTCTCCGGGAGCCGAAGGAGGAGGCCTAATGAAGACGAAGGCATCGGTGGATGATGCCCCGCTGCCGGCCGAACGAATTTGATTCCAATGAAGAGAAAGTACCAAAACGAAGCACGTAGAAGAAGAAGAAGAAGAAGAAGAAGAAGAAGAAGAAGAGAGAGAGAGAGAAGGGAGAGCGGAGAGAGAGAGGGAGAGAGAGAGACTGTCGAAAGCTACTTTCATCTAATCTAATCTCGTTCGAATCTTGCCCAATCTGGTAGAAAATCAGACTGCAAAAAGAGAGAGAAATAGACTATTATATTACAGTTTATATATATATACTGTTGTATATATAGTTACTGTTGTTATATATATATATATATATATATATATATATATATATATATATATATATATATATATATATAGTTACTGTTGTCATTGTTTTCATCTTTGGTTCTAAGGTGTTAGCGCATAGCAGCGCTATTAGGATGCGTAATGTTTTTCAGCTATCAGCATAAAGAGATCTCCCTTAACGTGCCACCAGCGTCTAAATGAGAAATGGTTCTGATTACGATGGCCATCGAGCACACTTATTTCACCGATAGCTTCGACTTATGCAAACAGACAGACGACAACATTAGATCACCTGTGGATGAGGCATATATATATATATATATATATATATATATATATATATATATATATATATATATATATATATATATATATATATATATATATATATATATATATATATATATTATATAAATGTATCTATACGCTCAAAGTAATGTACTCTGAAATTAAATAATTTATGTAGCGCCTTTTCTGATAAGGTCAGTCTTCGTAGTATTCTGCCCTTAGGCAGGTTTTGTATTCCAATTTCGCCATTCATTCCTGTTCATAGCTTTCTCCTTTTCCTTTAGGTCTTTATAGTCCTTTTCCATTATCCAGTCAAGTAGCATCTCTCGTGGTCTTCCTTTGGTCTTTTCCCCCTCTAGTTGTCCTTCTATTATTTCCCTTAGGAGTGAGTCTACTCTCATTATATGTCCCATCCAGGTCTTTTGTCTTTTTCTTATTGTGTTGATCATCTCATTCTTTTCCTCCACCTGTTTCAGCACTTCCTCGTCTGCCTTATGTTCTGTCCAGCTGATCTTCTCCATTTTTCTCCATATACACATTTCAAAGGCTTCTAGTCTTGTTATTTCCTCGTTTTTAGAGTTCATGTTTCCGATCCATAAAAACATGGTCAATGCATGGCGTTAGTGTGTTGTATGACATGGCTGGAAGTGCTCTATTTCGAACCCTGTAGATCGAAATTGAGAACGGTATTATTGATTATTCTTGCAAAGATTAAAGCAATGAAGATGGAACAAGAGGGAAATGTGGATTTTGTCGGAGAATTTCTTCAAATCGATTAGATTTTTCGATATCAAGGCCCAATAAACCCTCTATTCAACAGGCCTTCGATTGGCTTCTCTCGCACAGCGATTTAATTATAAAACTATTTTTGATGTCTATAAAACCTGTTGTATAATGAACCAGATATCTTAATACGCGGCTCTTCCCTCGAACGCCTTATTAGCCATTCCACATTCCACAAGATATTCGGGAAGACTTCCATTTAATTGATGTCCCTTGTTCTCGTACAGTCAGTGGCGTTTGTGTGTTGTATGAAATGGCTGGAAGTGCTCTATTTCGAACCCTGTAGTCATATATATATATATACATATATATATAATCATATATAGGCGCCAAAAATGTTGTAATCCTATTACAGTATTTTAAGCCACAGCTCGTATGCTGTTGATAACGAAAAGTCTTAAAATATTTCAGTTTAATAAGAGTTATAAATTCATGTTTCAGTATTTATTTGCGGCGGAAAATGATGTAAACCGTGACGTTCGGCGTGGATTTGAAACTGAAAGGAGCGCTTGATTAATTTCAGCGGCCGCGCGAATTGGCTCAGGAGGCAATATTCTTCAATGTCCTCCGTTGACTGAAATTCCTTCGAATTGATAAAAGTCTACGAAAATCCACGCAGAGTGCGAAATAATAATATTAACAATCAATTCTACTGCTAATAGCACATATAACTCTGATCTCTGGTATACTTTCTAGTATCTCTGTTCGTTTTTAATGGTACTCCTCGATGGACATTCATGGTTTGTATATAATTTGAATTTTTACTCTTTGTCTAGTTAAGCATTTTTCTTTTCTTGACTTGTGTTCAACAGGAAGTCGAGAAACAAACTTGATTGATTGACAGGACTGATTGAGATTGACTGATTGATTGATTGACTGATTGATTGAAGGATACGATGACGAAACTTCTGCGTAACACTGTACATAACTGGAGTCGGCTCCCAATTTATTTATTCCTTTGATCACGTGACCATGTAGTACAAACAAATATCGTCGTCGTCAGGACAGGGATATTTCTAGGATTGTGAATTTGGGGGATGTCGACCTCAAATTGGGGGGGGGGGGGTGTGGGTAGGTGTTAGGGGGTGTAAAAAATATCCCTGCGTCAGGACCATTATTATTTTCTCGTTTTCTGGAGCGATGACCGGCCGAGTGCTGGTGGCTGGACGAGGCAACGTCGACGACGACGCTGTGTTGCCTAATTGATTCAGCGGCGCACAGACCCTGTAAGGACAAGACCCTATAAGGACAAGACCCTATAAGGACAAGACCCGACGCCGTTATAATATTTCTTGACGTCTGATAAATCGTTAAAGCTCCATACACTGTCGAACTGAAGAACTGCAGAGCACAGACACACACATACACACAAGCACACTGACAGGCGAGCATACATACACGCACGTACACGCACATGTATATATATACCGTATTGTGCTGCATATAAGTCTGCGCGTATACATATATGCGTATATATATATTATATGCGTATATATATATATATATGCGTATATTCGCTGCCTAATCAGCGGCGCAGGCGAGCGAAGGCGATCTTACAGGCACGGATCGCAGGTTCTTTCATAGATCTGGCGTTGTATACGGCGGGCGATGCCGTAAATTTCGCCATATAAGACGCACAGACCGTCGTCCATAGATTTCGGCGGCGTCTTAGACAACGCGACGCGATAGAGCCGAACGTCGTCGTCGTCGTCGTCGTCGTCGACGTCGGTCGCGCAGCTAAGAGGAGGTTGCGTGTCGTTCGGCACGTATCATCGGCCTCAGTGCCGATACCGACCGCCACTGGCCCGCTGCGGCGGCGGCGGCGGCGGCGGCAGTAAGAGCTCTCTCTCTCTCTCCCTCCCTCGTCCTCGTCGTCGTCGTCGTCGTCGTCGTCTTCCGGTGGCATTGTCTGTCTAATAGATCGTCAAGGTGGTGGCAGACTGGTTCTCTGGCACGCCCTCTCCGAGGATCGATCTGTCTTCGAACGAGTTGGCGCCGTCTCAAAGCAGGCTGCCGCACGCGTAGCCTACAGTTTTACAACGGTAAACACATTATGTGAAGTGAATTTTTCAAAATGAATAAAATATTTTCTCGTAAAAATATTTCGAAACGAAACGACGACGACGACGTTGACGGTGAATGCGAATTCTTTCGAAACTCGACTCAAAATCCATCGGGACTACTTCTCCAGCAGAAAAATATAAAGCTGTTTTTTTTAAAAAGTAAGGTGTGAGTTTTCCAACGACAATAAATTATTAGAGAAATAAATAATTTAGTTTGTTAGTGTTGCTACCAATGCGAAAACTATTATTTATACAGAGCTTGCGTACAAATTTTTCTATAGGTCAGATTAGGTTCTATTTTGGATTTGCTTGAAAAATGCCAACTTGAAGTAAATAGCAAATAAAACCAATTTATGCCACATAAACGTTCGATTTCAATATATGTCGTTAGCCAAACTCTACAGAGTTCTCTCTTTTTCGCTGAAAACGCTGGAGTGAGTCTGTTCGAGAATTGACTTACGGCGCTCGAAATTATCAGCGACCAGACGAAGTTTTTATCGATAGGTGCGGACACATTTTTGCCCTCAGTCTGTTAATCCGAAGCTGGTTGTTTCTTTCCGATTTTCCTATACTTGGTATTGGGATCACAGACAGTTTCTGAAGACTTTTGATTAGGTTTTTGGCGATTGCAATCAGCCACAGCATGGCTAGAAATTCTTAATAATTATGTGAAATAATGCTCCAAGTCAATGTTGGAGTTGCCGGGGGGGGGGGTGAGTTGCGAGGGGGTTGAACCCCAGCTAACTTTGCAACCCTCACAAAAATCGCAAATCGGGTACATGCAGTGTCTTTCATTCATTGAATTTAAGTCCTCAACCCCCACCCCCCATTCCCCCACCCCCAGCTCAAATTTCACAACTCCAACACTGCTCCAAGTTGACATAGTTAAAGTCTTCCCATGCGTAGAAACGTGCTAATCCCCGTGTCGGTACGCAGTCGACTGACGATTCTGTTCTGATTTTGGCGTTAGCAGCCTTAGCCATGGTAAACTAAACGAATCGTCATCCGCCATCTTATATTCGCAGCGGTGTCGATGGACTTTTTCCGAGTAGCACGTTATACGACGAGAAGCGATTTCGATTTGACCGCCGCTGTACAGTATATATAGTCTATACCAGTGGCGGCTCTAGGATTTGGCAAGTGGGGGGGGGCCGTTGGGATGGCAACTTCTAATCATGGGGGGGCCAACCATTTGTTGTTTAATGTATGTAGCATTAAGTATAGGGTCCCAACTGGGGGGCCACTGGGGGGCCTGGCTCTCAATAGGGGGGGGGGCACGGGCCCCCCTGGCCCCCCGGTGGAGCCACCACTGGTCTATACCTGAGTCTCTAATATATTTTCTTTCTTCCTGCTAGCGGCGGTGTCTTCTGCGACATGTGACTGATCTCCCTCCCGCCGCCGAAGCGATGGGCGGGGCGAACAGCAACTGCAACAGAGACTATTCGCTGAGACAAAAATATTTAGAAAAATATTCGGAAAAATATCCCATTTCCGCGGCGGCGGCGGCGGCGGCGGCGGCGGCGACGGCCGACGGCGACAGCGGAAACGGAAAGGTTTCGGCGGCGGCGAATCGAAGCAGCAATAACAATAAACCGGAAGGACGAGGCACAACCGGAAGTAGAAACCGAAGCGCCTCTGTCGGCGACGAAGTGAACGAACGCCGTCTGAGAATGACAAGTAATCGAAGACCGCTCGAAGGGGGTCGCAACATCGACACGAGCGGTGGCAGTAGTAGTGGTAGTAGCAGCGTCGAACGCCGACCGGACTACGGCAGAGACACTTCGATAATAGCACGTCAGATGATGACGACGACGACGACGACTACGACCGCTACCACCACCACCACCACCACCGGAAATAGTATCGGAGGAAGTCGTAGCATTTCCGGCGGTGCGAGAGGAAGCTGGGCGCCGGCTAGAGCCGCCAGCGGTTCCAGAAACAGCAGTCTGCGGAGCGACACTTCTAGAGGATCGCCCAATCGAAGGAGCGATTCGCCGGCTCTGACCGGAAGTGACGTTGTTTTCAGCACCGGAAACCGTTTCGCTTCGGTGGTCGATTCGGCCGGCGGCGCATTCCGCGGTCGGCGCTGCTACGGAAAGACGACGGTGCAGCAACGAAGCAGCGACACCCAGCTGGAGCTGACCGGAGACGACCCGGCCGCCGGCGTCGTGCCCCGGTCGTCGGGTTCGTTCCGGAACCCCGCCGCCGTTCTGTCCGGCGGCGGCGGCGGCGGCGGCGGCGGCGGCAGCGTGAGAGTCACGGCGGCGCCGAGAAGTCGGGAACAGCGCCGCAGCTCCATCTCCTTCCTCCCGGCGGGGGCGGAGACGTCGTCGTCGTCGTCGCCGTCGCCGTCGCTCGGCCTGTTTCCGGTCGGGACCGTCGTCGTTCGAAGCGGAACCAGTATGGCCGCTGCCGCCGTCTCTCCGATGGACAAGGTCAACATGAGTCTCGGCAACGCCACCGACCTCGTGGCGAGTCTCATCGGAACGGCGACGTCGTCGGGGTCCACTTCCGGCGGAAGTGGCGGCGGCCAGTCGAAGCAGGCGGACAGCTTCTGGGTTCCGTCTGCCGTTTGGCGCAAGAAGCGAGCCCAGAGCCTCGTACCGCAGAGGCAGTCGGCGGAGGGAGAGGTTCCGCACGAAGGCAAGCCACCCCAAGCTAATCTAATCTAATCTAATCCTAAACTTCTATAGCATCATCATTGTCTGCACTGTACACTGTTTGCACTGCCTCGTCATAATCGCAGACAAAAGCTGCTCTACTTTCTACAATAATTCTAAATAATTAATGCATAGTGAACGGGCGTCGAATTTACTCGCCTCGTCTCTCGGTGGAAAAACATCGAATTAATTCCGCTATGATTATACAATTGATAGACTCGTTGTCTTAGCACGTTTAGGTCACATCGAGATTAACGCCGTTAAATGGAGACAGGTAAAAATGCATACGATTGAAGACTCCACCACACGCACGCACACGCACGCACGCATACACACGCTGTTGAACACTATCTTAGCAGGAGCGATGCGGGTGGTGTCGAAATCTTCCACCAAACTCTCATTAGTCTTTGGTCGATGCAGCTGGGTTTATGTTTCCAGTGGCGCAGCCAAGCGGGAGGGGGGGAGTTGGAGGTTAAAACCCATCTTAATTGGTCGTCCGACCAAATTTTTTTAGTGCGCATTATTATTCTGATATAATATAGTATAATATAATATATTATAATATATAATAATATTATATAATATATATATATTCTGATATAATATGATATAATGCACCTAATCAGGCGCAAAATATAGTTGACGACCTTTTTTACTTGTCAGAATTTTCCAAAGTTGGGAATCATGAGAACCTGCCGAGCAAAAAAACGTTATTGACTCTCAAAAAACAGCCTGACAAGCAAAAAACACTATCGTCACTGGATCTGGGCCCCTGAAAACTCCATGGGCCCCGGCACAATGTACCGTCTGTACCCCCCCCTTCCTCTCCTCAGGCCTGGTTTAATCTATTACATTTCCGATAAACCAAAAATGCGCCACTTTTCTTTAAAAATTCCCCAAGGGGTTTCAGAATAATAGGGGCGCCGCCATACAGTATCTACAGGCCAAGATGGCCAGATTCGAAATGAGCGTGATAAAGAAACGCCACCCATCGACGCACGGCATTAAAGCTACGGACGAGAAAAACGTCCGCGGCTATTATTGTGTCTGTGCGTTACGGCGCGACCCGATCGGTCGGGAGACTTCTTAGAAGCAGAAATAAATAATTATAATGGTAGCAGCGTATAATAAAGACAATGGCCATTCTAGAGTCAATGGCCATTCTAGAACAATGACGATAATACATTTAGATTTACGATAATACTACTACTACTACTACTACTACTACTACTACTACTACTACTACTACTACTACTACTACTACTACTACTACTACTACTACTACTACTACTACTACTACTACTACTACTACTACTACTACTACTACTACTACTAATAATAATAATAATAATAATAATAATAATACAGTAATAATAATAATAATAATACAGTAATAATACAGTAATAATAATAATACAGTAATAATAATACTAATAATACTACTACTAATAATAATACAGTCATAATAATAATAATAATAATAATAATAATAATAATAATAATAATAATAATAATAATAATAATAACAACAACAAATTGCAATTCCAAACTTCAGAGGACGGATATAAAAATACTTAATCGTCGTCTTATTAGAATCACAGCCGTACAGGTGAGGTGATTACAGGTAAGGCGATTAATGATTTCTAATCTAACGAGGGAATCGTGCGACTATCATGTTTCCGGAGGACCATTAATCAGCTGATAGGACTGATTAGGTGCAACGAGTGTCTGCTAAGTTCATGCAGTGATCTAAATCTCTGAACCCATGATAAAGAAACTGCAGCAGCAGCAGCAGCAGCAGCAGCAGCAGCAGCAGCAGCAGCAGCAGCAGCAAGAAGAGTGCAATGTTTGCGTTTAAACATCAAGAAAATCGCGCCAGTGCTTTTAGACATTGATTTGTTTTTCTAGTTCGGTTGACATGTGTTAGAAAAATAACGCTAGATTCAGTGGCGGTTCCAGGATTTCTTTGCGGTGGGGGGATGAAAAGAATTTCATAGGAGGTTGGTGGGAGGGGGATAAAAATAGAAGACAAAAATCAATAAACTTTGCCGAAAAAGGCTGACAAAAGGGAATTTGACCCCGAATTTTACTACACTTTTACTGGAAAAAATAGGTTGACAAGCAAAAAAGGTCATCCGCAGTTTTCTCCCGTAGTTTCACTAGACTTTTACCCAAAATAGGTTTCACAAGCAAAAACGGCAGGTGGGGGATGCATCCCCACTCACCCCCACGTGGAACCGCCACTGGCTAGATTCGCTATTAAATTACACCTGGATTCGCGAAATTTAGCGTCAATATGCAAACGAGGAAAATGACAACATCGATTTCTGAAAGGTGATGCCCATTTGCCATGTCTAGCTGTTGAGTCTAATTAGTCAAATTAAAATTCTCAAAACGCCACTCAATGCATGGACACCAGTAGGAACGATTTCAAGGCTGAATTGTTTGTAATATTCCGGCGTTCATCTCAATATTTGTCAGTTATCACTTATCAAAAGCAAAATAATTGAATAATTGAATTATTGTACAAGAAACAATAATTTCTGACAGAAAAGCTAGAATTGTTATTATTTATTTATTTATTTATTTATTTATTTATTTATTTATTTATTTAAGCGTATAGACTTTTGGCCGTTGCGATTCTGCGCCATAACAGTCTGTTCTTGTTCTTGTTCTTCTTCTCCTCCTTCTTCTTCTCCTCCTTCTTCTCCTCCTTGATGTTGTTGTTGTTGTTGTTGTTGTTGTTGTTTCTTCTTCTTCTTCTTCTTCTTCTTCTTCTTCTTCTTCTTCTTCTTCAGTCATTTGCACTCCCTGTGGAGCATAGGCCACGAACAAGATCCTTCCATTCCACTCGACCTGGTGTCAGGTGCTCCAGTTCACTCCAGGTGTATCCATTTTCTTTATGCTCTTTTCCTAATGATCTTTTACTTTAGCGACCATTGATTTCTACTTTGTTCGATCTTGACATCTTTTTATTAATAATTATTCGATGTTACTCTTTACTCCCTCAAATCCTTCTCTTAAGGCAGTCTGCCCCTTCCACTTGCTTTTTTCCCTCCACTTTACCGGTTATTGCCAAATGCTCCAGGCCTTCCTTCCTCATTATGTGCCCAAAGAAGGAAAGCTGCCTGTTTGATGGTTACCGTCAGATTTCCTTCTATTCCAATTTCATTCAAGATCTCTTCATTGGTTTTCTTTCCCGTCCATGAAATCTTCAGCATCCTTCTCAGAAACCACATTTCTGTGGCTTCTAATTTCTTCTCCATAGCCTTGGATATAGTCCATGTCTCTGCTCCATACAAGAGGACTGACCAAGCGTAGCTTCTGAGCACTATTAATCGTGTCTCGTAAGAGATATGCCCATTTGTATAAGTATCGTTTTGAGTTCCCAGAATTCTGCCTTGGCCATTCCTATATTCGTGATGTTATGTCTTTCTCACATTTCCCGTCACTGGTTATACTGTCTAAGTATTTGAATTGTGCCACTTGTTTGACTGCATTGCCATTTAGTCTTATACTGCATGTGGTGTTACTTTGCTCTTGGTAATCACCATTCAGAATATATTTTTCTATATTAATCTTTAAGCCTTTCCTTTCGCTTTCTATAGCTAATTTATTTAGAAGATCCTGCAGTGTTTCCTCTCAAGCAGCTATTAACCCCTCAACTGGGGATCCAGGATATATCCGTCCATTTTACATTGAGTTACAGTTAAATACACAGTTAAGGGGTTAAAGAGGCATCGTCTGCAAACCTATGATTATTTACGTTTCTTCCTCCAAGCTAGACACCCTCTAGAATATAGATCTTTGATTGATTTTATGACTTCTTCTCCAAATAAGTTGGAAAAGTCTTGTAACATTCCGCACCGCTGTCTTGCCCTTTTCCGCATCTTAATCCATTTTCCAGTGGTTCCGTTTATCCTGATTGCAGCTTCCTGTTTCCAATATAAATCCTGCAGCAGTCTTAAGTCTTTTCCATCTATTCCTGAATTCTCCAAGACTGTAAATAGGGTTTCGTGCTCCACACACACACACACACGCAAGGAGATTGCGTAGGATTTTAGTAAAGATAACTACAGAAGCAAACGGAGGACTGTGTGCGTGTTTGTGTGTGTGTGTGTGTGTGTGTGTGTGTGAGAGAGAGAGAGAGAGAGAGAGAGAGAGAGAGAGAGAGAGAGAGAGAGAGAGAGACCGAACGAGGAAGATGTTCGCGCAGCTTTTGCTCTCTTAAATTAATCATACGAAGGAAATGAAGATATCGCAAAAATATATGAGATTTTTCTGGAAATGTTACGAATTTATACGATTAGCGCTGAAATTCAAGTGGGTTGCTGACTTGCTGTTATGATAAGGACGGACTGAAATTAAAGGCGTCTTCGGTCTCGGGTGCCCACGCGCGGTCCCCCTCTCCGCCCCCCCCCACGCACGAACCGACGGATAAGCCGACCTGATTAGGCTGTTTTGACAGCCGTGAAACCATGTCAACGTCAACTTGTTTTCTAGCACAGAAAACCCGTCATCATTCTCGCTATCATCATTATCATCATCGTCGTCGTCGTCGTCGTCGTCATCATCATCTGAGTGAATCTGGACGCAATTATTTTGCTATCCGGAAATTTTATGACAGACAGTCAGCACAACGACTGAGTTTCTGAACATGTCTGCCTGCTGCAGGATAATAAAAGAAATGCATGCATTTTTTATTATTAGTAATTTGTGAATTTCCCGAACTGTCTAGGGAAAGTATTGGAGAACGAGACCTGAAAATAATTAATCGGAGTTGGGCGTCAGTTCCTTTTGGGAACTTCTCTGAGGCCATTTCTTTATTTCTTCCCTCCGTTCTCCTGGAGTTCAATTCACTGACCCTACACTGTATTTTACAACGGTGTTATTTCGAAGGGTCTTTTGATGGATGCTTTCAGTCACAGAGAAGTTTAACCGACCTCGGGAAATTAGCTCGCTAATTCACTCACTCACTCAGTCATTCAGTCAATTTCATTCTTCTATCGGCTCATTCGGTCATTTATTCCCACTTTCAAGTTAACTTTGGGGGCGTATTTTATTAATTTTTCCAACTACGTTCTTGTTTTTCGTTCTCTTATTTCACTATTACGCCATTCGTCCATTATACGTTCAGTCGCTATGTCTAGAATTCTCTACCAGCCGAAACTGCCTCGAGAGTAACATTCAATGTGTAGGACTGTTTGTAGGTCTCTTCGACGGAAGAAGTTTTGAGTTTCAGGTTCCTAATGGACAGAGAGACAGACAGACAGATAGATAGACTTATAGTTAGAGACAGAGAGAGAGATGCTGATCTTGAGAGATGTTTCAGGCAACTGCGACCATTATTACTAAATTCAGGGGCGTAGCGACGGGGGTATATCGGTATATATACCCCCAAAAGAAAAAATCAGTATACTTTAAAGTTTTTATGTGTGTTTATTAAGAATTTTAGGTCTTTAAAAAGATTTATACCCCAAATAACATTATACCCCCTCCCCAATCAAATTCCTGGTTACGCCCTGACTACACGATGTCTTTAGAGGCAGCAGCAGCAGCAGCAGCAGCAACAGCATCTGGCGGTGTTGTCGCGTCGTTTGCTGTTGCGTACATTAGGACCGTCTTCCCGCGGTCTACAGATGTCGCCGCGGACGCCACCGTCCGTCGCCTGCTGCTTCTGCCCTCCGGGTCCCCGCCTTCGAATTATCCGGCAGCTGCATGCTTTGGCCGCCCGATGAAATGGGTTCGGCGTATAGTGCGTCATTAGCGATGTGTATCGCAACTACTCCGTCCGCATCATCATCATCATCATCATCATCATCATCATCATCATCATCATCATCATCATACGTTGCACAGATGATGATGATGATGACGACGACGACTACTACAGAGAACGAAGCCGCTGATGTAGCTAATGATATGGCTGATTACCGGCAATATTTGGCGTTCGTCCAGCCCGGCGGGGAAAAGAGGGAAAGACGGGGAAAAGAGGGAAAGACGGGGAAAAGAGGGAAAGACGGGGAAAAGAGGGAAAGACGGGGAAAAGAGGGAAAGACGGGGAAAAGAGGGAAAGACGGGGAAAAGACGTGCTGATGCCGAGGAGGGCAAGGCCGCAGGACCGATGCCGTTAACCCACTCACCGACCCGGCGACGATCGGTCGCCTAATAGACGAAACACAGCGACCTTTAGGTGGAAAGTATTTTTCCATTTACCGGTTTTTACCGGGTTTTTCTTCTGTTATCTCTCTCTCTTCCTGGTTGTGGTTTTTGTCTGCAGCCTTTTTTCGAGCATTGTTTGTAGATGAAACGATTTCGAACCGAGACATGAAACGCACGAGTTCTTTCTCACTCGGAGAATTTGGCGCTATACAAATAGTCTTACTATCTATCTATCTATATATCTGTTACTACTACTACTACTACTACTACTACTACTACTACTACTACTACTACTACTACTACTACTACTACTACTACTACTACTACTACTACTACTACTACTACTACTACTACTACTACTACTACTACTATACACGGTGTGTCAGAATAATAATAAAACGTTACCTAATTATATAAATAATAATGTGTATGGTAACGTTTTATTTTGACTCACCGTGTATATGCAGATATATATATATATATATATATGCATATATATGCATATATATAGATGCATATATATATGCCATGAAGCTTACTGAAAATTACAGTTTTATTGTACTATAATCAAGAGAAAATGTTTTCGATATCGATCTAATACGCGATGCGTTGAGTCTTCGGTCAACATACGCTCTTCGAACGCGTCACTTGAGTGAGCGTATATCCTCTGAATGCAATGATCAGACGATGGAACTGACAGTTGCCATGGATACAGTAGGGAATGACCGGAAACAGCTCAGATCGATCGATAGATAGGCATAGATAGATAGAAATAGATAGATAGATAGATAGATATTAGATAGACAGCCAGACAGACAGCCAGACAGTCAGACAGACAGACAGACAGATAGATAGATAGATGAATTACTATAGTTGGTTGTGTTTGCGGTTAGTGAATGCTTTAATTGCTGTCTTGGTGTGGTGCTGTGCAAAGACCAAGGAGCCCGGAGCCGCTGAAAGGAAGCATCTACATCTATACTGTCTATGGAAACTCTACGCATCTGATCGCAGTGCATATATATATATATATATATATATATATATATATATATATATATATACTGTAGACCGGTGGTGATTTGAGCCAGCAGCAGATAAACGGCTTTGCTCCCGGTGCACAATTTTCTTGAGTTTTCTTCCACTCGAAATATTACTTACTCTGCACTCGTTGATCCATATTCACCATCGATTGAGGGGGGCTTTGTCTTTCAAGTCCGTTTTCATCGTCGACTCTCCAAAAAAACCCCGTTTCCTTTCCAATAAGAAAATTCTCTTCAGACTGACTGAAAATATATGAATGAAGACCATCTACTGTCTCGCTTATATTCTGCACAATTGTTCAACGTTGTTGTTTTTTTTTAAAATCCAATTTTCTCCTAAACTCTCGACTGTGAAGAAAGATATTGCCCTAATGTATTTAGAATGGTTCGAATTTTTCCAGCGTAAAAGTTCACACTTCTGCAAGATTGAGGACTTACAGTCCAGGGTTGTTTGATGTATCTAGAGAAGCGTGCGACTGACGCGTTTCTTTACTTACTTATCGGTTCGTGGGTTCAGGTAGAAAGCTATTTTCAGTACGATAGCTCCATTCGTTCTGATTACTTCTGTCCGTCAGATACGTTCTGTCTTGAAATTCGCGGCAGTTGGCCTATAGATGTCTTCTATAGATGTCTTCCCGACGACATTAACGTTTTAATACTGCAGTTTAAGGCATCTCTTCGTCTGAAGTATTTTTTTAGCTCGTTGGTCTTTTTAAGGAATGTGCCACTGTGAGGATCCTTTGTGCTGAGAAAAAAATACAACTTCTCCTGATGCTGACAACTTGAACCATCTTCGAGCACATCGCTAATCTTCACTGCATACCAGATGATAACCGTCGTTGGTCAGATCTGTATTAAATTTGAGCCGTATTTTTCCTGTTTCTTTCAATGTAAAGACCAGAATCGTCCATGATTCAGTAGATATTTGGACCCAACTGCAGGCGCTTATACCAGACGACAATTTTGATCTTTCGTATTAAATCGTACCAGCGCATGTTAGGGCTTCTAAAAAAGTCTGTGATTGGAATTGGATAAGAATGCTTGAAGTACTTCTACTACTACTATCTGATGTTCAGGGTGATTATTTCGGGTTTTTTCCTGAAAAGTCCGGCGATTTCTGCTTTAAAGTGGCATTTCAATCATTCTCACAAGCCATTTCAGAAACTCATTTGCGTTTTTATCCCAGGAATAACCTTTAACCTTAATGACTTCTGCATCTCATAACTTTCTGCACAGTTTTTCTGTTTTATTTGACCATTCTAGAATTCCATAGAACCTATCCAATGGCATGTTTCCATTACTTGTTTCCGTCTCTATGCTTTTTCTAATTGTTTCGGAAATTTTTCGTTATAATTTAGCGCTAGATAAACAACCCTGAGTGTTTATACTTCAAACACGTTTATTCATCTGTTAATTAATGAATGCGCCTTCTTTACTTTCAACGCCAACGGAAACCGCCATCTGTAAGGCGAATATAACAGTTTAGGCTTTTTATCAGCTATTTTATTTTCTTAGTACGCCATTCACTGTCGGATGGAAAATGATTCCACGTCTGGACAAAGAAAGACTTTTACGGCATTACAAGGAAATACTACGGCGTTTTCGTATTTGTTCGTCGAAACGCGAGGGAACGGTCGCTGGAAATCTTAGGTGTCGATGAAGAAAACTAGGAGGCCTAAATATATGGCCCCAGACAGACAGACTCTCCGGACAATTACAGTCAATGTTAAATTTTCTGCAATTCTCGGAAACTACTAGTTCCGACTTTTCATTTTTGCTGAAGGTTTAGAACTAGAACAACAGCTCATATTCACGAGTTATCTTATAAAATACCGTGTCCTCGAGTTTTTTTGCATAAACTGTCGCCAAATTTCGTATGAGTCGGAAATATAATAACATAATAACCAAAATGGATCACCTTTCGTATTTATTTCTTTTAATTTTGAAAAAATGTTGTCATATTTTGAAAAAATGGGGCCGAGCTGACGAGCAAAAAACAAAAAAACGTTATCATCTCCAACTTTTACCTTTTTACACCTGAGCAGATAAGTTTAAGTTTATTAATTGCCAAATTGGGCCCCCCCCGCCCGGGGCCGGAAGGCAGTCAACAGTATCCATAGGCCTAGACATATTTTGGGAATATGGTAGGGTAAAGGAAGCAAGGGGGTTGTCTCGAGAAGCAGCATGCTCCAAACCACGCAATATTCTCCGTGTGCTCGGGTGAGCAAAACAGTTGCGACGAAGCTTAGGCGAGAATTTCTCGTCCATTTTCAAATCAGAATAATGAACTTGCAAGAAGAAACTGACGTTCGTTCGGTCATCGACCAAAATTAAATAGCATCGGAAAAAAGAAGAGGACGAAAAAGAGACGCGGAAAGACGCGGAAAGACAGAGAAACATCCAACGAAGAAGACACGTTCGAAGCAGAACCACGAGCACCGGAACGGGTACTGTATGTCCTGTCGTCCAAGCGCTTTCATCGAACGCGTCCCCTCACTCCCAGCCCCCGTTCCCAAGAACCATTGCGCGCACAACGGGCGCAAATGGCGGTCGGCGATAGAGTAGGTGACGCTGACGCCGCCGCCTAGCGGTCGGTTAGAAAACGACGACGGACGTCGGAAGAGATGCCATTAACAACACGCGGCGCACTGACAACGTGCACAGCAGCGGTGCAAAATCGGTGGACGTGAAAGGTGTTAGCATCTCAGAGCAGCTAAACGCAGTTCGATATAAGTGCAGTCGAGAATCGAGAGAGTGACTGAGTGCGTTGCGGGGCGGGCGGGGCGGGGCGGGGCGGGGGGGGAGCGAAGAAAGGTTGAAGAGGAGTGACAAACGAAGAGAGTGAGTGCATATTCCCCCTTCCGCTAAAATAGCTGCCGACGACACGTGATTCGGCATCCGTTAATACGCAGTGAAACGTCATAGAGCGAGACACCGGTTCCCACGACAGAGGGCGCTCCACAGGCTTTTAGTGTCCGACCACTGGACAATGAATTGATCCGACAGAGAATCTCTCCGCATCAATAACAGGAAAAAAAATATATATATATATATATATATATATATATATATATATATATGAAAGCCCGGTACTACAGTGACAGATATAGTACACGAGGAGCGACTTGCGCACAAGAGACAGAGAGAATTATGTGCATCTCATGAGGACAACGTGCTTTAGGCTGGCTGATGTAATGCGCCACTTTCTATTTCATAGTGTAGAGCAGTGGCTAATAGCTATATGGTCGTTGTAGAGTAATTTGATTTTCGCTACGATTTTTCTACGTGCAGGAATTGTAGTGGGGATTAATGCGACAAAGTCAGTTAAAACACTGAAATCGCTTTAGAAATTATAACCTTTGTGATAACCCTGTGTCTTGATAGGACCTAATAAACTAAATGAAACGATTTACTCAGTTTCGATTAATTTATTTTGTAGTAGGCCTATTTATTAGGCAGAATTGCGTTTTGAAGGCCGGATAAAAATGGATTTCAGGAAGGGATTGAAACCAATAACCAGGTGTTCCAACCGACCGCATAGGTAGGCTGATCTAGGTAGGCTACAGTGGTTCTCACACAGGGCAGTCCCTATACTGAACCACTTTAAACCTTGTTATATTATATATTATTATATTAATCAGTTGTACTTGGGTTTCATGTCGCAACATAATAGAGGCCTTGGATGAGCGATAAGCTTCTGTTATTTAGCTTTGTAAACAATAATTTAACCTCTTAACTGGGGATCCCGGATATATCTGTCCATTTACATTGAGTTACAGTTAAATGCACGGTTAAGGGGTTAATTATGCGTTAGTTTTACATCTAGGTCCATTCTTCTACTTGTTTTTCTTTTGCATCTATCTTTTATTTTCAGTTTTGTTGTCTCTTATCAATACTGTTTTTATGTTTCTTATTTCATATGTTGTCTTTTCCTTTTGTTTTCATTTAGATAAAATATCTTGTTATTTACTCTCACATTTTGCTAAATTTCAATCCGCTTCTCTGCGTCGTTTGATTTTTCTTGATTTCAGTTATTTATTCCTTCATTATTTGTATTTTTAAAATGTCATTTTCTCCGTTTAATTGCCAACTTGCTGACAGTTAGTTCTCGTCTCGGTCAATTCATTCCAGTGGCGGCTCTAGGACTTGGCAAGTGGGGGGCGTTGGGGTGACAACTTCTAATCATGGGAGGCCAACCATTTGTTGTTTAATGTATGTAGCATTAAGTATAGGGTCCCAACATGGGGGGCACTGGGGGCCAGACACTCAATAAGAGGCAATAGGGGGGCACGGGCCCCCTGCCCCCCGGTGGAGCCTCCACTGATTCATTCTTGTCCGTACGATTATTTCCTCTGTTGGTTTGCCTTTCTATTATGATAAGAGCTGCCAAATGCGATGCGAAAATTCTGCATAGCTATAGCTACTGGTTGTACTACTGGTTGTGTACTACTTTTTTATGCTGTGCTTGTCACGAGTAAAGATGATTATAGCGTTCCTTCGATGGAGTCCAAGACCGGACTCAGGAGACGATCCTTTGCTCCGACAGCTTCCAGGCCCATCTCTCCAGCCGTCTTGGAGGTCGTGACCTGGTAGTATGTTTCTGCCATCCTCGGCTAGCATCACCTGTCAAAGCAGCCGCTGTATCCTCTGGTTCTCGTGCATTATGGGGTCTGTAGTCTGTACTGTACTCTTAGGCGATGTGTGCTTCTCATAACAAGACCATGCCTGTAGCGTCTGTATTTGTCTGTCCCTGTCAGGGGCGTAGCGACGGGGGGGGTTATATCGGTATATACCCCCCAAATCAGACTGCCTTAAAATGTTTAATGTGTTTTAAGGATTTTCAAAGATTTTAAAGATTTATACCCCCAACTCACATTATTAACCCCCCATCAAATTCGTGACTACGCCCCTGCGCCTCTGGTCCCTGTCCGTTTAATCCTGGCCGTCTTGTCGTCCTGAGGTATAGGCCATAGCGGCATATGCACGAGGCTCCTTTATAAGAGTCGCGTTTTTTTCATGCGCGTGGGGTGGAAAAGAACGAGTGGCAGAATCTATGCGTAATTATATTCCATGAATCACTTTCTATTGCCTTTGGGCGACTGCTGTTTGGAGGGAAAGGGCGGAAGGCGGTCCGCCGGCCAGTTGATAATCGCTTATTACGCCTCCCTCGACTGGACTGGACTGGGTTGGGCTGCCGACCTACTCGGGAGAGGGAGTGGAGAGGAAAGAAGAGGGCGGGGGCTGTATCGGGGTCTCGATTGGAAGGACGGCGAGGCGATCAAGGAGAATGGATAAGGAGAAAGAAATATAGACGGCCATTTTCATCATATGACCGATTCCTTTCTTCCATAGACCCGGTGTGCCATTTGTCCAGAACTCTCTCTCTCTCTCTCTCTCTCTCTCTCTCTCTCTCTCTCTCTCTCTCTCTAAAAATTCAATTCCTTCTCTTGTCGGAAGAACGGCGTTCGTCATCTGTCGTCACGTGGTCGTCGTCTTTGATGACGTCATTGCTTGGTCTCAAGTTGGTCGTTTATAGTCTATCTCTGGTCTTGTTTTTCTTCTGTGGATTTCTCGCCATCTGTTGGGAATGTCGAGTAAAATTGTTCAAGACGACCCGCTCAACAGCTATACAAGGATCTTTCGGTATGCGCATGTTAAAACACCGCATAATCAATATATTAATAATGAATATAATGTATAATAATTTGTATAGTCTATATATATATATATATATATATATATATATATATATATATCCAAATGCGATACATGTACATAACAATGCATGTAATAACAATGCATAATAATAATAATAATAATATAATAATAATATTATTATTATTATTATTATTATTATTATTATTATTATTAAATATAGTGTAAATTTACATAGCGATGATGATTACTAATATATTATTTATAATTTATTATTTATTTATATTATTTATTATTTATGAACGACTTATTCTGCCTTGCTGCTTCCCCATTCACACTCTGACCGATCTCTGAAATGGACATTTCCGGACTGACCGCTAAACTTCGGCTATAGCAGTGGTTCTTAACCAGAGGTATACTTGCAGGGCTTTTTTGTGCCGGAGCGAGGCGGAGCGGCGCTCCGGAAAATCCGGACCGCGTTCCGGAAAATCCGAAGACTGAGTCTATGCAAAAAATATATATATATATATATATATATATATATATATATACGTGACTAGTGACTACGTCATGTTGACAAGTGACTTCCGACTCTTGCGCTACGGAAAATATTTTTTTACAAAAAAGCCCTGAATATATCCAATATATGAATCTGTCTACATCAGTCTGCTTGTTTAGCATCGAAGAAAATTTAACAACACAACAACGACGACGACAACAGAAATGAGTAATTGCAGCACATTGGCACGGCCATAAAATCTCTACGTGATCGATCAGTGACCCCCACCCTCCAGCATTCGTCGTCGTAAGTACGAGACCCCCTCCGCCCCCGGAGGCCATACAGCTCCCTGCACCGACTGACGCAATTCACCTGGACGTGCCGTACGGACGGATATTCCGCTTGTCCGTCCGGAGTTCCGTCTAATACCGGATCTTGTCAGCGGAATCGTGATTGACGGATTTAGTCCGGTCAGTAGGTCCACCTCGGTTATATAAGACAATGCTTAAATAATTACGGTTTCCCATGACAACGAAACACGACTGCGTATGTCTCTCTCTGTCTGTCTGTCTGCCTGTTTGCCTGCCTGCCTGCCTGTCCGTCCGTCTGTATCTATGCAGACAACTGTATATATATATATATATATTATATATATCCTCCTCCTTCTCCTCCTCCTCCTCCTCCTCCTCATCATCATCATCATCATCATCATGTACTACTAATACTTTAGTGATGAAAATTGCACGTAGAACTTGAGTTTATCCTCTGCGGATCGTAAACAATGTATTATATCACTGTCTAGAATAGATTCTCTATTTGACCATCCGCAGACCCGCCGAGAGAGAGGGCATTGGGGTGGGGGGGGGATGCCCAGGGATCCGGCACTCTGTAGGACTCGGGTCTCGTGCGTGCCATTTAATAGCCTTAAAAATCCTGTAACTTCTTGAAAAGTCCGACAACCAAAAATGATATTTACAATTTTTTCATAATTATTGCCACATATATTTTTGGAAAATTTAATTCAGACTTTCTAAAAAATTGTAGGCCCTATGGATCCGTAATTGCTCTGCCCAGGAGGGACCCGGAATTTCTCTCGACGGCCCCGACTATCCGATACTTAAAATAATTATATAAGGGATTTTACGGAGAAATTTTGCTGATTTCCACAGCAAGTAAGGAAGTAAGTAAAAGTAGATGCTTATTGTTAAACGCTTAGTCTAATAGCCGTAGCAAAAAAGTGGGGGTGTGGGGGGGTGGTCAATGAGGCAGGGTCATTTTATCCAAAGGGTAATCTTAGTTGGGACTTTCTAAAGTTGGGACTGTTGTTTACAGTTTGAGAGGAACTAAATTATTTTCTGCCTACAGCATCTTCTTGTTAAGCGTCTGTTCCTCAAGATGTCGCTAACGTTAATTTTCCATCTGCTTATTCAAAAATAGCAGCAGTTCTGCATAGGCGATAATTTATTGAAACAAACAAAGATTGCATGATTTAACAGATTTTGAGCCATGATCGGGCAGGCAATGGACTTTATTTCTCAGTGTGATTTGCGTCATGCATTTCTTAGAAAACGCTCGCTGAAAATCCATACAATTTCAGTCAATTAAATACAGGGTGGCGCAAAAAACGGACTAGTCATCACATTAATTTTAGGTTTGCATTTAATATATAGTCCGTTTTTTGCGCCACCCTGTATTTCGCTCGCTGTTTTCTGATCAAAAAAACAGAGACACAGCAAAAAATTAGCGCCGTCTGTCCATGTAACGGCGTCCATGCATAGGAGAGAGCGGCACAGTTCTAATTGTGATTCAAGACAGCCTTGTGGTTCCTTTCGCCTAATCTTGCCGATTTATATAGCGTCAAATTACATGTAGCCTATATACTGTACGTCATCGATCGGCAATGTCCAAGACGCAGGGATACATGCGCCAGAAAACACAGCGGCCAGAAAACACCGAGGCGGCAGCCGCCGCCGCCGCCGCCGCCGCCGCCGCCGACGCCGCCGAATGGGGCTTCGGAAAGGGCGCACAGGGTCTTCAGGGACTCGAACGGTGATCACCCCGTGACAGTTAGATAAATTTCTGCCTGCTAGTCGACACGGTGTAACGGACGCGTCTATAAATAAACCTAAAAGGCGCCCTCCCGATACGGCGTCTTCCATGCTCGTCGCGGAGCTGTGACGTAATTTCGGCTTAGCGCAGGTTTACGTGTTGCGTACATATCAGCAAAATTGTGGCCGGAGAATGAATCTCTATGAGGATGAATAGTCTATTATATTCGAGGATTTTAATAAAATTCTGGCGGGGGTTTAACTCGTTTTGCCATTTTCACATCGGCGGCCTTCTCTCGCTGGCCGCTGACTGCTGGTTCGCTTTTGGAATTAAAAAATGTTCTATAGATTTTCTTTAGAAGAAAAAAAACTGTGAAAGTTAGTCTGTAAAATGATAATCACTTTTTTAAAAGTCTGACAAGCGGGAAAAAGGTCATCACTATTTTTCGCACTTGATATGTAGGCTATGGTTTTTAAAACTTTTGAACTTTTTCCAGCACAAAATTTCTATTAAAAAACTATAAACTCTAAAACTTTTTTTAGGGGGGGAGGCGTCGAAAAATTATTTATTTGCACGGCCCTCGGACAGACACTGCCATAGAAATATGGACCTCGCCTTTGAAAAATATTTATTTTATTTATTGAATTTTCTTGTTTCTGTGACCAGCTGGGACAATGGCCGTTCCGTCGGCGTCGAATTCGATGCAGGAGATGTCAGCCGAGTGTCCGTTGGAACCAGGGGTCGGTCAGCCGCTGGTCAGTGGTGGTGGTGGTGGTCAGTCAACGTCCGATGGTCAGCAGCTGCAGCAACAGGGAGGAGGTAGACGAAGACGAGCGTCGATGCAAGACGCTCTGGACTTCAGTAAATTCAACGCCAGTCTATACGAACGTCCGGTTGGAATCAGAGGAATTTTCTAAAAAATGATATCAATCACTTTGAATGCTCGAATAGATAGCATAAACGTCGCCGACGTAACCATCTCTACAGGGCGGCGCAAAAAAAACGGTACTTAGTCACATTTAGGTTTGCATTTGATTTAGTCCGGTTTTTTTGCGCCACCCTGTGTAGATACGCGCTTGCACTTATTTTGCAACATTCGTCGACATTTATTTATAGAACTTCAAAGTTGGTACTGGCGAAACTTGGATGAAAAAAGTGAAGCTCCAACCCGTATACAAACCTGTGGTAGCCTCTTTAAAAGTGGGTAGGGGGGGCTCGACCCTAAAGGCCCAATAGAAGTTAGCGTCTATGCTTACATTAGCACGCACATTGCTTACGAGCAACGATGTCCATGTTCGAATTTTCTTGGGTTTGGGTGTTTAGCCCTCCCAGTGGCGTAACCACGCCCGGGCAATTACGGGCAATGCCCGGGTTACTTTGCTTTCTGCCCGGGTTGAAAAATTTCTGCCCGGGTTGATTTTTTAAAATTATATTTTAGTATTTGGATGTTGTTTTTGCACTGCCATGTACGTTAATGTTATTGCAATACTATTTAATAGTCTAAAACTAGTGTCTGGAAAAACGTGTTTCACAGGTGACAGGTATCAGCTAGAAGTGCAGTAATTACTACAGTCATTGTTTGGCATGTATATGTATCTACGCGATATATCGAATTTCAGTTATGGCGGTAATCGCCTGTCCCTATGGACCATTCAATCCATGGACAACTATTAGTCGATGTTCAATCCTCTGCATCTTCTCTACCGAGTGGACGCTAGGTACAGTGTAAGGTGATAATTGTTGCTCTGGCCGTGGCTGACTGATACCAGGGATAGCAGGCAGATGAAATGGCTTTGACCTCTTAAAAGACCAGCCTTAGAAGCAAATCGCAGCTGCTTTGAGATTTGACCTTTTTGACCCGAGAGGTCGGAGAGGGTACTCCGATTTCCATGTGTATTTGGTCGGAAACGGTAAGGTCAGGCAACAAGGTACATTGACATTAAGAGAGCATTCCTAAAAGTCCTTTGTATAATATTAGAGCAGGTGGGTTTGCTTTAAGAGTTGACTCTTATTACAAGTTCGAAGTTCGCGCCAAGAGTAAATTTATTCTTTTACTCACAATTTCGCGTATAGTCAGATTCTTGAAAGGCATATTTTCACGGATACAGCGTCTGGATTGCAAAAGTTGTCTGCGTTTGGATTTCTCAAGAATTCTATAAAGAGCTGAACATAACTGACTCATGCTTAGTAACATCAGATGAAGTATGCCAAACTATTTCTTCGTCGATTGCAGCTAGTCATAATTTGCCAGACAGTTAAAATATCGGCGTCGTTGCGAACTCTAGAAATGACCAGAATAAACATCAGCCTCTGAATAAGATCCCAGAGGCGAGAGAACTAGGTAGCCCAGTGTAGCCTAAATATTATTGCACACATATCCATGGAAATATTTTGGAGCAAAGAAATTGGTCAAACGTCGTTTCCAAAGTTACTATATTGCAGAATCTTCGTCCAGCAGGATCCTGCGTATTAAGCTTCTGTTGTCGTTACCAGAGCAAGGAAAGCGCACCATTTGTGTACCTGATTGGCAGCACGCAACGGATCAAAGGTAATGGATTCACTCTTTGAAATTCATCTGTTGAGCACTTGCGTTGCCTCGTGGAATGGGATCAGTTTAAAATCCTCATGTTAATTTTTAAAAAATATTTTTGTTGAGTGACTGTCCACAAATTACGTAAACAAAAGAGGAAGGAGTTTGAAAAGTGTGACAACTGTTGATAAGGGGGAGGGGTTAAAATTCGCCCAAAAATTGCTTACGTAATTTATGGACAGCCCGTGGTCAGCAGCCCGGGTTACATTTTGACTCTGGTTACGCCACTGAGCCCTCCTATCGGCTAAAACGATTTTCACTGTTGTTTGGAAATTGTGCATTTTTTCGTCCGATCCGTCCCAATGTTGGTCGAGAATTTTGGTCGACCTCCGTAAATTGCGTGTCGAAAGATCGAACTCAGATCTAATCGAAGGAAATGGAGAATTCCAGATTTGCCGATCATTGGCAGGAATATTTCCTCTTGCAGAGACTCCTATGTTATAAGAGTTATTGGAAATGCCTGCAGCAAAGCAACAGTAAATACGCAAACGTATAGGCCTAGCCAATTGAAACGATAGTATAGCATCGCGCAAACAACCAGAGACGCTGTGAGGCGATGGATGTAATGCGCTGCATAGACATGGAAGCATATAGTGAATGCATAGGAATTGGTGTAAATAAGTAAGTACAGTGGAACTTCGTTATAACGGACTCGTTTATAGCGTATCCTCGGTTATAACGTACCGCAATGTATACGGCCCCGTGTGGTGATGCGCTACAGTATTAGATGGTATTTGATATAACATACCTCGGATATAGCGGCGCGTTACTACGAAGTTCTACTGTATATCAAAACAAATAAATGGACAAGTCGATGGTTAAACCACGAGGCCTTGAAACGTAAGCCGGACTGTAGCGATAAACAAGCTGGGAAGATGGGAGATGGTGGGTTGTCGCTTCGTGGACGACGGACAGCGCCGCAGTCCGGGCCAAGAGTTTACCGACCACTTCAAGCTGGACTCACTGTACGGAAGACACGAGGCCTTGCAAGGGCCTCTGGCATCGCTGGCTGCTCCATCATATTAAGTAGGCGTCGTCCAGCTGGGAGCGGTAAATACCTGCTATAGTGGTGGTCGACGATTCTCTCTCTCTCTCTCTCTCTCTCTCTCTCTCTCTCTCTCTCGTTCGTTTTCACAGAATTCGTCTGTCCAAACAACGATGGCTTTACATAAATAAATCTAGCGAATTAAAAAGCTAATATTTAAAAAAACCCGGAAACGAACAAAAGATGCAAATGTTCTCTGCGTATCATTCGATGAATGGATGTCTACGCTTGAACGATGCTTCGTCTAAGCTTCGGCTTGGTCTGATAATGATGATGATGATGATGATGATGATGACGACGACGACGATGATGCTGCTGCTGCTGCTGATGATGATGATAATAATAATAATAATAATAATAATAATAATAATAATAATAATAATAATAATAATAATAATAATGATAATGATGATGATGATGATGATGGTGGTAGTGGTGGTGATGATGATGATGAGCATTATTTATGAGACTTCTGTTGATAAATGCGGTCGAATGTCCTCATAAGATGTCTTCAGGCTTCTTTGACGATGGCACGTTCAACGCCGCTGGACTCAATCAATGAATACTCGACGACGTCGAGAAAAGAACTAACTCTCTCTTCCAATCGTTTTGCCGTTCAACGCGGCGCTGTCTTTCGCGACGGCTGATGGATGC
The DNA here is from genome assembly GCA_018105865.1 of Metaphire vulgaris. Classification (NCBI taxonomy): domain Eukaryota; kingdom Metazoa; phylum Annelida; class Clitellata; order Crassiclitellata; family Megascolecidae; genus Metaphire; species Metaphire vulgaris. Next base: position 1,875,160 of record CM030847.1, on the reverse strand, counting down.
ATGGTTCCGGGAAATGGGGAGGGGGGGGGGGGAGGGGAAGCTAAATTCCTAAATGATCGATCGTCTACTTAGCGCTAAGATAATGATTAAATGTGTCTCGAGCGCTTTTCGATGTGTGTATGTGTGTTTTTGTGTGTTCCTCCCCCACCAAAACAACAACAACGACGACGACGACGACGACAACAACAACAACAACAGACGCTGATAAGCGAGAAGCAGTTTGGCAGCATCCAGGAGGAGAACTGCGGCTCCATCAATCTCTCGCTCGGCTATGAGACGGAGCTGTCGCTGCTGACCGTCCGCGTCATCCGTGCCCAGGACCTGCTGGCTCCGGCGTCCTCGCGTCCCGGACGTCCGTCCGTCGATCCCTACTGCCGGATCTGTCTCCTGCCGAACCGGAAGCGCCGGTTCCACACGAAGATCCGGCGCCGGACGACGAATCCCGAGTTCGACGAGGAGTTCGTGTTCGACGTCGTTCAGTCGGCGCTGCCCGACGCTGCCCTGGAACTGGCGATCTTCGACGCCAGCGAAGGGGCCGCCGGGGACCAGGGCGACTGTCTCGGGGTCGTCCATCTGCCCCTCGATGAGATCAACCTGACCGAAAGGGTCTGGATGTGGAAGGGGATATCGCCGTTCGTCAAACAAAGCGAGGTTAAGTGCTGTTGTCTGATCGGAACTTGAAACGATTTTTCAATTTACTTTATATCTGACCCAGGGAGGTAGCGACGGGGGAGGAGGGGATATATCGATGTATATATGCCCCCCAAATCAGGCTACCTTGAAATTTTAATGTTTTAAAGATTTTCAAAGGTTTTAAAGATCTATAGGGCCTATCCCCAAGTCACATTATACTCCCCAAATCAATTCCTGGCTACGCCCCTGATCTGACCATGTATTTTGCACAGTGCTTGAAATTAAACTTTGGTTGACGTCCCCGAGATGTAATAAAGAGAATAAATACAAAGTGCTAATCTCAGAATATCGACATTTATTTTATTTGACGGCAGATTTTTAAAACATAATATTCTTCTTCTGAATCTCCTTTTAGTATCTCAATGTCAATGTTAAAGCAGTAAATCCACCGCTGTAGCCTATACTCAATACTTTATGTTTCTGTAATTTTACCAATTGCATCTTATAACTTTCAATTTTTCTTTATTTTCTTATTTGTTATTTTATACTAATAAACTAATTTGACAGAAATTGCTGAATTTTAAATCAGATATAAAATTCGTGAATTTTTCTGAATTTTAAAACCGAACTCACTGGATTATAATTATCGAACACTGCTAGTAGACTATATTGGCAATATAATAATGGTGGCTATACATTGTATAGATTTTTAAAACCTTCAAAGCCATCAGACACCTCATAGATATCCAAAATGCGGGTCCAGATTCCTAGTAAGCATCGACTGGGCTTCAATCGATGCAAATATGAAATCTCTACGACACCACAAATTTTCGCTCAAATTTCGAAAAAAAAACCCTGGACTATAGTCCATGAAAAATTTTCGGGCGACCCAAAAATTCATGTCGATATTTCACCCAAATTTCTATTTAGAACCTTCAAACACCTTGCAGTGATGTCAGTGGAGTAGAAAAATCCGTCACTTTCCACCCTATTAATGTGTCTATATTGCAAAATATAATAATGGTGGCTATAAATTTTATAGATTTTCAAACCTTTAAAGCAGTCAGATATCTGATAGATATCCAAAATGCTGGTCCAGATTCCTTGTAGACATCGACGGGGCTTCAATCGGTGCAAATATGAAATCTCTACGACACCACAAATTTTCACTCAAATTTCGAAAAAACCCTGGACCATGAAAATTTTTCGGGCGACCCAAAAATTCATGTCGATATTTCACCCAAATTTCTATTTAGAACCTTCAAACACCTTGCAGTGATGTCAGTGGAGTAGAAAAATCCGTCACTTTCCACCCTATTAATGTGTCTATATTGCAAAATATAATAATGGTGGCTATACATTTTATAGATTTTCAAACCTTTAAGACAGTCAGATATCTGATAGATATCCAAAATGCGGGTCCAGATTCCTTGTAGACATCGACGGGGCTTCAATCGGTGCAAATATGAAATCTCTACGACACCACAAATTTTCGCTCAAATTTCGAAAAAAACCCTGGACTATAGTCCATGAAAAATTTTCGGGCGACCCAAAATTTCATGTCGATATTTCACCCAAATTTCTATTTAGAACCCTCAAACACCTTGCAGTGATGTCAGTGGAGTAGAAAAATCCGTCACTTTCCACCCTATTAATGTGTCTATACTACTACTACCACTAGGCCTACTACTGCTATTACTACTACTAGTAGTAGTCGTCCTATTAGTAGTACTACTGCAGAAGGTCGTAGTAGTAGGCCTAGTAGTTGCTTCTACAGTCTACATTGTAGAAAGAAAGACGTTTCTTGTCCTCTGATATGTCGACGTCTCTTGTTCTGGCAAAGTAGTAATAGGACGCTGTCTGATTGGTGGTCAGTCGCGAAAATTCTGTTTTGAAGCAGTTGGCCGATCAGACGCCCGCCGGGCGCTCGTTCGGCGGTCAGAGGGACCGACCACTCTTCCTCTCTCCCGTCACCCTCACCCTCGACCGCGGCCACAGCGACGCCCCTATTGCGCTAATGATCGAATGACGGACGCAGGCAGGCGAAATAGGAATTTTCCGACCAGGTTGTCAGGTCCATGCAGATGCCTACGAAGCGAATTCAAGCAAACCGGTCGACCATGTTTGACGTCAAACGCAAGATAGATGACTATATATATATATATATATATATATATATATATATATATATATATATATATATATATATATATATATATATATATATATATATATAAGTTCATTTTTCAGTGGGGACGCACGGGAACGGCGTTCCCATTTTTGGCTTGTCGGGCATTTTAGGATGTTAATATACTAAAGAAACGTTAATTTTTTGAAACTTTTAAAACTTTTTAACGTCTTGAAAAGGTCATCACCGCTTTTGCTAACGGCAGTCGGCGGGTCCGCGAAAAATTTGACTGGCCCGTGCCATCAAAGGATATATGAAATGAGTTCCCAAGCCCTTTTTCCTAGAAGGCTTATCTATAGGCCTAATAGCATGAAGCTGATGATGTTTCGAATGAAGTTTTTTCGAAATGCATCCGCAAAATAAAAGGGGTCCAGTTAGTTATCTTGTTGTTGTTGTTGTTGTTGTTGTTATCGTTGTCGATCGTAGAAGGACAGCGCAGGTGAGCTGATGCTGTCGATGACTTACCTGTCGAGTGCAGAGAGGCTGACGGTCGTCGTTTCGAAGGCCAGGAACCTCAGACACCAGGGTGACTCTTCGAAGAGTTCTGCAGTCAGTAAGTGGCCAACGACTCTCCATCATAAACCCATTAGCGTCGCCACGGGGGGGGGCAAATGGGGGCAACTGACCCACAACCTGCCCCAGACCACCTACCAGATTCGCGCAAATCCGGTGAGAAAGTTTTCTGTGAAGGGGGGGGGGGGTGAGGGGTTGGTAAGGAATCTAACATGCTAGCCCCTTTGCCCCCAACCAAAAATTCCTGGCGACGCCACTGCATAACACACACACACACACGGAGCTTAGGCCTTTCATGTAAACGGATGACCCCATTTGTGCCCTGACCGTGCCGATCAATCAGTGGCGTAGCCAGGGTCAAAAATAGGGTCACCGTCACCCATTCAGGGGAACGCTGCATGCCCCCAAATCCCTATACCATATAATTGGATAGGCCTAATAATTTGGCTTTGGTGGTAGCGTGCGATGGCGTAGCCGCGGTTGTGCACGGGGGAAGGCGCCCCGTATTCTGGTTGGGATCAGTCGTCGTGGTATATTTGCGCCAGTAGCGTCGCCACGGGGGGGGCAACTTCCCCCTCCCTCCTCCCCCCAACCTGCCACAGGCCACCTACCAGATTCGCGCTTTAACAGCCTATTTATTACGTACTTGTAGTACGTAAAGTGTAAAAACGCATAGGCTATGTATATATTTTTTTTTGTTTTAATTAAGATCCGTTTGTCCGAGTGGCTCTGCTGAGCGGAGGCAAACGAACGAAGAAAAAGAGGACGTCAACGAAACGCAACACCCTCAATCCCATCTGGAACGAGGCCCTGGTCTTCTGTCTCCAGGGCAAGGAACACCTGACCGGCATCCACCTCGAGGTCGGCGTCTTCACAGACAATTACCTGCTTGGAAACAATGAACTCATCGGGCAGGTAGTCCTGGGCAGCGAGAACACGGCCGACGACTGTCTCACCCACTGGCTCGAACTAGTCAACAACAGAAACGCCCCAGCACGATGGCACCAGCTACACCACTACACCACCCTTAACACTACTATAATTTAATCGTTCTCAATGTAAAATGGAAACAATCAGACGTCGAGGGGTTAAGGCACTATAAGTAATCGCTAAACTGGACTCGACTGGGGCAGTGTTTAATGGCTAACTCCAGGGCAGTGTTTTAGACTCCAGGGCTTGGGGGATTGGGGCTTTCGGGGAGGGGGAATCGACTTGGTTGGAGGGAAAAAGACACAGTTCAATGCAAAATTTGTGTAAGTACTGAGATTTTTTGGAGGGAAATTTTGAGGTGGGGGGAAATCTCCCCTCCTAACAGGTCTGTATAAAACACTGCTTGGGGAAACTGACAAGGCGGGGGAGGGAAGGAAGTCAGCTGGGGGGTTGGGGGTTGGGTTGGGGAGCGCTGTAATTTGATATAGTATGCCAACATTTCCGGGGATTTTACATTTCCGGGGGGAGGGCAATTTTCACCCCCGGAAACGGCCTAGATTAAACCCTGCCTACAATCTTAAGAACTTCGACAAGTTCCATAAAAGAAATTCTGCACTGAAATCCGACATAGCGTAAAGCCTCAGGTGTGGAGTGCCTGTGAAACATACTGGACTACAAGAATCCAGGTAAACGCAGTGAAGTAACAGAGACATATGAACACCTGCATAGCATTGTGCAGGTAAGGCTTCTGGGTAAAACAGCATTTGAGCAAATATAGTCCATATATTTAGAGACAAAAGACCAAGTTATTTTCCCAAAATCCTCCCAAAGCATGATATCATCGCCTACTGCATTAGCAATGCAATATCTGGCACTGTATTAGCAGAAGGAAAACTATTTTGGTTACATACTGTTTCAAATTAAACCTGTGCTGTGAAAATAGTAATGTACAAATCTTCACAGTTTATGAATATGAAGCATCTTCAAATGTACCCGTAAAAGCTTTTGCAGTGAACTGATACAGAAAGCCACATGACAAGTGCATTAATAATAATAATAATATTATTATTATTATGGTTCTATGTACATAAAGTGATAAACAGTCACACTTCACAACAGACATACAATTGCTTTACTTTCATTAAATATAATACAACTTGACTAACACATAACTTGCATCAATAAAATCAAGCTTCATTTACCAAACTTTTGCCTTCTTTACAATTCTGACCATTAGCTTCAACTGCTTTAAGGGTATTTAGACAATGGTTCTAGTTATAGATTTGTCTCATCCACAGTCCACATACTTAGTGAATTATCTGGTATTTAAAAATTTCCACAATCCAAAACTACTCTATGCAGCTTCCATGAATCATGTAATTAAACATCAAACAACCTCCTTAGCCAGGAACAGGAAGTACGGGTCGACCTCTGGATTTCAACCACTAACCGTCAAGGACAAGATCTTGACCATGATTTCTTACTGGAGCGACCATTGACTGGTGCAGATGTACTAAACTACAGTGGTGCTAAAGAAGTTTTCCACTACTACTACTACTACTACTACTACTACTACTACTACTACTACTACTACTACTACTACTACCACTCAGTGGGATAGCCAAGAGGGGGTTTGGGGGTTAAAACTCCCCTTGGGCGCCGATGAAAATTTTTTTTAGTATGTTTCCATGCATTTTTCATTTTCAGATGGGGTTTTGAGGGTCAAAACCCCCTCTGGGGCTGCTGACCAAAGTTTTTTAAGCGCCATTGGCATGACGACCTTTTTTGCTTGTCAGCATGTGAATGGAAAAATTTTAGAAGGAAAGACATTTTTTTGCTTGTCAAGATTTTTTGAAAGTTGGTTACGGTCAAACGTCAAAACCAAAACCCCATTCTGGAAATCCTGGCTACGCCACTGCTACCACTACCACTACCACAAGACAATTTGGCACAATGGGAAATAATATGGCATAAGTTAAACTTTACTCAAAACGGAATCAAACAGAAACATTGGCAAGATAACACAAATAACAAAAATACAGACAAAGTGACAGATCATGGCTATTCATTTATATGAATTTTGATTCTATGGACATAACTTGTTAAAAACATTTCTTTACACCTCATCTTCAAACAATAAGGAGTCAAAACAAGACAGAAGACATCTGAAATTGCAGCTGGAACCTTTGGAAAATTTAAACCTTGTTATTCCAATGCTTGAAATACTAAATAATTATTTAAAATCAGATGAAGACACTTGTCTACAATTCTGGCCCTTTATTAAGTGCTTAGCTTCAACTGTTTTAAGGACTTTTAGACAATAAAGCTCTTCTCATTCACACACAAGTTCATAGAGCAAATAACTTACTAATGCATCGTAGAACTAAATTCTTCAAAACCAAATAAACTCAAATAAATTTTACTATCTTGCAATAATAAAATATTTAACTGGCAATGACTGTATCACGACACGTATTTACAAGAAGCAACAGATATGTCGACTAAACACCAGACATTTACAGGCATACACCATGGTGTGTAGAATAAACTTGCTCACAAAAACAGGCTACAAGCGTCCAGGCAACCAAAAAGACAACTTATCCAAAAACAAATTCTGAGTTTGTAGCATTGACTGCTCAATGATTTACATTATAGCACATGAAAAAATTAAAAGATGAACAATAACTAAAAATCTGCTTCATTACAGACAAGTGATCAGAAGACCCAGTAGCGTCCAACGGTATAAGTAATTTTAATATAAACCGCCTGGGAGGGGAAGAGTAAAACCAAAACAATAACTACCAGGATTACGGGATGTTTGGGTGGCGATCTTTACAGCATTGACGACTTCACGTTCAGGTAGTGAGCGTCTTTTTTGTATTTCTGTGATAACGCGGCCAGATTACTTGCCTTGTCATCCAGAGCTACAAAAAATGCTACAGTTTATTACTCATGCTTAACACAGAGTTACAGACTCATCCATACAGTACGTACGCAAGAAAGGCATATTTTCAACCCCTCTTCGGTGCCAACCCTCTGGACCACCCAACTCAAAGATTTAGTTGCTCCTCCCAAGAAATCAAAAGTTATAGGCCTATAAAAGAATACGTTCTATATGTGTTGCCCATATGGCTATAAAATAAAAATAGCCATTGACATAGAAGAAAATTTTCTAATACGTAACAATTTCTGCCTATTTCAGTAGAGGGTGCTAACCCTCTGGACCACCCAACTCAAAGATTTAGTCACTCCTTCCAAGAAATCGAAAGTTATAGGCCTATAAAAGAATACGTTCTATGTGTGTGTTGCCCATACGGCTATAGGCAAAAATAACCATTGACATAGAAGGCAATTTTCTAATTCGTAGCAATTTCTGCCTATTTCAGTAGAGGGTGCTAGCCCTCTGGACCACCCAACTCAATTTAGTCGCCCCCAGACCCCCCATGTTAGCCTACCCAAATCTTAAACTCTAAATCCGCCTATGCCTCTACTGCCTGCTTTATACAGCGTATGTAGGCAAAATCTCCTAAATCCAACCCATCCCCAATCAGTGCGAACGTACTATGTGGATGGACTCTAGATTATATGCCACAAATTCTGAAAGCAAACCAAAATTCTTCCTCCGAAGAGACACTTGAACAGAATTCAAAATGACTTAAAATAAACATCTTAGGAATGGTATGTGCTCTTATCAATATAGAAAAATGGTATGAAAACAAAATTTACTTTGAAAATGCTATCCATTTCACATCTCTGCATTGTGGGAGACAGATTGTAAACACACCAAAAAATAATAACTTACATTAACAGGTGCAGGCACACATCATACAGAAAGTGTCTAAAATTTGGGACTTGTATATAGCCATGTATTAGTATATAGCGACACTACCAAAGTCTGGAGATCAGATATAGAATAATCCACTAACATCGTATTACCTGATAATGTCTCTCCTCAAATTATTACATCGTTGATATTTTGTACCATAATTCTTTGCACATCCTTCAGTTCATGATCCAACTGAGTCAAAGTTCACTTTAAACTTCTTCTTCTTAAGAATGAATCTGTATAACGTTTTCTTTGCCTTTTGGATGTAGTTATCTGCAACGGGGAGCAACTGCTACAAACTAACTGCTACAAACTAACTGCTACAAACTAACTGCTACAAACTAACTGCTACAAACTAACAGAAAATATTGCTAATATAACATTATATCTTCCAATGCAAGCATTATCAATATTTCAACAGATGTCAAACCATTCCATCCATAATTATCACCCACAAAAACAAGGACGCTGCTGAAAAAAGTGAATCATCTCATTTCATCAGAGACCTTGCCTTGACCTATACAAAAATCTTTAATTCTTATTAGAGGCAAATTAATTTTAATATATTACAAGAAACAGCATTATTAAATACTATTTGACAATGATAAGAAACTAGACAGTGATATACTGATAGAGGTCACTTAACCCCTTAACTGGGGATTCTGGATATATATATCCGTCCATTTTACATTGAGTTACAGTTAAATACACAGTTAAGGGGTTAATGGATGGTACAATAGAGCTAGGATGTACAGTACAGTTGGTGAAAGCTTGTAATCAAGCTCTCAGTTAGTTAATCTTTCCAATAACCCTACTTATCACAGAAAAAGAATATTAAATGCTAGACCCCTAGTCTCTTTAGACTACATTATGACGGGACATTACGCAATGCAAAACAATCAAGTCTATGTTGTTATTAATATTATTATTATTATTATTATTTATTTGTTATTGCAGGGATAAGCAAAATTTTTAACCTGGCATATTAAATACATTTCCCTAATGCATTATGTGATCTGAATGGGTTATAGATATGAGTTATATGTATAATGCAGCATCTTACTGTGTACAATTATCAGCGGATTTAGAATTCATGTTGACGTGAACTCAATTACGGAATTCTCTGTCCTTAATTCTAGTTAACTTTACCAATATAATGATACGTGTACAGTTTTTCCAGTTTTTTCCAATTAAGAAACTATCGAAAGACTTACCAAATTCTATGAAACTATATGGTCTTGAGACTGTGTCAACCTTGTGACCATATTGAGATGTAAACTCGAGCTGAAGGTCCTCGAGATAAGCAAAGGCAGATCGCTTGGAGAAGCTGCTCTTACAAAGAGCCAGGTAACAGATGCCACGCTCAAGAAAGTAACTATAAAAAGTAAACCAAACATAACAATATAAAAATGACAACCCAACTGCAACAGAAGGCAGATGATACACAAAGAAACAACCAGGCAAATCTCTCTATAGACATCTCTTTCTCTCCCCCTGTCTGCCTGTCTTTCTCCCTCTTCCTCTATCTGTCACACACACACACACACGCTATTTGTCCTGAATTCTCTAAATTAATATATCAGTAGTCTTGGATAGAAAATGAGTTAATGGAACAAAAAAGGAACCCCAAATTAACAGCAGAAACTAATCTTATTATGTTTTTTAAAATAATGAAACAAATGCATAATTACAAACTGGAAAAGATATGGCCCAGTTTCAAGGCTCCCTTTTGACGGCGAATCCGTGCATTATTAGCATTCAGTGGCATTTAGAATTTTGGTAAGGGGCATGGTCCAAATGGTAGCAGAATGGTAACTTGTTCTACCCACTGTCAACTGGATGTTTCAATCGGTTTTCCTATGAAAGCCCTACATGACCACAAATTTCGCTCAAATTTCGAAAAAATACCTGGACTATAGTCCAGGGTATTTTCATGAAAAATTTTCAGACTGTTACACTGTAAAAATTCAGTTATCGACTTTTCACCCAAATTTCTCTTTAGAACCTTCAAACGCTTTGCAGTGATGTCAGTGGACTAGAAAAATCCGTCACTTGTAACCTTATTAATGTGTCTATGTTGGCAATATAATAATGGTGCTATACATTGTATAGATTTTAAAATCTTTAAAGCAATCAGACACCTGATAGATATCCAAAAGGGTCCAGATTCCATTGTAGGCACCGACTGGCAGTGGAAGTGCAAAGAATTTTGCTTTTTGGGGGTGGCGAGTTCCCAAGAAGCGTTGGATAAATGAGCCTATAAATGGGGGTCTGGGGACAGGCTGGCATACAAGACCAAATGGGGCATGGCCCAAATGGCCTAATGGTTGTTCACACTACGATATCTAGGACTTCTTTATTGGATATATGCAGTGTCCAACTTATTCTTTCCATTCGCCTCCATATCCACAACTTGGAACGCCTCCAGTCTTCTGATGTCGTCTTTTCTCATCGTCCATGTCTCTGAGCCATATAACACCACACTCCATATCAGTGTTTTAATCATTCTCTTCTTTAGCCCTTTATCGAGATTACTCCTCATTATTTCCTTCCTTTGGTAGAATGCTTCCTTTCCCATTGCAATTCTCCTTCTTATTTCAAAAACTTTGACATCTGGCATCTTCCGTAATAAGGCTGCCTAGGTAGCAGAATTGTTTCACTTGTTCTACCTTCTGTCAATAGATTGTGATGTTTGCCTCTTTTCCTTGCTCTTTACTGATGACCATCACTTTCGTCTTTTGGTGTTAATCATCATACCATATTCTTCGGATACAGAAGGCCAGTCTATCCATGATGACTTTAAACAACAGACTGTTACACTGTAAACATTTAGTTATGCACGTTAAAGCATAGCAATAGTCTTTTCACAGTTTCTTTAGTAACTTAGCATTTTCCATCAATAGAAAAGTGCAGATTATTTAGCACTTTAAGTTCGTAACCATAGCAAAGGCCATTCACTGGTGCTGTTGACAACGTTGATAATGACCGAAGAGACTCGGTGTAATGATAAAAAAAATTTTATTTTTAACACGTAAACCGGCAGTGAATCCACGAAGAGATTGGTCTTCCACGATAGAATTTGTATCTCTCTGGAAGTGCAAAGAATTCTCTGCTTTTGGGTGGTGGCAGTTCCCAAGAAGCGTTGGATAAATGACTTCTGACCAAATGGCAGTTGAGTTGACAAGATGGCATACTAGACACAAAATGAGCGGATGATCTTCAATCTTCCTCGCCCGAGGTTTGTTCACACTATGGACTCATCCCTTTCCATTGCTGTCTATCGTTAGTTGCCCTCGTGGCTTGGTATGTTAAAATCCCCACCCAAGTTTGGATGCTGTTGAGCCAGGTTATCATTGGCCTTCTCTGTGGAAAAGGAGCCGGTTTACGTGTTACGACTAAAATAACTTTTTCATTGGTCTTCTTCCTGGAATTATATCTTGTACAACCTCGAGACAATCCCCTTGCTTCCTTACCACTACAAAGACATAATAGACAAAACTAAGGCAACATGCAGTCAAACAGTAAAGATTTTTGCTCACATTGGACAGCTAATCAGTTCTTTGAAACTGTCCAATATATAGTTATACAGGACAGCCTAAAGAGAACTGATTAGCTGTCATCCCCACACAAAAACCGCCGCCGCCGCTGAAGAGGCTGTTGAGCATGATTGTGGGACGGGCCCCTGGACAATTTGACAAGTAAAATTTTAAAACTAATGTGATGCTATACAGACCGGCTTCCAAAGATATGGTAGGGGATGAAAATGAGACTTATCTTGAATTCAATTTTTTGTTTGACAGGCAGCCAATGAATTCAGTTATTTTAGGTATTTAGTTAGAATTACCGTTAACTGAGAGAACACTAATACGACTAAAATAAATTTTATTTTTAACATTTCATCCCCACACAAAAACCGCCGCCGCCGCTGAAGACAACGTTGACGTTGGCATTGTGTGAGAAAAAGGAGCTACTTAAAAGTAATACGACTAAAATAAATTTTTTTTTTAACATTTCATCCCCACACAAAAACCGCCGCCGCCGCTGAAGACAACGTTGACGTTGGCATTGTGTGAGAAAAAGGAGCTACTTAAAGTAATACGACTAAAATAAATTTTATTTTTAACATTTCATCCCCACACAAAAACCGCCGCCGCCGCTGAAGACAACGTTGACGTTGGCATTGTGTGAGAAAAAGGAGCTACTTAAAGTAATACGACTAAAATAAATTTTATTTTTAACATTTCATCCCCACACAAAAACCGCCGCCGCCGCTGAAGACAACGTTGACGTTGGCATTGTGTGAGAAAAAGGAGCTACTTAAAGTAATACGACTAAAATAAATTTTATTTTTAACATTTCATCCCCACACAAAAAACCGCCGCAAGAGCTGAAGACAACGTTGACGTTGGCATTGTGTGAAAAAGGAGCTACTTAAAGTAATACGACTAAAATAAATTTTATTTTTAACATTTCATCCCCACACAAAAACCGCCGCCGCCGCTGAAGACAACGTTGACGTTGGCATTGTGTGAGAAAAAGGAGCTACTTAAAGTAATACGACTAAAATAAATTTTATTTTTAACATTTCATCCCCCCACAAAAACCGCCGCCGCCGCTGAAGACAACGTTGACGTTGGCATTGTGTGAGAAAAAGGAGCTACTTAAAGTAATACGACTAAAATAAATTTTATTTTTAACATTTCATCCCCACACAAAACCGCCGCCGCCGCGCTGAAGACAACGTTGACGTTGGCATTGTGTGAGAAAAAGGAGCTACTTAAAGTAATACGACTAAAATAAATTTTATTTTTAACATTTCATCCCCACACAAAAACCGCCGCCGCCGCTGAAGACAACGTTGACGTTGGCATTGTGTGAGAAAAAGGAGCTACTTAAAGTAATACGACTAAAATAAAATTTTATTTTTAACATTTCATCCCCACACAAAAACCGCCGCCGCCGCTGAAGACAACGTTGACGTTGGCATTGTGTGAGAAAAAGGGAGCTACTTAAAGTAATACGACTAAAATAAATTTTATTATTAACATTTCATCCCCACACAAAAACCGCCGCCGCCGCTGAAGACAACGTTGACGTTGGCATTGTGTGAGAAAAAAAAGGAGCTACTTAAAGTAATACGACTAAAATAAATTTTATTTTTAACATTTCATCCCCACACAAAAACCGCCGCCGCCGCTGAAGACAACGTTGACGTTGGCATTGTGTGAGAAAAAGGAGCTACTTAAAGTAATACGACTAAAATAAATTTTATTTTTAACATTTCATCCCCCCACACAAAAACCGCCGCCGCCGCTGAAGACAACGTTGACGTTGGCATTGTGTGAGAAAAAGGAGCTACTTAAAGTAATACGACTAAAATAAATTTTATTTTTAACATTTCATCCCCCCACACAAAAAACCGCCGCCGCCGCTGCCGTGGAAGACAACGTTGACGTTGGCATTGTGTGAGAAAAAGGGAGCTACTTAAAGTAATATGACTAAAATAAATTTTATTATTAACATTTCATCCCCACACAAAAAACCGCCGCCGCCGCTGCCGTGGAAGACAACGTTGACGTTGGCATTGTGTGAGAAAAAGGAGCTACTTAAAGTAATATGACTAAAATAAATTTTATTATTAACATTTCATCCCCACACAAAAACCGCCGCCGCCGCTGCCGTGGAAGACAACGTTGACGTTGGCATTGTGTGAGAAAAAGGGAGCTACTTAAAGTGATATGACTAAAATAAATTTTATTATTAACATTTCATCCCCACACAAAAACCGCCGCCGCCGCAGCGCGAAGACAACGTTGACGTTGGCATTGTGTGAGAAAAAGGAGCTACTTAAAGTAATATGACTAAAATAAATTTTATTATTAACATTTCATCCCCACACAAAAACCGCCGCCGCCGCAGCGTTGACGTTGGAAGACAACGTTGACGTTGGCATTGTGTGAGAAAAAGGAGCTACTTTAAAGTGATATGACTAAAATAAATTTTATTTTTAACATTTCATCCCCACACAAAAACCGCCGCCGCCGCTGCCGTGGAAGACAACGTTGACGTTGGCATTGTGTGAGAAAAAGGAGCTACTTAAAGTGATATGACTAAAATAAATTTTATTATTAACATTTCATCCCCACACAAAACCGCCGCCGCCGCAGCGTGGAAGACAACGTTGACGTTGGCATTGTGTGAGAAAAAGGGAGCTACTTAAAGTAATATGACTAAAATAAATTTTATTTTTAACATTTCATCCCCACACAAAAACCGCCGCCGCCGCTGAAGACAACGTTGACGTTGGCATTGTGTGAGAAAAAGGAGCTACTTAAAGTAATACGACTAAAATAAATTTTATTATTAACATTTCATCCCCACACACAAAAACCGCCGCCGCCGCTGCCGTCGAAGACAACGTTGACTTTGGCATTGTGTGAGAAAAAAGGAGCTACTTAAAGTAATAGACTAAAATAAATTTTATTATTAACATTTCATCCCCACACAAAAAACCGCCGCCGCTGCCGTGGAAGACAACGTTGACGTTGGCATTGTGTGAGAAAAAGGAGCTACTTAAAGTAATACGATTAAAATAAATTTTGTTTTAACATTTCATCCCCACACAAAAACCGCCGCCGCCGCTGAAGACAACGTTGACGTTGGCATTGTGTGAGAAAAAGGGAGCTACTTAAAGTAATACGACTAAAATAAATTTTATTATTAACATTTCATCCCCCACACAAAAACCGCCGCCGCCGATGCGCGAAGACAGACGTTGACGTTGGCATTGTGTGAGAAAAAGGGAGCTACTTAAAGAGACCGCATTACTAATTAATAATCATACTTACATATAAATTATTATTCAGTTTCGATAACTTTTCTATTACTTAACTTTTCAACTTTATTCTATTACAGTTATAACATAAGTTATTAATCACTTTTCAGTTACAGTTAAAGTTACAGTTAACTGACATTTTTAACAGTTATTCGGTGTTTTCAGTTACCGTTATCGTTAACTTGAAGAACACTGGTCATTAAATACTTGATTTTTTAGAAAGATTGTAATGCCACCGAAATCAAAATACACTACTTTGCTGGGAGTTTCCTAGTTTAACTCAAAATACAGAAGTGTCCCTTCCTGGTCCTCCTGTAATATCCACCATAAGCATCAGCATGCACAATATAAATACAGATATATAATAGTATAAATATAAATATATCTTAGTATAATTCAAACACAAGCAGAAGCAACTATTATAGCAACAGTGATGCTCTTGGTGGGTGTTACTAGGGTCTACTTAACTACCCTAAAACAACATAAACAATATACAAACTATAGCACCAAGCAAAAATCACACAAGGTATAAAGAGGCACAAAGGTGCCTTTGGAATAGGGCAAAAGTCAGGGTTGTTGGGGAAGAGAGGAGGGAAGGCCAGGGTTTTTAGAGGGTGGGAGGGCAGGTAGGGTTGGTGGGGGGGAGGGCAGATCCACTGAAGCTCTTTGTGATTCTGTCTTTGTCCCATGAAGACGAAGCACCTGTACCTGTAACCTACAATACCACTAAGTAAAATACAAAAAGGTGCAAGAACAAGAACAAAACAAAATGGTCTCCTTCAACTTCTGTCTAAACAAAAAAAACACAAGAAATCCGCAGTAGACTAGTATAGGGCTACAGTCAGGGTTGTTGGGGGAAGGAGGAAAGGCCAGGGTTTTTAGAGGTGGAATGGCAGGTAGGGTTGGTGGGAGGGGGAAGGCAGGTCCACGAAGCTCTTTGTGATTCTGCCTTTGTTCCATGAAGTACCTGAACCTGTAAACAATACCACTAATTAAAATACAAAAAGGGTGCACCCTGAAAAACTGTACAGAATTAACAAATTAACAATACAAGAAACAAACCGGTACATTGAATAGAGACAAATAAACCCAAAACAAAAATACGGCCGTCGGAAAAAAATACAAAAACTTAGCGCCGCTTTTGAAACCTATGCCAGCTGGAAAAAGGCCGAATCTACGCCAAAAAAAGAACAAATACAATGACAACAACAATGAAAACAACAACAACAAAATCCCCAATATACATCACTGGCCATCCAATGAATATGGGGAGGAAGATTAGGTTGTCGGGGAGGGGGAAGGGCAGGTAGGGTTGGTGGGGAAGGAGGGCAGGTTGGCTCGAAACTCTTTGTGATTCCATGAAGTTGATGCACCTGAGTTGACTGGTGTATTAATCTTTATCATAGGTGCTACACAGCATGCTCTAAAAATGTCAAAACATCCCATAGCAGCCAGTTTTCACCGATATTTGACCCTTTATTACCATGAATCAGCAAAACGTTAGACTATGTTTGTTGTGTCTTTATGTAACTACATATATGTACTCATCAACTGCAGACAGGATTTCTGTCAATTATGAGACCTTGTACCCACTATGTTCATAGTCATACCAATATTTAGTTGCGACAGTAATAACAAATGTCCTTTAAAAGTAATCCAATTAATTAGTACCAAAAAGGCATTTAACCAAAAACTGTTGAACTTTATGCCACTGTAATCAAGACTATTGCAAAGTAATCATAATAATCAATGAGTTCTATGACGTGTCACTGGCATACGAATCAGTGTCATCGACTAGATGCTGTGGCTCTTCTGAGCGTTGGGAATCTGCTTGAGATGGATGCCACTCAACAACTTGTAGCAAGTGTTGGCGTTGTCGTTGTTGAGGCAGTTTCTATCTAGTGAAGGCCGAGTCTTTGTTGTGGTTCTGAGCGAAAAAGCTATTCCAGTCGAAACATTGCAGCAAAGGTCGGCTGTAATCAAAGCATGGTAGTGCGCATTTTACTGAAGCACAAGGATACCAAAAAAATACGACAGATCGACCCGTTGCGGTCGGCCCAGGAAGTCAGCAACCAGAGGCAATAGAGTCCTGATCAGCACATCTCCTGATAACCGGAAGCTAACGTTTCCTGAACTTCTTCTGAGAGAAAACTATATAATTCATTAGTAAGGTCTTGTCTAGAATACTGTGTTGTGTCAGTCATGAGAAAAGTTTTATTCAGTGAAGAAAGCACATTTTGCAGTCTATGCAACCATGGCAAGATTTTTATAGGAAGGTTTCACATGAAGAATAGAAGCCGGAGTGCCTAAACATGTCAGTGTTAACGAAAGTTATGGTGTGTGGATGCATGGCAGCCAGTGGGGTTGAGAGACTTCATATTGTTGACTGGATGGTAAATGCAGATAAATACATTGACATTCTAGAGATATTCTAGAGAAATGTATGCTGCCATCAGCTAAACAGCTGTTTACTAGCAAGTATTTGTTTCAGGACTGCAATGCACCCTGTCTCAGAGCGATTACTGTTGCTTGTAGAAAGAAGAATCATGGAGTTCAGTCCATTGATTTGCCGGCTCAGTCACCTGATCTTGACACTATTGAGAACTTGTAGTAGTAGTGTACATACTGTACAATGTACAGTAGTAGTGTCAGCCGAGATTACCAAGAATCAGCCGCAGAAAAGGCGCGAGCTGATTGAGTCTCTAATTGCAGCCTGGAATCACATCATAACACATTAGCACCTTGTCAAATTGGTCCATTCCATGCCACACAGATGTCATTTAGTCAGAAAGAACAAGGGTTGGCCCATAAAGTACTAATGACAACAATAAATAAAAACGGCCCTTTCAAGGCTACCTTATAAAATTCAAAAGCAATTATTGCGCTAAAGTAGTTAGAACGCGCACCATATCATGCAAACTCCCGCGAGTGACCATTTTAGTAAAGATTCGAGAAATCACACAGTGGCCATATTTCCTCATAAAAGTCTGGGAAAAGTGCATACTCAAGTGACATCACATACAGAAATGGAGGCAGAATTAAAATTGATACAAAACAATATATAATAACCACCAATTCTACAAGAAAATCTGATAATAATATCAAAAATTTATTAAAACACTTCGGTTTTGCAGCCGATGCAAGACTTTTCACACACTTTAAATATAGGGGTCGTGTGACAGTACTAAATATGTTTAGATTCGATTGGAATTTTTCCCAATTTGTTTTTATCCCAAATGGAACAGGAAAATGCAAAAGCACTTTGAAAAAGTATAACTTTGCTTTTGAGGACCACCTATATATATATATATATATATATATATATATATATATATATATATATATATACATATATATATATATATATATATATATATGTATATATATATAATATTTAATTACACTACCTAGTTAATGCTACTTATCGCAGCATTAGTATAGCATTCCAAAGATTGCCATATTCAAGTATTATAGGCTATGCAAGTATTACTTTAAATTAACCATACAATATTATAAGACTATCCAAGAGACTGCCTTACTTACATTAATTAATACCTATGTACTTCAATATCCTAATTAAATTAGATCATGACATTCAGCGTTTAACCATTTTAATATCCCTGAAATGATCAGAAACTAGATAAAATTTAGGACACATTCAAAGAGGTTCTTGCAAATGTCTTCTGAATACTTTAATTGTACTTGAAACTCTGTACCTAAGCCTGTCCCTATCTGGAACATTTTAATTTTTCTTGTAAATTGTGTAACTTTCTTTGTGAAGCAGGAAACTCTGTACTTGAGCGGGTCTGTAGGCCTATCTGGAACATTTTAATTTTTCTTGTAAATTGTGTAACTCTCTTTGTGAAGTATGATTTAGACCTTCGAAGGATTTTGCAGGTTTTGAAGCACTTGAGCCGCAGACGCAATGTAGGCCTATTTAACTTGACATGTTATAGACATTCGCAATCACCACCCGTGAATATGTCTTGGGCCAAATCTTCCCCAAAAACATTACACTGAATGTCACAATAGGGACCCATCTTACCCACCTACCACTAAATGAACTAGGGGCCCTACCTATATTAAATGACAGTCCCGTGACACTTAGTATTACTGTATATGGCAATCTCCACAATGCTCACACCTAGCTGCGATAAGCCTTAACTGCTTAATCTAGATATTATTACTAGTATTAATATTATGTTATATAAAATGCAGACTTTTAAAAATTGCCGAATACCTACAACCATTGTTGCCTAACCAATGTGGGAAGGGACTAAAAGTTACAAACGAGGAGAAAGATCTAGGGGTCATCATGCATAACAGCTTAAAGCCATCTAGGCAATGTGCAGAGGCAGCTAATAAGGCCAACAAAATTCTAGGTATGATCAAAAGAACGATAGTGAGCAGAGAGAAGGATGTAATAATAAGACTTTACAAGACATTGGTACGTCCACATTTAGAGTATTGTGTTCAAGCATGGTGTCCATTCCTGAAGAAAGACATAGAGACCTTAGAAAGAGTGCAACACAGAGCAACAAAAATGATCAAGGGATATCATAAACTAACCTATGAGGAAAGGCTAAATCACTGTGGATTGACAACCCTGGAAAAAAGAAGAGAGAGAGGGGATTTGATCGAGACATACAAAATACTAACAAACAAAGTGGAAATGCCAAGAGAAAGATTTTTTACAATGAAGCAGTATGATAGAACCAGAGGACACAACATGAAACTGTTCAAGAAACGGGTTGGGAGACATAAACAGCATTTTTTAGTGCAAGAGTGGTGGACAGATGGAATGAACTGGATGAGGGGATAGTAATGGCTACAACTGTAAACGAGTTCAAAATAAACCTCAGTAGTCTAGGGTATTAGATTGGACGGGAACAACAGTGGTTCTCACACAGGGCAGTCCCTACTGAACCACTTTAAACCTTGTTATATTATATATTATATTATATTAACCAGGGTAAATGACTAAGTCCAAATTAAGTGCCTAAACCCTAACTGTACACTACCCATGTGAGTTTTGCAACTGTCAAAACACCAACTTACAACGCCACGACCTTAATTATCTAGAATTTTCGACAAATTATAGATTATTCAAACCTCGAAGAGACGAAGACGTTCGTCGAAATCGACTTCTTCCGTCACGCGTCTAGACAAAGAGTGCGAAGTTCCTGCGAACAAAGCTTTGTCAGGGAGGCTCCCTGGCTTTGTTCAATGAAGGGTTCAGTTTGCGCGTACATTTAACGGTCGAAGGCAACAACCAATCACAATGCTTTAAATTTCATTTAGCGTCTTTCGAAGAGTCGGAAACTTTAATCGAGGATTGTCAAGGTCATGTAGGACGAATCTAATTCAAAGTAGACAAATTGGGCGTAGCTACTGGGGGGAAGGGGGACGTGAGACTGGTCGGAGATCGAGCAAAACTGATTAAATTTTATCGCGGTTTGGCCTCTGGCCCACTGCAGTTACAACTAATGGTCTTGCCGTCTTAGGAAAATTCTTCCAGAAACGTTACTTTAAATGCTTTCTCAAAGGTTCTCTTTCATGTAACTCTAGCTACGCCACTCGTAGTCCGTAAATACTGGTGGCCTATCGTACACGTTTGTATATAGGCTATAGCACGATAAGCAGGTTTGTCGCAGGCGTTAATAAGCTGATGATATTTCCGAAATTTGCGAAGAAATCTTTAGCCTACAACTCAAGTTTTTCTCAGTGTGCCACAACCACGAACCCATTTATTCCAGAAATGAGGTTTTTCAATCAATAGGCTCAATTCTCGGGGATACCTTTGAACAAGGTTGCCAGATGGGTTTTTCCTACCCAATCTGGTCTTTTTGGGCCTCGTCTGGTTATTTGGTATTTTTGGCGGAATCTGTTTTTTTAATCTGCGAAAATTAAAAAATGCATGATTTATGCAGTGAAAGTGAGAAAATTAGGAGTGGAGTCCGGCGTCCCGATGTGTCCTTCCGCAAAATAAACTAACTACCACACTAGAAACCGAAACACAAAGAGATCAATCAATACACGCTTGTGAGACGGCTTAACATACAGAAACATTGTTATAGCACACTACACACACACACACACACACACACACACACACACACACACACACACACACACACATTTTTATATATATATATATATATATATATATAAAATGCGGTTTTCGCATAACGTCTAGAACAGCGTCCCCAGCCTTGTGGAAGTTGTGGTGCTCTGTATCAAGTCTTCAATTCATATCTATAATGCGGATTTCTCATAACGTCTAGCACAGCGTCCCCAGCCTTGTGGAGCGTTGTATGGATTGCTCATAACGTCTTGAGCAGCGTCCCCAGCCGTTCTAAGTTATATCTTTATTTCTAAATTTTTACCGTCTCACACAAGCCAAAATTGATTGATTTTCTGGTGTTTCAGTTTCTGAGTGTGGTAGTTAGGTTATTTTGGGAAGGACACATCGGGACGCCGGTCTCCACTTTAACCAATTCTTTTCTCCAGCAGTCTTCCTGACTGCTGCTGACACACTTTGCAGTTGTGTCCCAATCTTTAACGTCATACGCCTATCGTCTTTTTGGTCGCCCCCATCTTTCTGCATCAATGTATCCGACAGTTGCAAAACCTTTGCACTGGTTTTCCTGTCTCTCCAACTTATGCATTGCATGGTACATAATGGGCACATTTCAAAAGCCTCTATTACTTTCTGCATTTTTCTTCAAAGTCCAGCTTTCACATCCATTTAATCCACACAACACTTTCTATTCTATTAGTCTCTTCTTTATTCTAATGCTGATACCATTATCTCTCTACATGTTTTTCATTTTTCTTAAGGCAACCCTTCCTATTGTCAGTGTAGCATTTATTTGCTCTTCTAGGGAGCAGTCTTTATGATGGTGCCATCAGCAGTGGCGGCTCCACCGGGGGGGCCAGAGGGGCCCGTGCCCCCTATTGACTGCCTGGCCCCCAGTTGGGACCCTATACTTAATCATACATTAAAGACATGGTTATCCAGAAGAGGAAGTTAAACGGCCCCCACTTGCCAAATCCTATTCAAGAAGAA
Source organism: Metaphire vulgaris (assembly GCA_018105865.1). Lineage (NCBI taxonomy): Eukaryota > Metazoa > Annelida > Clitellata > Crassiclitellata > Megascolecidae > Metaphire > Metaphire vulgaris. The sequence continues at coordinate 1,853,166 of CM030847.1, read as the reverse complement.
GACAAAATAAATGTCAGTGGACTATTCAAGAAAAAAAAAAACTTTATAGGTGGCAAAAAGTTTAATTTGCTGTAAAATCATATTCAGAAAAAGACACATGAGCTTGTCTTTCATGTTAGCTGAGAAAAATATTGCAGAAAAAATCAAACCTAAGGTAAAATCTGTCCCGCCAAATACCGGACGAGGGTTAAACTAAACTCACCAATAGTTTCACTTATATTTCAACTGGAACTTCACCAAATAAATAATATTATTTTACCTTCATTCAAGGTGAAGAGTACAGAAAATGGACATTAGAAAATGCCAAAAACTACAGTAATAAAGATTCTTTCAATGAATACAAACATATCTCAGATTCATCATATTTAATCTCTCAATCATTTACAGTATTTTTTCTAACAGTTCAAATGACAAAAACTGTAATAAAATGATGCTAGACATCAGCACTTATAGTACTACATATGAAAAAACTCAAGAAGCTGAAAGATTTCATAATTCATTTAATTCAATGATTACACACACGTCTTTTAATCTTCGAAGTGGGGAAGGGTTATCATTAGAGAAACTGTCTTTATTAACAATAGTAGGTTACTGCAATATTAAGGCTTTTAGCATTCTACTGTATTATATGAATTGTAATAATATCTTCATAATCTCGATAAAACTTTTAACTTTCAGTAATAACGTATATGCTAGAATCAAACAAAATAACAGTTCTTCGTCAATGACAACTGCCATCAGTGAATTCATTCTAAACTTGAAGGTGAATTCATTAACCCCTTAACTGGGTACCCCGAGTAACGCTCGTCCATTTTACATTGAGTTACAAATAGTTGCCCAGTTAAGAGGTTCAGAAAACTGTTCTGAATCAGAAATAGAGATATTCTATAGTACACGTTTCTGAAAGGCAACATAATGGCAACTGGCTTGTTTATTTTAAGAATCATAAGCTTGGAAAGCACACAACATAATTATAATTTCAGTAAAGATTTGACTGTACACGCGTACAATAAACCCTCACAAACGATGACGTCAACTTTAATCTGCCTCCGTAATTCAAGAAGCTCAGTGCTTAGTGCATGGCCAAAGCCCAGAATTGAATGGAAATAGATAAAACTATACTCACAGCACAATTTTGTCAAACAGCCTGTGCAAGAATTTTTAAAACCTAATATTAATTTGAATTTATTACAATTTTGTGTCACCTACAATATCATGAATTAACTGTCTTATCCTGTGAGCAATATACCAGCCAACAATTTAATGTTTTAATATCACTATCTGTGCAACCACAAAAAGTACAATTGCGACTTGATTTACCAAATGAGAACAGCACTCAATAGTAATATACAAAATCCATGAGCAAAGCATGGCAGCTAAGTATAATTATAATAACATTACTGCTTGGAAAGTTACAGCAACATGTCATGAAAAACAATGCAAATAACACACAGATTTTAAAATTCAATATTGATTTATAAAATGAACACATGTTTAGCAGAGCAAGACTGTATGACACTCGGATTCCAAAATCCTCAAACAAGCCAAAGCCACAAAAAAGCCGACAAACCCTAAACGAATACGAGACATGAAAAATTACATTATTACAAGCAAGCCAGAAGAGAGAAATGAACAATGCCAATGAGTGAAAGTCTAGATCTTCAAACAAAAGTATATGGCAGCAAGCAGACACATTTTCTGGTAATAACAATGCCTCTGCAAGTAGTAATAATCGATCGATCTGAACTTCATCTTTATAATCAAATCACGAGCGAAAATTTGGTGAAACAATTTTTCCATTCTGATCTTAAAACATTAAAGGAAAAACATCATCTGGCCAATAATTATTATGCAAACATCACACAAGGAAAACAGTGATTCGCAAAGAATAAATGAACTATTGAAGAATTACTTAATAAGGAGCTACTTCGGTGCATCTTTTGAAAGCGCTTTAGAAATTAACGAGATTTTACTTACTTATCTGCTTCTAGAAAATAGTAACAATATTCTGCAAGTGACCATTTAACTTCGGCTTAAATTTTTCCTTCATGTATATCAGCGATTGCATACCGTACTTCAAAGCTGATAATGTACAACTAACAACATTTAAATATTGGAGAATTATTTTGTGCTGATGGAAATAAATAAAGCATTTGCCACTAGTGTCAGACTTTAATCCACCAACTGGTCCATTTCCACTAGTAGCATTTGTAATGGAAATTTTGCAAAAGCCCACTTTGCCTATAATTGAAAAGCTGAACAAAACTAATAGATATTTAAATAGAATTTTGAAAGAAACCAGTTACAATTCATGGTATTCAAGAACTATAATTGCTTAAAACATTCTACTAGGAACAAGAAGATGCTGAAATAACCATATAAAAGAAATACATTCTTCACGATTTATCTTAATTGTTGACTGCTATAGCTTGATCAGCTGCTCGTTAAAATGTGAACATCATATAAATAAAAATCAACAGGTAAAACGATGCAACAAAAATAGAAGACAGATTGAAAAGAACTCACTTATTCACCATAATTCACATATAACACACATACTAGTGATTAAAATTTCATAAGTTAATAACACTCCATCTCCATTCCTGCTCTCTGTCTGTCTGTCTGTCTGTGTGTGTCTGTGTATCTCTCTTTGTGATTTACCTTCTTTGGGTTTACATAACATCTCAGAGAACACCTCATATACATTTCCAAATGATATACAAATAGAGATGTTTATTGTTAAAAGGAAGACTACTTAGTATTAAACATACCATTATAATGGCAATGAACACAGCATAACTAAATGAACCAATCTATAATTGTCACAACAACAAAATTCTTTGGACAATGGCAATACATGATTCTGCTTTAAGAGTGTACAAAGTTGGGAATTGACACTTCTTAAATGTAGGCATCATTGGGAAAATCAATAATTATATTTAGTAGCATTAGCTAATTGACACTATAAGCAAGTCCATAGGTTAAGATGCCTAGGTTATATCATAACGAACACAAACAACATTAAACAGATTGCTGTTGTTTCTCTGCAAGAAACAGTATGCAAATGAGCAGTACAACTCAACTTAGGTTCCATTAAACAATTTTTAAAACAAAGTTCTCCGTTTTGCAAGAAAAATCAAACAGAAAAACTTTGGAAGATCTCAATAATGACAAAAATAAAAAGTTTACATCAAACGATGAAAGAAATGTTACAAGATTTGAGCATTTCTTTGGAAATAATTAACACATAACTGCAGAAATTCTGAAATTTCCCCAAACAAAATCAATAACACCAACAGCAGTAAATAAGCAATGTCTTCAACCAGTCTTACAAGTTACACGCAGAGACATGCATATCAGAAGGCTAGATGCCACGCATAACTGCATTAACATGTTCGCAATTCAGATGCTACATATAAAGCATTTCACTGACATGCTAGACAAGATGCAACATATAACAAATGGATGTCATATTTAGTCAAAAAGTCCACCACCTGTTCAGTGAACAGAATAGCACAAGGCATCCTGAAATGTTCCAACGATTTGCCTCCATCACGGAGTTTCAGACACTGTCCGTCTACGGTAGACGCGTCCAAATTGTACAGCGGACGCAAGCACATCCGGCGTGGAAGATCTTTCGGTTAAAAATCAGCGTCAAAAGGAAATGCAAGAGAAGAGGAACGCTGGCAATCGAAGCAAAGACCGACTCTGCCGTCAAGGTAGAAAAGAAAGAATAGAGAAATCGAACAGCTGCACGTCTGCAGTTGTCTATCGCATAAGGCTACTAGCATTCATGTTAGCCGGATGATATGACGAGTCCAGGTCGATGCCCTGTCAGAAAAAAGTGCAAAATATGTCATCAAAACTATAACAGGCATAAAACATTCTCTTCCCATCTCCAGCATCCATCACAGATTGCAGTCGCTTGATTTCTTCGTTCACAACAAACAAACACTTGGAGAATATTCTTCCACTTAATCACATTTTGTCTAAATGATATACCATAAACCACAAGATGTACTGGATTGTGCTATTTAGTTACTTTGTCTTTATTTATAGAATACACTTTTACAGCAACAAAGACTCTTTGACATGCGGCATGTCCCAGAAATGAGAGTGCATCATCAGTATCTCTGAATGATCACATTAAAATCCTTCCAAAATTTGTGAAACTCAAAGTATATTAGTGACTACCAGGCTATACTATTTTTCAGTATCTCATGTCTAATGATTTCAAGATGCAGCTGAAAATTGTAACTGGTAACATAGTAACATCTATTTTAAGCCAGTCACTTTTTCTTTCCAGGAGATTTCATTACTCAAAATTAATTAAATGTAATTAAAATTAAATTTTAGTCAAACATTAATCAAAAGTAGTAGGTATATGGAACTTTATTATTACCATTGTAAAGAATGCAGACTTATATATGACAAAGAACCAACAATCTATGTCACATTAGAATACATTACACTGTTACATGCCAAAGACCATGTAGAATCAACATTTAAACGAATGCTGAAATCAACTTAAATTCATGCTACCTTCTATGTTATTTTGTCACCCTATCCAACTGACACTGAAATTTGTGGACAACTTCTTTATCAAGAACAGCAACACCTAATGCTCAAAGTCTATTAAAAATCAAGCTGCCACTAGAATAATGTTAACTTAGTAGATTCAACTAGTAGCATACAATCAGCAGAACAAGTACAAACCATTGTCGATTGAGAGACGTGGTCTGGAGGAATTTGAACAGAGTGCGTCGCAAACTGGTCGGCTTTTTCTTCTTCGCGCCGCTTCAAACAGGCGGCCTTGGGATTAAGGTTTCGCTCTGAAAATTTGTTAGAAAAATAATGTCCTTACAGCTTTATATCGCAAATGTCACATTAATACACGACAATTCAAGAACTGCAGAGCATATTCTCAGTGAAGAGAAAACTATATGACTGCAACAACTGTCCTATTGGAAATGGTTTTTGTTATGAAATCATGTAGGTAGTCCCCATCAACATGACTTCCTGTAGTCTGTCTTCAAATCAAGTATAGTGCAAATTTAGATGAGGACTGATTTATCACATTCATGTAGTTCATGAACTTGATTTATAAGGAGTGAAAAGAGCAAATTTCATAAAGCACAGTCAATAAAATGTATGTCATTTAAAAGTAACATCCAATCTTTTTGGTGCTACTTGAAACAGATAAAACAAAATCTACTTATTCATGTATCTAAAGTGGCACACAATCTGAATTACACATTTTCTATTTCTATTTATGAAAAAAGTAATACACAACAGGCAATACTTTGGGAAGATGGCAGATTGGCAACACGCTAGAGCATGCATGTCAAACAGGTGGTCGCGGGCCGCATGTGAACCTTTATAAGCTGCCCTGTGGCCCACACAAAGATTTCTACAAATTCAAATGTTTTTAAGCAACACAATTTCTTAAGTCGATCGATTCTGTGTGATTTCTGGGATTGCTTTTGTGCGATGTTTGGCTGGGAACTATTTTGAATTTCTGTCGAATAGCGATAAAAGTTAAACAGAAAACATTCTTTCAATTTAAAAAAAACTTTTGCTTCTAAAATGGCCAGTGCTAGTGCAGCTAAGAGAAAAAGTATTAAATTTCATTAAATATTAAATGATTTCAATTAGCTGTAATGTGCACAATTAATTGTTGTGTGTGGCCCTCCATGACAATACCAATATGATGACCCATGTGGCCCTTGGGGGGACCTTGAGTTTGACATGCATGTGCTAGAGTGGCATGCTGACAGAACGGGTTCAACTCCACAGGAGCCCTTAAGGTCAACTCAGCCCTCATTCGCTAGAGGGCAGTGGTAAATGAGTAGCAACTTTGGCTGTAAAAGTAAGACGTGGGTCTAGAGAAAGCAATGACAAACTACTCTAGATTAACGGCGTAAGCCAACTGTGTCACTGCTTCCGTAAGACCAGAGATCAGCGTCGGGTCCAATGCTCAAAATCGATTGTGGGCACACCTTTACCCCTTCTTTAAAATTCGCAAAACATATAATCAACAAGCATTTAAATAAAAGAACAAAATGGTAAACAACAAACAATTAAGAAACAGCTATAATATGATACAACAAAAGAATCATACTTGAATTTTTGATTTATTAGCAGCAAACTGGCAAGTCGTAAAAACAAGCAGGTCATACAAATGCACACAAACAAATGCACACACAAACAAATGCACACAAACAAACACACAAACAAACACACACAAACAAACGCACACACACACACACACAAGCAATACATGCAATGACCACAGATGACATTAAGAAACGAGATCAAATAATTTTCCAACAAGAGCTTCCAGGCCAAGTGAAGCATGAAACACATGAACCACAGTAGTACTTGAACCTCGTGGATTTAATTTTTTATAAAGAAAAGACTGGCCTCTTCAATGTTCACCAAACAACTGTCCTCAGAAGGAAATTTTAAGCTGGTCCAACGAAACCACAAATAAGAAATCAATTAACCGAACCATGGCTGCTGTTGTTGTATCGAGTTTTTTTTGTACAGGCTGCCCTACCTCTAACTTGCTGTTCCAGGGAAGTGATCAGGGTTACTGCCTGCTGCAATACTCCAAGCTTTGTCTGAGGCTTATCGGGTGAAACATGAAGAGTAACCATTCGACCCAGCTCCTTAAAAGCTTCATTGATGTCACGAACACGAACTCTGTTGATAAGAACATTAGACTGTGGCATGCTTGATACAATACATGGCCTGAAGCATTCAAGCATGCAAGGAGGAGGAAGAATTTGACAGAAGGCATGCAATATAATCCATATAATAATCAATGCACAATAAGTCACCACAAAACATCAACGAAAGAGAAGCAATTATGAAACATTGCCAAAAAAACTGCCAATCAAGAAACTCGCTTTCATTTTCATTCGTTTTCACACTGCCAAGCTTTGAGGAGAAGGGAGCGTGCTAACTGTAAAAAGCTTCCATTGTTTGTAGCGTTTATTTCCGCTGTTACTAAATGAAATTGGACATTCAGAATTCAAACAGCAGGGCGGCAAAAGAGCCAAAATGGCACAAAAAATTCAAACTTTCAAACAAAGACCGATGCAATGATTCACTCAAACGTTTTCGAGACAAACACGCTACAATTTACGTCAAACTTGATGTGCAGTTATAATTCACAATATCATGCACCGATGGCAGGCAAATACAGGGTGGTGCAAAAAAAACGGACTAGTCATATTTAGGTTTGTACCTAATATTGTCTGTTTTTTTTGTGCCACCCTGTCGGTCAACAACACAGCTATAAAGAAGACCGTTGTTCTGCAACATTTTCCATTCAACATGCACCTCTCTTCTGATCACTCTGCTTTGTTCGGCATGCAGTGCTACCTCTGAGCTGCTTTTCTAAAGACGTGATGACATTAACAGCTTCCTGCAGAATGGTTAATTTGGTCAACGTCTGAGCGCTGCCTGTGTGTAACGTTATCATGTGGCCGAGCTCTTTGATCGCTTCGTTTATGTCACGAACTCGCAGTCTGAGAGCATACACCCAAATGCAGAGTCAACATTCAGTCCCACTGTCGTTTTCTCATAGACAAATATAACCCTTTGCCATTTCAACTCACTCTGAAATTTCAGTATCCCATACTTTGAATTACAGTTAATGCAAAGACAAACTCCAAAATACCAGTGTAAGGTTCTCTAGTTTATACAATCATTTAACTGTAAAACAGATCGTATTGCTTAACATTAACAACCAGCCCACTGACATTGTTAAATACTGCATTTTCTGCACATTTAGTTTTCCGCTGCTAGATTATCAATACAAAGCATTGCGACTGTGAATATGCGGTATTGTTTCTGATGAAGTTATACGGTACCTGAAGCCATTATACAGAACCGCAGCAAATACAGTGTGCTACCTACAATGCACTATACAGTGGAATGCAAGAAGAAAGACACATACCGAATTTTACAGTTGCAAAGCAAAAATAACTTCACACAGAAATGCCACTAAAAACTTCACACTGCAATAACCTTTCTCTGGCGTTGTTCTGCTGCCGCCGAAGCTTTTCTCGCTCCACCTTCACTTCAGGATTGTCGTCATCATCCTCTTGGCTAAACATTTACCATGTTTTAAATACATTTAGACTCGAATATAAAGAAATATGCAAATAAGAGAAAAACATCACAAGTATCCCAAGCACTAATCAATCTTTCATCACTTGATAATCACAGCAGATGAATAAATTCTACAATCTGGTTATATTATACACAGGTAAGTAAGTCTTTCAAAATGACAAAACTTAGACTTGAATTTTGACAACTCTAGAATTTACCAACACATCTTTTCGAAACGGAAATGTAACTGCATCCATTCAAACTTACAGTAAATTCAAACAGTAAACTGAAAAGCAAAATGTAACGTTTAATAAATAAGAAAGTAGATTTTTTAAAAGACGTACAATAATAACAATGTTTTCAATAAAACACATAAAGCCATCAAAAGTGGCAACATAAAAAAAAATCACTCACACGTCATCCAAATCAACGCTCTCTCCAGCAGACGACATTTTGGATTTCCTGTTTTGAAAAAAAACCCAGACATTACATATCTTTTTACAAACATTTTCTTCAACAATGCAGTGACAATCCTATTAATATTTTTTATAAATAGAGAACTAAATTATAAAACAAAGTAGTCACCATCCATTTTGTTTCGGTTACTGAAGAGACAATTACCGGTACAAGAGGAAAGCTCACAAAAACACATAAGTTTCTTCTGGTAAGGAAAGAAACAACTTGACTATCACATCTACTACAAATTATAAAATCCTATAAGCATCCTGAGATCAAGCCTACATGTAGAATGTAGAACATGCCTATATAACAAAAATTTGTCGCTATCGTGTCAAAATCAAACACCAATTGCAAAATTTCAAATTAAATGAGTATCTCTCTATTTCTAAACTTCTCCTGAACCAAGAAAAGCACAGCAAATGCACCTTGAACGCTTGGTACTGGACTGAACGTTATTAGATTGCGAATTCAGAAAGCCCTTTGTCAAGGCAGACGGCATTCCCGAGAATCCAGAATCGTTTACAAAACTTTCCGATGTGGAAGAACTTGCATCGTCGTATTTTTCAACTTTTATTCCACTCGAACCTAAAACCAGACAGGCAATAATAACAGCTTTCCTTTAGCAAAGGAATAAAATGCCACTGGCAATGTTAAAGTCAATCCTGTTCAACGCGAAATAAAATCAATCTCGTGCATCTGCGTACTGCACGTAATACAAAAAAGCAAATAGTTGCAGATCCTAGGATTCTGCATTCACTCACAGAAACTGCCACCCATCACGACCTCAAGCAGGGTGAGCATCAGAAAGGACTTGAATTTTTAGAACTAAAAGTATATATCAAAACTAGCAATCTTGACTCAACTGAACAGCACATAGTTTTTCAGTACGGATCTAATACGGACAACATATTCAATACTGAATGCTCAAAATCAACAGCAATGCGTAGCTAATAAATAAGGTAATATGGGGCAAGCAAATAAAAAGTTGATAGCTTTCAAATTACCTAAAACTCAAACCGTTAACAAAACAACTTGATGAAATATTTAATCTTAAAAATGAGCACACAATGTTTAACATTTCCCATAAATGCAATTAGCAACTTTAAAAAAACAAAATCAGAGACTGCTGCTATTAACCAAATATTCAACTTGTCTTTACACTGTTACTTAGTTTGCCTTTCTACGCAATTATTAGTTCAATCATAAAGTCAGTATCTAGCCAGAGACAAGCCACAGTCAGTATGTAGGCTAAACTCAAAATATGTATATAATATTTACCGTAGTAAAGAAAAATTAATATAAAAATTACACATTTATTAATAAATGCCTATCTCATACTTTTTGTTGCTGAAGGTCGCTTCTCAACGGATGCTCCAACTAGTCCACTGCCTTGAGGCATTATTAAATAATTGTCCGATGGGAAATTTGAAGTTTTATTAATTTGAGACTAAACAGAAACAAAACATTTGCAAAAATAAAGAAAATCAAAATCTTACAAATTTACCCATAGCCTGAATCCCAACATTAACTGAAGCTGCACTGTAAATAGAGTAAGAAAAAGAATGACTCCTTGGAGTGCATGTTTTCATGAAAAATAATGTGTGTGTTGAGGCCATGCCAGCATTGTTAATGTGCAGACACCACATACTGGTATTCTGATTCAGGTTCTTTTGACATCATTATGAGTATCTGGCGGTTGCCTATAAATGTTCAATCAGTCTGATAACTGCTCAAAGTCTGGCTCAAGGATTATTTAAGAAAGTTAATTTAGAATAGAAGAGGAAGGATTAATTATCAGAAGTTGTAGAAATGGGAGGCACTTAATCGAGACCCATACTATTTTGCAACAAAATAATAAATTCAAAGTGGGAATAAACAGAATCTACAATGAATAAATAAGAAATGGTAATTATCTTAAATCATTTTTACTCTGCAATTTGAAAGCAAATTCACTCAAATTGGGGGGATTATGCCTGGAGAACAATGCTATGCAAAGGGCTTTCTGGGTGAGGGGGTAAGAAAGCAGAGAGGAAAGGATGGTGCCAGCAATCTTGTGGCCCTCCTGAGAGCAACCCACAAAGGGAACTAATGCTGTCAAATGAGGACCAAAACAACAGTTTCTGTTAAAAAATTCCCACAATTCATATTTCTAAAAAGCAATGTCATGACTGTGATATCTTATACATACAATTCAAAATTACATAACTTCCATAGTCTGTGACTGCTAACAAAGCTACAGACTCAAAGTGAAAAAATAACATCCATAAACAACTGTTATATTACAGTTTAGACAATAATACAATAAAGAATAAAAATTCTAACTATCTGACAAAATTCCTCTAGAGTAATTTAAAAAAATCATAATACTGTTACAGGATGGATTATACCAGAAATTACATCAATTTCATTCATCTGTCCCTTGTTAATATGCTCATTACAGTTGCAATTTTGTTACTTCGTTTGAAAACAAACACTATAAACTAAGCTGATGCCAAGCGTGGGTTTTTCTTCAGATTACATTAATCACTATGCATAATAAACCAAACAGCCAGTTTGTTGACAGAACCCTAATGCCTATATCTGAAATAAGTGCTGATGAATATCTAAGAAGGCATAACATTTGAAACACAACAATTCAAGTAGAAACTGAAACTGCACTTGATTGGTGTCGTGTATTTCTTATAATATATAATAATGCAAAACAAATCTTGTACCAAAACTAACCAGTGCCTCCAGAAACAAACACGATCAAGATCTTATACGACTTTGAAGTAAAACAAAAACAACAAATCATTAACTGACCATCGAAGTTGAATCGGCGGCAGAGTGACTGTGACTGGCAGACGTCTGCGGTAGTGGTACACTGCAGCCGCCAACACCTGCCCCGCCAACCCAACCATTGGAATGCAGGCGTGTTGTAACGGACGAGGGCATCATTCCACCAACATCATCCATTCCAGTTGCTGGGTCAGCATGACTCCGCAAGATGTGAATTGCGTCGTCTAACCCGTCTTCCATCCTGTTCTAGAACGATCAGCCGTTAATTTGTCATTCAAACAGTAAGACAGATTAAAGAAACATCATTTGCTTAAAGGCACAAGTCAAAAGATAAATAAAAAATACTCTATACTACCCTACTTGGTGCTACTTGGTCATATCCTTCAGAGTTACTCCATCCTCCTAGCTTCATCCTGGTCAGCCATGTCTTCGACTCACTGCTCAAGGCCTTCTCAGAGTACCTCAAGCATGAACCTCCTAATTCCAGGTGTATGGTTTTCAGTCGGTTAGCCATATCCTCTGAAATGCTCTTGACCCGTTCGCTCATTCAAGTAAACGACAGAAGCCGCCAAACTCGCCCCTCGCCAAACTTTCACCCTTGACCAATAGTGGCGGGCTAAAGAGGTTTTACTGTATATGGAATTTAACAACTTCTGATTCTATGGACCGATTTTTGAAAATGACTTAAATACTCGTTTCTTTATAAATATGTAGCAATCACAGCAGGAGTGCTTCTGACTGATTTTTCAAAGAGCTGATATATAAATATTCTGTTACATTTAAGTTCACCAAAATACATGTACGTTATGCTAGTGCTCCTATAGAAATAATGGCATCATTTGAACTGCTATGAAAATCTACAGAAAATAACCAGAAAATTAAAATTACTCATTTTAACTTGATGAATAAAATAGTGGACACGACAAACTAAACAAAAGCAGCTGACCAATGATGGAACGTGGCCATCAAAATGAGACGAACTTGTGCTACCATCAGAACGTGTCCAGTGGCTAACAGAACCTGATAACATAAAATTCAGCAGCAATCTATAAAAAAATTGCAAAGAAAACACACATCTAAAATATGTATTCTTCACAGGCAGTGAGTAATGCAACGTCAAAGTTTGGTTTTTCTGGCATCATTTTTGTAAACATCAACTTGTTTCTCAAAAATTATAACAACGTCGATTAATGCCTACTGTCGATTAGCATCTTTGAATCAAGCAAGTTTAATGGCACATTGCAGGACCATTCAGACAGTGTGACAATGAGCAAACTGACATTATTCAGAATTAAATGGCAAACATCCATAATGACCACGTACGTCACTACTGCACTGGATGCTGACTGAAGGCGGATACAAAGGATTAAAGACCCAAGCTGCTGACAGAGAATGATGGTGCCAATGGGAACCAGGACCTGCTACTGGGCAGAGAACTTAAGAAGAAAAGGGCAGCTGCCAGTCTTTCCATCGCTGTCTTTCTTTCTGATGAGTACCCTGTACCAGTAATCACCTGAAATACTCATTTACAATTCAAATGGGGGAGTGCCCTGCCGAAACCGAGATTTGAATCTGTACCTCATGATTGGCTGGTCACCTTGCTAAACACTGGACCTTTGCGCCACCTGCAATTTGAAGGCTAACACTGACTGAAAGTGACCATAGGGCAAGTCTATATTCAATTAAAAATGCCATGATGCTACCTGGTCCAAGCTGAGGAGACGAGACAGAAGTAGATCCGTGCACCATATAGCTTCCGATTGCATGATCACTAGCATAAATCTGAAGATAAATCAGTTTCCTTTTAAGTAAAAGCAATAAAATATAAGCTTAATAATAGCAATAGACTTAAAAATAAAATGTTCTTATTAAACATAATACAGAAACAAAATTAATTTGTAAGTCAGCAAAATTCTGACAATTTATAAATTACATGAGAAATTTTCACAACTACTGTGCAGTCAAAATGTTAAATGAGTGTAACAATGATTTTTTTGCTTCAAAAATTTCAAAATTAAGTTAAAATGAACTCACAAGTGCATTAAATGCTACTGACTTTATACAAGCCTGATTAGATATTCAAGAAATTCCCTGAAATTGTTCTTATGACAGGGAATCTACCTGGCCTCTTCAATCTCTGTGGATCAGCTCATTTATTATTATTATTATTATTATTATTATTATTATTATTATTATTAATCCAGGACAATTTATATAGCGCTGTATGCATGGTTAAAATCCAAAATCAAAAGCACTTTGACAATGCTGACATGTCAATGAAGGTCAGAAGGTAGCGATGTTAAAATCCACTGTTAAGATGGAAAGAACTTTGCTGCCGTGCAGTCAAAATGCTCAATGAGTCATTTACTAACAGATTACACCATATTTTAATTTTTAATCACTGTACTGCCCAGCTGCCCTAAATCATTTCAACTACAATTACCCGTGCAAATTACATACCGTAATTGTCAGTAGCTTCATTAAGCAATACATTGTAATAATAATATTTTAAATAGCAAGCATTCTCCCCTTCAAATGTCACTAAAAGCAAGAATCATACAAGCAAGCAGTATAAGAACACTGCCACCATAGCAGTAAAAATGTCTGCCTAATTCGAAAGTACCGTTATTTCACTGCTTACGCTTGCAAGAGCTTTCCCAAGTGCTGCACCAGTCTGTTGAGTTGTATTCGGCATGTCAAGGCCACTAACCAAAGGAGATGGATGGTCATACCCAACTGAACCGGGGGACATGCTGCCACTTCCATGGAAGCTCGATATTGAGGGCAATCCAGATGGCATGGCATCGTGATTGGCAAATAACATCTGTTGACCCTGGCATAAAAAAACAAAAACCTTGAACTTAAACTATTTTGTACAAATTAATTGAATTTCTGATGTCAGCTTTTCAATTAAACTGTGCAATTACTTCCAAATCTGCAGGAAAATAAATCTGTTTAGTTTTCAGCAGCATCCAATGTGCCAGGTCACTAGATGACTAGGATACTTACTACTCCACAATCTCTCTGCTCAATATATAATGCTGTTATGCCAAGCAGTAACAGTTTCATCAATACTGGCATCATCATCATCATCATCATCATCATCATCATCATCATCATCATCATCATCATCATCATCATCATCATCATCATCATCAAACTTCTGTAGCACCATTTTTAAATGTTATTGACATCAGTTGATGGTCACTCCTTAACTCATTTCCCATTTGCCCCGAGAATAATCATCCATTTTACATTACGTTACAAATAAATAGAGTGAAGGGTTATTAAGAATTGTAATCCCCCATTGTAATCCCCCAATTGTCGAATCCAATCCAATAAGTCTGATTTTCCAAGTCTTTGGCAATGGCCCATGTTTTGCATTCATAGAGAAAGAAATGGTACGTGGCACTATAGAACTGCACACAAGAATTTCAACCAGTCTGCACACTAAAAAATAGCCTAATCAGTCCCAAAATCAAACTAAAATGAAAAAACAGTCAAGCACAAAAAGAAAGACAACTATAAAACAAAAATTATGGATACAATTATTAGTAAAATATAATTAATTCTTAGAATGGATGACTTCCTAATGCCTTAATGTCATAGGAACATGTTAGGAACACTGTCCAATACGGAGCAACATAAATATTTATAAGCGTTTAGCAAAGAAAGAGAAGATTAAGCGACACAATTGGACCGACCATTAACACACACTAATGCTAACCAGTGTATCTCTATGGTGCATTCCAAATGAACCACAATTCAGAAACATGGAAGAATAACTAGAAGGAAATGCAGTGCCATTACCACCAACGGAAGCCATGTTCCATGAATCTGAACAAACAGTGCAGCATAAAAAGCAGGCTTAATGCATACTTGCAAACATAGTCATATAAAGAAGCAATTTTAGTTATTATAACCGACACTGCTTTTGTTTCACTAATAACATTAATTAGACCAGCATCAGAATAAATAAAACTCTGGATACAGTCTCACTGAAGGTGATAATAACATAATTATCACAGCTTAGAACTAGACAATCTCTTTTGATCTAGACAATCCTATGGCCTACATTCAAAATCACTAACACATATCCATCTATCCATTCACTAGCACTGATGTTAAGTTCAATAGCAACAAAGAGATGATGATGATGATGATGATGATGATGATGATGATGATGATGATGATGATGATGATCATCATCATCATCATCATCATCATCATCATCATCATCATCATCATCATCATCATCATCATAGGCATAAACTTCTATTAGGTCTGTAGGCTCAAGCCTCCTCCCACATTTTGGGAGACTACCATAGGGAAAGGGGAAAGTATATGGGTTAGGACCCCCACTTTTTCATCCAAGCTTGTGTCAATAATGATGGTGGCATGAAGTTCCAGAATCAAACTTAATGGTAGAAAATGATCAAGACAGACAAACAGAAAGACAGATTTGGCTACAGACAGAATACAAGCTGCTAAACCTGAAATCACAACTGCAGAATGTTGTTCTTACCAGGGTAAAGAGGATAATCTCCATACATCGTCGTCGATTCTGGGGCTTTTGGTAGCGTCTGCAGTCCCACTTCTGGAATGCTGGAATCTTTGGGGCTGATGGAACAAATCTGAGACAATTGAAGCAAAAGAATCACCATAAATGCTGTGAGAGATGCAAACCAATAAAAAAAAGTAGCACATATATATATTATTTATTTTTGTTGGCTTGTATTCAAATATGTTCTCTATAATGGCCAAATGCCTTCAGAGCTCTTTATACAATAATAATGAAGCAAGAATGGAAAGAGCACTTCAGTGAAAACAGAGAGCTTCATCGAGGATAAAATACAAGCCTAAATAATAAAAGACTATCTAATAACAAAAGTAATATAATAGAATAAAATAATAGAGTTCATCTATCATTCCTTCAAAACTTAAAATTTGGAATTTATAATATCAAATGAATTAAAGTACAAATTTGGTCTGAGCAGAGTCTGCCACATAAAATTTGACATTTCACCTGTGATATTTACAAATACATTTCACCCCCTACACAAAACGACATAATCAGTGACAACCAAGTATAAAATATACTGTTTATATATACATATAAATAAATATATATATAAGTATAAGTATATATATACTTATATACTATATATATATACCGGTAAGTGTATATATAAGTATATATATATATATATATATATATATACTGTTTGCTCCATTCTCGGACACTGCACAACAAAGTCATTGTCATGGTTTGACTTCTAATAAATGAGTGGCACTTCACATAACTCCAAACCCATTCAAGAACAAAAACACTTGCAAAGGTTTTTCTTGTATGCCCTGGGTCACTTGCATAGGCGGATTTAAAGTTTAAGATTTGGGTATGATAACATGGGGGTCTGGGAGGGGGACTAAATCTTTGAGTTGGGTGGTCCAGAGGGTTTGCACCCTCTACTGAAATAGGCAGAAATTTAATTAGTTGTCAATGGCTATTTGCCTATAGGTATGGGATTAATCTTTATAGGCCTATAACTTTTGATTTCTTGAGAGGAGCGACTAAATCTTTAAGTTGGGTGGTCCAGAGGGTTAGCACCCTCTACTGAAATAGGCAGAAATTGCTAGGTATTATAAAATTTTCTTCTATGTCAATGGCTATTTTCTTTGCCTATAGCTATATGAGCAACACACATATAGAATGTATTCTTTTACAGGCCTATAACTTTTGATTTCTTGGGAGGAGCGACTAAATCTTTGAGTTGGGTGGTCCAGAGGGTTAGCACCCTCTACTGAAATAGGCAGAAATTTCTAGGTATTATAAAATTTTCTTCTATGTCAATGGCTATTTTCTTTGCCTATAGACATATGATCAACACATATAGAACGTATTCTTTTACAGGCCTATAACTGTTGATTTCTTGGGAGGAGCCACTAAATCTTTGAGTTAGCAGACTCACTTGTGGCTTTAGCTGCCTGTATTATTTGGTACAGCATGCATAATTAGTGAAGACAAACAAATGTACACAAAATTATACAATAAGAGGACAAGTCTTGGACAATTTAAGACAGCAGTTCAAACCAACATTCAGGCAATTTTTATCATAAGGATAATTAAGTAATAAGCATCATTAACCAACTAAACATCGACAACCAACATAGATCTATACAGTTTAAACAATATTGCACACCACATTCCTTATAATAGGAGAAAACACAGGACATATAAAAACACATAGAACAAAAAGGACAGGACCTTTACAGGGCTTAATTCAGAGTGGATGTCTCCAAAGCAGTTTTATGGCCGGAAATTTAACTGACAGACTGCCAAAGATTCAGCCAAACATTCAGCCGAAATTTCCCTCACCATTCTAACCACAGGTCATATCAAAACTAGACTTAAGCCATACCTTTGAAATGATTCATTCATTTGGCTATTGCCCAAGGGCTAAATAAATATCTAGATTAGAACAACCCCAATTAAAATTTATAGGCATCGTTTGTCAATATCCTACTTAGTCCTCTATATTAAATTCCACATGCCTAATAGAAAAAAGAGTGGTTCACAATGGAGAAATGTGTCTTTTAAAAAACTCAAATATTGGAAGCCCACATGCTAGAAGGCATTTTTAGCTTTTAAAAAACTGCCAATCATAATCCAAATAAGTAGCATCTACCAGGTGTCTACTCTGTGGCCATTCAATAGGATTTTCGAAATATTAATGACAGGTTCAGTTGGCTTATAAACAATAAATAAACACTGTACCTGAAGTCTGACCTCCTCACCTCACAAAGATACCTGAGGGCTAAGAGCATTTGACACTATTCCTGCACACAGGCATGCCTAGATAGCTAAGGAATCCCTGCTACTGAAGTATGATGATCTGTATGCTATCAGTTAGCAGCTGATAAAAATGCCTGATCCAGCCATAGACCAGGTTCACTTCAGTCATGCAGGACAATTGCAGAGCAATGCCTTCTGTTACCGAGGGGCAATAGCAGCGGTAGGACCACCGGGCAGTCTTGGAGATTGAAGATCAATCCTCATTTAAATATATATTAGTCAGGGCATGTATGTCAATTCCCAAAGCATGAATATAAACTACACTGTGCACAATTCAACAAACGACCAAATCCATGACAGCAAAAGTGGATACCGAAAAGAGAAATAACAGTAGACAGCAAGTATGTAGCACAAAAAATCATCAGCAAAAACTTGAAACCAGTGATACAGAGATTGGTATAACTTTTAAATAATTATTTGGTTGATGT
The DNA here is from genome assembly GCA_018105865.1 of Metaphire vulgaris. Lineage (NCBI taxonomy): Eukaryota > Metazoa > Annelida > Clitellata > Crassiclitellata > Megascolecidae > Metaphire > Metaphire vulgaris. The sequence goes on along the minus strand of CM030847.1, from coordinate 1,834,527 downwards.
GAAGCAAAACCATACTGTGAAAATTTAAAATTCCTCTTTTCCATCTTCACAAATTTCTAGCCATTCAACCACTTTCATCCACTTTACACCACCACTCCAGTAAAACTTTAAAAGGAATCAAATTAACCTTTCAACCCCCAAGACATTTCCTTAAAATGGCATTGAAAAATAAGCTAGTTATTTTCACTGATTATTCACTGTGAACTTCAACCACACCCAATTGACCTTCTCAATATGATCCCATTCTCAGGTCAATTAACAAACTCAGCTGCCAGCTTGCAAATCCACCACAGTCCAATGGTACAAAATACAGGGTGCTCCAAAAAAAACTACTGATCAACTAATTAGAAAATATTGACCTGCCTAATTCCTAAATTCAGAGATTAAGATTCAATTCAAAAGGGACAACGTGTGAGTGACTATCTTATACTCAGAATGACATTATTTACACAATAAACACAAGACACAGTCTTAATGAATAATACTGGTATATGTAATTGCAAATAATAATACAAACCACCAGTTGCCACGTATATAATCAACGAAAACAATAAAGAACAAGCACAGATGCAGACCTTTGCAAAACCAAGTTACTAAATATGGAACCATAAATTATTATACCTGTTCCTTGCAGTACAGTGGAGACCGATCTTAACCGCAAGGCCAATATATTATTTGAGATATCACTCTAAAAGATGCTATTCGACCATATGCTGTATCTCCATTGACAATGACAACTAAAATGCTGTTTATCACTCTATGCTCACCTCTCCCTATGTTCTCTCCCACTTACACTTTCCTTTACCAAAAATTACCTTCCACTGTAGTCTTCCCTCCTCCTAACTACAACAATAATTCTGGTCATTTGGTCCAGATCAGAGTAGCCACAGGTAATAGAAATGGACAAGCAAAAGTGTAGGGACAGGTGAGCAGGCGGATCTCTCTCAGTTGCATTCACATCCAGCAGGCATAATTTTAGTATTGCCAGCTCCAGCTCTGGAGCAACCCCAGGAGGTACTCGCACAGCAATACTCAAACAGAACGGCAAACACTTGCAAACGTACAGACCTAGCGGCAGTATCCAACGGGCCATTATAATGCTTGAAATGCTAGCACTGTTCCCCCCACCCCACCCCCAACGCTACTAGCCGCAAATGAGCCTGGGGCTTTGGTTGGGAGCAAATAAGGTCCCGGATGGCAGGGCAGTGCTAGTTAATGAATGGCTAGTGGCCGCTAAGGACTGGCTCCGACAAGACAAGACTCTCAACCGGAAGGAAACCGAAATTTTGGCTGGGCAATTCATTCAATCAACCTAACAGGGTTATTGCAGTCCGGTTGAACAGCCGGCTGCGGCAACAACATCAGCCCTCGGTGCCGCGGACTTCCGCGGCTCCTTACACTGACACCCCTTCCTGTGGATTCGCTCTTAGCCGCCTGAGTCATATTGTATCTGCTCTTGCTCAGCCGCCCCCACAGCCGATGTGGAGGTGGAAAGTGGAAACACTATTGTATAGGAGGAGGCCAGTTCACCATCTCAATCAGTTAATAAATTACTCCAGTCTTTCCTCAACTTCTTGTTAAAGTTGATGGCCTATGGCCAACACTTGACTATCTCTACTCATCTCTCTTTCTCCACAGATGCTGAAAATAAAGGCTCACCTCACAAAACACCCAACACTAATCTTCCACTCAAGACAAAAACACCACAAAACCACTCATTTCTAACACAGCCGCTAACAATCTTAGATCAACTTCGAAAAACTATCTCCATCAAATTCACACAACTTTTAATCAACTGCACACACAAATAGTCCAGTATTAGTGCAATGATATGACATATTGTAATTAATTAAAACATTTAACATCTGATGAAGTCTGATGATGCACATACAAAGCTGTTTATACTGCAAAACTTGAAATTAAGAACTGTAAATTTAGTTACAACACTTAAATCAATGAATATCAAAATACAAGAAAACCCCAGAACACAAAATTAATATCAAATCTACAAACTAGTAGTAAAATAATAAAGTCTACAAACCATGTCTGTTTTCCTTCTTTTTGGTTCAGGAACAGTTGTCATATTTTCTGTTTACAAAAATAATTAACCACATCAACATTCCAACCACATCAAAATGATTAGCTAGTCTGTATACTTTATTCTTTGTCTCCCTCTTGCCATTTTCCCTATTTTTCCAGTTATGATTAGATTTTCCAATCCGTCCTTTCTTGTTAGATGTCTGAAAAATTCAAGCTGTTGCTTTCTTATGGTTTTTAGAAATTTTGTTTTTACACCAAAGACTTTTAGTACTTCCTTTTTGGTTATATTTTCTGTTCATGAAATTTTGTGCATGGGTCTGAGAAACCACATCTCTGAAGCATCCAGCTTCCTTTCTGTTGGTTTTGTCGAAGTCCATGCTTCTGATCCATACACCAGAACTGCCCACACATAGTAGTAAACGTCCCCCCCCCAGTATTACCACATGACAAGAACCCGTTACCAAGGTAATACTGCACCTTTTGGCCAAATTTTCCCCATTACTGCTGTAATTTCTTCTACACCCACTGTCTGATCTAAATCTACTGAACTTAAAATACAAACCTTTAGCTTTAGCACAGTATAGAAATCCATAAAAATGCTATTTAGGTAATCCTATTTCTTACTGTCTGTATTTAGAAACATATGAATGTTTCAAAGTAGAGGAAGGAATTGTTCAAAATACACAGATAAAAAACATACTCAATGGAAACAGACCTGTGTATACTTGACTTGGAGCATTGCTTGCAAGACGCTTGTGAGCTGCTTTGTAATAGGCAGCAGACACACCAGAATTACCACTTCCAAACCCAGGCATCACAGACAGACTTACAGGTGTCAAAGTCTTAAAAGAACACCAGACAATCAGGTTCTAAAACACTGACAAGAATGTCTAACAAATAGAAACTGTCTATAAAAATCACAGCCAATAAAAACAAATGCACCCTCAAAATATTCTATACTACCATAAGCAGCAATAATTCTCTTCAAAATCACTTATGGTACAACCCCTTAGAAACCGACTGGGAGGGAGAGGGAGGAGCAGAACTATTTTCAGATTTGTGTCAACAAGAATTTTCAAAAAAATAGTGCAGTTTTGCATACAATTAAACATGACATATTTTGGGAACAAACGATATGAGACAGAGGATATATTGCAATGGCAAAGTCACTGATCCTATTCAAGTCTCTGAGTGCAGACCTCCACAATAAATTTAGGCTTAGATTATATAGACCTTGGCTTCAATTTATAATGACCATTGAAGAAGGGTGGCAAGTGAAAAATAAGAAAGAAATCCTCACAGAAAGAAGAGGGGAGATGGATAGCAGAATAAGGAAGGGAAAAGGAACAGAAGGGAAAGTGGAAAACAAACAGATGACAGAAATTGCAGAAGGGAAAAGAAGAAAGGCAGGAAAACATGGAAAAAGAAAGTAAAGGTCAAAGATTCACAGTGTTGGACCTGAGACTCAAGCCAAAAAAGACACAGTATAAAGCATTTTAAAACAACTTATTTTGATTGGGTAGCCATCTCTTTAACACTAAACAATGTGAAAGATAACCACCACAGACTGTCAGCTTCTGCAAAATATTGCAAACATGAATCCAAAGCAACAAATTAAAAAGTAAATGGGACTGAAGTCAAAGTTGGCAGGTAATAACTAAATACACTTGTAACAATTACAATGCTATTCCCTTATTATGCAATGTCACTGTGTTGCTGTGTGTGTTGTGTTGCCGCTGTTGTTGCTGTTGCTGCAAAAATAAACACCGTCCAATGTTATTACCACTCTGCTAACTTCCCGCCTTCTGACAATTGGTGTCCCATAATTCAATGGGCACTTGCCTAACCACCCACTAGCCTCTTTATTATATTCTTTAAACCTGGACCACTGATGACACTATAGAGTCCCTCTCCGTGCCGAAACCAAATGCTGTGAAATTTGCTACCAAAATTCATTAACCCCTTAACTGGGGATCCCAGATATATCCGTCCATTTTACACTGAGTTACAGTTAAATACACGGTTAAGGGGTTAACACTCTGGTGTACATCTAAAATCCGGGACTCAGTTTAAAAACACTTTTCATCATTTCATCATGCATATCTCCCCTCCGGATGACTGCCACCTGACATTACTGAAGGCTTTAAAAATTTTCAATTCTATTACTGTATGCTATGAATTTCATGTTCTCAATATATGGCAAATACCAGCATGTACTCCAGTTACAATGATTGGCAATTTTTTTTTAATTTCAGCATTTTCCTGTAATCTCTGACCTCACACAAACACACACACACAAACACACAGCTGCCAACTAATAAGTGATTGCAATTTTTAATCTAGTGACTTCTAATCAAACAGAGTGCCAACCAAAGAGAACCCAAAATTTTAAGCTTCCACATTTTATAACTGTTGCACATTCTCCACATTTTAGAACCATACTGAACCATAGAACCACATTGTATGTAGAAAGACAATCAACTGATGACCATATTTCATTTTTGAAACATCAACAATGTCATTAACTAGCCTGAAGATCATAAGACGGTTCTGATGAGAAACAATACAAAATCATTAGCACAGAATACAATACCATGCATCAATGTCATACAATACCTTCTGAACTACTGGTACATGCAGTTGCTGTGGCCATGGGCAATAGATATGCACTGTACTAGAGTTAACCAGGGAGATGTCTCTACTGTATTCAACAGTGAATGCACATATTTAATGCTTAATGGCTAAATTGAACCTAAGGAAGAGGCAAATACATGAATCAAAAGACAAAAAACAAAAGATAGAGGCATACATCAAAGGCATTTGCTTTAAGGCAGCAAATCCCAACCCCCAGTCATACTGTCATCAAGAAAAAACACAGCCTTTACATTTCTTAACCTAAAATCCCAAATGAACAAGGGTCATAATTTCTGCTACTTAATTTGAGGCTTTTATGGAGCCAGTCTAGGCCTTCAATGATGTGAAAACGCTTAAATAAATACTTTTGGCCTCAACAATACCAGCCAACAATACCAATAACAATAACAATACCAAACGTCACTCGAATGAGATTTACGGTAATTAGGCAAACGTCTAAATAAGTGCACAGACACATTGACGTTCACTGCAGACGACACTTTTACAAAAAATTTGAAATAGATGGTAGTATTTCAAAATAAATTAGACAAGCAGTTTTTTTCTAAATGCTGTTTATCAACATTCAGTTGTATCCAAGATCATCATCACGGGCAGTCTTAGAGCGGATCCTATGGAATCACAAAAGAAATAAGGACAGAATCTCATGCAACATAACATCTCGAAGCAATAGAACGGACTTTATCTCTCTGGTCAGTTGTCTCCACACTCGGTCGCCATCACTCACGGCTGCCGGAACTAACTGTCATGCGCATCAATCAGATTAATACGCGCGTCCATCCGCTGCAAGGACTCCCGTCCTCAGTTCACCGCTCTATTCGTGGTGTAGGAAGGAAAGCCGCACACAACGAGAGAAATGAAAGCAGCAGAAAATAGATCGGCAACATCCTCTGCTCCCACAATCAATAAAATCGATGATGAGCATTGGAATGACACTGTCAGCAGCAGCAGCAACAGCAGCCACTGCAGGATAAAAGTATAGTCTATCTGACCTTCGAGGAGAAAATAGCACAAGACAGGCAAGAACTAGGGCCATCCCCTGCAGCCGGAAATGGTATTGACAGTTCTATTTATTACAACTAATCTGGAGGTCAAATTAAACCTGCACTACATCACGGTTACCCCAGCAGTTGACCGCAATACGTCTGTACAGAAATAGGCAAGGTATGCCAAACAGGTGGAAGGCAATGCCTCACTCACTCTCTCTGTGCCATTACAGTCATATAGTACAATCAAATCCCTTTCCATGAAATCCAAAGAGCTGCACGGAAGACGTCTACACAACAGACTAACAAACACGGGTATTCCAAAGCAATCACAAGCAGTGGCAGCTTGCTGTGCACACAATCAAGATAAATGATTGCAAATGCGTTGCACTGAATACACTTCTGTCTCGGCCTCTGACATTGAAAGAGCAATGAAGATTAAAGTGCTGCACTGAAAATCGATCTGCAATTCAATGTTACCGGGAGAAAAACAGAATTTTTTTACTTCTCACTCATTACAATCACGACTTACAGACTTATCATAACAGAATAGATAGCAAGTATGCAACGGCACTTAATACTTGATGCACTCCTATGACAGGCTGTTATTTCAGATTGCAATTATAGATCTGCAAACGATAAAAAGAGCATTACACTCACCTGTAGTTCCCGACCAGCGATAGGAAAAGACGTTGAATAAGACATTGGCACCACAGCCTTGTCTGGATGATGAAGACATACAACCATAATAATTCTGTTCACTATTGCATGCAGTAAAATCTATGCTATCATAAAACAATACTGCTTATACATCACCCATAGCCACATTCTTCTCATCATTATAACAACAAAGCACCCATTAAAGTTGTTATGCACTATTCCACAAAATATGAACAACAATACAAGTCATTATTCGTTAAAACAAGAAAAAAATTATATGATGCTCATGGCCAACAGACTTTGAAAAATCACCAAAGACTTGTGGGAAATCAGAGAATGTGAAAGAATTGCAAAAAATTCAAGAACCTTCAAAAATTTCACTATGTATCACACACACACACACACACACACACACACACACACACACACACACACACACACACACACACACACACACATTTTAATGAAGATTTGAAAGCAAACTGCACAGCAATACTTTAAGCCACATTTTGTAATCTGTCACACACAATCTCACTTATGGCACTTCTTACAAATACACACCAACCACTATAAAAACTACGACATTTGACTGTTGCAAATTTAAACTCTACTTAAATTTTACACAAATTCAACAGCTATGTAAAACATCATACCATTTATGATGCCCATGTAAAAGCAGTTTTAAAAGACAGAAAACTATGTATTTTTATTTTCAAGTCTACATAACTCTTCGGACAATAAACTACTCGTGAGAGAATATGCCTAAATCTTACCAACACTTAGACCACCAGACGCATTAGATTCAAACTGAATCAAACCATTGGAGAGAAGATTAGATGACTCCATGTTGCTAAACATCTACAAATACGACATCCATAAGAAATAAACCTTTATATAGCATTAAAGCAAAAAACAAATGTAAGCCTCCAACACCACTGCCAATTAAAATTTTACCTACTGCATGCTTCAACCTGTAAGAAATTTTTATATCCAAAAACCGGCTAGAAGGCATCCAAAACTTGAACTCAATTACATGAATTTTAGAACCCAAGAATAAAGCCTTATCTTAATATAACGTGCAAACAAATAAAATAATTCAGACAGGCAACAAAATACCGGTAAGTCATAAACATCACCTTATCCTCAAATTTAGCACCAGAAAATCCATTCCCTTCACTGCCACACATGCCTACATTCAAAAAAAGCATACAGATATGTAATGTTCAAGCACTGAAGCTATCCAGAAGTACATCTCCTCTGACTAATCCTGAAGATATACTGCTTAGAAATCTGAAATTATATTCAAAACAATTTCAATGTTTCCAGTAGGATGGGTCTTCAGAAAAATATCACATTCTTTCCTATGCAGCACCACCACAGCCCCACCAAAAAAAAATAATGGTGATAAAAATAATAATATTATCACCATTATTATTAAACTGACAAATTCCTGTAAGTCATATTACCAAATGTCAGGAGCCAGGGCACATAATAATAATAATAATAATAATAATAATAATAATAATAATAATAATAATAATAATAATAATAATAATATACTGTAGCAACACAAGGAAGGAATTACTAAATACCCGTGCAGGAGGACAATAGCAGCTGTGGATTACTTGCACTGTTTACTTAACTTTCAGTCCATGAAGTCTGAAAGACAATTAGATTTTACCAGAGAGCAGAGACATCAACTATCCAACATTTATCACCTTATGTCTACTAAACTAAGTGAAGCAGCAGCAGCAGCAGCAGCAGCGCAATTACTTGCCCCTCAGCCACCCCCTCCCACCTCATTCACTGATTGTCAAAGTCAGCTCCAACAAAAATAAGTGATCCAAAGTCCAATTTCATGTACCGGTGCAGCCAAGAGTGCTAATATATACAAAGCAAAATATAAGACAAGAATGCATAAACAACACACACACACACACACACACATCTAATGAGAATACCAACTACTAACAAATTACCCCCCATGACATACAAACCATAGCACAAAGTTACCAGGGAGAAAAGAACAGAGAAAATGAAGAGGAGAGAAATGAGAGGAAGATACAACCAAATAGAAGACTACATCAGACAATGACCTAACAATAGGCAGTGTTGCTGGTCATACCATTTATGGTCGGTCTACATTTCAGTGCACATTTTACAGTATGCAAACTTGCCTGCATGTTTTAAACCAGTTTTTGAGAGTAGAAAGAAGCACAGAGTGTATAATGCTAATCATCATCGTACAGTATGAGGTCTTTGCAAAACAAGTTATGGGAAACAATCCTGAAGCAAAAATTCACGACCAGTAGAGTTCAAGCATAAAAGAAAGAACAAAGGAGAGATAACTGCATAACTGCACCGAATAAAAAAAAGAGAAAGCATAAAGACAAGGACAATGCATGATCAATGATCACAAAGCCTCTGTCATAAACCTTTAGGTGGTCAGGAGTTCTTCTGTCAAGATCAACACTTGTAACTTAAACGCAGGCTTCTGGGAATCAAACACCACCCAGGATCCTCAGTTTCCTTGGCAACACCCTGTCTCGTCCTCTCCTGTCCTTACTTGAAAGCAGCAGCTACTTAGGACGGCATCGCTTGTTCTGCACGAAAACGAGGCAGAGTCTAGAGCCATCGAGTGCCAATAAACTACAGGCGAGATAATCGCGATCCCGTCCCGAATAAAACGAATAACCAAGTGCGATGAAAACGCGAAGGTGCCATCAAACGGCACTCGGGTTCAACTCGGTATGAGCACCGACGGGGATGCACTGAACGCGAGGGATGGCAAGTGGCGTGGAACTGCGGACGGTAAGCAACGCGCAAACACAAAACGCACAGTATTCCCGGATTATCAAACGGCTGATAAGCACCTTCTCAAAACAAGCGCAAACGAAGACGACCGAGGAGACGCCACGAGAGAACAACTTTCAAGTAGGAAGCTTGAAAAGAATTGAGAAGTGACGGTTAAGCATCTGCACTTAGCAATTCACTTGCTCTTCTTCTTCTTCTTCTTCTTCTTCTTCTTCTTCTTAGGATTCAAGACCACTGCATTCACAGTTCAACGAAGATCTAGTCATCTGTACCAACAGCATCTGATTTTCACACCACGTTTGCCTTTTTCTGCTATGCACATGACTTATAATAGCGCAGTATGATCAATAAGTCTTATATAATATAGATATAATATTGCTTGATCTTGCTCATTTGCGGTTAATTTCTGGCAGTGTTTGAAACATGTTTAGAAAAGAATTTTAAATTCTATGATTAATAAATATGAAAAGAGGATATAAAAGTTGTAGCAAATCTATCAGTTACTTGCGCCTTATTGTTCTATACTGTCACCTGTGCTCCATACAGTTGACAATTAAAATAGCTAAAAATATTAGGTAAAATGGAAATGGTATTTGGCACATGGTTATCTGTCAAAACAGTCACTATCAAATCTCAATATCAAATCAACCTTTCATCTAATAAAAAAAGAAATATCAGCTTTCCAACTCAAATAAAACCATTCCACTGCCAGCAGGCTCTTCTTCCTCTATCCATCCAGCTGCTTATTCATCCATCCTTCCATCCATCACGAATGATTATTAGATTGAGAGGCACGTCCAGATCAATAGAGGTGATCCAGAAACTAGAAAACCATAGTAGAAGACCATGTCTCGAGAGACAATGGCAGAGCCACTCTAGTGTAACATTGGAAGAGGCAGCCAGGGCAACACTGCCATGAGATTAATGAGTGTGCAAATACAAAGAGATAAGGATGAGAAAATTCTTAAGCACCCATTTATTTCAAAAGTATGAAATACTTTCAGACAGATGTTTCAGGTTAAGTTCTATGATCAAACAAGTTGCTTAGCAACACATCAAGACATATATAGTAAACAAGGACAGAGGGACATAAGCAGGCTTTGAGAAAAGAATAAATAACACTATGACTCTTTTCATATTTATTAACCGTAGAATTTAAAAATGATCAAGCAATACTACATTTACATTATATAAGACTTATTGATCATACTGCACTATTATAAGGCAAAAGGCAAACATGGTGTGAAAATCAGATGCTGTTGGTACAAAACTATAACACACACACACACACACACACACACACACACACACACACACAGCCAAGCACACACACACGCACACACAAGGATTCATCACTGCAACCTACTTGTATTTCAGGGAATCTTCATATTAATCTCCAAACAATGCTTACATAACTTCAATGGTTTTATAAATATTGACAAATTCTTGTCTTTATCAATGATTTCCTAGTTTCTTCTAAAAACTTCTGCATTTGAACTCAATTCATTTTTCAAACTAAATAAAAGCTTCAAGATGCAGTCCAACTGGGCAAATTACATGTAGCATATTCTGAGCCTGCAAATTTATGAGAACCTCATAATTAGTTCATTGCCAGTTTTTAATAGTAGCATTTTAGAAATCAACTAAACAGCTCAAGCAGAAATATTATACTTCAAACTAATAGGTTAATAGTTAATAAATATAAATCTGCCATTAAACATAATTCTAAACTTGAAAAAGAGTAAAACTTGTTTTATGTTGAATGATGAAAAGTCAAAACTAATCCACACATACTGTACAAACACATACACACGCACACACACACACATACCATACACATGTGCACACACACTAATACTCATGCATTCAGGGTCTGCAGTGCCAAAAATTTGTATGGTTTTTTGATTTACTATACACAGAACATTTTCTAAAAATGTTCTCACCAACTGAATTAGAAACCTAGCATATACAAAACTTGCAAATTTGCACTTCAGTATAAGCAAACTGAACCATACCATTAACCAAACTGAACCATACCATTAAGCTCAGTGAGCATTCACACACTATCAACCTGTCAACACTAAGAACAGGGTCCATGGACAAACAAACGATGAAACAAAGGCCTGCAGAACTGGATTCATTAAGCGAAAAAACAAAACAAAAACCTAAGATAATCATTAAAACTGAAGCAAAAACTAAAACACCCAAAGGACACTGACACCAAGAAGCTGGAAACCTGTTTCCGAATACTAAGTACTCAGTGAGTGGGTAGTAGGAAGTAGCAACGTAGTTATAAGATTTCATTACAAATTATAACAACACCTTTAAAACATTGGAAATCTGTGTCATTAAACCTCACACATATGCATACATTTGTGGCAAAAACGCCAGAGTTTTAACCCCTTAACCATCTATTTAACTGTAACTCAATGTAAAATTGATGGATATATCTGGGATCCCCAGTTAAGGGGTTAACAAATTAATGCTCTAATCGGTGCTTAGCAACAACATTGAAAATATTATAACACACTGATAAAGTCCAACTATCAACTTATGTTTACTATCAAAATGCTTCATACAGCAACACATTTGAGAGCAAAAGGGCAACGGGCAGACTGAAGTTTGGAATTGCCAGAAAGCAATAATGATATTTTCATACATATAACAAATGCATCATAAACAGTTTTTTTTACTAATAAAACATATTCACAACAGCTATACATCCCACATAATATTTGCTGTGCATTATAAGCAAGTCTCTACACACAAAAATATAAGGAAAGAGAATCAGAGACCAGATAAACAGTGGATTGATAATATCAAGGAAGACCTAAAGACAGACAAATCAACATCCCAGAAGCTGAAAGACAAGCTAAAGAAAGAAAATATTGGAAACATTTCTTATCTAGCTATTGCTGCAATTAGCTGGTAGAGAGGGAGGTGGTGGTGGTGATGATGATGATGATGATGATGATGCTGATGATAAAGTCTGTCTGTGAATGAAAATATTATAACTTAAAGAAAGGCCTTCACTGCAATAATTAAATTTTCACTCTTTAAATATTTCCTCAAGGTAGCAATGAAAGACACAACAAGTCTTTGCCTTGGAAGACTTTCTCACTATTTATTTATTTATTTCAAATGCAAATATTGAACAAGTACATCCTGCCATTTTTCTACAAAGTCAATCAGCAAAATACCAATGTCAAGTCAAACAGAGGGCAATAACATCTCTTACCAGCACTGACTACTACTGTACATAAACAACAAGAGTCCTCTCTGAGAAAATTACATATTCTAACACCAAATCAAAACTTTAACCATAACATGCCAGCCAAATTGTTATAGCAGCTGGTAACCGAACCACTGGTCTCGTTGGCAAAATGACTTTAACACAGAGATCAGATGAAAAGCACTTGGGACAAGTAACAAATACAATCTGTCATTACTTTCCTGTTTACCTTTCAAACACATGGATTGTAAAGAAGGAACTAAGGAAGACTTTAAAAGCTAAGAAGTCTCAGTCAGGCCACAAGACTCAAACTTGATGGCTGTGGGAGGAAAGAAAGTCAAAAAACTTTTTGGTTGAAAAAGTTTATACTGTCAACAAGTGTCACACAAACTTACAAAGTCAGGGAAACATGTAGATTGTAGAGGCAGAGGCATGGTTTAAAACGGTCAAACTTTAATCCATCCAAACTTTAATCCATCCGTTAGTGCAGTCATCCTTAAAATACTGCTAATCCATATGCAAAGGGACTGCTCAAACTAAGGTACTAATAAAGCATCTTAAGCATGATATAAATATTGGTAAAATTATAACATTAATAGAGGTTATGCATTGGAAATATGGTATTAGGAGGAGACTGATATTTGTACTCGTATAATCAGGCTAATAATTCTAAGCAGGTCTGACAGCTGTGAATAGTGACTTGTAATGTTTTTTAAAATAAAATCTAATATTGTAGAACTGATATTGGAATGTTCTAATTAGAGTGGAAATCATACTAATCATAATCAGCTACAGCTACATACCTATGGACTTGAGACTGGCAACTTCTGCATTGGCTTCTGTTGCTGCTCGACAATTTGGAATTTGTTGGACAGGAGGAGAGAACATCTGCAAGTAAGCAAGCTTACTTTATCAATACACAAAATGAAGATAATTTAAAGGGAATAGACCAAATGCATTGGCATCAATGTTCTATATGAACCGAAACAACTATAATATTATTGTATTATTATTATTATTATTATTTATTTATTTATTTAAATAAAAGATATGCAAGGTATAAGTATGAGTTGTGAATGCCATGGCTACCCAACATAGACAACCTACACAGTACACAAGTTACTCAAAGAAAGAAAACTGAATAGTAGACATGCAAATAAATAATAAAAATCATTATCATTGACTAAGGACTGATATAGGAAATACAATAAACTGAAAATCACAAGGAGACATATACAAGTCACTGTTTAGGGCAACTGAGTACAAAAAGCAAGATTTCATGTTATTGCCTAAATACAACAATAGATCAATCCACAGTGACTGAAGGTTCTAAGCTCTGACAGACATAGCTATGAACAAAAAGTCATAAATAGGCACATCATGCATGCATTGCAGGGAAAATGACAGTTACTCCTCGAAATCCAATCACATGTGCAATCATGCAAGAAATTGATAGGCCAGTTCCTATTGTTTTTGCTGTTGGAACCAACAATCAATGTACCGGTAATAACCCACCAAGCATTATATTATAGTTGTAAATGAATGTTGTCCCATTACCGGTAATGCTTTCCAGATCGGCCTACTTGGTCTTGTGGACTGGTTCTTATCAGAACACCGAGTTAAGCAACGTCTAGCACAGTTAGTACTTGGATGGGTGACCATTCAGTGGTGCCAGTGGCCAACCAAGCTGTTCACCTATGAGTCGATAACTTGGAAGCAGTACTAAGATGTGAAAGTAAAACGTGGGTCTAGAGAAAGTAATGGCAACCTACCAGTACTCTAGATTAATGGCATAAGCCACCTGCATCACTACCTGTCTAGTAACTGGAGATCAGCATTGGACTCTATGCTTGTTCAAGTATGGGACTACCTTTAATGTTGTAAATGGTAGGGTTTTCAGCTTACACAGAAATCTCAAATTTGAAATTTTGAATCTGGCCATCAGTTCAAGCAAAGGGTGAAGTGTTGTGTATCTGTGTTATATACTGGTTGGCAAAGCTCAAACACCCAAGTGTCATCTATACAAATGCAAGATGCATTTCCATAAGTCACTTCAAGTTCCCTGAACAGCACAGTACAGTACACTGACTGTGGAAGGTAAGTTGAGTATGAGCTGCATATCAGAAAAGAACTGCTCCATCCACATTACCCATGAACTGAAGACAATACAACAAAGTGTCATGATCACCCAATATCTTGCATATCTGTTATACTCTATTCTTCTCATATGACTCCAAATAGAACACACTGAATGATTAACCCCTTAACCGTGTATTTAACTGTAACTCAATGTAAAATGGACGAATATATCCGGGATTCCCAGTTAAGGGGTTAAGCAGATGGCAAAAATACCGGTACAACTTGGGACAATCTACCTGTTCAAATATTAACAAAAATTATCAAAATCAAATTGTAATGTAATGTAATAGTATAACATTACATTACAATATACAACACCACGTTAAGAAATACCAAAATCTGGAAAAATTGCTATGCTTCAATTAACTAGCTCTTAAAAAGGTTTTTAGCCACATCATAGAGGATCATGGGGCATCAAACAACACAGGGTCCATTGATATCCAAGACTGGCATTCCAAGTACCACCAATACATGTACTGCAAATGCACAACAACCACTGCCAGCTTCTTTTTGCTCAGTATCTCAAGTATCAACACAGGAGAACACTGTTATGAAACTATCTGTCACCAGTTAACAAGCAAGTAATGGTAACTTCTTATCTGCTTTCCTGTGGAACATGGAACTCAAGAGATTTCAAATTTCTCAATTTCACTAATGCCCGCATATTTGTTCAACTGCATATATTAAAGTTATAAGTCAAATGCAGTTTGGTTCGCTAGTAATGCAAAACTGGTAACTACAAACTCCCCAATTACAGCACTCAAAATAAGAAACAAGAAACGTAAGTCATTAAAGCATAACTCGAAAATCCGACCACAGCATTGGATCAAAAACAATTACCGTAGAATGCTCCCAAGCCTCAAACACCATTCTGAAATTTTATCATCATATGAAGGCCAAAATTTATTAAATACGGCATAAAAGTTGAACCCAAGGACAACCGTGATTAACAACAGCAATAGTTTTATGGCAATACCAGCAACAGCTGCAGTGTACATCATGTACTTGCCCAATAGCTAGGCACTACAGTGCTAGGTTTGGTGACCTGAGTAATGAAAAAGATGATCAGAAAAAAATCAACAATTTAATCATCAACTTCTATTTCAATACAATTATCCCCTCCCAACTTCCTCCTGCAAAGTGCCATAAAAATTTTGCTGAAGAGGCCATAATGTCAGCATAACAATGCTAATGTTAAGGTGTCTATGACTTTTGCCTGCACTTAGCTACAAAATAATGGGTGTAGTTTAAATTTGGACTTCAGTGTCTAAGATTTCTCTCAAATGCTTGCAACTTGAGACTTGATTTATGGCTTTGATATTCAGAACCAATAGGTTAATTCAACAAGGGACATCAAACCCACATGGACAAATGACACCTATGACTGGTGTTCCAAGCACAATGGAAATGTACAACTTCTACTTATTTTTTTCAGATTTTACCAATAATAACAAATTTGATTGACAAATTTGCAAAGTCATATATAAGATTTTCGTGGAATATATAGTCCGTGTCCTCTATATTTCTGTTCATCTATCAATAAATTGAAAATTGGTGCACACACAAAAAGCATACAGAGGGGCACCAATACTACCAGCAAACACTTATATAGAGAAGAGATATAAGTGCTCAAATGGTAAAATTTTTAACATCCAAATCATTGTGTGCATTATGCGTATAAACTGAGATCAAAATATTTTAAATAACTAAATTTCCAGAAGAGGGTCTGCATCAATCAGGAATGCCAACTTATAAATACATTCAGGTGCAATTTATAAGTTGAAATAATAATAATATGCTTATGTAGTACTCTACCAAAAAGTCAAATTGAGCCACAATAGCTGGCTTCCATAAATACATTTGAGTCTTGCAAACTGATTTGTGTAAATACAGAAAATCTTTCAATCGGACAATAGACCTTCAGAAATATCTGAAACTCAATCAAATTTAATCAGTCATGCTATTATATTTTTCAAATTACACAAAAGAACAATCAAAACAAAAATTTATCAACACAGCAGGATCAAATAAGTTAAACAAGAACTGCTCTAGTTACTGTACGTCTACTGTACACAATGAACCAGAGCTATGTATGACTGTGTGTCTGTGCGTATGCGTGTGCGCGCATGTGCATGAGAGAGAACGGAATTCATTTACAATATGGTGAATTTCAATTAGCACATTTTAGGACTGATAAGGTTGTCTTGTATTACAAAATGTTTAACAGCATTATTGTTATTTAATACTTTGAATTTCAAACTGGTGGATGGTGAAGGTAGGAGGACATAAAAATGTCTCAAGTAGGTTACAGCATTGATTACTTACAGCACTAAAGTCAAGCAGATCACTCAATTCTTTGTCCATTGCTAGGTTCATCGAGTTTTCACGTGTTCTTTGCGCAAAGCTAAAAGACAAATTGTGAACACCACCGTAAAGAATGCTTAACAACTCAGACCAACTCTCTTTCTCTGCCAAAGCACAAAAATTTAATTAAACTCTCCTCTGACGCAAAATCAAGGCACTGTATTCACAGCCCAAACCCAAAATTGAAATTTCAATAAGTATTATCGTTTATATGTATGTCCCATGTCTCATATGTCACACATGCCCTGAACTTGTCTCAGGACAAAGAACCAGATGATGATGACAACGACATCACACACACACAACAAAGAAATGACATCTAATTATCTTAAACCCTGGTTCTTCTATAGCTCAAAACAACTTTTAAAGTGATTCCTCACCACTAAAAGAGCACCAACGCCCAGACACTGCACAACATGAGCTTTCCATAATTGAGTTTTTATTAAAGAAAACTTTCATGGCAATCAGTCAGTACAAGTCTGGGACAAAGAAGAGAGAGAGAGAGAGAGAGAGAGAGAGAGAGAGAGAGAGAGAGAGAGAGAGAGAGAAGAAAGAGCACATCCTATAGTTTAATATACAGATTCCGTCTAATGACAATAGGATTTAGAAAAAATTAAATCACACACACATATGCTTGCATAACTTGTGTGTTCATATACTGCATGGTAAATACCATGCAATCAACAATTGTGCTGGTCAGAGTGAATTTTGGTGACATGGAAACCTTAGAAGTGCCAATTAGTAATTACACTGTCTCATCTCCCATCAAGGCAATGCACCAGTCAAACCTGACCGTTACCAACAGTCACCAAGTGTTCCTGACTCAAACCCAGTGTAATAATACAAAACAGAATTCTGAATACCTACCACAAGTTAACTCCATACTCAAATCCATGACTGAACTCAGATCTTTTACCATTTATTTTCATAATTCCAAAGACATAGTCACTTAGACATTCACTGATACATGAGAAATGACCAAGAGTGTCGTGAATCTGACTCTTATAACGAGAAGAGCCCAAGGAATGACAAAACTGAAAATTCCACATAGCCATGATCCGGGTCACTTCTAGATATTTCTTTGGCAAACTGGATGACACCTCCTTCTTATCATTCTTTAGCATTAACCAGAAATCAATTTCATTCTCCACTGCTGAGCCTTTTATGTGGCTCATCCATTCCCGTCAACAAGGTCCAGCACTGCTGAAAATTGTATGAATAAAGATCATTCTGGTGATAAACACATTGGAAGCAGTGTCAATTACCAGCTACCTAATGCCATCTCTATATGTTAGCAGCATTACCTGCATGACAAGGTCCTATGCTAAGAGTTCTCCCCCCCCCCCTCTCTCTCTCTGGTAGAACTCTTCTAGCGCATTTGCTGCTTTGCGAATATTTGCGCTATATAAATGTTCGTATAATAAATAATAATAATAATAATAATAATAATAATAACAACAACAACAACAATAATAATAAAAAGAGTGCACTAGCATCAACTTCACAATAATAATAAAAAGAGTGCACTAGCATCAACTTCACGTACAGGATACTGCTTGAGTCAATTGTATCAAAGCACATTGCTCTGACATCATCAGCTGCAATTCAATCCTCTAGTAGGCATTATTTCTTGCAAATCTGCTCCATTGGAAAACTTTGTAACAGAAAGTTGAAAAGGGGATTCATTACAACCAACAATAGGGAGACTGTCTGCTTCACCTGCACCATCTCTATAATATCAGCAACAAATTTGTCATTCAATGAACAGCAAAAAGTATCAAGCTATGGCTCAGTCCAGCCTTCACATCTGCTATTTGCTGCTGCTGCTGCTGCTGCTGCTGGTATGATGGGATGGATATTAGAGCAGAGGTTACTGTAAAGTATGCCTGAAAGTGGCTGGCAGAGAGTTCTGTTTATGCTTCTGATTTAGAATGGAATTACTATCAAAGTCAAGTTCACCAATGTTGTGACCAAAATATCCAGCACTCTCAAGTTCTCTTTTTACCATCTGACATTGTCTGCTGTTGGATACAGGCAGCAAGCTCTCATCTGTCATGACAATGCTCAATTCTCTCTGCTTCTCTCCCCCCCCCCTCTCTCTCTCTCTCTCCTTCTCTTCCCCCTCTCCTCTCTCTCTGGTAGAACCTCAACTGCAAAACCACCAAATATTTCATCATCACAATAATAATGACCTCATAAGATGATAAAGAAGCATAATATGGTAACAAATATCCCTTATCATGCATTGCCTTAATCTCAATCCAATGATTAAAATCCAGTGCACAACTGATTTCATCCCAACCAGCCCCTGACATTTCAATTGCAGCAGCTTTGAAATTCACGCAGATCCATAAATCAAAGAAACCAAACCAACTGTCTGCTACTAAACAGTTTCTAATCATTTGAGTATTAGATCTAAACCACTTTTCGATTGTGGTAAAATTTGTAAAAAGCTGTGACAAAACAGTCTGCTGAATAACAGAACATTTAATCACCAGCAATAATTCTTTGGTGGCTGCTAGTTGACAGACAGAGTTCAACTCTCCAAAATTGCAATAGAAACAAGTAGAAACAGGGAAAGTTTAAAATCTAAACTACGGTTAATTAATTGCAAAAACTATCTCATACTAAAAGCTTAGAACATTCTGCATGTCATGAACATTGTGCAAAGTGTTCTATACCTCAATGTGTGTCAAACGTTACAATTTATTTTCTAATAGTGATCTAAACCAATTTCAATCACTTCACCTAGATGAGTGTTAAGTTATAAAAACCCACTGTGACTGTATTCCAACTTCAGATTAAGCTGCCATTAGGAAACTCTTATTAAATGAAAAACAAATTCCAATAGTTAACATTCAGGAAACAGTTAGGAGAAATTAAGTCATTAGGGTCCTTTTGGGCCAAGTCACCAACACAGATTTCTGCACAGCAAGACCTTCTAATGTTGAGGCAGGTAGGTTGAGACTGCTTATGTTCCCCGCCACCTTCATAAGACAACCAATAATAATAACAATAAAAGAAGTGATAACCTACTGTACATCTGGTGCTGGGTTATAAGCAAAAGGCAAAGTGGAAAAGGATAAAGACAGCTAACTGAAACAGACATCAATATCAGCTGTCAGAGTCATTTTCAGAAAATCTGTTACAACAGCTTAATGTTACCTTTCATGACTTACAAATGTACACAGCCTAAGGCCAGATTGAAACTATGATACACAAGTTAAAAGGTATAGGAGTCAATTTCAATTTTCAAGCTGATACTTTATAAAATATAATACAACCAAAATAATGTCTAGCCTGCAAACACTGTACCAATAAAATCAGGCAATGTCTGTGTTTAAACTAATACAAGCCTTCTTTTGCCAATTTGGAACAGATAACATTAAATACTTTTATAAGCAGTTCAAGTTTTACAAAATTGCAAAGCAGTATAACCCAGGGCCAGATAAACCATGTTGCATATGTTTCAATTGAAATGGGCCTGCTCGTAACTGTAGAATTTTAGGACCCTACTAGATTTCTACTGTTGACAATATTGGCAGAGTTTAATACTGTCAACTCATGGATCATCATGATCCTACAGGCTATAAACCTAGTATATAGCTCAAAGATCTTATAATCTTAAATTATAATAGTCCATTCTATAGAATGGCATAGAGAGGCCTAAAGAATATCAATTCTAGTTGTAAAAAAGTCATCAGCCTCTCTGGTGATTCAAACCTCATCAGCTGAATAATAATATTCTTATATGGAGTTTTCAAACCATAACAACCAATATGCAACCACTCTTTGATTTGGAATGTCCTGATAGAAGCTTTTATAAGCTTAATTCTAAATTTGCAAAATGCCACACTGTACAGTTTTACTCATATGCCAACGACCAATAGCCTATTCCAAAACTGCAAACATCTGTTGCACTGAGAGGTT
This sequence comes from Metaphire vulgaris, assembly GCA_018105865.1. Taxonomy (NCBI): domain Eukaryota; kingdom Metazoa; phylum Annelida; class Clitellata; order Crassiclitellata; family Megascolecidae; genus Metaphire; species Metaphire vulgaris. Next base: position 1,813,710 of record CM030847.1, on the reverse strand, counting down.
CATTCAATATTCAATCCATGGGGGATGGTGGGCTTAACTCTGTTACTGGTTAAGGGCAACCCACCTAATGATGACTAAAAAAATTTTAATACTGGTTGTACAAGCCTCACTTGTGGACGTTGTGGTGACAAATTCTGGTCTGAAGTGATTACCAAATAATTTTTAAATGTTTAATTACAAATCAATATCAGTCATCATCCACTGCACTGTCCACACTTGATAGGCATAAAGCAAAATGTTGGTTTCGAAAGCGTACAATTTATAAGCAATCACAAGCCATTCATACCATGGATATGATAACAATGACTATGCAGCTACTGGTAATTTCAAGTAAAATAATATCCTATCATAAAACTCTTTTTAGTTTTCTCGTTTACCAGTACTTATCTATGGTATGGTTTCTTTAAATAGTGACAGGTTTTCAGTAACCAAACCTGTTTTTCATATTTAAAAAAAAAATCAACCAAATAAATATACAAGTTCCTCTTAACTCTTTAAAACAAAATGTTGGTTTCAAAAGTGTACAATTTATAAGCAATCACAAGCCATTCATACCATGGAAATGATAACAATGACTATGCAACTAAATCTCACCTGAACATAACTGTCACATGAAACAATCGAGTGCTCAGTCGTCAATACTCAGCATATGGATAAAGAAGGTGCAGCTGCAAAATTAAGTTTGGTACCGCTGCTGGTTGGTCATGCGTCATCCAACTGGATACTTTAAAATCGTCAAATGCAGTTGTGACCTCATCAGTAATTGCCATGTCGGAAGCTGAGCACACCCAAGAACAAGCAATCAGTTGACGCATCAGCATGGCAGCACGAAATCAGAGTCTCTGCACAAGTTATGATGCGATCAAATACCAGCAAATGCGGCATGCATTAATTTCACATCATCCGAACAATGGCTTATTCTGAAGCAGTTCGGATACCTCAGGCTCGCGAACTACGCTTCGCTCTCGTTCCCGGTGGTCGAAAATTGGCATCACAAGAAGCGCTACACGAGTAGTCCGTTACAAAGTTACATTACGTCTGCGTCGATTTCACGTATTTATTCGACGGCGACATTCGGCACAATCGCTATATAACAAGATCGAAAACCGCATTTAATGCAGTATTCCGATCATCTATGCACACAAAACGAACTCTAAATTCGATAACAGCACGCTGCCTTCGGGTCCAATAGAAATCCGACGGAAGGGGGTAGAATCCGTCCCACTGATCAAGGGGGTGTCAACGACCCGTGTGTTCAAACCATCCGGGAAAATGGAAACGCACCAGAATCCCGGTTTCCTTCGCTCAACAGACAACAGGCAAAGGTCCATTCGAGTGACCTGAATTTTTCGATCAGCAACTGCCGATGATTTATTTAGGTGATTTTTGGCACAGAATTCATTGAAAATAACGAACTCCCATCGACCGCTCTTGTCGGCATGCGTCGCCCGATCGCGTCGCACAAAAGTCTCTTCGAAGCTAACTTAGCTAAGCCTTGAATTTGTGACGTTGCTTCCTTACTAAACTACATCAGGGTCTGTAAACATGGGGGATATATCATGCAGTGCCTATCAGTGGCGGCTCCAGGACTTGGCAAGTGTAAAGTTGGGGTGGCAAGTTTTAATCATGGGGCCAAACATTTGTTGTTAGGTATGTACTATTAAGTAAAGAGTCCCAACAAGGGGACCATTGGGGGCCAGAGTCGCCAGACACTCAATAGGGGCACGGGACCCCCGGCCCCGCTGTGGAGCCGCCAGGTAGCCACTGCATGTGGATCAAAATTGAAAATGATATTATTGATTATTCTTGCCAATATTAAAGCAGTAAAGATAGGGCAAACGGAAAGTATGGATTTTGTCGGATAATTTCTTCAAATCGATTAGATTTTTCGATATCAAGGCCCAATAAACCTTTTATTCAGCAGACCTTCAATTGGCTTCTCTCAGACAGCGATTTAATTATAAAACTTGTTTTTGATGTCTATAAGACCTGTTGTATAATGAACCAGATATCTTAATACGCGGCTTTTCTCTCGATCGACCTACTATCGACCTATCCACAAGATATTCTGGCGGACTTTCATTTTGTTGACGTCTCTCGTTCTCGTGCAGTCAATACACGCGTTAGTGTGTATAGTATGAAATGGCTGGGAGTGCTCTATTTCGAACCCTGTAGATCGAAAATGAGAACGATATTATTAATTATTCTTGCAATGTTTAAAGCAGTGAAGAAGGAACAAGAGGAAAATGTGGATTTTGCTGCAGAATTTCTTCAAATCGATTAGATTTTTACATATCTAGGGCCTATATACCCTCTATTCTACAGGCCTTCAATTGGCTTCTCTCACACAGCGAATTAATTATAAAACTTGTTTTTTGATGTCTATAAGATCTGTTGTATAATTAACCAGATATCTTAATACGCGGCTCTTCCCTCGATCGCCTTAGGCTACTAGCCATTCCACAAGATATTCGGGAGGACTTTCATTTAATTGAGCTTGTTTGAGAGAATTTCCTGTGTGTGCGAGCGACGACGTTTTCGCCATGAAAAGTGAATGATGATCGTTACTTTATAGAAGTAAACGAACAACCGCATTGAAAATTGAAAGCAGGCGCGATTAAATCATTTCTGTTCCTTATAAGGCCCTACTGCGCTTTTTGTGACGACACGGGCCGGTACGGCGTACCAGCTAGATAGCCTTAAAACTAGTTTATAACTTTCTCGCATTATTGCATTCAAAATGTGAAAGTCCCACGCAGTGGCGGCTCTAGGATTTGGCAAGTGGGGGGGGCCGTTGGGGTGGCAACTTCTAATCATAGGGGCCAACCATTTGTTGTTTAATGTGTGTAGCATTAAGTATAGGGTCCCAACTGGGGGTCACTGGGGGGCCAGACACTCAATAGGGGGCACGGGCCCTCTGACCCCCCCGGTGGAGCCGCCACTGGTCCCACGCTTTAAAATGTATCTATTGCTATCTCTCTTTTCGTTCGATTTTGATACACCTTTAAAATATATGGATCAAACGATGCCGTATCGGCTTCTATTATGATCGACGCATCATTAGCGTCGGCACGGGGGGCGGCAAATGGGAGCAATCCCCCCCTCAACCTGACCCCAAGCCACCTATAAGATTTGCGCAAATCCGGTGAGAAAGTTTTTTGTGGAGGGTGTATGGGGTGGGGGTAAGAAATCTGACACGCCAACCCCGTTTGCCCCCCCCCCAACCCAAAATTCCTGGCGACGCCACTGCGACGCATAGAATTTTACATTAACGCCCACGTGATATTCGTACCGCCGGAAATTATTTTTACAAAATGCACTGCTTAGCGTCTTAGACAGACGTTTCATATGTTACACGACAATAATTGCAAAATGTGTGGGTGTTCTGGTAGGTTTAACCCCTTAACTGGGGATTCCGGATATATCCGTCCATTTTACATTGAGTTAAAGTTAAATACACGGTTAAGGGGTTAAATTAAACGATTTTCGATATTTTAGCGTCAATCAGACAGGCAGGAAAGAAGTGTTCGTTTGAAATCCGTCCATTAGTCTGGGCCTACACGAGGTTGTATTCTCGAAGATTCAGTTGCAGGATTGTGTCTTTGACGGCGGCGAACACGAAACGAATGTTTTCAGTGTCTGCGTGAAAGACAAATATTCAAACGACGGAAATCATTCGAATTTTTCAGGCAGACAGAAAATTTCTCTTTTATTCACTATCAGCAGTGGCGTAGCCATGAATTTGATTTGGGAAGGTATAAATATTTTGGGTGGGTGGGTATAAATCTTAACTATAAACCACATAAACCACATATAACCACATGTAAATCACATAAAAAACTTTAAGGTAGACTGATTGGGGAGTGGTATATATACCGATATACCCCCCCGGCGCTACGCCCCTGACTATTAGGCATTTACTAGCATTTACAGTTGTTTGTCCAAAATATTATTGTCGTCAAATGTAGGCCTAAACATTATTGTCGACCACTCGGCAGCGCCCATAGAAAATTTTCCAGGAGGGGCAAAACACAATGATCACGGCTACGCCGCATAAATTTTTCCAGGAGGGGCAATGCACATTTTAGCACAATGGTCACGGCTAATATTTTAGCAAAGTTTTCAAATTTCAATGTGAAATATTGTTATTGCATTTTCCGGGGGGGCAACTGCACCCTCTTGCCCTAATGCGCGGACGCCCATGCCACCCGGCAGTATTGTATAAGGCAGCGTTTGGACGATTCTCTCCAATTGGGTTATGGGTCTCTATTCGGAAAGTTAGATATGCCAACTGCACGTGTAAGAGTTATTGCTATATTCAGTGTCCTAGTTCGTCTTGTCCCATAGTCTACGCTTCCTTCTCCTCCTCTCCTTTCCCACCATCATTACACTGTTTTCTCGTGACTACCCCCTCTCACTTCCTCTGCCTTCATCACTCCCTTCACAATGGCATCTTATTGGGTCTGCTTAAGTTTACTTGTATAGGTTATAATCGGTACAAACAAACAGCTTGTATGACACTATATCAATATCACTATACCGGTGGCACAAGTGAAGTGAGAGTAGATGACTTTATCCGGATCAGGGTTCAATTCTACGAACATTTTGAGTATGAATTCTCTTGCAGAGATTGCGTCCTTCTGTGGACCTATCAAGAAAACAATTAAGCCAGCATGGACATGAACTTTGCTAATGACTAAAACATTTACAAACAAAATCGGGTAAGAAAACGGCAAAGCTTCCGTCATTTTTGACGGGCAAACAGCTAGTCATTCATAAGAAGTGAAACTCAAGGTGTAGTAGTCCAACTATTCAGATACATTAATAACCGTTTATAAATAAACATAGGCCTTCGAGTTTGTTTCGCTTTTCTGCGCAATTATGTAAGAGCTTTCGCTCTGTTAGAGATGAGATTAAGCAGGAAGAGGAGTAGTAGACTAATAATGGTCCTATAGGGCTTACCACTGAATTCTGGAAAATAGTCGACGACGTGTGAAAAGGCAATCTTCTCCTCTAGAATGTCCTTCTTGTTGAGGAAGAGGATAACGGAGGAGTTCTGAAACCACGGATAGGTGACGATGGTGCGAAACAGCGCCTTCGATTCCTCCAGACGATTCTGAAATCACAATTTCTCAAGTACGTCACCAGTGAACGTCACCAGCAAACGAATGCGTATTGAAATGCTGCTATACAGGGCTATTTCTAGGATTATCAATGTGGGGGGGGCGTGTCGGTCTCAAATTGGGGGATGTTGGAGGGTGTTAGAGGTGCATTTCAGGCTCGGATTGGAGAAAAATTGGGGGTGTCGGTCTCAAATGGGGGGGGCGGTGCTGCGAGTTGTTAGGGGGTGTAAAAACATCTCTGCAGTGCTATAGTCACTATACGCCCCCTCTCCCACTCGTTTGACTCAACTACACTACTTACTGGCTCATTACCCGTATCGATGACGACGACGATAATGATGATGACGATAGTGATGATGACGATAGTGATGATGACGATAATGATGACGACGATAATGATGATGATGATGATGATGCCTTCTAACTCTGAGCAACCTGTTAGACAGTAAACCAAGCTGTTTAGGAATTCGGTTAATGATCAATAAACTGGATGTGAAGTAGGTTAGTAGGAAATGAGACTGAAGTGGGAAGCAGAGTTTCTGACCGTCTGACCTCATTGTCCGACTCGACGAGCACCTGGTCGTACTCGCTGAGAGCGACTAGGAATATGATCGACGTCACGTTCTCGAAGCAATGAATCCACTTCCGTCTTTCTGACCTCTGACCGCCGACGTCCACCATTCTTGGTTTCCAGATATATCATTGCAAGCAGTAATTACGTGTACGCAGAAATATTTATAATCATCTAATCTCGTTAAAATTCAGACCTACAGTAGCTAGCATCAACATTTTTCGTTCAATGCTATAACCAGTGTTTATTCTAGCCACCTTGACATGGAGGGGTGGGTGGAATGTTTGCAGGGGGCAAGATTTGTCTCTCCACGCTTTGGGGGGGGGTTCCATCCCCTAAGCCAACATATACAAATTTTTGAGGGAAATTTTAAAACTTGGGGGGGGGGATTCCCCCTAAAACAGGGCTAGAATAAACACTGGCTATAACGCATCTTGAACACCAGTAGGCCCTTATTTGCACTTGGCGATTAAGCATCAATTTAATTAAGAGAAAAACCATGATTTGGCAATTTCTAGACGAGTATTAGCTTTGCGAGACAGTTTTTCTTATGTCTTTATTATTTTCGTTGCATTTAACGGCACATGCCTTTTGGAATATCAGCTACTGTAAGATTTACAGTATATTAGGCATTAACTTGCAATTGCCATAATGATACTGGTTAGTAGTAATACAATGGCTGGCAGTGCTCTATTTCGAACCCTGTAGATCGAAATTTAGAAAGATATTATTGATTAATTATTCTTGCAAAAGTTAAAGCAATGAAGATGGAACAAGAGGAAAATGTGGATTTTGCGGGAGAATTTCTTCAAATCAATTAGATGTTTGGATATCTAGGTCCTATAAACCCTGACTTACTAGCCATTACTATATGCATCGGAAACCTGGACCATAAAGAAGAGGGACAAAGACCGACTACTAGCCTTTGAAATGAAATGCTATAGAAGAATCTTGAACATCAGATGGCAACAGAAAATAAAGAACACAATGGTACGAGAAAGAATTAGGAATAAAACGAACATTGTGCAGATAATAATAAGGAGAAAAATGAACTTTTTTGGGCACATATGCAGGATGAAAGACAATAGACTGGTGAAGAAGATAATGCTGGGAACAATGGAGGGAGAAAATCGAAGAGGGAGACCAAGAAGAGAATGGCTGGATGACATCGAAGAATGGGGGAACGCGGAGCTGCAAACACTGATCAGAGCGACACAGGACCGAGAAAGATGGAAACAAATTGTGATTCAGGCTGCCGACACCTACGGGTACAGCACCCATGGAGCTGGATGATGATAAACCCTCTATTCAACAGGCCTTCAATTGGCTTCTCTCACACAGCGATTTAAATCTAAACCTTGTTTTTGATGTCTATAAGACCTGTTGTATAATGAACCAGATATCTTAATATGCGGCTCTTCCCTTGGTCGCCTTACTAGCCATTCCCCAAGATATTCAGGAGGACTTTCATTTAATTGATGTACCTCGTTCTCGTACAGTCAATGCATGGCGTTAGTGTGTAGTATGAAATGGCTAGAAGTGCTCTATTTAGAACCCTGTAGATCAAAATTGAGAAAGATATTATTGATTATTTTTGCAAAGTTTAAAGCAATGAAGAAGGAACAAGAGGAAAATGTGGATTTTGTTGGAGAATTTTTTCAATTTGATTAGATTTTTCGATATCAAAGCTGTATAAACCCTCTATTCAACAGGCCTTCAATTGGCTTCTCTCACACAGCGATTTAAATATAAACCTTGTTTTTGATGTCTATAAGACCTGTTGTATAATGAACCAGATATCTTAATACGCGGCTCTTCCCTTGATCGCCTTACTAGCCATTCCCCAAGATATTCAGGAGGACTTTCAATTAGTTGATGTCCCTTGTTCCCGTACAGTCAATGCATGGCGTTAGTGTGTAATATGAAATGGCTGGAAGTGCTCTATTTAGAACCCTGTAGATCGAAATTTAGAAAGATATTATTGATTATTCTTGCAAAGATTAAAGCAATGAAGAAGGAACAAGAGGAAAATGTGGATTTTGCGAGAGAATTTCTTCAAATCAATTAGATGTTTGGATATCTAAGTCCTATAAACCCTCTATTCAGCAGGTCTTCAATTGGCTTCTCTCAGACAGCGATTTAATTATTATTATTATTATTATTATTATTATTATTATTATTATTATTATTATTATTATTATTATTATTATTATTATTATTATTATTATTATTATTATTATTATTACTTGCCGGAAGATGACGCTGTCTAAGTCGAACGGATATTCTATGATTCCGGTCGTTGGCACACGGGCTCTGAGGATGTCTTGAAGGGACGGCAGGTAGTTGGGAGCCGCTATCTTGTCGATACTGTCAAGGTAGCTGAAATGTCAACGTCACGGTTATTAACATACCACCCGATAACTGGAAAACTCAACGCCTAACAAGACACGGGAAGTCAGTGGCGTAGCCAAGATTTTCCGAAGGGGTGGAGGGGAGGTTCGACCAGTCATTCTCGACTTCGAAATAAAATCCTGACAAGCAAAAAAGTAGAAAGTCGTCTCCTATTATTTTATTTTTCTTGCTTGGTTAAGTTAGTTATAACATAACTATACGTGTGAGCGGACAGCCCCTGTACAACTACTGTCTATTCATTTTTTGCTATCTTAAAACCGATTTTAGCGTCCCTCTAACCATAGAGCAAACCTCCCCTTGGCTACGCCACTACGGTAAGTCTATTTCGATGCTGCCACCGCTCTTTAGTCCAGAATAAAAGAATATACTTTAAATGATACATAACAACTTGAAAATGTCGCATTGTAACTGGCACAGTTAAGGTACTCCCTGGTGTCGAATAGAGACTAGATAACAACCCACGTTGGTCAATTCATGCTAAATTAATGCGCAGTTTTTCATTACAACCGATGCTGCCAGATAAAGAAGTTAAATTAATAAATTCTCGTGGTCACTACCTCTGATCCAAAATTTTAAAGGTGACTATCGTGCGCTATGGATGTAATATATATGCATGCCGACTACATATCCCCTAAAATTATTTTTAAAAAATTATTCTGCCCGGTCACTGACTATTTAGCGGAGTCCGTGAGCTGGTATTCTCGTCGCCGGTCGTAGCACTCCTGGATACCGACGTCTTCCCACAGACTGCGAATTGCACCGACGTATGGCTCGTCAAATGTCGCGACCAGTTCGTAATCTACGTCTCTGATTAATCTTGCGTTTTCCTGCATAAAGAAATGTGCGCGACTTTTCTTCAATCAGTCTAACAAATTGGTAACAATCAAACAATCACTCAGTCAGTCAGTCAACCAGACAATCATTTATAATCAGTCAGTCAGTCAGTCACAGTGGCGGTTCCACGTGGGGGGGATGAGTGGGGATGCATTACCCCACCGGACTTCCGGACTTACCTTTTTGCTTGTGAAACCTATTTTGGGGCAAAAGTCTGGTGAAACTACAGGGAAAACTGCGGATGACCTTTTCTTCTTCTTCTTTTGCTTGTCAACCTATTTTTCGCGGTAAAAGAGTAGTAAATATTAGAGATAAAATTCCCTTTTTGTCAGCCCCTTTGGGTAAACTTTATTGATTTGCCTTCTTCTATTTCCACCTCCCTCCATTAACTTCCTATGAATTCATTTCACGCCCCCCCCCCGCGCCAAGAAATCCTGGAACCGCCATCGGTCCGTCAGTTAATAAATTAATTATTTAATTATTGTAGTTGATCAAATTATTTAATAAATAACTTAATCAATCAATTGATATAGACAAGCGACCTCATTTGTCAGAGTTTTGTAGGAGATTTTGAGCGTTTCCATGGCGCGGATCATGGAGTTCATGGCCATGAAGATGTTCTGGTAGACGAGCTTTATGAAGCTTCTCTTGTCGTCGTCCGAATAACCGCTGCCGTGAATGATTCGCATCTGCTTGACGAACGTGCTCTTTCCAGACTCCCCGGTTCCTGAAGCAGAAGAACAGAGATTAAACTCTAAACCGTCTGCATTTAACCTTACGATCATGGACCTACCTGCCACACGCAGGCGCGGTTCTTTCAATCTAAACCCGTTCTATAGTAACTAACAGCTGTCGATGCCAAACAGGGGCGTAGCCAGGAATTTGATTTGGGGGTATAATGTGATTGGGGGCGGGCGGGCGGAGTATAAATCTTTAAAAACTTTGAAACTCCTAAAAAATACATTAAAAATTTTAAGGTAGCCTGATTTGGGGGTATATAGGCCTATACCGATATACCCCCGTCGCTACGCCCCTGACGCCAAATAAACATATGCTGGCTAATAGTAAACTATTTATTATGCATTGTGAGGCATGCAAATATTTATACATGTAGTCCCTAATTATGCGATAATGCGACTTTAGTGATTGTAGGCCTACAGTAGTAGGCCTAGAGTAGGGACAAGAGATCTTATGCATTTAGCCGTTGCAATAAGCTTATTTGGCAATTCGTGTAAATTTAGGCTTATGTTCCAGCATGTTTTCTTATTTGTCATCACCCGACAAACGTGCTTTTCCTTTTCGCCGCCATAATTTTTATCATTTCCCCTCTTCCTCATACTTCTCCTTCTCATCATCACCATTACTCCACTCCATCGGTTTTAATAGATAGTTTCCAGAGCTGATAAGCCTCTTCTTCCTCTTCCTTTTCTTCTTCTTCTTCTTCTTCATCCTTTTTCTTCTTTTTTCTACTACTACTACTACTACTACTACTACTACTACTACTACTACTACTACTACTACTACTACTACTACTACTATTATTATTATTATTATTATTATTATTGGCCAACATGAGATGCTTTTATTATTATAATCATGTACAAGTTATTTGTCGTTCGTCCAAAGTTGTCCTCATCGTTGTTGTTGTTGTTGTTGTTGTTGTTGTTGTTATCATGCTTGTATATTGTAATGTTGATTAATACGATTGTCATTTACTGATTTCACGTGAATATTCCCATTGCAGAGTTGACCCACGAAGCCGCAGTACACTCAGAGTGTGTCGCGCATCACTGCTAATGAGGACAACTCAGCGTTTTCCTACCATGGGTGAAAGGAGGGGACGCTGCTGCTGCTGCTGCTGATGATGATGATGGATCAATATGATCATACTGAACAACCGGTGAGCTTAACTTTGAAGCCCGGCCGATCGCGGCTTTTGATACGAATGAATGTTAACGGATAATTATCGACGCGCGCTAATACTTTGGCTTCGGTCCAGGCGTTGATGAGTTCGACCTTATGCAGAGCGTTAGCAGACTTATAATTATTATGATTAATTTATCGACTTTATGCTTCCAGTTTTCGATGACGTCCATTGCTGGCGATGCACCAAGACGCAGTCACACCGTATAGGACTATAGGTCAACCATAGACACAGTCCACGACAACTTTTTATCAGAGATTTTCTTGTTACAGTGCACATATGTCCCCCTGTTCAGCAAAAACTAACAGTGGCTGCCGACAACTTCGGAAGCCGCTTAATATAATGAAATGGCGTGGGATTTGGTTTTCGTCGCCCCCCTCCAAAAAAGTTCATTGTTTCGTGACAAAGTCCATTTTTTGCGCGAATAATCCGCACTCACCTGACTGCCGCCCCCGCCGCCGTTAACTTTCATCCGATTCCCGCCGCTACAGGTGAGCGCGGTCGCCTTGTTTCATGCTCCGCAGTCAGGTGAGATCTCAGGTGAGATCTCAGGTGAGAGGACACTCGTCGAGATCGTTGAACATGCATGGAGGAGATTTTCGAAGCAGACGGCAGAGAGAGGGAGAATCTCGCAGAATGCGTGTTTTTTGTAAAACTCTCTCGAGCTGGATGGATTTCCACTCTCTCTCTCTCTCTCTCTCTCTCTCTCTCTCTCTCTCTCTCTCTCTCTCTCTCTCTTTCTCTCTCTCTCTCTCTCTCTCTCTCTCACACACTTAGTGAAAATCTCTTAAGATTTGCTTAGAAGACGGTCACGAGCCAGTGAAGGCAGCTGACGCAGACTTGTCGAATATACTCAGTGTTCACAATGTTAATCTTGCTACGCATTAATGGGTGAAAGCAGTGCTTTTTAGGGAAAAGAAAGGTTCGCAAACGCATTTCCAGGGTCGTCGAGATTTTTCGTGCACGCCAAGTGTCAAAACGTGGTGATGAACTTTTCAAAAGAAATACCTGCTATAAAACCTATGATGGAAACTTGGGTCTGGGGTCCTGATGGATGGATCATGGAAGTGTGCGACCGTTGTATATCGGCTGAATAGGCAACGTAGAAATAATTCAATAATATTAGTCCTTTACATTATTACATAGGCCTAATAGGCCTATAGCATTTCCAACATCAGGCACTAGGCCTACAGAGTCGGACGGTTAATGTGACTAAAAGCGTACGTCATAACTAATTACCCTTCCGACCGAAATTGCCATTTTGATGGTTCGTTAGACCATTTGGCTCGAAAGAACGCGACAGTGCAAAGAATGGCTGTACTCCTTTGCGTGCAACAAAGCTCTATGCATCGGTCATCATCACCTTCATCATCATCATCATCATCATCATCATCATCGTCACCATCATCGTCGTCGTCATCACCATCATCGTCGTCGTCATCAGTTTCAATGAGTATAGATACCTGGCGACATGCAGGGCGAGCTAGTGAATTTGTAGGCCTACGACGTTAATCTCATTAAAGGTAAATTTGATGAGGATCGTGGTTTACGGTGTAATCAGCTCGCCATCGCTGCGTTTTCAGGGGGTACGCCCAGAAGCTATAGTCGAGGTGAACGACGGAGATTAGGCGATTTTTTTGCAGGGGGGGAGGGAGGGAGGGAAGGACGGGTGGATCTGCAGAGCAAAGGGCGTGGTCGGTCGATCGATCGAATTCAATCGCTGCAAACACGTGCTTTCATCCGGGTTAACGGTGTCGCTTTAGGATGAACGGACGGACTCAGAGACGACGGAAGGACGAGTGTATCTATGGTCCGAGATTAATATAGACGTGTGCTTAGCTATATGGACGAATGACACAATGCAGGCAGATAGACTGATCTATGCAGCGGTTGGGACTTGCGTATTTTTTCACTGTCGCCGAATATAGACGACTTCCACTACCGTCGTTTGATACTATAGTACAGTGAAACCCGCTTAATTGCATAGGTGCCGTGCGAGTCTTGCTTATGCGATTAACAGGTCTATGCGAATAACCGGGACGTCTGATACACAAAACATTGGTTCGGGTTTTTATGTTGTTATGCGATTATGCGGGTTATGCAATTAAGCGGTATGCGATTAAGTGGGATCCACTGTATTCGACTTTTGTCATGGGCGATGCGCATCAACTATATCGTCAGAATCAAAACCATCGAACGACCGGCGCTACCTCTTCTAAACGCACACTACCTGTTCAGAGTTAGACTCGGGAATATTCCCTTTTTTTCTTGTGAGACTTTTTCAGCAGGAACCGTCTTACGAGAATTTACCGACCTCCCCCCCCCCATAAGCGGATTTTATTAAAGGCTAGGGTAGGCTTAAGCCCGGCCAATTAATTCCACCAAAACAAAAAATGTTCTTCCATCAACACCAGGTCTGTCTGCTTGCATATATATATATATATATATATATATATATATATATATATATATATATATATATATATATATATATATATATATATGAACATGTCGAAAGCTTTGAGGCCGATTTTTATTACAGGTCTAGTAGTTTTTTTCTTCGCCGCTTTCAAGATTAAAAATGTTTTCTATCGGAATGCGTTCGCGGCTTTCGAGTGATTGTTGCGAATGGAAACTTCTATTTTCGCCAGCCCTCTGTCACGAATGCTCACTAAACCTTTAAAATTACGCACGTCATATGCTATTATCGACTATGTTTTAACAGCCCAAATTGTTAGTGAGTATATAGAACTAGAATGTGCCGTCCAAACGCATTCATGCAACGCTTTTGTGACTTAGCACACTATAGTCTAGTTTCTTGTTCACACAGAAAAATTGGACGCTGGAGAGAACATGACTAAATTGAGAGAATTTTGAATGCATTACCAGGCCCGAGGAGATGGGGGGGGGGGGCGGGTGCAGCCGGTACATTGTTCCGGGGCCCATGGAGCTCAAAGGGGCCCGGGTCCTGTGATGATGATGATGTACCAACAATTAATGCCATAAAAAGACCGACAAGCAAAAAGTAGGCATCAACAATTTTTCACACTTTTTCACACTTGTATACTTGTACGCAGTGGCGTCGCCAGGAATTTTTGGTTGGGGGGGGGCAAAAGGGGTCTGGCGTGTCAGATTCCTTACCCCCTACCCCCTCACAAAAAACTTTCTCACCGGATTTGCGCGAATCTGGTAGGTGGTCTGGGGGAGGTTGGGGGGGGGGCAGTTGCCCCCATTTGCCCCCCCGTGGCGACGCTAATGCTTGTACGTGCCTGTAACGAAGACCTGAAATTCTGCTTTGAAAAGACCGACAAGCAAAACAGATCATCAACTTTCTCACACACTTGTCGGGTCAGGGGCCCGCGACTATTTTTTGCACCGGGGCCCGGAAATTCTCTCGGCGGCCCTGTGTGCATTATACTAACTGACAAAATACAGACTCTGCTCGGGTTTTGCCGACTTACAATCAATCAATCAATTAATCAATCAACTTCTATAGCGCCACTATCATAATGCCCAGGGCATCAGCCGATAGCAGACTTACCGAGCAGAAGCAGCTTCAGTTCCTTCTTGGAGTCCCTCTTGTCCTTGCGCAGCTGTTTCTCGATTTCCTGGTTAATGCGCTTCTGTTCCTGCGCCTCCTGGCTTAGGCAACAGCCGGCCATGATTATTATCGCTTCAAAGCAGCGGACCCCGAGCGTCGCAAAGTCCGTCTGCCGTCTTCGTCTCCTCTTCAAGTTCCGGCGTTATCCTGCTCCATCAACCGATATCGACGACGACGACGACGACGACCAGTCTCCCGGACCAGATCCAGGTGTATACGATCGCCGTCGCTCGCCAAGCGGACCCGATCTCTAACCACACTCGCCGCGCGGTAAACCACACGTCCGCGGCCAAAAGCTGGGTGTGGCCCGGGGACAACCCTCCTCCTCCTCCTCTTCCAACGCCGCCGTCCCACCGCAAGGGCTTCCCGGGACAGACGCAGCGGCCCAGTCGATAACGCCCTGCGACATGATGTCATCAGCGCGTTGTCGTTCGAACGCCTGTAGCGAGATTAATATATGGGGCCTACTGCATGTCCAAATAACGTCGCTTGATTATTATTATTATTATTGTTATTATTATTACAGGTGATCGGTAACGATATAATGTGGCACATAGGCGGGCGACAGACAGTCAAGAGCGAGGCTCGTTCTAGGCAGTCGGAGCTCACGAGGGCCAGGGGCGTAGCCAGGAATATGATTTGGGAGGGTATAAATGTTTGGGAGGGGGTATAAACCTTCACTATAAACCATATAAACTACATATAAATCACATAAAAACACTAAGGTAGACTGACTTGGGGGTACATATATACCGATATACCCTCCCCCGTCGCTACGCCCCTGTCGAGGGCATCTGAGCGCTCGCTGGTCTGGTCGTCGGTTACTTTGCACAAAATATTACGCTACTAAGTAAAGGCTGTTGGGCGTAAAAAATGCACACACGTCCGATCTTTCTGGTGTAAGAAATAATTGCTGTAGATTTTTTTCCACTGCCTGCAGTTGCGTCGTTCGCATTTTATTCTTTCAAATTTGGACGGATTTTCGTTCTGTTTCTGTTGGCAATTCCGCATTAGTCAGCCTCACTACGTAGCACTTTGGCACTGATCACTCGATCGTTTGCATGCTAGACCTACCTTTGTGCATTAAAACTGGTGCATTTTATTATTCAGTGGCGTAGCCAGAATTTCCGGAAGGAGGGGGGAGGTTGGTTTTGATCGTAACCAACTTTTGTCGGCAGCCAGCCAAGGGTGGGTTTGACTCCCCAAAACCGCGTCCGAAAATTAAAAAATGTACGGAAACACATAAAAATTTTGTCGTCGCCAGCCAAGGGGGTTTAACCCCGTGGCTACACCACTGTTTATTATTATTGTCGAATAAAATGTATGGGTTTGCCATGATTGTTTCTTTAGCGCATTTATTTTCGCGTGATGACAATTGTGCGATTAATCCGTCAAAGAATCGATTTCCGTGAGACATCGGCGCGTCAACAGGGAAGGGAATACATACAGTATCAGATTTTTGCCAAATGAGTGACACACGTCGCCGTACTGTGGCTTCAAAGCAGAATTCCAATTCGCCTAATAAGAAAGGCTTCGCTTCGTTTACCATTTGCATATAACCATTGGTCGTTCGTTAAAAGCACCGTAAATCGGTGACTGTTGGAAGAGCATTGTTTCTCTTATTTCACTGCACGTCGACTTCCTACGTCAACGTGACAACACGAACGTAGGCCTAACTTGAAAAAGTTTCCACGCCTAACAATAATTTCACTTCAAACAGCAACAAAGTGATCGCGTTTGCTTTGATTCGACGTATTTTCTGAATTGTTTAAAAACAGCTGAAAATATTTTCCCGGCTGGCGCGTGCTACCTGAAAACCGTTTTTATCTGCTGATGGGGCCGGGTGACTCGCAGGGGCGTAACTAGGAATTTGATCGGGGGGGATAATGTGATTTGGGTGGTATAAATCTTTAGAAACTTTTAAAATCCTAAAAACACAAAAACTTTAAGGTAGACTGATTGGAGGGGTATATACCGATATACCCCTCCGTCGCTACGCCCCTGGTGACTCGGTTTTGTGACATTTAATCCTTTAGACACTTAATCACACGACAATTATTAATCACATGACAGTTATTCACATGGACATTAAATTAATCACGAGACATAATAATCATTATAATCACCAGCTACTTAATCACAGACAGAATCTTTAAACAAGGATAGCGGGCGTCGCTCACTGCATCCTCAAATCTAAATAGATAATTATGCAGTAGAAAGTGAAGAAAGTAGACAAACAGTAGAACGTGTTGTCGGTAATTACTGGACGTTGTTTACATGATCAATCAGTCAAATTCGCTGCTAGCCGAGCACTAGCATCCCTCGATGACCGGCAGCCTACGTGGTCGGCCAAGACTGACCGCATTAGGCTTAATATTATTGTCAAGTTTCGCTTTGTCGAGTGACACGACACAATAATCTAATACTGCAGGGTGATTAGAGCGTCAAAAAAATTAATGCTGATTCGTGTCCGTCGTTTTCTGGAGGACGCGTCTATAAAAAACCCTACAGAACTCATTTTAGGCTCCCCGCAGACAAGAATTATTATACGAAGGCAGCGTAAAAATATTAATTTTGAAATCCTAAACTCATCATATAGGAAACGCCATGGAAAATTAGACTTCTCGTTAGGTCTAAAACGGAGACTCGCATCCTATACAGGATCAATAGGTTCTTAATTAAGGCAAGCGTAGGCCTACAGTAATTAGATGAGCGTAAATAAACATTCAAAAAGTTACGTCGTTGATTTTATTAAGACAAAAAGAGTGCGCCAGTGAACGATTGAGTGCGAAAAAGCTTGGCTCATTGAGAACGATTTCACAAGCTCCTGACCAGGGTTGTTTCTAGGATTACCAATTGGGGGGGGGGGGTGTCGGTGAATTATGGCGGTCCCCTGCCAAAAGAGTCGGACAAGCAAAAAAACGTCACCCCATAGCTGAAATTGGGGGTGTCGCTATCAAATGGGGAGGGTTAGGGGTGTAAAATATCTCTGCAGTGACAGATGTACGGCAAAGCTGAAAGAACGGCGAGACTCGAGGATGACGTTGGATTC
The DNA here is from genome assembly GCA_018105865.1 of Metaphire vulgaris. Lineage (NCBI taxonomy): Eukaryota > Metazoa > Annelida > Clitellata > Crassiclitellata > Megascolecidae > Metaphire > Metaphire vulgaris. The sequence continues at coordinate 1,796,193 of CM030847.1, read as the reverse complement.
AATCCAGTTGGCCACTTGGATTACTCTATCCGGAACGGTAATGATGATGATGATGATGACGACGACGACGACTATGAGACGAGTCTTTCGGAGTGGCACTCCTTGATGTTGCTGCCTTCGTTTGCATCCGCGATCAGCTCCACCTGGTGGTCCGTTGCCAAGGTGACGTTCGCAATGCAGCCGACGAAGCCTGACGAGTACTTGTGCAGAGTACCGTGAACGATGTCGTCCATACCTCCTGGCCATCAAGTACACCAGTATGGCTTACAGAGCGCCAGCCATCGACTGCCAATTAATTATATAATCTTTATCAATATACGCTGTATAAGTGCAGCATGAACGCTTCTGATCGATTCATATGGAGAGGCGCTATATAAATATTCTGCTGCATTACATCACGTTATAATAAAGGAAAGGATATAGGATAATGCAATTCGACTACTGGGCTATTATCAAATAAACGCGTATAATAGGGTCATCTGCACAATTCTAGGCAATGCGCATGTAGCCATAAACGATCGATGTGGAAGGGACCTTGATGTAGTGGTTATTCTAGTCACCTCACCTAGACATCGGGGAAGTTTAAAATTATTGGTGGTTAAAGACATTGGAGAGGACATACTACTTGCCGAAATGTCAAAATTAGGAGGGGAATTCAAATGTTGGGTGGGTGGGACCGTGAGGAGGGGGAATTTCCCCAGAGAAGGCCTAGAATAAACACTGCCTTGATGCTTCTGAGGTTTCTTACGTTACTCTACAGTAGGCCATGGACTACTAGATTACCTGGACGGCCAACTGAAAAAGGTGCCTTACATCGGGGGGCTGGATAAATGCAGCCGAGACTCCCCCGCCGATGACTAAATCGTTCAGTGAGGCACCCGCTTAATTACAGTACACATTCAGCCGAGACTCCCCCGCCGTACGCAAAATTTCCTAAACACGTGACCCCTCCGAGCGTAGAGTCTACAAAGAAGTAGTCTACGAGAGAAGAGCGTCATACGTTCATCAGAATCTTGTTGAGTGCGAAGCGATAGAACCGATTAAGGTACGTCCTGCTAATTGATACTTATAACTTCACATACAGAATTTAGAGTTCTGATGGACATTTTCTCACCGGTAACTCGATTAACGCCCCCAGTACATTATTTATTCAGTAGGCCCCTACTGTTTAATTATTGTTTTAGGCAAGCATCTTGGAATACTTCTTATGTCGTTTATTTAACTCTTTTGAGGCGTATTACTTCAACACTATGACTTTGACTTTGACGTCGACTCTTGTCGACATCCTTCTCAAAAGAGTTAAATTGGTTTACCATTGCTTTTTCCAGCATTAAAGTTTTAATATTGAAGTAAATTTAGGATATTTGATATTTATGCATCCTAATTGCTCTGAAGTTCTTGTTGAAAGATTTTGTAAATGCTATGTAGGCTAGAACTTCACTCCGTGACCATAAGATATGTTAAGAATTATGGCCTACTTACATATATCATTATATTTTGATAATGGAAATATTACAGTATTTATCTATTTTGTTGTCACTTTAGGCGTAGTTGTTCTCAATCCAAAGATGTCTCACAAGGCACTAGTAGGCCTCCAAGCAGATGCTGGTAAGATTAGACGATTCTGAGATTTTTGGTACTTGGTACTTAGTTCTTTTGATTATTCTCAGTAAATAATATTATGCTGCATAGCTCAAGGATTAATATTGGGCAGTGTGACTAAAGCTGTATTTCTCAACTGGTGTGCCACGGCACACCGTGGCACATCCGTTGAGAAAAAAACTTCAACGGTGCATCTGATAATGACAATAATATCAGGTGTACCGTTGAAGTTTTTGTGGAAATATTACAGAGAATGATATTGGCAGACGTGTGAATGGCTAGCACTTTTGATTTCCCTACCATATCCCACGGGGTACCCCTACCCCTAGCCCTATGGGTACCACTACCCCTAGGGGTACCCCTACCCCTAGTCATACCCCTAGGGGTACCCATTCTCCTATCCCTAGGGGTACCCGTATCCTTAAGTTTATTCGAATACCTCTGGACAGAATGTTACTAAATTATAAGAAGTGTCAATGTTCAAAATTTCATGCTTTTATCCACAAAATGAACAATCATACGGCTTATCAACTGTACTATTGGTTGACTTGTCTGCTACGAACGTTTCTGTTGCGTAAGGCTGCTTTCTATAGGATTTGTCACCGTATTCGTCAAGGTGGCAAATTCCTTCATTCCACCAAAAACGGACTTTCAAATCGTCATCCTACGTTCGTCATTGGCATGCCGACACGATGTCAAAGTGTCTTTTGGCCTTGGCTTTGTTACAGTGCTATTGTGCCGCCTGGGCACAAGTTCCTAGGGGAGATCGGTGATAGCGCGTACAGTAGGCGGAGCAGTGATCATGGCTGATGATGAGCTGCTGCGGGAGAAGGGGGAGGCGCGCGGCCGACGGAGGGAAGACCAAGCGTCTATAAAAGGGAGGGACAGAAGTAAGGGGGGGCTTTTTTGGTTGCTTTCTTTCGGCGGAGATTTTCGATGGGGAAAAGGGAAAGAAAAGAACCAAGGTCTCTCGGCGGAATTGGGGAACAGAATCTCGGCGAAGGGGCTAGCCGGCCCCAATTGGTAGGATTCATCATCATCATCAGTGTTTCTGTCTCTCGACAGGTCCAGGTATCCAGTTATTCCATGGTAGGATTAACTTTGCTAAATCTTATAGACTGCTAATGTTGTGATTGTATGCCGAATTATCTTACAAATAATCATATAATCGTTAAAGAGTTGTGAAAGACTTATTAGGCGGACATTATAGACTTTATATACTGATCGATGCATAAGTGTATGATTGACTGCGCATTTGATGATAATAATTGTTTATAAAGAATGACTGTCTTGTGCATTATCACCGTCTCTATCTGACCTATCCTCAGCCTGACCGTAAGGCCGTACGAACCAATCTGAACCCGCTTACAGACAGGTTAAAGGGGAAGACCGACCCAAACCGAGCGCGGGCATAGTGTCGGGAAAAGATAGCGCCCCCTAGCAGAAAGAGAAGCAAGTAGAGGGGGCGTTATACTATATATATAAATCTCGGATAATAATAAAACAATGTTTTGCTCAGCGGCTTGTCGAGGTTCTTCAGCACCAACAGTGTTAGAGAGTCAAATTTTTAGATTCTTTAAGCTAGCCATATACTAGCCATAATTGATCAAGCTACAAGGTGATTTCTGTTTAAGGTTCTGTAAACTTCTAATGTGTCTCAAAATGTGTCCATGAGCTTACTGTGATTGTGAAGTTGAAATTCTTTACATAAATAGAATGTTATATTCAAAAAAACTTTTTCAGGTGTTTTAAGAATTTGTGTTAGATTAGCACAGCATTTTTTGAAAACTTTTAATAGTATTTTAACCCTTAAACTGCCAGATACTTTGTAACTATATGCAATGTAGCCGGATATACTCAGTTCTTTGTTTAAGAGTTAATTATATATGTCTCTGTGGCTGATAATACTGTGCAAACATAAATTTCATAGATGAGTGAGAAACAAAATGTGAACCACATTGGCACAATGAAATGTTTGTACATTAAAATCTAGAACTTCACAATATTCAGCTTGGACTTGGTTATTTGCATTTAGATAACAGTAAGCTTTCAGTTATTCGATTTTTATTCAGGTATTGTTGTTGTTTATTCATTATAGTGTGGAAATTATTGACCTGGATAAAATATTGCAACATCTCAAGACAGAGAAGAATATTATCAGTTATCTTTTAGTAGAAAATAAAACTTTGAAAGATCAGATGGACAAACTGTAAGATGAATCTGAACTAAAATTGGCAGATATGGAGGTATTGACTTTGTTATTTTGGCTTATAGTGTGGATGTCATTGACATAGATAAACTATTACAACATCTGAAGACAGAGAAGAGGATTATCAGTTTTCTTTTAGTTGAAAACAAAACTTTGAAAGATCAGGCAGGGTGTTTTTTAACATGTTGACTACGGGGGCCGCGGCCCCCAGTAGTTTTCCTGGCCCCCGCAGTAATTATGGTGGCCCCCCTTTCATAAAAAGGCCCCCCTAGAGGTTATTCCTAGTTTTTCGCCTTTGGGCGTTGGGCAGTCTTTTAAGACATGGTTTCCCAAACTGTGGGTCGCAAGTCGCAACCCAAAAGTGGGTCACGAAGCTTTGGCAAGTAGCCAAATTCCCTCGGATTTTTAACGGATACATAGCATTTGACCACAGTTGGGCTATAACCAGCGGTCGTATGACTCGTATCTCACTCATCACTCGCTCACTGCTGCAGATAGCCAACTAGGCAACTACGGTCGTTGTGGCCTTGTGGGTGCCAAGTTAGTCTGCGGATTAACCGAGGATACCTGATCTCTCTGGTAGAGGGGAGATGTGAGCAGTGGGTGTGGCCCGTTTCAAAAATCTAGTCATTACTTGCCCCACACCGGCCAACGCAAGGCCAGTGTCAACCGGTAATGATCTTCGCGTTACTCCATTGGAATGATGATTGGCGATTGCCGGGGGCTTAAAATCCAGTATCTACCGCGCCTCTGCTAGAACGGGGGTGGGGACCAGGTGAGGGTAGCTGGTAGGCATGATGGGCAGAGGATATCTGAGGCGTGTTTATCCATTTGCCGCTTTTTGTGCAAGTATGTTGTATCTGAATAGTGATCGAGTGCACTAATATCGTTTGCTTCTTCTATACAAAAAGCTTTATTTAAATTTCAGGATTTTTGTGAAAATACGGTGTAAATATGGATAAATTTCTTAAGCGAAAACGTGAAACTTTAGCAAGTGTGAATGAACATAGTTCAGTTGGACGACGATGCCAGTGCATCTCTTGTTAATAGACCTTCGAGTGCGAAGAAGACATGCAAGGTGCAAGGTGAAGCGTAAATATAATGGTGTTAGTCACGTTTTCTCTGCTGTTCATTCAATTGCTCTCTATGTGCCAATTGTGATAGCTATCGATATATATGTATCTTGGCCCTGATTTATGAACCAGTCTTTATTAGGCAAATGCTTTAATTTTATACAGTGGGTCGCGAGCTGGCCAAGAGATTTTAAAGTCGGTCCCGATTCCCGAGCCAGGAAAGTTTCGGAATCAATGTTTTAAGAGAAGCAGCGTCTTTGGATTGGAACTGACGCACACACTCCCGCTCGAGCGCACAGCCGCACACTGCAGTGTAGATAAAGCTATTAGACTGTGATGCAAGGACAGAAAGGAAACCGGAAGCTGCAGGAGGTGGTTTCTCAGACGTATGCAAAAAATTCATGAACAGAAAAAATAACTAATGAGAAAGTATTAAAAGCCTTTGGTGTAAAAAGAAAATTGCTACAAACCATAAGAAAGCGACAGTTGGAATTTTTCGGACATCTAATTAGAAAGGAAGGATTGGAAAACCTAGTAATAACAGTGAAAAGAGGGTAAAAGCGGTTCGCCCCCCGCTGCCCCCTTGCTACTTCACTGGAGCTCAGTAGTCTGGATTGTTACTAACGGAAAATGAATGTACGTCATAAGTTGAGTTGAAATAAACAAATTTCAATCAATCAATTAATAGCCTAGGCTAAAATCGGGAAGTGCCAAAATTAGTTTTCGTCCGGAATTTTAAAAGTTTTTCATCGGCCCCCCTAGTAGTTTTTCCTTAAAAAACACCTTGAGATCAGGTGCACGAACTGAAAGAACAGTATGAACTGAAATTGGCAGACATGGAGGTATCGACTTTGTTATTTTGGCTTGCCATAATCTTAATATTTATGATATCTGGGACCCATAAGATTATAACAATTATTGTGTGCAGGCTTCCCCAATAAAACCCAAATCTATGCCTATATATTAACCCTTTAAAAGGGGAATTAAATTTTACAAGACGTTACCAATCGGGGTAATTAATCCTTGAGAAGGTTATTAACTTGAGTTAATAACCTTCTCAATATAATAACCTTCTCAATAACCCCTATATGAAACTTTATGAAACTAAAGTTTGATATAGGGCGATAGTTGGACTTTTTAGACTCATTGAGGCTACCTGTGTAAGCCCAGACTTAACTAGTGTCAATTCTGCATGGCAGATGGGTAGCTTTCTTTGAAAGTCCTACTGTATTACAAAGCAGCAGTAAAAGATGCAAAAAAGTCAATTTAGAGTCTTGCACAATGAGGACATCATGCTGTAAATCTGGAGTATAACAAAGGAAACTCCATCTATTTGGATACACATGCTTAGTGACAGAAGATAGAAAGATCAAAGATCTAATATTTGGAATAATGGAGGGTGCCAATAGAAAAGGAAGACCACATAAGGAATGGTGTGATAATATTGAAGAATGTTGTGGAAGCAGTTTAAAGGATTTCGGTCACAGAGCAACGAACAGGAAAAAATGGCAGAACACTGGAGGGAGCAATAAATATATTATTATTATTATTATAAATGTCAATTTGTCAATTTGTATAGCGCTCTGTGCCTGGCGAAGGCCATAGTTAAGAGCGCTTTACAGAAGCCTCAGTATATTTTATTCTCTACACAATAACATCTACTATTTTCATTATTATGTCGGCTGCTTTCGATCTACCACCCCCTACCTCCCACTCGCCATTTTCTGTTTCATTGCTGGGATGCGACAGCTGGGGGCTGTGGAACGACCCTCGATCAACTACTAGAGGCACCGTCGGGTTTCTGAATCCGTTCCGTGGTGGCGCCACAGTCGTTTTTGGGGACCTGGAAAGAGAAAGAAAAGGCTCGGTCTTGTTGTGTAACTTGTGTTGACCACGGTAGGGTTAGGACGTGGAGCTGCGAGCTGCTGAATAAGTTCGATAGTCTAGAAGTCAGAACTTTGATTTGTATTTCGATTTGTATTTTTAACTATGTTCGACGAACGTGTTCGATTTAAGTGTAGACTTTTGTCTTACTCTCGGTGCTCGATTCTGTATCGTTTCCATAGGCGTCAATCCATAGGGGGTCCGGGGGGCCCGGGCCCCCCAATAATTTGGGTGGGGGCCCAGCACTTGTTGGGCCCCCCAATATTTCAATAGGTTAATCTACCAGTTAGCACATTTTCCACACTCAATACACGTTTTTCCTGCAATTTCTATTTTTTTAATTTCATATTTTCGGAATTTCGGTTCGGAGATGCCGATCCACAGGGGCTCTAATCCCTCCAGTGATTTAGATTTCGTGCATCAAATGTTCAGGATGTGTTGCCCCACTCCAACATCTGAAACAGTTTGCTCGATAGTCTGACACTTAGTGACTGGAGTACCGTGACTGCGTTTATCTAAATTGCCTGCAAAAGTGAACCTATTAAACCTGTTAATTATTCGACTGGGAGTCGGACGAATAAACAGCCGGACTGTAGAAACCTGGTCGCTGGTTGATTAACCCTACGTGGAACTGTCATGCTGCTTAACGGTCATCATGGGAACCATGTCAATATGTGAGGTTTGTGAGCCGAAACTACTAGATTTAGATAGTTGACGGTTGTACAACAGAATTGAAGCGTTAGTAACGTAGCGTAACTACGCATCATTCGTATGGGTTTATCGAAATAACGGGTGAAGGGACTTAGGGGAGGTAATGGAAACTGAGTGACTGCATTCAAGACATTTCTCTTGCATGAACTAGTCAATTGTTTAAACGTCTAATCCGAGTAGTCTAATCCGAGTAGTGAATAATAAAATGTCTCGTAAGCGACAATGTAATTTCCTGGATACATCATGGATGTCTAAATGTTCTAAAAGAAATGCTCCAGCTGCATCAAGTTCATCGGAGCCTACCGATTCCTCTGCTACATTAGTAGTTACTAATGAACAGACTGGTAGCGACCAGTCTGCGTCTAATGTCACTAGCAACGCAGATGACAAGTTCCCGTCAGCTCTTGCCGAAGAGCTCAAAACAGGACCGTTTCGCCCCAAGGATATTTCTCAATTGAATATCCCACAGCAGACCGTCAATGGGAAGACGCGTAGCCTTCAATCCTTGTGGTTCAACCGATATCCTTGGTTGCACTATTCCAATCACTTGCGATCGGTCCTGTGTTATTCATGTGCCCGAGCAACTGCTTTATCGTTGCTCAAGTTGAATACGAAGTCACAGAGCACCTTCATCTCAACTGGATTCGCAGGATGGAAGAAAGCCCTTGAAAAATTTGCAGAGCATGAAAAATCCGACTGTCATAGACTTGCAATTATGCAATTGCAACAGGCAACGGCACATCCAATCGACGCCCAGCTGTCAACACAGAAAGCGGCAGAACAGGCGGCATCACGGGAAGCTTTGCTGAAGCTGTTTTCGTAGATCCATTTTCTGGCATGACAGGGTCTTGCCCTGAGGGGTCACAATGAAGAAGAAGGAAATCTGTCTCAGCTTATGCAGCTCCGCTCAGAAGACGTAAGTGCCCTAAAACCATGGTTGTTACGTACGACAAATTTTTTAAGTCCTGAAAGTCAGAATGAAATTCTAGAAGTGTTAAGCGATAATGTGTTGCGCATTATTGCAAACAAAATAAACTCATCAATTCAGTTTGCCGTAGTAGTTGATGGCACTCAGGACTATAGTGGTGTTGAGCAGGAATCTATCTGCATCCGGTATGTTGATGAAGATTTGAATGTTTTCGAAACATGTGTCGGTCTGTTTACTCCACCTGATACGACTGGAAAAACTCTAGCTGAATGCATTAACGCTCTAACGCGTCTAATGCTACCTATGGACAATTTAAGAGCCCAAACCTATGATGGAGCAGCCAACATGGCCGGAAAGTTCAACGGATGCCAGAGTATCGTATTAAAAACTCATCCTCTCGCAATCTACTTTCATTGCTCTGCTCATTCAGCCAATCTAGCTGCTGAAAGCACCAGTGAAAGCCATTTGCTAATTCGAGATTCTTTGCAAGCTGTCAATGAGCTCGGTGTATTGTACAAACGATCGGGAAAATACAAACACATGTTTGACATTGCATCAAAAGCGTTTGAATCGCCTCTGACATTGAAACCTATATGTCCAACCAGGTGGCTTTGCCGAGTTCGTTCAGTGACTGCTGTTCTAAGTCAGTATGAAGCAGTACTGAGCAGTCTTGAGGAAATGAGTTTACACTCAAAAGGCGAAACAGCGACCAAAGCTGGAGGATTGCAAGAGACATTCAAAAGGCAAATACCATTCTTGGCCTTAAGATTAGTTTCGCGTTTTTGCACCGTTGGAGGAACTGAACAGATCATTACAAGATCCTTCAAACACAGTCAGTGCAATGATAGAGGCAGTTGAGACTGTGAAAATTCTGCTCACAAATTTACGTTCTGAACAGCAGTTTAATGAAATTTTTAACGAAGTTAATGCTATGGCTCACCAACTTGATATTGATCCTGTTAGTCTGCCACGCCAGCGTCGGCCACCATCCAGGTTCACAGGAGCACCAATACGCATCTTATTGCAAAAACAGTGGGCCTGAAATGTGCTTGTCGTGTGTAGAATGGTGTGATGACCGATGCGAGTCATCTGCTCAATTTCATTTCGGTTTACTGTTTTGAAACTACAACTTTTAACTCTAGCTTTTGTTTGATCTATAAGACTTGGAGTACACCGAAACAATTCAGAAACTGGCTCCATAGTTTTTTTACATGTAATCATACAAATTATGTAAGATGGTTACCAGTTCACATACGAGACATGCTAGCTTTGTCTCCTGTCACCCGGCAATTTTTTATGAGTTTATTTCAGGCAAATTCACAGTAAACAATCCAGGTAGAAAATTTTCATCAATTTACATAGATTATGCACATGAACAGTTAAATGTTTTGATAAAGGGTGATGGTGGTGCAGTTGGTTTAACAGAAAATGAAGCTGCACTCATTAGGTGGACAATCCATACGCTTTCACCTATTCCTACTGTGGCATGTACCTTGCATTGTGGTGTACATAGATTGTTCATGGGCGTCAGCAGAAATTTTTCCAGGGGGGTGCAAAACTGGGTCTTGTGATCTCGCTGCAGTGAACACATCAGTCATTTTCTTTGCAAACAATCCGACTTGGAAGCGAAAGCATTCATTCAAACGGCAATTGTTCTTGGAAGAACTGTGCATACAACTAATCGGACCAAAATTGGCGGTACGTGCAAACAATCCGGTTGGACTTCAGAACCACATTCGCTTAGAACTCAAACAGCTGGGTTATCCATGCCGCTAGCTTCCGAAACCGTTCCAGTAATGGTAACAAGACGCAATGCTGCCAAACAAAAGCAGTGCTATTACTGTCCGCACAACGAGGAAAGAAAAGTGAGAACAGTCTGCAGCCGCTGTAGCAAACATCTCTGTCCTGACCACTTGAAACGCGTTGAAGTCATTCATTGTTTGCAATGCAGCACTGCTGACACAGACAGTGAGTAATTAGGCTTATGTGCAACAGTGGCTAACAATATGGTGTTTTTTGTTACTAACAATTATCAATAGCTGTTGTAGTTTCTGTTCTGTTCTTGCACATTTAATGCACAGAAATTGACTGTTAGTTTATTCAAGAACCAGTTTTGGTTTAGTAATAGGCCTACAAGTTGTTTATGGTTTGTAACAGTAAAACTCTATAAATACACTTAATAGAAAAAACAAGACTTCAAAAAGCTGCACATTAACAATGCTACATGTATTTGCCTATCACACGTGTTTAGCTAATATGATCCATATTGCTTTCTTGCAGCAAATTACGCCTGCAAGCATGTATGTGCAGGGGTCCGGCTGGACCCCCCCGTTGGTGCTTTGAGTAACTTTTTTCCCTTGGTGTTTGATGGGTTAAACACCATTAACAGACACTGTTTAGAACCAATTTAAACTTGATGTAAACAATATGATAAGTGTGTTTGCAAACGAAAATGTTTTCACTGAAGCAAATGGCAGTGACTTGATTGTGTTGTGCTCAAATAAACTTGCTGACCCATTGGTGCTAATAACTGCTCAAACGGCTGATGAACTTGGTCTTACTCAGTTCAGAACATTCTTCAAAGAAAGGCTAACAGTTCCTTGTACTACCTCTGTTTTGGCCACAATTAAGAGACATAAGTTAGCACTTTTCTCATTTAGGCCAGTTGTGAGAAAAAAATCCTAATAGCTTGAGAATTAATTCACTTAAAACAGACTGTGAATTAATTTCTAGACTGTTCATTGCTTGTCAGGTGAAGTGGTGTCACTAGAGTGACTAGACAAATGAAACTTGACAATTAAGCCTAATGAGGTAAATCTTGGCCGACCACGAATACATCAGTACATCAGTAGTCGGCTAGCAACTAATATGATCGATTTATCATGTAAACAAAGTCCAGTAATTAAAGTGTCTAGTGTATATCTGCATCCAAGAGGATTGAGTGAGTGAAACCCGCTATCTCTGTTTAAAGATTCATCGGTCAGTAGGCCTACTCAGCAGGTGTACCAGATGAAAGGGGACGATGGCAAGATTGCTCGGATGCTAGCTATCGCAAGAAAAGATGTATAGAAGCCAGGTATGTACTAATGGAAGGAAATACATGTATACATGCAGTACAGATTTTTTGACGCCTTTAACTCTCACATCCAGCGGTCATTAGCAGGCTCAAGGGAGTAAGGATGCAGGATGCCGGATGCTGTATAAACAACTGCAGTAGACCAAAGTAAAATGTTTACATTGTAATCCAGTCAAACTGAAACTCAAGGGAGTCAAGGCACTGTGTTACTGTGTTATAATACATATCCGACAAGCGCCCCATCGACAGGGACTGGCAGACAGCTTTCAAAATACAGTAAGCGAGTTCAATATGTCAGTGTCTTTTTGTATCTCATTTGTAATCGATGGGATCGGAGCTTAAACCTCTATATAATCTGGATTTCTATTCAGGCCCAAGCGACGGGATTCGAGTCATTCGACTGTAACCGGTAAGAGAATATATCCAACAAAGATTCAGAATAGGCTCAAAAATCTGTGCAAAATTTAATATAAAATCTAGTATATAAGTATCGAAAATCATCGCCACTCTATTTCTGGTGACACATATATGCATGCTCTTTAATTAAATTTAGTTCTAACGCCGACCTGTGGAAATTTCATGGAATACTATTTATTACAACGGAAAAAAGTCTGACAAGCAAAAAAGGTCATCACCACCACATTATGACACTTGATGAACAAAAGAAAGGGGAAAAGGTCTCATCGCTGCAAAAATAATAACCTGAAATCAGAAGGATTATTCTTGAATCTCCGAAGAAAACATCCCAAAATGACCCGATCCCAGCTTTTCTGCTTAAAGAGTTAGTAGATGTCCTGCTAGTGTATATAACCACGATGATAAATACATCTCTGCAGCAAGCGCACCTACCAACTGCAGAAAAGGAGTCCATAATTCTGCCGCGATTGAAGAAGCAAAGTCTTGACCCAGGAGTCGCCTCCAACTACAGACCAATTTTTAACCTTACGTTTATCTCGAAGACCATTGAGCATGTAGTGGTGGGTCAAATTAAGTCGCATCTGTTGAGATACGATCTTCTTCCAAGAACTCAATCGGCATATCGTCAATATCACTCAACGGAAACGGCTCTATTGCGTATTCTCTCTGATGTATTCAATGCGGCGGACAAAGGGAAAGTGACTACACTGGTATTACTCGATTTGTCGGCCGCTTTCGATACAATGGACCATGGAATACTTCTGCAAAGATTAGAACAAAGGGTCGGGGTGCGGGGAGTTGCACTCGAATGGTTAAAATCCTACTTAACAGATAGGACTATGTGTGTGCACTATGGTGGATCAGTATCTGGTCTCAGGAAAGTTGCCTATGGAGTTCCGCAAGGATCAATCCTTGGACCTCTGTTGTTTGCTATCTTCGTTAGTGAGCTCGATGACATAGTAATGCCACACAAGCTCAATACGGACTACTATGCAGATGACATCCAACTGTATCTCAGCCACCATCCCACTGAAGTAAAGGATGCAGTGGAAGCACTGCAAGCCTGCATAAAAGACGTAGAAGGGTGGTTAAGCAGGAATAGGCTCAAACTCAATCCACAAAAACTGAACTAATCTGCCTAGGCATAGGAAACAGATAGATAAAGTAATACTGGATAAAATCAGTATTGATCGATTGAAATCTTCCGTTCTAAAGTTGTACGAAATCTAGGTGTTATGTTGGATGAAAATCTGACAATGGTTCAGCATGTCAACAAGGTTGTTGCAAGCAGTTTTTGAACTACGGAAATTGAGATCGATAATACCTACTTTGACACAAGAAGCGGCAAAGGTGTTAGTTCATGCACTTGTAAGTACAAGACTGGACTACTGTAATAGCTTGTTGGTACAAATCAGCAAAACACAAATTCAGCGCCTTCAGGTGGTGCAGAATGCTGCAGCCCGCCTTTTAACAGACACAAAGAGGAACCAGCATATCACACCGGTTCTACGCGAATTGCATTGGATTCCGATCAAGCAGAGACTGATTTTCAAGATCATTTCCATCGTCGATAGGTGTCTCCGAGGAGAGGCACCGGAATACCTTTCCTGTGAATGTAAGCAGTTGAGGTCGATGCACAGACCGTTCGGGCTCAGATCAGATAACACAAGAACTTTGGTCACTACTCGAACCAGCACAAAGATTGGCGATCATTCATTTAGGATGCTAGGGCCTTACTACTGGAATGCTCTCCCAGCGAAGCTACGAGACAATACCACCTCTCCAGACGTTTTCCTTTCAAGACTTAAAACATTATTCTTTGACCAATCAGCAGCGGCGCATCTGTGCTAAAGTGCACCTATTAATGAACTATCTAATCTAACCTAATTGTACTGTAGCAGGGCACTTACTATTACATCACATGGCCTATACCAGAGGTCGGCAACCTTTTGGACAGTAAGGGCCAAATTGCTATATGGCAGTGTCTGTCCGTGGAGAATAGAATGTAATTAAATAACTTTTTGATGGGCCCCAAACAAGTTTTAAAGGGTATGTCTTTAGAAAGTTTGTGCTGGAAAAAGTTTAAAAGTTTTCAAAAATATGCATATCAAGTGAAAAACATTAGTGATGACCTTGTTTTGCTTGCCAGACTTAGAAAAAGTGCTGAACTTTTTTTTACAAAAAAAGCTGGCTTTATTTTACAAAAAAAGCATTGACCATCTTCGTTGCTCGTCTTAACACTTTTTCTAAAACCTCTGTATCTTTTTTTCAAAAATGGATTCCATGCCTGAACACAGTATTTTAGATGAGGCTGTACTAATGTTTTATTTAGTGTTATGATTGTTTTGATTCACTATTTATTGATTCACTATTTTTCCTTTTCCCTTTTATAATTCCCAACATTTGGTTGCCTTTTTGCTGCCTACATACATTTTCGACAATGGATTCATACTTCTCTTACTTCCTATGTAGTGGTTAGAACTTTCCCCACAAAGCATATTCATTTCTATTATTAGATTTTGCTACAAGCATTACAGAACATTTATCAACATTAAAAAAGCATTTGCCAATCCACAGACCCCTGAAACAATTTCCATCAGCCTGTGAAATGTTAACACCGTCATCAAAGTCAATATTTCTGCAGATCTTTGTATCATGAACAAACTTGGAAATTTTGGATAGTAATCCTGAATATATATAATTTATATATATATATATATATATATATATATATATAAAATAGAAATCATGTTAGAAATGCAATGGCCCAAGCACTGAGATTTGAGGCACTCCACTAAAGACTCTTGCCCATCTCGAATGGACACCCTTTATGCCAACCTTCTGTCTTCTTCCCGTCAACCAATTTTGAATCTGATAAAATCTGATTAAATCTGAGAATATTCCCTATTCCCTAGTTGTCCACAGGAATACAAAGCAACACAGTGAACTGTCCACCAAGAAGGGACTTAACAGCAAATACCTGACATGACAGTCGCACACACTTATCGAAATATGCATACCAACAATAATAGACAAACAATAGGGCAGAAAGCAGAGATGTAGTACTTGGTACTTGTACTTGAGTACAAATTTTTAGTACTTGTACTTGTACTTGGAGGCCAGGTACTAGTACTTGAAGCATTGTGTACTTGCTACATCTCTGCCACTAAGCATTACACAGGCAGCTGCTAGGTTGCCGAAGAATTGTGTGTTCTTATCCATAGACTTTAATCTATGGTCTGTGACTCTTGTCTGCAGGTCAGACAGCGCATTGAAATTAAACACAGCCTAATAAATATTCTACAGCACAGGCAAACATGAACAAGAGCAACATGGCTGACGATGAAGCATCTGAGTGTAAATAAAGTAAAATCTCGTGGATTTCTATAGCGACTTGGAAAGCAGCACAACAGTAGCTGCTTATTCTTAGGCACTCAGCCTTTCTTAAAATAGCTATGCCTATGGGGAAGGTATATTATCAGCCAGGCAATAGTGTAAAGAGTGTAAAGTGCCTCGTGTGGTTAAATTTGCATTTACTTATTACAAATTCAGAAAAATAGTCTTAGTAATAAATGTAAATTTTGTACAAATAAAGTTATAACAGAAAATGCGGTACCAAGTCTAACTTCGTGAAACATTTGGAAGCACACTGACAGGTTGGCAGAGTTGTGGTAGCCTACTTGGTACTTGTACTTGTACTCGAGTTGTACTCGAGTACAAATTTTTAGCACTTCAGTATGGGATTGGGTATGACAGAAAGTACTGGTGAAAATGCTAATTTGTAAACATCCTGCTTCACAAACACTGACGAAATTGACAAGGTATTATATTACCCATATTTATCAACAGACAATGGTACACCATAATCACCATTATACAGGCCTGAGGAGAGGAGTGTAGCCGGAACATTGTTCCGGGGCCCATGGAGCTCAAAGGGGTCCGGGTCCGGTGATGATTAATGCCATAAAAAGACTGACAAGCAAAAAAGGTCATCAACACTTTTTCACACTTATACTTGTATGTACTTGCAACGAGGACCCTGGAATTATGCTTTGAAAAAGACTGAGAAGCAAAAAAAGTTCATCAACTTTTGTACATAGTTGTCAGGTCAGAGGCCCGTGGCTATTTTCTGCACCGGGGCCCGGAAATTCTCTCGGCGGCCCTGCCATTATAAACTACAAAACAATTAGCATCCTTCCATAAAAAGCAAAATTTCTGTCGTCAGTCCTAAGAAGGTCACGACTACTGCACGAGAGCCTAGATTCATTATGTCAACTTATCTGCAATTAAACTACTAAAACCTCGTCATTTTCCCAAAGAAACTGTGACGTCAAAAACTTTACTCAAAACGACAGTTGGCTTCATCAACAACAACAACAACCAAAGAGACTTGATACTTTACACGGCTCTCTGCCTGAAAGCTCACGAGTCACCACGCAATCAACCAGGCACCAAGTCGCAAACAGGCGCTCAAAGACTCAATCTGTAGCCAAATACTCTACTTACTTACTACCAAACTCCCAGCCCTTTAACTGACATTATTTGAGGACCAGCCATTGACTTCAATGGGACCAGTCAGAGCCTGTTCAACACAAAATTTAACTGTACCTATATTGATACTATTTTCATCGTTGTCATCATCATCATCATCACTTCCTCCTACATTATGATCAGCATTGTTGAGCTTATCATCAAGCATATCACACACCAACTTGATCGTCTCCTCGAGGGTGAGATCATCTCTAACAGCCTTACGAGGCACTTTGTAATGGCTCAAAAGGTTTTCCAACTGAGACCACTTACTCAAAATGGAATCCGAACCCAGAATCCAAGACAATCTACTGCCATGTTCCCGAACTCCATCAATATATACTACAACCTGCAAATTTGAATGAACCTTAACACAAGAAGCAATCGATGGTTTTTCTTCTAAGTCTATAAAGTATATAAACACAAATACTTATCTGAGATTTTCCACTGCCAGCCAATCACCAACTGATCTGACAACCGCTGTTCAAAGTTGTCTCCAATCGCAGAGAATTCCTCGATGCGATCAGCAGCCATCCAGTCTGCAAAGGCCTGTTAGGCTCGCAGTTCCTGGCGGTGGCACCGAGCAGCTGGGTCAGTTCTTTGTGGCGGAGCTGATGCAGACAAGTAGGCAGGAATATTTGGAAATATCGAAGGGAAGGCATCATCGGTTAGTTTTGGGCGCCCTCTCTTAATTCGAATATCTCCAAAAACGTCCTCAGTGACCACAAATCGATTCTCGAAATGTTTCACACAGATCACTGTACGCTTTGTCACAGTCAGATTATCTCTAGGAATTTTTCTAATCCACAGCTGTCGACGTTCAGGGTCTGTCAGAAATTGGAAAACAGAAACATAGGCTCCTGAATTCTCGTAATTCCCACGACAACCTGGCGCACAACATCTGTCCGGCATTTCTAAAAAGCAAAAAAACTTGATATAACAAGACCTGTTTCTACCTTAAACCAAAACAGTGGAGGCTCCACCAGGGGCCGAGGGGCCCGTGCCCCCCTATTGGGTGCTTGACCCCCAGGGGCCCCCTATACTTAGTACTACATACCTAACAACAAATGGTTGACCACCACGATTAGAAGTTGCCACCCACCCCAACCCCCTGCCAAATCCTGGCGCCGCCACTGAACCCAAATAGTTATGCATCATCATCGTCGCAGTTATTGTCGTTGTCGCCATCATCATCATCATCATCGTCGTCGTCGTTGTTTTCGACAGAAAACCGCGGAACATGTTGCATAAACAAAGGAGATTTTTACCGCAAGGGCTTGTACTAGAACAAAGGATTTCTCAAAACCTCGTTAAATCTTGTAAAATTATTTTCAAAACATTCTTACCTGAAGTTGACACAGATGTCGTTCGATATCGCTCGATGTAACACGATTTCGTATATCGCAAGAAATCCGGAAAATGTGTTGGAAAATGTTAACAATTCGCAGATATTCAACCTCTCGCATGAAGCCCGATTCAAAGGACGAAAATCACTCCCCCGAGTCCCCCGCATCCGGCTGTACTATGGCCTTAATGGCTAATGTAGACCACTGAGACCAGCCTTGGTGTGTCTCGGGGTCAACCCTCCTCCTCCTCCTCCTCCTCGTCCTCCTCCTCCTCCTCTTCCAACGCCGCCGTCCCACCGCAAGGGCTTCCTGGCACAGACGCAGGGTCACGCAGCGGCCCAGTCGATAACGCCCTGCGACATGATGTCAGCGCGTTGTCGTTATGCTGGGCCTCGACTCAGACTGATTGTACGCACATTTTCAAGCGATCGCGGTTGTACAAAGCGTGCACGGTTTCGCCATTCTCATAAATGTTCCCTTCATGCAGAAACGAGGCCACGCCTATATACGTTGATATAGCGCACTTAAAAAGAAAATGGCAGACGAGGAATTAGCTGTTTTCTTCCAAATGACGATGATGGCTGTACTAACATTAGTGCACGCGTTAAACAATAGAAAAGGGACGAAAAGAAGAAAGTCCTGTATGGGTAAGACCATGGATACTTGTCCCGGATATTCACTATTTTGCCGCCGTGGTGGCCCTGTCGCGCCTGATTGGTCGATGAATCCGAATGCACTTTGTGGAATGAACGTCACATACAGTAGTTTCGAAGTCTGGTGATACAGTGCGTACATTTCGACCCCCCCTCAATCTCCGTGCGTCCGATGTATTTGAGTCGAGCCTCAACCATTAGCCTACGGCTTAATGTCAGGCGGCCATCCGATCGCGTGAAAACGTGCGTACAATCAGTCGGTCGAGCCCCAGCATTCGAACGCGTGTAGCGACTAGCGAGATTAATATGGGGCCTACTACATGTCCAAATAACGTCGCTTGATTATTATTATTATTATTATTATTATTATTATTATTATTATTATTATTATTATTATTATTATTATTATTATTATTATTATTATTATTATTATTATTATTATTATTATTATTATTATTATTATTATTATTATTATTATTATTATTATTACAGGTGATCGGTAACGATATAATGTAGCACATAGGCGGGCGACAGACAGTCAAGAGCGAGGCTCGTTCTAAGGCAGTCAGAGCTCACGAGGGCCAGGGGCGTAGCCAGGAATATGATTTGGGAGGGTATAAATGTTTGGGCGGGCGATATAAACCTTCACTATAAACCATATAAACTACATATAACACAAATAACCACATATAACCACATATAAATCACATAAAAACACTAAGGTAGACTGATTTGGGGTATATATATATATATATATATATATATATATATATATATATATATATATTCCGATATAGCCCCGTCGCTACGCCCTGTCGAGGGCACCTGAGCGCTCGCTGGTCTGGTCGTCGGTTACTTTGCACAAAATATTAGGCTACTAAACAAAGGCTGTTGGGCGTAAAAAATGCACACAAGTCCGATCTTTGTGGCGTAAGAAATAATTGTTGTAGAATTTTTCCACTGTCTGCAGTTGCGTTGTTCGCATTTTATTCATTCAAATTTGGACGGATTTTCGCTCTGTTGGCAATTCTCATAGACTTTAATATCACATACTAATATTTAACATACATATATATATATATATATATATATATATATATATACCGATATAGGCCTACCCCCTCCGTCGCTACGCCCTGGTGACTCGGTTTTGTGACATTTAATCCCTTAGACACTTAATCACACGACAATTATTAATCACATGACAGTTATTCACATGGACATTAAATTAATCACGAGACATAATAATCATTATAATCACCAGCTACTTAATCACAGACAGAATCTTTAAACAAGGATAGAGGGTGTCGCTCACTGCATCCTCAAATCTAAATAGATAATTATGCAGTAGAAAGTGAAGTAGACATACAGTAGAACAGTGGCGTAACGTGGGGGCCGGGGGCACTTTGTTGACTGCCCCGGACACTTATTAATTAAGGGGCGGGGGCCCCAAAGAGGGGTCTAAGCTAGGGTTAGGTTAGGGTTAACCGTAACTTCTTAACCCTAACCATAGAAGTGAACGTGCTGACGACCTTTTTTTTTTGCTCGTCAGGGTAAAAAGGAGGTGATGAACTAACTTTGGGGCCCCCATGGCAAAGATGCCCCCCGGGCCCCCAAAAGTCACGCTACGCCACTGCAGTAGAACGTGTAGTCGGTAATTACTGGACTTTGTTTACATGATCAATCAGTCAAATTCGCTGCTAGCCGAGCACTAGCATCCCTCGATGACCGCCAGCCTACGTGGTCGGCCAACACTGACCGCATTAGGCTTAATTATTGTCAAGTTTCGCTTTGTCAAGTGACACGACACATTAATCTAATACTGCAGTGTGATTAGAGCGTACAAAAATTAATGCTGATTCGTGTCCGTCGTTTTCTGGAGGACGCGTCTATAAATAGAGCTACACAACTCATTTTAGGCTCTTAGTCGAAGTTTACGAACAATCCGCTCCCCGCAGAAAAGAATTATTATACGGCGGCAGCGTAAAAATATTAATTTGGAAATCCTAAACTCATCATTTAGGAAACGCCATTGAAATTAGGTTTCTCGTTAGGTCTAAAACGAAGACTCGCATCCTATACAATATACAGGATCAATAGGTTCTTAAGGCAAACGTAATATATTAGATGAGCGTAAATAAACAATCAAAAAGTTACCTCCTTGATTTTATTAAGACAAAAAGAGTGCTCGAGTGAACGATTGAGTGCGAAAAAGCTTGGCTCATTCAGAGCGATTTCACAAGCTCTTGACCAGGGTTGTTTCTAGGATTACCAATTTGGGGGTGTCGGTGAATTCTGGGGGTCCCCTGCCAAAAGAGTCGGACAAGCAAAAAGGTCATCCCATAGCTGAAATTGGGGGTTGTTGGGGAATGGGGATGTCGGTATCAAATGGGGAGGGTTAGGGGGTGTAAAATATCTCTGCAGTTGACAGATGTACGGCAAAGCTGAAAGAACGGCGAGACTCGAGGATGACGTTGGATTCAATCCAGTTGGCCACTTGGATTACTCTATCCGGAACAGTAATGATGATGATGATGATGATGATGATGATGATGATGATGATGATGATGATGATGATGATGACGACGACGACTATGAGACGAGTCTTTCGGAGTGGTGGCACTCCTTGATGTTGCTGCCTTCGTTTGCATCCGCGATTAGCGCCACCTGGTGGTCCGTTGCCAAGGTGACGTTCGCAATGCAACCGACGAAGCCTGACGAGTACTTGTGCAGAGTACCGTGAACGATGTCGTCCATACCTCCTGGCGATCAAGTACACCAGTATGGCTTACAGAGCGCCAGCCATCGAATGCCAATTAATTATATAATCTTTATCAATATACGCTGTATAAGTGCAGCGTGAACGCTTCTGAGCGATTCATATGGAGAGGCGCTATATAAATATTCTGCTACATTACATCACGCTATAATAAAGGAAAGGATATAGGAAAATGCAATTCGACTACTGGGCTATTATCAAACAAACGCGCATAATAGGGGTCATCTGCACAATTATCTGCACAATTCAAGGCAGTGCGCATGTAGCCATATACGATCCATGTGAAAGGGACCTTGATGTAGTGGTTATTCTAGCCACCTCACCTAGACATCGGGGGAAGTTTAAAATTATTGGTGGTAAAAGATATTGGAGAGGACATACTACTTGCCAAAATGTCAAAATTAGGAGGAATTCAAACTTTGGATGGGGGGGGGGAATTCCACCCAGAGAAGGCCTAGAATAAACACGGCCTTGATGCTTCTGAGGTTTCTTACGATACGGGACATTATAAACTTTATAAAGCAATCCTCGTATTATTTATTAATTTATTTAGGCCTATTCATTTATTTTTACTTTTATATGAAAAGTCCATAAAATGTATAATACGCGTAGTCGGTATAAGCAAACTTGAAGGATTCAACGTGGTTGGACGTATATTGCCTGAGGGAGTGTGTGGATGTAATTTCTTGTTACTTTACAGTAGGCCTACCTATGAATATTGTTCCCTGCGTCGTTAGTTGTTTCATGTTGCCCGGAGAAACTCCTTCGGCCACTGGCCAATCGTCAATTTGTAGAGACCCATTCTTTCCGACTCTAAAAATTCACCTGCCTATATATATATATATATATATATATATATATATATATATATATATATATATATATATATATCACATTCTGTCTCTGATTTTTGACCGGATTTGTACTTTTTACACGGGAATTTTCTTTACCTCTTCACCTAAGATCTAAATTTGGGCTATATATATATATATATATATATATATATATATATATATATATATATATATATATATATATATATATATATATATATATATATATATATATACTGTATATATGTAATCATATTAATTAACGAGTGAATTAATGAGTGAATTAATGAATGAATTATAAAAATCAATGAACTGCCTATACGCTATGCACATCATGGCGAATGAATTTGTCTCTTTGCTTCGCCTCTAAACGCGCCAAATTGGTTGGTTTGTATACATTCAGAGGCGGCGTCATTATCGTCGTCTACATTCTCTGCTCAGCGGCGAAGCCAGGGTTCCGTAATAGGGGGGGGAGGAGGGCGGCACATTGACATTTTAGAATGAAAAAGACTACAAGCGAAAAGACGTCTTATCGCAACGATTCTGCTCTAATCATCCTACCTCTCCCCCTCCCCCAAAAATTGCTCAATGGTTTTTTTGAGCAAATCCCATGACTGATCTCGTCCAGAATATGGGGCCGGCCCTCGTAACCCCCTCACGACAATGCTGCCACTTCAGTAACGGCGCTCTTTCAAAAACAACGGTTCAATCAGAAGCTTTTAACCAGGGGCGTAGCCAGGAATTTGTTTTGGGAGCGTATAAATATTGGAGGGGGTATACACCTTAATTATAAACCACATAAACTACATATAACCACATATAAATCAAATAAAAAAAACTTTAAGGGAGACTGATTTTGGGGGGTATATATACCGATATACCCCCTCCGTTGCTACGCCCCTGCTTTTAACGCCGAAGCTTCGATTTGATTTCTTGCCGTTTGATGGATATAGGTCTAACGCCAGAGGTCTCGGTTACCGTAATGCTCGGAGCCGATGCCATCGGTTGTCGTCTATGCGGGTGTGGTTGCTGGCGATGACAACCTCTCCGCTGCCGAGATTGTAGTTCAGGTGAGCGCGTCCGCCTTTCATGCCGACCGCCAGGTAGTCGCTGTACGGACTCGCCTCCTCTTCGCTCGCCCAGAACAGAAGACCGTCCGGCTGTCGTGGCTTGATCCACATCTCAACATCAATGCTCTTTCCACGCGTTCTACGAGTCATCGGAGCACGTTATACACGCAAACACACACACAAACAAACACACACATACACACACACACACACACACACCAGAGTCATTCTCAATGGGGATCTTTTAAAAACTAGGCAAAATCAACTGCAACTCTCGCTTAACCCCTTAACTGTGTATTTAACTGTAACTCAATGTAAAATGAACGGATATATCCGGGGTTCCCAGTTAAGGGGTTAACATAATACTCAGAGTCTGCAAATCCTGGAGGTTTTCTTGCAAGACTGTCACCAAACACTAACGACAGGCTACACAGCGACTAAGAATAAGCAGCTAATGCTATACAGCTTTCACATACACTATATAGATTCACGAGATCATATACTTGCTTACTTACTTACAGTGTTTTTTTAAAACTGGATTTGCGACAACCATTGGCGATTGCACCAGACATGGAAATGGTCCATTTTAAAAAACAAAACCCAACCCGACGCATAATGATTCAGACCCAACCCACGAAAGCTATAAGTTACTCGGCCAGGCCTAACTCAACCCACCGTAATACATTACAATTTCTTAAGCCATGACTTATTTTCTTACCCAGCCCAACCCGCAACAAGCATGGAAACTTCTGACCCAACCCAACCCACGGGTGGACCCAATCCACGTCCATGTCCGGGTTATCTGCCAAGACCATTTTCGACCATTGGTATACATGGTCGTTTCTTACCAGTGGAGAGTTTTCTATAACTGTTAACGACAATGCATGGCGGCATTGTTACTGACGCCTCTCAAACAACAAACCTGAAGATATATATATATATATATATATATATATATATATATATATATATATATATATATATATTGTGAGAATAAAATGTGCACGAGGGTTTGTGCTATACAGGTATTACGAAATACGTTCAATTGCGTATAGATTCAGAGATTGTCGCAGAATTTCCTACCTACGATTAATTGCCGGATCAACGTAGAGCAGGTAGCCATCTCCGGAAAACGCTGGCACCTTTACCGGTTCAGCAGCTTCTGAAACAAACACACTCAAGAAATCGTCGCAATGTTCTCTAATACGTCTCTACGAAGCAATCAGTGGCGCTGCCAGGCTTCTGGATCGGGGGGGGGTCAAATCGACATTTTCCTGTATATAGAAGTATCCGACGAACCAAAAAAGCCTTGTCACCGATGCATTTATATAGGCCTATTAGTACCATTTAATAGTAGTTATACTCTAGGCCTCTAGGGATCAGGGGGATCCGTGCCCCCCGTATTGAGTGCCTGCCCCCCCAATGGCCCCCCTGTTGGGACCCTATACTTAATGCTACATACATTAAACAACAAATGGTTCCCCATGATTAGAAGTTGCCACCACAACGGCCCTCCACTTGCCAAATCCTAGAACCGCCACTGCTAGTAGGCAGTATAATATGCAATATAATATTGACTACCGTTCTCCATAAGTACATATCTTCTCTGCAATCTGTATCGCTATTTCATGCTTAACCTCATTGAAGAGATATAATTCAACTTATAATTAACAATTGCAATCAATGCAGCACCATTATTATTTTTGCTATTTTCAAACATTTTGCCGCGGCACACTTCTACCGTTGCTGCGGCACAGCTGTGTGCCGCGGCACACCGGTTGCGAAGCATTGCCCTATGGAGACAGCCGTGTGTGCTTACGGGCGTTGCAGTTCTTGCTGTGAAAATGAAGCGGACAGCTACAGGCGAACGTCTCTTTAAGCGGAATGCACTTTCCGCGGTTGAGGCACGGAGCTGTTGCGCACGGATGATCACAGCTCTCGACGTTCACTCCGCTCATCAACTCCTCCAGCAATTTGATGGGCCGTCGATTGATTATCGCCTAGAAAAGAAAAAGAGAATTTCCAAACGATCTCTATGATAATGTCATTCAATTTAAACTATGAAAAAAGATTTCAATATTGCGGATTGACCATATTAGAAAGGAGAAGATTTCAAGAGAGAGAGATTGAGAGAGAGAGAGAGAGAGAGAGAGAGAGAGAGAGAGAGATAGAGAGAGAGAGAGAGAGAGAGAGAGAGAGAGAGAGAGAGAGAGAGAGAGAGAGAGAGAGAGAGAGAGAGAGAGAGAGGGTACTTGATAGAAACATACAAAATAATCACTTGGAAAGTAGATGTGCCATACGATCGATTCTCTACATTAGTATATTATAGCAGCACAAGAGGCCACAAATGCACATTGTTTAATCAGAGGGTGGGATCAAGAGAGAAAATATTTTTAGCGCAAGGTTTGTGGACAAATGGAACAGTTTGGACGAGGTGGGAGTGACAGTTGAAACAGTAAAAACGTACTCAAAGGCTATCTCGGAGAACTAGGTTATTGAATGCGGAGAGTTACTATACAGTGGTTTTCACACAGGTTAACTTAGCCTCCTAAACCACTTAAAATCACATTATTATTATTATTATTATTATTATTATTATTATTATTATTATTATTATTATTATTTTTATTGAAGTACCATTTCTTATAGTTTGTAATTTAAACACGATTCCAGTCGTCATACTTACTTTCTGAATGCATCCTCTGAAAGACTTAGTAACGTGCGCGGCCTTTGCCACTTCGTCGAAATTCCTGTGACCCCCGATGAACAGGTCAAGGGTCAAGGTCAGCTGCGTAAACGCTCCGCTGGTCATGCCCTCGACCAGTCTCTGGTCGTCGACCTTGAGAAACCCGTTTCTTCCGGTGCGAGAGACTCGAATCGTGTGCCACTCGTTGAGGTCTATCGGCTGAGGACTTCTGGTCGGCGGAAAAAGCAATTCACCCTATACTCGTTCGTCACTTTGAAACGCCATTTTGTTCTATTAGTCCTATTGTCTACAGTAGGTTACCCATCATGTAGCCTTCATAGCTGACGTCATCGTTATCGCAATTTACCTTTCTCTTTCTGTATGTCTCTAACTGTCTGTCTGTCTGTCTGTCTGTCTGTCTGTCTCTCCCTCTCTGCCTCTGTCTGTCTGTCTCTATCTATTTCTATCCCCCCCTCTCCATCTCGCTCTTGAGAACATTCAGAACAGAGTTAGATTATATGCAGGAAGAGTGCAAACGTATGGTCTTATCGACAGTCGTTGTCGTCGTCGTCGTCGTCGTCATAATCACCATCCATCTCCATAATTATCATCATCGTCGTCGTCCTCCTCATTTTTCATCATCATCGTAATCATCGTTGTCATCATCATCATCATCATCATCATCATCATCATCATCATCATTATCGCCATCGGCGTTATTGCTTCCAGTTCGTAGTCGTCGTCGTCGTCGTCTGGTTTGACTGCGCTGAAGAAGAGGGCAGGTAAGAGAGGAGGAGGAGGAGGAGGAGGAGTGAAACACCTGATAAGAGCGGCGCCGGTGCCGAGATCGAAGCGATATTCGACGTATCCGGCGCGGAGGGCGATCGAGATGAAGTCCCCGGCGGTCCTGTCTCTGGCGTAGCCGTTGTACAAGACGAGACCGTCCCCGTCGGTCGGCTTCACGACCATCTCGATCTCGGTGAACGACAGAACGGTTCGCTGCAGACCGATGAACTGAAGGAACGACGTTCCGTTGAACATCGGCACGTGAACGTCTATCCCTGAGAGATAAGCAGCGAACGGTTTTTTTGAGGGCACTTGACGGTCTAGCCAGAAGACGCAAAAATATAGGCGCGTCGACGATAGATGACGTATCAGTGTCTATGACGCATCGACGCAGATGACGTGTCAACGATAGATGACGTATCAATGTCTATGACGTATCGACGCAGATGACGTGTCAACGCACATGACGTATCAATGTCTATGACGTATCGACGGAGATGACGTATCGGTTATAGGTCGATATTCCAAAGGTTCGATATTTCGACAAGTGCTAGAGTTATTGTTTATACAGTGGATCCCACTTAATCGCATACCGCTTAATTGTATAACCCGCATAATCGCATAACAACATAAAAACCAGAACCAGTGTTTTGTGCTTACAAATAATTATCAGACGTCCCGCGGCTATTCGCATAGCCCAGTTAATCGCATAAGCAAGGCTTGCACGGCACCTATGCAATTAAGCGGGTTTCACTGTATTGTATTCAATTAAATTTATACTTTGTCTCGTCCTCTTTGTGTCTCTTTCTTAGACGCGGTTTTATCTGTAAATTTTAATTTTGCCGAAAAAACTTCGCCACTGAAAACAATCGAGCGCTCAGCAGCGGCGACTCGGCGAGGAAGATCGATTAATCGCCGCGTGCAGGCGAATGGCCGTTGAGGCGAATGGCCGTGCAGGCGAGTTGTTGCCTAGAAACGAGGACACGACACAGAGCAATCTAATCGAAATGCCACCGCAACGACAGGCGCTCGTTTCTCTGAAGTAATCAAACGTAGTAGTCGTCTTAGCATATCGAGGCGTACTCACGTGATTGACAGCGCGGCCCCGCGGTCCCCATGGGGCAATGACAGATGCCGACGTCTGCTCCATTTGCAACGCAGCTGCCGCCGTTCAAGCACCGAAGACGCGAGCAGACGTTGCTGCTGCAGTCCTCTGTTTTCAAAGACCAAACAACCAAACAACGACAACGGAACGTCTGTCAACGGGTCTCAAATATCAGTGTTTAAAATTTTGGAATACGGAAATTTCAAATGGACTAACAGCGGCCCCTAGCAGAATTCCCCGGCTTTGTCAGATTTCTTCCCCGGCTTTTTCAGTTCCCCCTCCCCGGAGTCCAGGAGTCTAGATTAAACACTGGTCTATATAGCACTATAGTTGTGCTATATATTGTACGGGAGAATACATTGCAGTTCGTCTGGGCAATTATAAAACAGTAGGCGCTTAATTGATTTGTCGATTAACAGCGTTGAACATCTGAATCAGAGCACGTCCAACTTCCCCGTTAATAGGTTGCCACTAGAAAATTTTACGTCATTCCCATATAACTAGGCTCGCCCGTCCATGCAAATGCCAAATGCCTAAAGGAGATTCGAGGAAGACTGAATAAAGGAACGGCGAGTAAACACAGCGCTACTGAAACCATATGCAATAGTTATAATCTACAAAGCAACACAAAGATCAGATGGTAGAAAACACTAGTTTGGCCGGTTGTAACATCCTGCTCGGAAAGCTGAACGCCGGAATAAGGAAGACGAGCGACAAAATGAAAGTCGAGTTTATGGTTCAAAAAATCAGTTTAACCCCTTAACTGGGGACCCCGGATATATCCGTCCATTTTACATTGAGTTACAGTTAAATACCCAGTTAAGGGGTTAAAACGACGAACATTGCATCATTACGAAGTCTTCTGAGTCGACCAATAACAACAACACTGACCCACGTCTAGACCTTGTATGGCGTCGCCAATGAAGGCGCCCTTTCTCATGTCGTAGATTTTCTCGTTGACCTGCAGATGTCGCACGCATCCGACGAATCCATAAGTCACTCCGATCCGGTCGGCGATCAGTCCCAGCTCAGCGTACCCTCCTAAATAGAGGTCCTCGCGAAAATTTATGTGGCTGAACTTTCCCTGGTATTCAAAGAGCGAAATTGGACACATTTTTCAAACACCGTCTCAGCTCAAACTTTAGTAGCGGAAAGCGTATAAGCCAATTATTATAGAATACGGCGATCCGTCCAGTTTTCCAAGTTCATTTTTGTATTAGAACAAATGCCAGATAGCCTACGGTAACTAACTATACTATACTGTAGTGTGATCTAAAGTGGCACAGGAAGCATTACTGTTACATTCTTGTTGACAATTCTAGATTGGCGGAGGAAATTTGGGGATTTAGCCCATACTGGTCGGGGACTAAAATATTTCGGGTTTAAGATCTGCGACTCCCTTCGGAGGTCGAATACTTTGGAGTTTGAGTTGTCCCCAGGGACGTCATTTGGGGGCAGGGAGCCGTTGCACCCCTGATTTTGAGGGGGAAGTTTTTCGCGAATTTTTGTGTTTTTAAATGCAAATTGACTAATTTGTCTTGTGTTACGTACCCTAAATATAAATATATATATATATATATATATATATATATTATTTATTTATATTGCTGTCGAAAGTCTTTCAACCCCTGGAAAGCAATGAAATGACATCTCTGGTTGTCCCACTGACTGCCTTTTTGAAAATTAAAAAAAAACTATGAAAAAACAATTCGTTGGCCAGAGGTCGATAACTCTTCATTCAGTCTGAAATACGTCACCAGTATAGTCCTGTATTTTTGCGTCAATTGATACGAAATAATCTCATCGAAATGCATGGTCTCTACTGCAAAGTCTCTCTTTTCTCTCTCTCTCTCTCTCTCTCTCTCTCTCTCTCTCTCTCTCCTCTGTTCTGCTGTTATCTGGCGAAATGGACGCACCTTTGAGCGTCCATTCGACGTAGTTCCGTAGTTCAGCCGGATAGCGGCGCTCCATTCGTCTCGCCGAATGACGGCCTGGTTCCAATGACCGATTCTAATGACGTTGCTCGATCGTATTATGGCCATACCGGAACCACAGTCGAATCTGTATAGCGTCACGAAAATAGTCAATCAGGTCAAAGGCGTGCTACGGTAGCATCGATGCGCCAGAATCCTCGACTCATATATAATTACTAATGTGATTTCAAGTGATCTAGGAGGCTAATTTAGCCTATATGCGAAAACCACTTTAACTACTCTCGACATTTAATAACACATGGTTATACTAGATAACTAGATAACTTTTGGATCCATTTATTGCTTCAACAGTTACTGCCTTTTCGTCCAAACTGTTCTATATGATTCCGTGAACCCACTACCCTAGCAAAGGCGTTAACTGGGGTGAAAACGGGGGGTCCAACTTCTATACCTTCCCTGTGGTAGGCTCTCAAAAGTGGACCGTGGGGGCCTCGAGGCTAGAGGTCAAAAAGAAGTTAACGCCTATGTACCCCAGCAGTAAAGATGCATTTTCCTTCCTCGGTCCCATCCTTACCTCGTGCAGTGGCGGCTCCAGAGGGAGGCGGGTGGGCCCGTGTCCATTGAGTGCCTGGCCCCACCAGTGGCCCCCTGTTGGGACCCTATTCTTAATACTACATGCCTAACAATAAATGGTTGGCCCTCATGATTAGAAGTTGCCACCCCAACGGCCCCCACTTGCCAAATCCTGGAGTCGCCACTGTCTACAGGGTTCGAAATAGAGCACTCCCAGCCATTTCATATTACACACTAGCGCCATGCATTGACTGTACGAGAACGAGGGACATGAACTAAATGAAAGTCCTGCCGAATATCTTGGGGAATGACTATTAGGGTGATCGAGGGAAGAGTCACGTATTAAGATATCTGGTTCATTAGACAACAGGTTTTATAGACATCAAAAACAAGTTTTATAATTAAATCGCTGTGTGAGAGAAGCCAATTGAAGGCCTGTTGAATAGAGGGTTTATAGAGCCTTTATATCAAAAAATCTAATCAAATTCAAGAAATTCTCCAACAAAATCCACATTTTCCTCTTGTTCCTTATTCATTGCTTTAAATTTTGCAAGAATAATCAATAATATCTTTCTAAATTTCGATCTACAGGGTTCTAAATAGAGCACTTCCAGCTGTGTGAGAGAAGCCAATTGAAGGCCTGTTGAATAGAGGGTTTATTGAGCCTTTATATCAAAAAATCTAATCAAATTCAAGAAATTCTCCAACAAAATCCACATTTTCCTCTTGTTCCTTCTTCATTGCTTTAAACTTTGCAAAAATAATCAATAATATCTTTCTCAATTTCGATCTACAGGGTTCTAAATAGAGCACTTCCAGCCATTTCATACTACACACTAACGCCATGCATTGACTGTACGGGAACAAGGGACATCAACTAGTCTAATTGAAAGTCCTGCCTAATATCTTGGGGAATGGCTAGTAAGGCGATCGAGGGAAGAGCCGCATATTAAGATATCTGCTTCATTATACAACAGGTCTTATAGACATCAAAAACAAGTTTTATAATTAATTCGCTGTGTGAGAGAAGCCAGTTGAAGGCCTGTTGAATGGAGGGTTTATAGAGCCTTGATATCGAAAAATCTAATCGATTTGAAGAAATACTCCAACAAAATCCACATTTTCCTCTTGTTCCTTATTCATTGCTTTAAATTTTGCAAGAATAATCATTAATATCTTTCTCAATTTTGATCTACAGGCAGTGGCGGCTTCACACGGGGAGCCCGGGGACCCGTGTCCCCTATTGAGTGCCTGGCCCCAGTGGCCCCCTGTTGGGACCCTATGCTTAATACTGCATACCTAGCAACAAATGGTTGCCCCCACACATGATTAGAAGTTGCCACCCCAACGCCCCCCCACTTGCCAAATCCTGGAGCCGCCACTGACCTCGTGGAGTCTATATTTGTGACCGGTGGTTCTTTTGCTATGGTGTGCTACTGTAATGAATCGTCCATATGGTGTGCGGCTACTTTCCCAGTCATTATCTGTGCGTTTCTATTCGAATCTGTTCTCTTAAATGTGCGGTAATCGTAAAGATATCTTCGTAAAACTAATACGAACATCAGGCGATTGACCAGAACAACGCAACGAAATAGGACTTAAAAATTCCGGCATTGGTGGCGCCAGGAATGAGTGAACAAGGGGACAATCGCTCACACCCAACTGCCTCGTAACCCTCCCAAAACGCATGTATATATATATATATATATATATATATATATAGGCTATATTGTATGGGACACGACATACACTGTTGTCCAGAGTCGTTTGTTGCGTATATACAGGGTGGCGCAAAAAACCGGACCATATTAAATGCAAACCTAAATGTGACTATAGTCCGGTTTTTTTGCGCCAACCTGTATTTCGAAGGCCGTTCTCACCTGAATTCGACGATGCCGTTCACCAAGGTGACGGAGAAGAAATCGAATCGTGCTTGCGGGTGGTCGGCGCTGAACAGCAACAGGCCGTTCGTCGTTTCCGGTCTGAACTCGAGCGTCAGGGCTAGCTCTCGATGGGCGCCTCTCAGCACCGGAAATGCGATGTAGCCAAGACCGGAAAACTTGGGATATTTCGTCGCCAAATCTGAAAATTACGCATGAACGGCATAATACCCGACATAATATTTATGAACAAACGTATTCATCGATATGAATCTTAAATACAGTGATTTCACAATTCGAAGAATTTCAGATCTCCAGTCAGTAACTTCTGTAAGTGAAACTCTATAGGATTTTCTGAGTTCGAAGAATAATGTTTGAACGAAAGTTTCAATCCTGCATGTAGCAAGCAGAAAGTGTGGTCAAATTTTCATGGAAATATTGTAAAATTAGCGGCAAGGTCTTTCTTGTAGAGTTAATACCGGCACCAGGGACTGTAATTAAGAAAAATTTATCACTACACTAGAAAATTTGTGGACATCCGCGCAAAAGAAACAAGCCAAAAAGGTCGTCCTGAAAATTTATCACTGCACAAGGAACAGACATTAGAATTTTACCACTGCAGATTTTCATTTTATCAAGCTGCACATTTTGTGTAGGCCATCACTGCATGTTAAAACAAGTCCTGAGTACTGTTCTGGTATACCTAGTTCACAGTAGAGTCCACGCGTTCCAAGAGGACACAGACAGCGGACACCGTCAGTCTTCGGGTCGTGAGCGCATCTTCCGTTGGCCGTGCAGTGCAGTTCCTCGCAGGACCTCTTCGCTTGGAGTCCTGGAGGCGGAGAGACCGGAGAGACACCGAAAGGACCCCGAACGACGGTCGACTGGTCGAAGGTTTTAACCTGCCGTTCATTATTATTCGGTTCTCGATTCGAAGTCTCCGCGCTGAGATTTCGGAACCCTGTATCACCACCTTCCATGGAAATCGGCATCTTGTCTGGATCATCGAAAGTGAACTGGTCATTTCTAAGAACGTGGTGATTCGGTCTTCGTCGTCTTCGTCTTCTTCTTCGTCTTCTTCTTCCGGCTGTATCGTCGTCTTCTCGCCTAAGCTTCGCCCCGGATTCCCTGCTGCGTCCATCGATTTCAGACTTCCGCCGTTCCGTAACGGAGTTCATCGCGATGTCCTCGAATTTCTCGGCGTACTGTTGCTGCTGCTGCTGTTGTTGTTGTTGTTGTTGTCCATCGTGACCTGCGTCGTGTCGACGCGACCGGGAACCGCTGACTTCGGCACTGCGATGACTGAGATCCCTCGACGATTCCGAGTGTGTGTTCGGCCTTGACGGGCTACGGAGGTGATCGGCGTTGGTTTCTGGATTGGACATCCGGCGATCAACAGCCGGACCTGATTCATCGTCGCTAAACGTCAACGTCGCTGTAAAATATTTAAGAAACTTTTATAATGCTTGTTTTAGCCAATCTGCCATTATTTCCTGTTCGTTTTTCTGTGATATATATATATATATATATATATAGTATATGTGCATATATATACGGTATATATATATATATATATATATATATAGTATATATATGTATATGTATATATATATATATATATATATATGTATGTATATATATATATATATGCCTGATAATATAATCTGATATCGGCTCAAAGTAAATAGAAAACTCAAGGACTTCGAAGATGCGAGACAAAGACCCTTTTGATTTCCCTCTCTCATCTGACATCGATCATTGCAACGGTCGGCATATTTCACGGACAATTGTTCAGCTGCACGGCGTATAAGGTGCGCCCACGTCGATGCCATTCTCCGAGAAACAGTCTCAACCGTGTTCCACGTTGTTGTATAGACTTATACTGTGTCTTAAATTTGAGATAATTTCGTCCGATTTATAAATAAATATTAAAATATTGGTTTCTTTCCAGTTGACCGGAATTAAAAAAATAACACGAAATGCCTAAGATATTTTCATAAACGACTGCAAGAACTTTCAAATTAAAAAGAATTAAATTGATTTAATTTTAGACCTGATACAGGCAACCCTCGTTATACTATAATGATAATAATGCACACGGTTTGTGCAAATTCAACTGCATTTTTGAAACTTACTTCGTCTTGTTAGAGATCGATTTCAAGCACCATATTGAGATACTGTTTTTAGCATTCTTCACTTCATCGATATCAATCGCTATTGCAAATTTGGGCTATCTTCTTCAATATTTAGAGCGCCTCCAACATGACAACCCCGTTATTCCATAATGCTAATAATGCATAGGATTTGTGCAAATTCAACCGCATTTTTGAAACTTATTTCGTCCTATTAGAGATCGATTTCAAGCACTATATTGAGCCACTGTCTTTAGCATTCTTCACAAAATGCATGAAGCCATTAAAAATTTCCGAATCTAAAGTCGAATTAATTTCATTTATCGTCGAAAAAAATGGCAAGCATGTGCATGTCAAGGTTCGTGCAAAAGCGCCGGCATTTAGTCCATCGCTTCAATGTGGATTCTCGTGTACCAGACTCGGTTGTACATGTACAGCGCTGGTCATCATACACTCCGTTCACGACTGTCCACAGCAGAAACCATTGCGGTGCCGTTATCCGATGCCCGAAGTGAATGAAGGCAACGGCTTGGAGAAGCTTTTACAGCGCGGTAATAAATCAGACTCGGGGAAATTACGCCATAAATCTTAGAAAAAATGTCTTTCGGTTTCATATCGAAACTCTATAGCAATTATGGATGATTATTTTGCCATTAACGGTCGTTGCAAAACAGAAAACTACCTGTTCAATGCAGTTGACCGTATACACGCCATGTCGAGTCATTGCTGTAGTGGCGTGCAGGGGCGTAGCCAGGAATTTGATTTGGGGGTATAATGTGATTTGTGGGGTATAAGTCTTATTAAAAAACGTCGAAAATCTTAAAAACACAACCACTTTCAACTGAACCGGAAGATAAAGCAAATAAGGAACCAGGTTCAGCGGAACTCGGACATAGGGAGCCGCAAGAAAAGAAAACGAGGATAGGAAGCACAGAGACATACATACAGACAGACAGACAAATAGACATACATACATACATACATACATACATACATACATACAAACTAGCGGAGAGAAACAGAGAGAGAGAGAGACAAGCAGAGAGGGGAAAGAGGAGGAGCAAAATGGAAAGAGAATGAAGAAGAACAGAGAAATATATATAGGAAACGAAATAGGATAGAGAGAAAGAGGAAAGAGAAAAAGCTCTGTTTGTTTTCGTTGCACGGATGATTTTAACGAAGTGACGAAGCTGTCTGATAATTGACTTCACGCGAGAGAGAAAAAAGCATCGAGAAGAGATCGCCGGTCGATCAGCGCAATGTCAATTCGACAGATTTATTCTTCGTCTTCAGGAACGGGAGAAGTTCTTCTTCGCGCGAAGAAAAGCTGCTTAGAATTCGTCGGAAATGAAGAGACGCGGAAGAAGAAGCAGCAGCAGAAGAAGAAGGAGAAGCAGAAGAAGAAAAGAAAGAAGAGGAGGATGAAGAAGAAGAAGAAGCCATATTGTGTTGTTATCTGCAGGAGTCAGTGCGTGCAGAGTTTGAAATCTTAAATCCATTGACAAGCCAATATTATAATATTACATAGAAGCCAGCCGTATACAGTATGAGAAGTTTAATTGACATAAACAGTCAAATCCAGTTAATTTCATATCCATGGAACTATTCAAAATGCTAAGATATGATTCGGAGTTGACTTATATATATATTGATATATATATATATATATATATATATATATATATATATATATATATAAAGTCCAAATATCAAAATCTGGCAGCCACGTACACCTTCCTGCCCATTGCATTCGAGACGCTAGGCCCAGTAGCGTATTTAGAATTTTGGTAAAGGGGGCCAGCCCATGGCGAGCGCGAAGCGCGAGCCTATAATGGGGGTCTGGGGACAGGCTAGGCCAAGACCAAAGAGGGGGCATGGCCCAAATGGCTCAATGGTAAATACGCCACTGGCTAGGCCCCATCAGCAATGACGCTCTCTGTTTTCTTAGCGAGCTGGGTCGACGGTTAGTTCAACAATCCGGAGACAAACGGGAAGGCAGTTTCCTTTTCCAGCGGTTGTCAGTAGCAATTCAACGCTTCCACGCAATCGCCTTCCGAGGGTCTTTTCCACACCTCGAACCGGACGAGAGTTAGAGGCAAATTATTTCTATATGCCTCCGGACAATTTTTTCATAAATATCTCGAGAATGAAGTACCGAGGGCATTATATATATATATATATATATATATATATATATATATATATATATATATATATTTAAGCCCTCGGTACTTCATTCGAGGGTCTTATGAAAAAAAGTGTCCGGAGACATTAAGAAATTGTGTGGCTAACTCTCGTCCGGTTCGAGGTCTGGGAAAGTTCCTCGAAAAGCAATGGCGTTGAATCGCTGCAGAGTGACAGACAATCGTTGGAAGAGGAAACTTCCTTCTCTCGTGTCTCCGGATTGCTGAGAAAGACGACGTCCAAGCTCGTTGAAAAAACAAAGGGCGTCTTGATTTATGGGGCCAAGCGTCTCAAGTGCGATTGGCAGGAATGTGTGCATGGGGGTCAGGCTTTGATATTTTGCTGTTTTTCTGACAGCAGCGGCTTCGGCGGCGGCTCCTGCTGCTAGAGAAGTGGATGGTAAGTAGGTGGCGGCGACTGTGTCCGCCACAGTTGCATCCCATACCAGGCTACGTCCGGCTTGCCACGGGATCAGGGTCATACCGTCTGGTCTTCTTCCGTCGGATCTGCAAAGACCAGGCGGTTCCTTGATGGAAGGGACCCCCGCTCTAACCGGTCATGGCGGATCGTTATTTTCTAAATTAATTTCAGTCGGAAAATAATAATAATACTCTGTTCATTCGGTTCTATTGACTAAAAATACTCGACATTCGAATTAAGACTGTTTGTGTGGATCATCGTCGAAGCTTTTGTCGTAATCTTATGTTCTCTCTGCGTGATCTGGCATCAACATGCGGAACGTTACATGCGGCCTCGTGTTCGCCTTCTCGATCCTTTGTCTGAATCGTGCTTACTGCGTGTTCACAGGCGGTCTTTCTACTGCGATTTCCAATAATTCAAGCAGCCTTTCTGTGCCAATCTACATGATTCATTTTCAAAACTGGGCCTGTGACTCCTCTTCCGTTAGGACTAAGTCTATTAAGTTTCATTCGAAGCAGAGGGGAGTCTCAGTTGCCGCCGCTATCTTTCTTCTCCTCGCAGGTGATGTAGAAGTTAATCCCGGCCCGCGTGCTTCTATGCCTCGAAGACTGATTAAATTCTGCCACTTGAACATCGCTTCGGTCCGTGGAAAATCCGCTTCCTTACAGAATCTTGTAATTGATAATTCCTTGGACATCCTGGCACTGAACGAGACCTGGCTCAAACCAGACGATACCGAAGCCTTTCTTCGTGATATTCCTCCGCCTGGATATTCGTTTCTTGGTGAACCGCGTCTGTCCAAAAAAGGAGGAGGAGTTGCTTTTATTTATCGCTCTCATATGGCCTTTAAGAGGATCGAATTACCTATGCCCAAACCAATTTTTTTTGAAATGATCGCTGCGTCATTAACCATTGGGAATAAATGTATCAAGATGATAAATATCTATCGGCCGCCAGCTCTCTCGATTTCAGGATTCTTCTCGGAATTCCAATCACTCATGGAGTTCATTATCTCTTCCCCCGCGGATATTATTATCACGGGTGATTTCAACATACACCTTGATGAAAAAGATGCCACCTCTGTAGCATTCTCTGAGCTCCTAGCCACTTTTGACCTCAGGCAGCATATCAACTCACCGACTCATGACAAGGGTCATACGCTTGACGTATGTATTACTCGGTCAGACTGTCTGCTTCTAGAATCAACAAAAACAATGGAAACATATCTGTCAGATCACCTCGCAATCATTGTTGAACTGACTCTTAATCACACTTTTCCTTCATCATTCTCTTATATTACTTCTAGGCCTTGGCACAAACTTGATCTCGAGCGCTTCAAAAATGAATTAAGATCATCTATCTTATTTACAGCACCAGCACTTTCTGCAGCAGACCTGGCCGTGCAATTACAAACAACTCTCGTTAGCATTCTTGACAAACACATACCCATGAAGTTAAGGAAAGTCATATCCCGTCAACCCAAAGTGTGGTATAACTCTGAGATCCGCGAAGCCAAGCGGAAACGGAGCCAGCTTGAGAGATGCTGGCGCTGTTCTAGACTTCCAGGAGACAAAATCCGCTTCAAAGCTCAATGCAAAGTAACCCGGAAACTGGTCTCTCAAGCTAAATCAGATTACTTCACAAAGTTAATTGCTGAAAATTCATCAAATCCAAGAACACTATGGAAATCTTTAAATCAGGTTCTGCATAGAAACACATCGGCTGGTTTACCTAGTAATGTAGAATCATCATCTCTTGCAGCAGCATTCTGGATTTTTTGGAGATAAAATTGCCAGAGTGAGAAGTCTTTCTCTGATTCTGGATCTGATGATCTATCCTTACCCGACCACCATGTGCCTACTTTGGACACTTTTGCTCCCGCAACCATTGATGAAGTTCGGTCTGTTATTTTTGCTTCATCAAATAAACAGTGTCTTTTGGATGCAGTTCCTACTTCTCTTTTGAAACAATGCTTTGATGTACTTGGACATTTACTCACCTCCTTAGTAAACCTATCTTTGTCAGAAGGGACTTTCCCTCCATCTCTTGCACAAGCTATTGTTAAGCCGCTTCTTAAGAAAGCATCTCTCGATGTGGAGAACTTAAACAATTATAGGCCAATTTCTAATCTACATTTCATATCAAAACTTCTTGAACGTATAGTCGCACGAAGGTTGGAGAACCATCTCTCGTTAAATTCTCTTTATACACCTCTTCAATCGGCATATCGTAAGCTTCATTCCACAGAAACAGCTCTTCTTACTGTTCAAAATAGCATCATAACCGCTATGGATCAGGGTAAAGTCACTGCTCTTGTCCTCCTGGATCTCACCGCTGCATTTGACACGGTGAACCACTCGATACTCATTCACCGGCTCGAAAACTGGTTTGGCATTACCGGTGCTGCACTAAATTGGTTCAAGTCTTATCTTCAAAATCGTATGCAATCTGTGTGTGTCAAGAACTGCATGTCAGAATCTAGGAAGCTTGATTGCGGTGTCCCACAAGGCTCTGTTTTAGGACCTCTTCTTTTTACACTCTACACTGCCCCTCTCAGTCACCTTCTCACCATGCAAAATGCTCCTTATCATTTGTACGCAGACGATACCCAAATTTTCCTGAGTTTCGACCAACCATCTTCCTTACCATCCCTGGAACGTCTGTCAAGCATTCTGGCTTCTGTGCACACTTGGATGAATAAAAACAAACTCCTCCTAAATCCAGGCAAAACCCAATTTCTACTGATAGGAACACCACCTCAACTTAAGAAGATTGACTTGTCATCAACATGTCTTTCTTTGGCACTTCACTGATTCATCCTCTCAGTCTGCTCGAAATCTTGGAGTTATTTTTGATAATCACCTCTCATTCTCAGAACACATTGCCTTCGTCTGCCGTTCTGCTCACTATAACATACGAGATGTAAGGAGGATTAGACACCTCATCCCTTCCTCTGCACTTATTCCACTGGCCAACGCTTTGGTATCGAGTCGTCTCGACTATTGCAATTCACTGTATGCTGGTATTTCAAAATCCGACTTAAACCGCCTGCAAAGGATTCAAAACTCATTAGCCAGAGCTATCACTGGAACTGCCAAATATGAGCACATCACACCGATCCTAAAATCACTCCACTGGCTACCTGTCAAACAAAGAATTGAATTCAAGATAAGTCTCATTGTGCATAAGACGCTCCACACAAATCAGCCAATGTATCTCCGATCGTTACTGACTGCTCAAGACAACCAGCACTCAACGAGGTCATCTGATGCTACTACTCTTTACATACCCTATAGCAGGACTACTACTGGAAAACGTGCCTTTTCAGTTACCGGACCCAGACTTTGGAATTCTCTGCCGGTACAGGTCCGCCAAACTGATTGTCTTACTACCTTCAGGTCTAGACTTAAAACTCATCTATTCCTGACTGCATATCCGCCTTAACCTGGAATCTGGAAGTACGGACTGACCTTTGGACTACAACCTCGATTCACCACGGACAATGATTCACGACTACGATTATTCACTGAAGCGACCATCGACTGGTGCAGATGTACTACTACAATGGCGCTAAAGAAGTCTACTACTACTACTACTACTACTAACCAGAGCCCGCTGTACCAGATCGTTCAACGTGGCATGGCGAGTGGTACGACCTGGGCCCAGGAGACAGGATAGCCCATGCGAGCCGTCTTCCAGCACTTGGGCACCACAGGGGCAGAGATGCTTCTCGCATATGTTGGCGCCCAGGCGGAGGCCGATGATGATTCTGATGGTTTCGTCGTCCATTCGCAAGCCACAAGAGGAGATGGGCAGCGCGTGAAGCCAATCGCTGGCGTGGCATGCCGAGACGGCTTTGAGTCGGGCTTGATGATAAGGCCCTGGGTGGGCTTGGGACAGGGCGTCACTGTCCTTTCGGATGAGCGGACGGTCCCAGGTGGACTGCTTGTCAAGTTGACCGGACGTTGGGCCTGGAAGCTGGCTCATGAAACACCATTGGTCCATGATTTGTGATTCATGAGAATCGATTTTAGGGCATGCCCTCACAGTATATATATATATATATATATATATATATATATATTACAGCATATATATAATACTGTACAGTATATATAATACTGTACAGTATATATATAATGTTGATAGATCCATAGGAATTCCACGTTGGGGATGCAGGGGCGGCGCTGAGTTTTGTTGGCTGGGTGGGTCTAATGCAATCTACACAACCAGGACTCGGTTCAGACTACCCCTCCTCATCAGCCCCCACCCCAAATCAAAATTTATCTGCAGATTTGCACAATTTGCTCGGGTGTCCCTGCCCGAGACTGGGTGGGTCCGGACCCGCGGACCTACCCCCTAGCGCCGTCCCTGAGCCTACTGTCGCAGTATAGTCCTTGCATTGTCCAATTTCAAACAGGGTATCAATTTTATAATATTTTTGTGGTCTATAAAACCTGTAATACAAGAAACCAGCTCTCGTAATCGCCATCTTATCTCTCGATTGATATTTTAGACATTTGACAGAGAATAGGTTTCTGAAAGACTTTGTATAGTGTCGTTTCAAATGGCTCATTATTTTTCGTGGCATTTCGAAAGCTCTAGAAAAAAATTGAGACAGAATATATTGACAATTCTAGTACGTTTTGACACAGCAAAGATGGGGACACAAGAAAATGTGGTTTTAATTCGTTTCGTCACTCTTCGAATTTTGCATATCTATAGTCAGGAGATGACTGGGGATGTATCCATCCACCGAGTTTCTTTTTTTTTCTTGTCAGCCTTTTTCAGAAAATTTTATGTACATTTGTCGGGAAAACACACACACACACACACACACACACACACACACACACACTGTTAATGACCTTTTTGTTCTTGCCTGTCAATCTTTCTCGTTCGGGATTTCATTTCACCCTTCCCCCTCCCACCAACTTCCTATAAATTTCTTGCACACCCACCCCACCCACCAAGAACTCTTGGAACCGCCACTGGGCTTCATAGATTCCTAGATGGAGCGGCCGACGACAAGGAACGAGGAGAATTACGTACGAAAACAGGAGAATCCGTTTGTCTGAAGAGTGAACCCCTGTCTGCACGCACATTCGAAGCCTCCGCCGACTAGCTCGACGCACTGCTGGTGACAGGGACTCAGTCGATTGCACCGGCCTAAGGAC
This sequence comes from Metaphire vulgaris, assembly GCA_018105865.1. Lineage (NCBI taxonomy): Eukaryota > Metazoa > Annelida > Clitellata > Crassiclitellata > Megascolecidae > Metaphire > Metaphire vulgaris. The sequence goes on along the minus strand of CM030847.1, from coordinate 1,754,205 downwards.
AACAACAACAACAGCAACAAAATGACGAAGACGACTACGACGACGACGACGACGCGCGCGGCTTACGGCTTACGGTAATTGACTTCTAATGCGCCGCGTCGTCAACCTGTCATCAGTGCTTAATCTAGACTCCGGACTACGGGGGGGACTGACAGCTGCTAGGGGGCTGCTGTTAGTTGATGTAGTATGCCAAAATGTTCGGGGAGAATTTGAAATTTCCTTGGAAGAAATGACAACTTTTCCCCCGGAAACGGCCTAGATTAAACCCTGCCTGTCGTCATGCCGCCAAACGAAGAAACTGATGAGAATTATTAAGAAATTCAGCACGCAGCGTGTCTTCGTAGACTCAACTGAGCTCTGTTGGAAATTGGTTGTTTCGATTCTCACAATAATACGAATCCAGTGCCGTCTTAGAAATGGCGAAGAAGAAGAAGAAGAAGAAGAAGAAGAAGAAGAAGAAGAAGAAGAAGAAGAAGAAGAAGAAGAAGAAGAAGTTGACGATCGTCGCAGGTTCCCTTAGTGGATTTGCGAACTGCAGTTCTCTCCCAATGCCCCCACCCCACCACCCCCCCCACCGCCGCCACCACCCCAAGTCTTCGGCTTGCGCGGGCTTTTTAGCAGGCGCGTCAGGTTTGCGACGATGAAGGTGGGGTGGGGTGGAGTGGGATGGGTAGTCAGAGAAGATGCCTACCGACTGGACGGTCAGACGGTCAGCCTACTACTCTAGTCAGTCATCAGTCAACGGACAATTAATTATTATTATAATTAATTATTATTGTCGAGTAGGTCAAGCAATGGTAGAGACTGGAAGAGACGACGGCGGCGGCGCAGGGGGTTAAGAACTGTGCGCCGTAAAAAGAAAACAGATCCAGGAGCAGCGGTTCGAAGACGATCGCCGAGAGGTGCTAAGCAGGCGATTCGACACGGCGGAAACACAGCGAGACAGAGTGGCACGTACTGTATGGTCTTAGACGTTCGATTATTCTGGTGACGCGTCGTCTCTGTTTTCTCTCTGATTGTCAAGAAAACGATGATTAACGCCTATGATGATGATGATGATGATGATGATGATGATGATGATGATGATGATGATGATGATGATGATGATGATGATGATGATGATGATGATGATGATTGATGATGATGATGATGATGATGATGATGATGATGATGATGATGATGATGATGATGATGATGATGATGATGACTCATTCATTTATTCATCATTCATTGCAGATGAGCAGATCGAATTTAGAAAAGACCTCGAAGGAACAGGGCATCGCGAACGAAACGCTATCAATAATAATAATAATAATAATAATAATATTATTATTATTATTTATTATTATTATTGAAAGTTGAGATTTATGTGATAAATTGTCATAATTTTCACCCAATCGACAGATAAACGAATTTCGATGGTCGCAGAACAGGGCGCTTCTTTCAATACGACTAACATTTGCAGCAGCCACATTGATCCCACCCATCTTCCCCCCCCCCTCTTCTTCCCCATCTTCGCCGCCGCATTGACCCCATTTAATCCAACGGGGCCAGCGACCGGATTCCCCGCCGAAGACAAAGCGTCATCAATCTAATATTCGCCCTTAGCCCCCGGATTCTTCTTTGATCCGTCAAAAGACGGATCTCGGTCATTCGAACGTCGGATATTGCATTATCTCCCTCTCCCCCTCTCCCTCCTCTTTCCCCTCTCCCTCTTTCCCCTCTCCCTCTCTCCTCTCTCCCTCTCTCTCTCTCTCTCTCTCGGCGTTTTCCGGAGGGAAATTGACTTTCGGTAACAGATGTTCGGTCAGAGTTTGAGATCTCACTGCAAGATTCTCCGTCCCTTTCTCACTCCCCTTCTTCCCCTCCTACCTCTAGTCCCTTCCTCCCTCTCTCCCGTCATCCCTCCCTCCCTTCGCTGCTCCTGCATATTTGATGGCCACCCGGAAGAAAGACAGGAGTCGGTTTGAAGCGAGTGTCGGAGTGCGTGATCAGCTTTTGAAATGCAAGAAGCGTACATCGGATGTCGCGTCAGGACCTGTGCGCGATGCTTCGTCGCTTCTTGCATCGTCAGGAAGCCGTCATTAGTACTACTTGTTCAGTTCCTTCGATAATTAATCGACGCGATTGGCTGCTGAAGAAATCCATAGGCCTATACTTCCAGTCAGCAATGTTCATATTAATAAGACCGTGAGATCGAGCTGTTTGCTGTCCGATGGACGCAGGATTTTTTGACTTTTAGATAATTATTGAAAACAGAGTCCCTGTTAATATATAGCATGATTTAAAATGGCTTATGGGGTGTGGGCGGGGGGCATCACTGCGTGTTATTACGATAAGTCGACCGACAACTCTATCGGATCACATCAAAACGCAGCCTAATCAATGCCGGCGAATCATCAAATCCAGGCTGAGGGTCTATCGAAGAAATGCACTGCAATGTAGTGTTTAATCTAGACTCCTGGACTCCGAGGGGGACTGAAAAAACCGGGGGGAACTGACAAAGCCGGGGGAGATTCTGCTAGGGGCCGCTGTTAGTCCATGTAGTATTCCACAATTTCCGGGGGATTTGAAATTTCCGGGAGAGAAAAGGGCAATTTCCCCGGAAACGGCCTAGATTAAACACTGTTGCAATGCTATGAAATACACTGTAGATCCACCTGATGTGAGTTGGGAATTCAACAGGGCGACCAGGTACAAGTTCATCGAAAATCCACGGGGCCTAAGGTAGTAGCGTGATGGATTTGGCGCCAGAGGCGAAGCTAGGGTGTCCGGCGCCCGGGGTCAAAACATACTGATGGCGCCCCCTCAAATTCCGAAAATCCTGTCACTTATATCGCTTGGTTAAGTCAGTTATATGAGCGCGGACGCCCTATAAGCCTACAAATGTATTGGTCTTTCTTATCTTTTTTGTTTGCTTCTGTTTTTTCCTTTTTTGCTGTCTTAAACACGATTTTGGCGCCCCCGCCCACCTCGGCGCCCGGGGACACATGTAGCCCCCGCCCCGCCTCTAGCTACGCCTCTGTTTAGCGCCGCGTTATCCATGCATCGATCGCTGGACCTTTGTATTTGGTGCATAATGCAATTGTAGTCTAGAAAATAAATGTGTGAATTTTACATCGCCTAAAAGCAACCAAGCTATCAGCTTCCATTAAAACAACTCAACTATGACGTTTGACGCTAAGAAAGTATGAACAGTGTCCTAGTTTTTGCTTACGACGACGACATTGGCACGGGCGAAATTAAGACCTAAGCGGCCCACGTACTACCAAATACTTACTAATATTACAGCATAATAAAACAGCTATTGACTGTTAGCGTTCCCATTTCAAGCCACATCTCAAGTTCGTTTGTTTCTACAAAGACTCGGTAATTCTATAAAAGCCAATGGATATAGTCATCACACATGAAAACGTAAAATTCCTTGCTAAGGGCAAAGTAAGAAAATAATTTTGATTTTCAAACAAGAATCAGAATTTATTTGGTTTGCACCAGTGGCGGCTCCAGGATTTGGCAAGTGGGGGGAAGGGCGTTCGGGCGGCAACTTTTAAGCATGGGGGGGCCAACCATTTGTTGATGGGTATGTAGTAGCAAGCATAGGGTCCCAACAGGAGGGGCACTGGGGGACAGGCACTCAAAAGGGGCACGGGCCTCCAATGTGGAGCCGTCACTGGCTTGCACCGGAAACGACAGTTCGTATTTATTGGCGTAGACTAAATTATGGAGGCCGAAAACCTATATCCCCCACTGCATGGCATCTTTTCAAAAAGCGGGGGTGAGGGGCCTCGAACCTAGAGACCTAATATAAGTTAATGTCGAGGCTTTTATTTAGCGATCAATTTAGGTAGAGTGGACTCTGAAGGAAAAGCAGGCCAACAACTGTTCATTATACGCGAGAATCGTTAACGTCGAGACGAATAATAATTAATTCAAACCTTGAAAAAACGCCTCCACAATCGGGACGCGCCTCCCTTGAACGCAGGCCGCCAGAAGGCATCCGATTAGGCTGACGATTACGAGAAAGAGTCCCGGATCGGCGCTCATCTCCGTTGCTGCTTGCGGTCAGGTAAACGTGATATCACAGAAATTTTCGATCCACGACGGACGAACGCCAGAGTTTACTTCCACGCGCATTAATGTGTCTCGCCGTCAATAAAGCTTCTGAACTTCCTCATATGTACTGAGAGAGAGAGAGAGAGAGAGAGAGAGAGAGAGAGAGAGAGAGAGAGGCAGAAGGAGAGAGAGAGAGGCAGAGGGAGAGGGAAGGAGAGGGCGAAAGAGAGGCCGTAGCAGCGACGTTACCGGGAGCGCCACCGTCCGTCGGTCGCCTTGCGGTCGACGCCTGGAAAGGGTGTAGGGAGGTGGATCTACTCCTCTGTCCGACGCGAAGGAAATCTAACACTGTATCGGCTTCGTGGACGCGGGGGGGGAGGGGAGGGAGTAGCATAACAATAGTAATGAATTAGTCACCAGCCTAAAGCGTTTCGCAGATCATTATTAATTTGTAGCCTATTCCGAAAAGGTGGACACGTCGGTTCCTTCCCGGGAATCGAACCCAGGACGACGGGCAGACAGGAAGGACTTGGCGCTCTACCAATTAGGCGTTTGACCGCTGCTTGAAACGAAGTTTCGCCTTGTGCCTCGCTCCTTAAAGCCTAAATAGAGCGTCGAGATGACCCCCCGAATTTGGAAATCCAAAATCCAATCGCCTTCTGTTCAGGAACGTGGGGGAATTACCCGCCTCTGATGTCGTGAAGTTTTCAAAAGGGAAAACTGCAGCCCTCGAATTCATCGTTTGGGTGATTATGCCAACGACGACCCTTCGAAAGTGTGATGAAATATTATGGTAAAATATAATTTAGAACTTTGTTTAAATCGGGAAAGAGAAATTAACCCTAACACTAACCCTAACCAATGGCTAAGCCTGCACCGATTCAAACGAAATTTTACAAACATAAAGATACATCAATCTATGTCATAAGTGCAAAATTTCATAAGAATATATTCACTCCTTTGAGCACTTTTCAACGTTTGCGATTTGCCCTTTCTGCTTATATATTAACCCTAACCCTAACCCTAGCCAATGGCTTGGCCTCTACGGATTCAAACGAAATTTTACAGACATAAAGATACATCAATCTATGTCATAAGTGCAAAATTTCATAAGAATATATTCACTCCTTTGAGCACTTTTCAACGTTTGCGATTTGCCCTTACTGCTTATATATTAACCCTAACCCTAACCCTAACCCTAGCCAATGGCTTAGCCTTTACTGATTCAAACGAAATTTTACAGACATAAAGATACATCAATCTATGTCATAATTGCAAAATTTCATAAGAATATATTCACTCCTTTGAGCACTTTTCAACGTTTGCGATTTGCCCTTACTGCTTATATATTAACCTACCGAGAATGGTATTGGCAGATGTGTGAATGGCTAGCACTTTTGACAGGTAGGTGAAGAGCACCTAGTAATCAAGATTTTTTAAAATTTAGGCCACTATGTCTTGTACTTCAAAAGTGCTTGGTGTTAAGAATTTTGCCTTTTTAATAGATATTATCTATTGCTTAAATTGGACATTTTTAACCTACAGAGAATGGTATTGACAGATGAGTGAATGGCTAGCACTTTTGACAGGCAAGTGAAGAGGACCTATTAATCAAGTTTTTCAAAAACTAGGGCACTAATTCTTGAATATATCAAAAGTGCTTGGCATTCAGAATTTTGGCTGTGGTATTTTATAATGCTTAAATTGGACATTTTTAAACTACAGAGAATGGTATTGGCAGACGTGTGAATGGTAAGCACTTTTGACAGGCAAGTGAAGAAAACCAAGTAATGAAGATTTTTCAAAAATTAAGGCTCTATCTCTTGTATATCTAAAGTTTTTGGATTTTATAATTTTGCCTGTGGTCATTTTATTTCGTGTTTTTTCGTGGACATTTATTCTCTATTGCTTAAATTGGACATTTTTAAACTACTGAGAATGGTATTGGCAGACTTGTGAATGACTAGCACTTTTGAATGGCAAGTGAAGAGGACCTAGTAATGAAGATTTTTCAAAAATAAGGGCACTATCTCTTGTACTTCATAAGTGCTTGGTATTCAGAATTTTGTCTGTGGTATTCTCTTTTTAATTAAAATGGACATTTTTGTCAAGGTCCAAATTAATGTCTACGTCACCGCCAGTGCCAAATATTTTTCGCTTTTGTCAACGTAAATTTAGTTACTCTGACCCTGCTGGGATAAACTAACGTTTAGATTTAGATTTTCCAGCATCTTTGTATCGCCAATAATAAAGTGTATGGTTAATTCCGATCGCTTTACAGTATAACCAGAGGCGGCTTCGGGGCTTCCCTGTCCCATTTTAATATCTGTCCCCGAGTGGCCCCCCATACTTTAGTGCATTCATTCTAAGCAACTAGACTAGGCCAGGTTTGTGAAAAACAGTTGGCTCCATCAGGCTCGTACATGGCGTTAGTGTGTATAGTATGAAATGGCTGGGAGTGCTCTATTTCGAACCCTGTATATGGAAATTGAGAACGATATTATTGATTATTCATGCAGAATTTAAAGCAATGAATAAGGAACAAGAGGAAAATGTGGATTTTGTGAGGGAATTTCTTCAAATCGATTAGCTTTTTCCATATCTAGGTCATATCCACCCTTTATTCAACAGGCCTTCAATTGGCTTCGCTCACACAGCGAATTAATTATAAAACTTCCTTTTTATGTCTATAAGACCTGTTGTATAATGAACCAGATATCTTAATACGCGACTCTTCCCTCGATCGCCTTACTAGCCATTCCACAAGATATTCGGCAGGACTTTCATTTAATTGATTTCCCTCGTTCTCGTGCAGCCAGTGGCATTAGTGTGTAGGCTATATTTAATATCCTTTGCATTAGCGTCACAAGGTTTGTTCGGCTTTCGATAGGTGGCGCAGCAATGAACTCCTGTTCAGTCGAGTAGTCTGACACAAAGGGCAAAGGTCATCATCAATTTCCAAGCATCCTATGACTCCGTGACTACTCTGCCCAGGGATCATCCGGAATTTCTCTCGACAGCCCTGTGGTTGGCAACTGTGCCTCCCACTATTATTGTACTTGCCCGGACCCCACCTTTGTAAGGCAAAGCCAAAATTTCCCCCGGCTGGCTTACCAGGCCATGCAGTCCACGGACTGTGTGTGGGCCAAATGCTTAGAAGTTGCCTTACAACGCACCCCGCGAGCTCAGCCCAACCCACTTGCCAAATCCTGGAGCCGCCACTGTTTCTAACTGATGCAAAGCTCTAATCGTGGACCGGCTCATGATAAAGAAATGTCGATGAACAGAGACGTTCTAATTTTAATAATATATATATATATATATATATATATATATATATATATATATATATATATATATATCAGTGGCGTAGCGTGACTTTTTTTGGGGCCAGGGGCATCTTTGCCGTGGGGCCCCAAGTTTCGAGCTGACGAGCAAAAAAAACGTTATCACCTCCTTTTTTAGCCTGACGAGCAAAAAAAGGCTGTCACCGCATCATTTCTAGGGTTAAATTACGGTTAACCCTAACATAACCCTAGCTTAGACCCCTCTTCGGGGACCCCCTCGCCTGGGGCCCGGGGGCTGTCAACAAAGTGCCCCCCCCCCCGTTACGCCACTGATTATATATATATATATATATATATATATATATATATATATATATATATATATATATATATATATATATATATATATATATATATATATATATATATATATATATATATACGGCTTTGATGAATTTCACCGGAAAGTGTATACATGTAGCTCTATGCAAAAGATGAAATAATCTAGTTTCAAATCATTCAAATTTAGCCAGACCCAACAAGATTCCTGCCATAAAAATGCACGAACGCTCTACACGATTAATTATTAATTAGACAGTCATTGGACTGCGTCGACATTTATGCAATAGACAACCGGTCGAATTTCTACGCTAATCATAATTTTATTTTATTGAACAACGACATTCTACCTACAAGTTGGATATGCTTAATATCGATTTCGATTCAAACGGCGGCCTATAATGGACTAGAGAATCGGCAGCCCGATTTCCCCCCGTCGACGGAGGAGGACTTCTTCTTGATCCTGTTCTTTACTGAAGAGTGCATTTTTCGTTGCTACCGCTTACGCTGGACAGAACCTTGCCTGGCATTTGGGTCACGCGGGTGGCCAAATCGTCCACTCCTCTTGTGAACGTCGATCCTGAACAGTTTGCAAAAGACACATACATTGCTTCCGTAACAGGGATATTTCTAGGATTGGGAATTTGGGGGGTGTCGACCTCAAATTGGGGAGTGTTGGGGGGTTGTTGGGGGGTGTAAAAATATCCCTGTTCCGTAATCATTGTGCTTTAACTTGAATGAAAATGTGGGGGCCAACCCTGTATACCTTCCCCTTTCCTATGGCGGCTTCTAAAAATGTGAAGCGGAGAGGGTTCGAACCTAGGAACCTAATAGAAGTTTACGCCTATGTTTGTAATACATAAGCGAAAACAAAATATAGATTTACTATGTTCAACAAAACTGGACGAATTTTCCAATTTTTCATAATTGCTATTAACCTTACCCCCCCCCCCATAAAATTGTTATGCCTGCGTGCAGTGTGGTACATGTATGGGAAAGGGGCAACCCATCGTTCTGCTCTCCTTAACTTATTTCACTGACTTGTTAAACTAACACAACTAAACTATTACACAGTCTCTCTCTCCCACTGGTCTGACTGAGCGACTCTGAAATATCACGCAGCCTGAAAACACTATACGTAACTTGTTTACCATATCCACAAGTACAACCATGTGATATAGGCCTATGATATGGGCCTAGTGGTAGAGAAAACAAAGATAATCTCTCGCAGTAGACCTACACCGCCAGGCATAAGAAAAGTAGAAAAAAGATCTAGGATATGACCACACCTCACGCAAACAAATTTAACACGCGAGACAACAGGGAAAGATTTCTACTATAAGACTTCACAAAACCGTTGTTGAAAAAGAGGTATATACAGTGGCGGCTCTAGGATTTGGCAAGTGGGGGGCCTTTGGGGTGGCAACTTCTAATCATGGGGGGAACAACCATTTGTTGTTTAATGTATGTAGCATTAAGTATAGGGTCTCAACTGGGGGCCACTGGGGAGCCAGGCTCTCAATAGGGGCACGGCCCCCCCTACCTCCCCCGGTGGAGCCGCCACTGGGTATATATACCCTGTGTTTCGCTCGAGCTCTTAATGTTTAGCAGTTTTATTTTGAGTGGAATATTATCGTCTCTACAGTATATTGTATGCTGTGCAATATTTCTCTCCGATAATAATTACCAGAGGCGTGATCGTTTTGAAATTATATGGCGCGTGAACATTAAAGTAATACGCTTTGGAGAGGGTGGGGGAGAGGAAGGGCGATTTTCCTGTGCCCCAGAAACACGAAGCGCGGCTCCTCACGCATTTGCTCTTGAAATGCCAACGCAAAACAGACCATAATATTCAAGCCGTGTCCTTTCTATTTAATGCCCTGTGTTAAATTTACGCTACAAAAAGCGGGGCAAATACGATTTTTAAATAAAAATCGTCAACCGCGGAGACCACCGAGACCACCATCACTTCCCCCGGCTGCTCAACTTACCGTGTGCCCTGGAGTCTCCGACTGAAAACGAGGCTCGACTGCAAATGGATCCGGCGCGAGACTCGCACAGAAGCGACGGAGACAGTCTCGACTCTTCATCTTCTTTCTTCTTAAGTCCATACTAAAATGTTAGCACAGATGTTCAGGGTTATGAACAGGGATATTTTTACACCCCATGTAACACCCCAACACCCCCAATATGAGGTCGACAACCCCCAAAATTATTTGGCAATGTGACAATGGTATGCATACAAAATGCATACAAATTACCTCCAGACAGCCCCAATTTGAGCTTGACACACACACACCCAAATTCGCAATCCTAGAAATATCCCTGGTTATGAACAAGCATTACTGGACTATTTCGTCAAATTGCATTTCCATAAAAGACATTTTACTATGGTTTCTTTGGGTCATCACGTCGATTAATATAGGGACTTTTCCAGGGGACAGGAACTTTTCCATATGCTGCGAAGATTAAGAATCTGAAGACGAGATAATTCGCTTTAAGTCTATCGAGTGTTGAACTACGAATATTTAATTAATTTAAGCTGAATTAAAGTGATTTTGCAATATGAAGGCTTGAAGTAATTTTCTGTTTGAAATGTCGACCTCCTTCGTATACAGAGACCAGGTAAAAGGTGCCGCCTGTCGAATGATAACTAAACCTGTTGCGGCTGGATAGTGTATGGCACAATAATAATAATAGGCCTATAATATAATATAACAAGGTTTAAAGTGGTTCAGTAGGGACTGCCCTGTGTGAGAACCACTGTAATACAGATACAGAAATTTATCTGAGGCATTAGCAATAGTAATTATCAAATGAGGTTCTAGATTCATTAGCGTCGCCACGGGAGGGGGAAAACGCAAATGAGGCAACTGCCCCCCCCCACCTACCCCAGACCACATACCCTGTGAGACAACATTGATGACTTTATCCAATCAGAAAACATATCTTATATCTACACTCAGCTAGAGAGATTTCATAGGCGTCGTTTATCCATGCATTATTAACCCCTTAACCGTGTATTTAACTGTAACTCAATGTAAAAGAGACGGATATATCCGGGATCCCCAGTTAAGGGGTTAATCCATTCATTAACAGACGTTCGTTGAGCAGGAAGCATTCTGGAAATTCGTTGCCTCGGGTTGAGGTTAGGTTGAGGTTAAGTTCTTTCCGTCCAAGCTCCTAGGGGTCGTTCACAGAGTACGTCACGCTATTTCTGACAGTTTTTTTACCTTCCTCCCCTGCCACAACCTGTAACTCATGTAAAATATCGGACCCCGGGAGCCCAGTTAAGGGGTTGCGTCGTCAGGTTTTCTATCTAATATATTCAAGTTTTCTCGTTCAAATAGATTTCCAGCAGCGAGGCAGATGCTCAACTTCCGGAAATTATAACGAATATACATCCGCCCCCCCCCTCCAACAGTTGAGTTCGTGTCACTGGGGATCGAATATTTTGCGATTGGAGTAATCAGACCTCTATGGGGTTCTCAAAATGTCGACCACTGCCAGGCCTGAGGAGAGGGGGGTGCAGCCGGTACATTGTACCGGGGCCCATGGAGTTTTCAGGGGCCCAGATCCGGTGACGATAAGGTTTTTGCTTGTCAGGCTGTTTTTGGAGAGTTGATAACGTTTTATTGACTTTATAAATTTTTCTTAAGGGCCCGCAAATTTTTTGTTCCAGGGCCCGGAATTTCTCTCGGCAACCCTGACCACTGCGCAGGTGCCAATTTCAATATAACATCTGCTCTACGGGTTCTTTTAATAGAGAACCTCAGGAAATCTACCACTGCCTACTACAGTAATGCCATTAGAGCACTGCAGTAGTGAGACTCGAATGGTAAACAAAAGTTCTGTCAGCTGAATTCTCCAACAGCGCCACCTACCGGTCGGCCTCTTGTTGACTCGGTTTAGCATCGTATAGCTAACCTTGAGAACCAAGGAAAACAAAGATTGATGCAGCGCTAAGACTTTCCGGAGACGCTAATGGAGAAGGCGATAATAAATCTGACTAATTAATTATAGATAATTGACTATATAATATATATATATATATATATATATATATATATATATATATATATATATTGCAGTCATCATTTCATGCAATGGCTAAAATAACCAGCAATTTCATGCAAAGACTAACTTTTCCAATGATTTATTTCACACTTTGACTGACCGCTAGATATTCGCTAATATAATCCTACAAGACTGCGATTTCTGCATCTCAGGCTGTGTTAATGCATGAAATGAAGACCCTATTGGTCATTACACACAATGACTGAAACTTTTAGTCATTTCGTGTAATGACTAATTACACGTTTTGACTGTAACATATATATATATATACACTTTAAACTTTAGACTGCATACACTTGTAAAAAGGACAAAGACGACCAAGAATTAAAGAATAATTAGCTTTTGATGCATGAATGACTTTGAAGATCAAATGTGTTTTAGCATATAACTGATTGGCGTCAGAGACTCGCTGTCAGCGTCACATTACGACTCGTGTCCATCGATTTGTACTGAAAATGACGCATGCAGATATTTATACGATCCAATTAGCAGTGCAGATTTCAACAGCGTCGTCGAATATCGCACATCGAGGTTTTTTCTAAACTGCGCAGCGACATCAGCTCACAGAAACTAATGAGACCCGCGCCCCTCCTCCTCCCCTCCTCCTCCTCCTCCGCACAGCACCCGAAACATGACAGAGGGCTTCGACGCGTGTATCCAACGCACTTCCGGTACCCGCTTATCGATTTCAAAAGAAACCGGAAGTGACCGGCAAGCGCGGAGATAGAAAGCGATTTCCTACGCAGGAAACCTCCTTTCCACCCCCACCCACCCACCCACCCCCGCTGCTCCCTCCCCCTCAGATTTCTCTGAATGCGCTCGCTTGTCGACGTAGACAGCGAAGGAGTCGCCGTCAAATTTTTCGCTATTTATGAACGCCATTAAAACGATTGCCAGGAGAAGAAGAACGAAACCTGAGACGGACATTTTTAGTGCATTATTAGCTGCCCGGCATCTTCAATCGACGGACACCGCGGAATTATTGGGTCCGATATTAAGAGGCTGAGAGAAAGATAAAGATAGACAGACAGACAGACAGAGAGAGACAGAGCGACAGAGACAGAGACAGAGACAGAGACAGAGAGAGTGACAGAGAGAGACAGACAGAGAGAGACAGAGAAACATAGAGAGAGAGACAAAGACAAAGACAGAGGCAGCGAGATAGACAGAGACAGACAGAGACCGACCGGAGCGAAGACTAATCTTTTTCATTGATGCGACAATTCGGTGTCCTGCGTCGTCAGGAGGATGCGACGGGGTCTGTGGGGGCGGCGGGGGAGGAGGGTGAGGGGGGGGGTGGGGGGGGCTACGTCTCCCTCGCAGATTCGCGAGCTTTCAGTGGAAACATTGAAAACCGCTCATCTGATGATCAAAGTCGATGTCGATTTTCCCCCAAATAATGGTAGACCGAGTCCGTCCACCTGATTGAAAGCCTGATTGCGACAATTGACAGTCGGATCAAAACATAGTAGAATATATATATATATATATATATATATATATATATATATATATATATATATAATCCACAATCTGCCAAAGATAACGACTAGTAGGCTACTAACGCACGTACGCACACACACACACACACGCAAATATACCCAGTCGCGCATAAGAAATTGGATTGGTATTCTTATAGTATTCAGCAGAAACTGAATATGCGATCAGTGTCGTAAGCTATTTTGCCTAAACTTAAACCTGACGAAAAAGAATTGAGGTTAAAGATTAACATTACTTTATTGATGCTGTTACAACTTCATCTCGGCGATCACATAATATAGTAGCTTAACCCCTTAACCGTGTATTTAACTTTAACTCGATGTAAAATGGACGGATACTGTATATCCGGGATCCCCAGTTAAGGGGTTAACTTTTTAAAGGCAAAATCAAAGAAAGAGAGAGAGACAGACAGACAGACAGAGATTGAGAGACAGAGAGCAAGACAACATGTTCAGCATGCAATGAAGATTTAACAATTACTGATCTTGACAATGTTTAAACTTAACACGAGTTTTTTTATATTTTGAGACAAATACAGACTAGTTTGTCTTCAGCTATTGACACTGTAACGTAGGTTTTACTCTTATTTTACTGCGAAAACTGAGACGGTATCATATTTTAATCTAAAATTATTGTAGAACTATTTTAGAGATGACAAAATCTGACGTTTCTCGATTATTTTTAAAATTGCGGAACTCCCTTTTGGAGTATGAACTTAAATAGTTGATCATTTATTCTAGTGAAAAGCCGAATATTTTGTCACAGAAAGCCGTTCTTGTATGAATGGCGCTTAGGGGTCGTCCATAAATGACGTCACGCATTTAGAGGGGAGGGGTGTTCAAAGTTTCAAACATTTGTGACGATGTGTGACGACGGGGAGGGAGTTTCCAGAAATGTGACGTCACATAATACTAAATATTTTTTATTAATACCGCAATGCTATGCTAAAACAAAACTGAACGTATTTTACACTTATAATTATATATTATACTTCATTTTAAAAATGGAAAAGTTTCTGAATATTGTTTCATAGTTATGCTGAAAATTTTCAAACGAAACATTAATTTTGACATTGGAAAGACGACAAGATGACGTGGAGATTAACGCGTCGTGGCGTCATATGAGGGTCTGACATTTTGTGACGACGTGTGACGAGAGAGAAGGGGTTAAAAACTGCCAAAATCGCATGACGTCATTTATGGATGGCGCCTTACAACAAGCTCAATCTGCCTCGATGACTATATCGGCATCTTGATAACATTGTAGTAGAAAGAAAGAAAGAAAGAAAGAAAGAAAGAAAGAAAGAAAGAAAGAAAGAAAGAGAGAGAGAGACAGAGACAGAGACAGATAGAAAGAGACAGATAGAGACAGACAGAGACAGAGACAGACCGACGCTGGAGGCGAACATTCGAGAAGACCACAAGCACTCAGCTTCTGTCTTCATCTTGTTTCTTATTTAACTAATTTTCAGTTGTACATTTTCGCTTCGCTATATATTAAAGGCCTACGTTGCTTTGCAGCAAAACACTTTGGGACTAAGTTAAACCCAATTTGGACATTAGCCTTCCTACTATCTAATTATGATAATTTTAATGGATTTCAGTCTGTCTGTCTCTGTCTGTTTCAGTATCTGTCTGTCTCTGTCTGTCTGCCTTCTGGCTGTCTGTTCTGTCTGTCTGTCTGTCTGTCTGTCTGTCTGTGTAGGTCTGTCTGTCTGTCTGTCTGTCTGTCTGTCTGTCTGTCTGTCTGTCTCTCTCAAGATTGCTCGCAGAAATCATATTTAAGAGAGAAACTGAGAGTGAGAAAATGGACGGAATCTTGTCGCTGGTTCCTCTCTCAAAGTCCAGTCATTTCTTGGCGTCACAGACTGCGATTGGACGGGGACGACGGTTCGCGCTCGGCAAGGCAAGCGCCGACAACGCAGTCGACGCACATAATCAGAATACTGTAGACGATGTTAAGGCAAAGTGCTCTGTCGCAGCAGTGTTGCATATCCATTAGCGCCGACTTCTCGCGAACGTGCTTCTCCGATGTCGCCGCAGACTTGCATCTATCTCCGGAACATTCGATTTACACGACTTATGTTACACTCAGTCTTATTGGCTACCGATTCTCACTTAACTATCAGAGTTCGTTTTCTATATCAATTCACCTGATAGCGACACTTTGCTCACCTGCTTCGTATATCACGCTCTCTCGTATATAACCCATCAATCTGTATGATTAATTTTTGACAGCTCGGTCGCGTCTGACAGGTAAATGGCAACGTGCTACTCCTGATACTGAAATTTCACACGATTAGGCTTATACGTTAGATGTCGTATAATGTTTCAAGTAAGTAAGTACTGTAAGTAAGATCTCGTGAATTTAAAAATTTAAAAGAACCATAGTCTTATTCCAAAGTGAGAACCATCGTACTACTACCACTGGCTTATTCCTACTGCTGCTGCTGCTACTGCTGCTGCTGCTACTACTACTACTACTACTACTACTACTACTACTACTACTACTACTACTACTACTACTACTACTACTACCAATACTACCACCACCAATACCAATACCAATAATAATAATAATAATAATAATAATAATAATAATAATAATAATAATAATAATACCACTAATACTGTCTGGGTTTAAATGACCAATAATTACCAACCCTGTGTCACCTGAACCGCTGGCAACCCTCAGCCTGGCTGTTCCATACATTTCCACGCAGACAGGAGAACAGTTGCGAATGGGGTCAGCTGGTTAATAATTAATTTGCGTGCTTGTGACGTAATTCGCCTCAACGCCGAGCGACCACGATTTCTTGCGATGCCACACCGAAAGCGTAATTCCAGTCCCAGGAGGAGGAGGAGGAGGAGGGAGGAGGAGGAGGAGGAGGAGGAGGAGGAGGAGGAGGAGGAGGAGGAGGAGGAGAAACGACGAAGTGGAACGCTGAGCGGTGGACTGGAAGTATTCGTAGCGGGACGACGATTCTCAAGAAGTCTCCTGCATGCATGGCCATGTGCTTGAAGCCTATAATCGCCGAATAAATCTCACCGTTCTTAAGACGCCGGATTACCGATTCCGGTGCATTGTTTACGGGTTAAACCGATAAATCTCTCTCTCTCTCTCTCTCTCTCTCTCTCTCTCTCTCTCTCTCTCTCTCTCTCTCTCTTGGACGATGACGACGACGGTGCGGTGCGTTCTCTCTCCTCGACGAAACACGGATCGCCCGCCCGCCCGCGTAGGGAAAAGTCTCTCGCCGCCGCGGTGAGGGGCCTGCGGTGGCGTCCTGCCTCCCACCCAGCGCTTCCCCACTCGCCGACCGACCGACCGACCGACCGACCGACTAACAGGCCGACGACGCGGACCGATCCGAAATCCTAGAAATGTCGGAGCAATTGCTCATGATGCCACAACGGCTCAATGAGCCTATATATGCCAGTGTGGAGCGCATATTTGAGTAATTGCGGAAGGAAGACAGTTCTGAAAAGACAGTATAGACCCATCTTAACGAAACTCCGATTCAAGAATATATATATATATATATATATATAAAATATATATATATATATAATATATATAAATATATATATATATATATATATATATATATATATATATAAACCACATACAAGTTCAGTGATGGAAGCGAAATGTTGTGACGTATTGAGAGGATAAACCATGGTCCATGTATAGGCTTAGGCAGTCGCGGTAGCATTTAGGAGGCGTTTAGCTTGATGGATCTTTCTTTTTTTTCTCTTTGGTCGGATCTCTTTCGTTCGAGTCTCTTGCACTCCACTGACCACTGACCACTGACCACTGCACTCGTTCTTACAACACAACAACGCAGCGCGATTCGCTTTTTGCCTATAATACATGTAGACGCACCCGGCGTCCTAAACAGAGGTCCAATAATTCACCGAACGGCGTGTACGCAAACGGATTTTACAGATGACGGTTCATTCTGGAGAAATTTGCCAATTTGCTGTGATTTCATTAACATTTTCCGAAGCATGTCACCGCGCCTCCGGGCATATGCTGTAGCCGCCCCCCCCACCCCTCCACCCATCGACACACGCACGCTCAGACACACGTCTTCTTTGCCGCTACTACTACTACTACTACTACTACTACTACCACTACGGTTTATATGCGGTTGCCTCGCTGAATACCAATTGGCCAATCGATCAGGCAGTCGTTTATTCGTCGAAACGGAAAATTTCGGAAATTGCTCACTTATCATTCCAGTCGAAATCCGGATCAAATAAAATTCTTGCCCGGTGTGTTCCTAGGGCCCCTGTTCGTATTGCCTTATCATCATCATCGTCGTCGTCGTCGTCGTCATCGTCGATTGGCGGGCGACAGATGCGCACATCATGTAAGGGAGTTGATTAGAAGGTTAAGCTTTCGGGTGGGTGGGGAGGGGGTTCAAATGGCCTGCATGCCGAATTCAACGGATATACGCTGCTCGGTATGTGTTGGCTTTTTAGAGCGGCGGGCGCGGGAAGAAAATCCAATTCTGTAAGTGGATTTTTACCCTCTCGCTATATTTATTGAGCTTGGGTCAACCTTTCTCTGCTGAATTGAGTGAGGTCCATAAACAACGTCGACTGGACTCGGTCCACGATTAAACCAGTGACCGTGCGCTTCTAAGAGTTAGTTGTGGTCTGCAATGCGTGTCTTGGTATAGTCACTTAATTAAATAAATTATTTATTAGTTAGTTGATTAATAAGGAAAGCGAGCATTTCAATGTAACGAGGAATTTCAGCTCATTTTACATTGGCCGGCGAGGACCAAAAGGTTGTGGCAGAGTGTCTGGCTATTTAAGGGCCATGTAATCGAATAATTTTTCACGGGCCCCTAAATGGTCTTAAAATTTATGTTTTTTTAAAAAAGAAAGTCTGTGCGGGAAAAGTTCTAAAGAAGTTTTCAAAAATGTGCATGCAGGTCAAGTGCAAAGAAATGGCGTTGATATTTTTTGCTTGCCTGACTCTTCAGGAGGCCATTGTAATTCCGTTGATCGACTAATAATAATTCGCTGATCAGAAGGTTTATTAGAAAGCAGTAGAAATTAATTTCAATAGAGATTCAATGCTTTAGTGTTAATAACGAATGAATTATACGAAACCGCTGAAGAAAGTTATATATATAGGATGTATATATATATATAAAGTAAAAAACAACTTCAATTTTTGCGACATATAATGAGGAAGAAAGGAATAGAAAACCTGTTAGACCATAACCACTGGAAAGTCGAAGGTAACAAAAGATCACGAGAAAGATAAATAATGAAAGAATGACCTATATTAGTAGTTTACTGACTGATGTCAAGGAGGTAACTTCAGAAGTAGAACATCTATTACATCCTTCGAGGCGTTTGCGTCTGCCCCCAAGACGCATTAAATTTTATTTCGCACATCTCATGAACATTTGTAAATCGCTCTTGATTTTAGCTCTAGCTATGTTACAGCGTTTAATACATTATCCAGGGAATAGAATAGAACTCATACAATATATGAACAAGAGTGAAACTCAGAAATATACGACCGCTGAAGAAGAAGAAGAAGAAGAAGAAGAAGAAGAAGAAGAAGAAGAAGAAGAAGAAGAAGAAGAAGAAGAAGAAGGTGATGATGATGATGATGAAGAAGAAGAAGAAGAAGAAGAAGAAGAAGAAGAAGAAGAAGAAGAAGAAGAAGAAGAAGATAGCCTGTGTAGTGTACAAGTTTCGCTCGGCTCTGACAGATGCCGTATACAGGTAGGCTGATAGATGAGCTGCTATATACTAAAAGACTAAAAGACACCCTACAATAAGTACCTGACAAATCGGCGACACCACACCGATGCCCAGGCACGGAGAACAACCGATTGGCCACAGGAACATACAAAGAACAGCCAATGTCTGACAGTGTTATGGGGGCAGTGGGGGGGGGGGGGGGGCAAGTGTCGAAAAAGAAACTGGTTCGTGCGATTTCAGTCTCACAAGCACATAGCAAATTCTTGAGAACTTGCAAAAATTTCATTATCTGCGCATTGCGGGGTCTTAGACTCTTAGGTAGGTGATGAATTGACCACCACCACCACCACCACCACCACCACCACGCCGGGTAAAGCGGGTCGAGGCGTCAAATCAGCACCTGACGGTCGAGGAAGTGGTTAATCATGCAAAAAGAATATTGATAAGGATAAGCAGAGGACTATTTATTAATGATACTAATCCAATGACGCCGTTCCTATATAGTCGAGACGTCTAATCCATAGATAATATTCACAGACGGGAATCTACCAGGACTACGTTAACACACGTCCTCTTCTAGTTCTACACCGCCCGGGGATTTTGGGGTCAATGCGTCCATTTGCGCCTTGATTTTCGTCCCCCCCCCCCAGCCGAACAAAGTTTTGCCCTTTTCGGCGTCGAAAAAACCCACTCAATTAACACTCAATTCTACCGCTTCAAACCCCATTTCGTTCACAACTCGCCAAAACCATGAGCAATGTCCTCTGGTCACGCGACGCCCTTCCCTTCGTCCCTACCTCGGCGTCTGACGAAGAAAGAGAGAGAGAGCTCTGACACGACTGCTTTCGACAACTGTACAGCGTGCTTCCACCGCCGGCCTTGACTATACTGCGCTTGCATCGCGGTAGAGAGAGAGAGAGAGAGAGAGAGAGAGAGAGAGAGAGAGAGAGAGAGAGAGAGAGAGAGCAGGCCTACCGGTAACAGGCCATTGACATCCAATTATGCCACCGCCGCCGCCGCCGCCGCCGCCGCCGCCGCCGCCGCCGCCGCCGCCGCCGCCGCCGCCGCCGCCATCATCGGGCACGCCTGTCGTCGCCTCCATAAAGGCACGACGCGTCCTTCCAATCCGTTGGTTCCCCGGTCGTCACAATATCGTCGGAGAACAGATCCGATTAGCTTTAAATAACTCCCGAGGGTCGAAACAAAACGGATAGGGTTTATCCAAACAAAAGCCAGTTGCTTCTAAGTACTAAGCAGCCAATCGATATTAAAGTAATTGAACAGTATTTTATGTTCATTAAAAGCCTGGAGCTAGAAATATAGTAATAATAATAATAATAATAATAATAATAATAATAATAATAATAGGCTAATAATAATAATAATAATAATAAGGCTAATAATAATAGGCTAATAACAATAGGCTAATAATAATAGGCTAATAATAATAGGCTAATAATAATAGGCTAATAATAATAGGCTAATAATAATAGGCTAATAATAATAGGCTAATAATAATAGGCTAATAATAATAATAGGCTAATAATAATAGGCTAATAATAATAGGCTAATAATAATAGGCTAATAATAATAGGCTAATAATAATAATAATAATAATAATAATAATAATAATAATAATAATAATAATAATAATAATAATAATAATAATAATAATAATAGACATTGCCGGTTTCTGTTGATACATTCATTTTAATAAAAGATATGAAAATGAATGCTTGGAAAATGAAGCATCTTATTTTTAGTTCCAACCATCGATTGCGTTATTGTCGTTATTAGGATGATGCCTATCATTATTTCATCAGCGCTAATTACCATCACTCCTGTCGTCGTTGTCGTCGTCATTATCATTAATGATATTCCACCTTTCCAGATTTTTCCTTAAATCATGGAAGACTGCTGTCGTTACCAGTGGCGGTTTCAGGAATTCTTGTTGGGGGGGATGACTGAAATTTATAGGAAGTTGGTGGGTGCGGGGGATGCAAAGTGACAAAATGTAAGAAATAAATTTTCTGACAGAAATCACGAGTTTTTAGGAAATATAGGATCCTTCTATAAGTATGCGGAAAATGATGGTTCCAGTTACTGTAAAATCTACCGTCTCACCTGGGTCACGTGATCTCTGTTATCTAAATCCTCCGTAGCGCATCGAGGAAATATTGCTCTTTCAACGCAAAATCATCGTTAATTCTCTTTGATATATATACGGATAGCCTATACTCGACATTGAACTGGGATATGTCAACGGAATTTCCGTGAGGTTGTATAACGGTTTATGAACCGTTTATCCTTGTCTCTGATGTCCTGTCGAAGCTTCTCTCGATCTTCCTGTCGACTCATGAACCGTTCCTTGCGTCTCTTTTCCGCCTCCCTTCGCTCCTCGAGTAGCTCGGCGGCCGTCGGCGGCGGTTCTTCGGCCTCAGAAGGCTTCTCGTTTCTGTCGTCTGCCAAAGCACCTGCCCTCGGAAAATATCACTAATCAGCCGATGACGCGCACCTTACAGCATATTGGAGCCAGTGTTTAATCTAGGCCGTTTCCGGGAGAAATTGCCCTTTCCCCCGGTTAATTCCCCGGAAATTTTGGAATACTGCATGGACTAACAGCGGCCCCGATAATTTGATCAGTGTCAGTTTCCCCGGCAAGTTTCTCCCCGGAGGAAGATTAAACACCTTCGCCATAATCGCAACGCCATCTATTTGGAAACTTGCCCTTGGCTAATCGAACATCGATGGCTTCGTCTATTGTTGATGCTGTATAATTTTGGCGTCAAACAGGGGCCATCCACAAATGACATAATGCACTTGGGGGGGGTTCAAACACTTGGGGGGTTCAAACAGTTGTGACGATGTGTGACGACGGGTTGAGGGGAGGGGGTGGGGGTTCCAGAAATGTGACGTCACATAATAATAAATATTTTTATTAATACCGCAATGCTATGTTACCGCAAAATTGAACGTATTTTGCACTTATAATTATTATACACTTCATTTTTAACAAGAATTTTGAAAAGTTTCTAAATATTGTTTCAACTATAATGATTATGATGAATATTTTCAAACGAAACGTTAATTTTGACATTCCAAAGACGGAAAGGGGGGGGGTTAACGCGTTGTGACGTCATATTTGAAGGGGTCTGATTTTTTCTGACGACGTGTGATGAAGGGGGGAGGGTTCAAAATCTGCCAAAATCACGTTACGTCATTTATGGATGACCCCACACAGTAGCTTCAACCGGTTTTTAAACAGCGCATACTTATAGGCCTAAATTCAGGTCATTCGGAATTTACTGTCTCGTTATAGTAACTGGATGACAAGTAAATGACACTCGTCATTATTCCAGCGCCGAACTCCTAACATTCGACGGATTGCAGAAAGGAGTGATAACTCGTAAGGTCGACGCAAGACTTTTATAACCGTACTCGTTGGGTGGCTTGGAGTCGTTTAGAAAGGGGTTTAGGATGCGATGGCGTATAAACTCAACCGGATGTTTGTTTGACTCGCGAAGTTATCATTACAGAATCTGAACTCCTCCTGCTGGGATCTATTGAACGTTCCCTTAACCCCTTAACTGCATGGGGATCCCGGATATATCTGTTCATTTTACATTGAGTTACAGTTAAATACACGGTTAAGGGTTAAAGACGCACGCCTGACTCTTCTCTTGCGTGAGCTTTCCACTTTTCTTTGTCTGCCGCCTACGTGCACATGCATATATATATATATATATATATATATATATATATATATATATATACACACAGTAGCTCTGCGTGCTATTCGGTTCGGACGCAAGATTAAAGAGATTAAGTTAGCGATTCAAAGTACGACCCACTGAAAGACGTCAGCGCTACAAAAAAACGCAGTTCCATTCTGCACCGGATAGAGTACGGAAGACGACCGCCAAACAGACAAGGCACGTGACACAGACGAGACACGCCCACAGCGTCGGATTTGATATGCTACACACATGGGCGCCCGCAGAATTTTTTTCACGAGGGAGCAAAACACAATGGTCACGGTTACGTCACATAAATTTTCCCAGGAGGGGGCAAACACATTTTAAACACAATGGTCACGGTTAATATTCTAGCAATGTTTTCAACAAATTTCACTTTGAAATATTGGTATTTGTATTTTTCACGGGGGGGAGGGCAAGTGCTCCCTCTTTCCCCCAATGTGCGGGCGCCCATGGCTACTCGCTGGTCGGGAATTCGCGCACATTCGCCAATTTCCATTCCAGGAAAAAAAAACATAGGTCTACATATCCCCAAACACCTTGGCAGAAGGTAGGCTGGACAGAGAGGCCTCCGCTCCAGTCGGTGTCATTTAACTGCGCTTCTGCGGGAGTCTGCCAAGAAGATGCATTCTGCAATTTCAATGAAAAACTTAAATCGCTGCACTCAAGATCGTGGCACCCTGTATGTGTAGAAACAGACAGACAGGCAGACAGACAGTCAGACAGGCAGGCAGGCAGGCAGACAGACAGATAGATGGATAGACAGAGCAGCGAAAGACGAATTCTATGCGTTGATCAAATCACGTATGTATGGATCTATCACATACATAAGATAAATCACATTACGCCATGGATAACAGTTGCACGAGTGGTCAGCAAATCTTAACAGTGGCGTCTAAAGCTGAATTGAACAGATATCTGTTTCCATTGGAGACTGTGGGCTACACGAGACATATAAATCTTTCTCTACCTGCTTTGCCGCGTCGTTTCATTCCTGTGTTTTTGTATCATATGCCCTATATACGCGCAAAGCGGGAGCAATCATTCTTGTTTTCCATCTGAGACAGCATGAGCTCAACTTCTAAAATAAGCAGTGTGGGTGCCTGACGACCCACCTCAAATTTTCAGCCATTTCGTTCAGCGGTCGGACGGCAAGAAAAAGTTAAAACTCCCCCCGGTGGTTGGTCGAAATAGCGTGTAGAGTAAATTGAACACCGACTTTCATATTAATAAATGTTAATTATTATATATTTATTACTATATACTTATTATATTTATTGCTATATAGTTATTATGTTTATTAATATATAACTATTTATTTTCTATTTTTGTACGGGTATCATTTCGGGCGCTCAGGCGCGTTCTTTCTATTCTTTTTCAGAGGCTGGCAATCTTTCTGTCTTGCTAGGCTTCGATCATCTTTGAGTCGTCAAGATTTCTCCTTTCTTTTCCTTAATTTTCCTGGCAATTTCAGTAGCGCCTGATATTGAAAATTATTCTCATGTTTCTTCCTGCGGTTTCAATTATTTTCGTCTTCTCTTTAAATTCGCGTCCTTCGTTCGTCTTTTATTCTCCCAATTCCCCGATCTATTTCTGTCTTTTGGCCAGTTTTTACAAAAAAGAATTTCTTCTCGCTGCTCCTCTTTCTCTCTCTGATAGGCCTACACCAATCGGACAATTTTCGTCTTCCTGTCGCTGTTCAGGGCCTGAAATAGAAACCTGGAGCTCATTGCATTCTTTGTAATCGGATTACCGAACAGAAATCAAATCTGCTGTGAGTTCGAAACGGAACAGCAGCAGCAGCAGCAGCAGCAGCAGTTGCAGCTGTTAATCAGAGACGGCGATGGTTCGTGCCTGCGATGACGCCGCCCGAGACACGGACGTCGTACTGCATCCGGTGCAGTCGTCTCCTTTCTCGCCGGACCCCCGTACACCGGAAGTGGTGGCTCTTACGGGCCGGGAGTTGATCGACGCTCGATCCTCAAAAGCGACCGATAATGACGATACGTGATGACGCAGAATTACCGTTCTTAATGCGGCTGCAAACTGGGGGCAGCGAGGCTGGTGGAATGGAGGAGGGGAGGGAGAGAGGGATGAAGGGTCGGAGGGGGGGAAAGGCCAAAGGCCGACGGTTCGACTTCTGTAGCGCCGGGCGGTCGGGCCTATTGAGCGATGCATCACTCACAGGTAATCGAGTTCGTGAATGACAGCAGAAGCCTCATGGGTGACGTCATACACTACTGAATGATTCATTCCTAAGAGTCAAACAGCGATGACGACGACGACGATGATGATGATGGTGGCGACGATGATGACTACAGATACAATTATGACTGCACAACCACCAGAAAAGCAGTGAGAGATGGAGAGATGGAGAGAGAGAGAGAGAGAGAGAGAGAGAGAGAGAGAGAGAGAGAGAGAGAGAGCTTGACATGATACCAGTGGGCGCATTGACATCGGTCAAAACAGACTTTATAAGATTGCGTGTAGACGTAAGTGCCTTGCCGAGTATCGAAATGATCTTTGCTTATATAATAATAATAACGTCGGTCATTCTATGGCGTTCTCTTCCAAATGCCACTTCGGACAGCAGAATGACATTCTGTCAGCATGTCACCAGGCCTTCCTTTTCATCACTACGAAGCAGGGCTATTTCTAGGATTATCAATCTGGTGGTGTCGGTAAATTCTGGAGGTACCCTGCCAAAAAAGTCCGACAAGCAAAAAAGGTAATCGCATAGGTGAAGTTGGGGGGGAGAGGGGTGGTTTCGGTCTCAAATTTAGGGGGTGTTGTGGAAGTGTTAGCGGGATGTAAAAATATCCCTGCTATGAAATGACTTTTTGTCTACATTCAGTATTTTACAATTTGCAACAGGGTCCTGTCTGAATATTTCTCGGAAAATAATAAGAGTTGTCAGTTCTTATTCGAATTACATGCTGCAGAAAGAAAATCTGAAATCACGCGCCATGAAATTCTTTCCATGCGAAAATATGCACGGGAAGGAAGAAGGAAGGAATATGAAATAGTCATTTGTGAAATAAGAAAATGCAACAAGCAAAAGCAACCACAACCCACTATGATGCAACGAGGTTATATATCGATGTTTATACGTTCTCCCAGATTCATCTGTAGGCCTAAAATGTGGAAATTCAATTTTACGGAGATTAAGACATATATTCACTTTTAAAGATCACAGAATAGAGGGGGAGAGACGGAGAGATAGGATGAGAGGAAGACAGGTAAATGGAGTGAGAGCTAGCGAGAAATAAATGGATGGTCGATCGTGAAATTGTAAAAAAAAGATAATAATAATATGGAAAGAAAATGGAGAAAACAGTAAGGGAAGAAAAGAAGACTACGATTGAATATAATATCGTTAAATTTTATCTAGACCTGCAATCTATGATCACGTGACTCACCTTTGACAGATTCTATCTTCTTTCCGACAACCTGTTTGGCCATGTAAGTTGCCATTCAAGAACTCGATGCGATTTACCTGTTACACAGCAAAGCATATCGGTGAAGCACTTTTCAGAAAGAGAAAGAGAGAGACAGACAGACAGAGACAGACAGACAGACAGACAGAAAGAGACAAACAGAAAGAGACAGTAACAGTAATGTAAACTACATATATACAGTATATATATATCTTTAAAGTTTAAAAGTATTATATCAGGCCCTTGTCCGCGAGATCTTCTTTCATGAAATGGTTTCAATTCTGTGCTTCTTATTTCCCTCCTTTTTTGTGCAACAGTAACTGCTTTAACAGGCTGACTACTACAACTGTGTGTCTCTTGTAGATGTTAGTCGTCTGCATATGCCATAGCCCACAATAGGTCATAACATTGAATGGCACTAGAATTTTTGGGAGTAGGACATCTAAACTGTCGTCCTCCTGACGACAAAATTGCCGAAAATATTGATTTCTTATACGGGAGATCGTGGACCGCTGTTTTCGCGCCTTTCCTTTAACTTAATCTAGATTCTGCTTCGTCGCCGTCGTTTGAATCGAAACAGAATGCGATGGTGGAATTTACAGCGACTTTCATTCCGTGTAATCGATGTTCGACCTGACGACGGATAGGGGCTCCAAATTGAAATATTCGCTTTTTCAGACACACACACACACACACACACTGCATGGAGGCAATAGAATTTTGTGGAGAAAGTAGACCTATAATTGCCCGCTGGATTTTGACCAATCGAACGTATTAATGTGATGCTCAAAGGACATTGATACGTCGGCTGTTATGATTAACCGCAAAGAAGTGCTTTGATTATTATGAAGGAGGAAAGACCAGGAAATGACTGTTTCTTGTCCGTAATTCTCCGAGGAAATTCTCAACTACAGTCTTCAATGAACAGGAATCTTAATAAGAATCTGGTGGGGATCCGACTTAATAAGCACACCCTTTATTAAAATGAATTTCTATAGTCTGATTCGACAGCAATAGTCAATAGATCGTGAATATTTAGAGCAGTGATGCTAAAACTTATGAGAGAGAGAGAGAGAGAGAGATTTGATGCCTGCTATAAACAAGATTTCATTGCCCTCAAAGTCTCAAACTGCTACCATAAAAATGTATTCTTTATGGGACACGGGTGAAAAAGGCGACGTTAAACTTTTACCCATCGAGCAAAAAAGGGTTCGTGATCGATACAGCGCACTAAAAGTTAACAGCACTGCCGAGTGATCGAATACGAACGCGTAGTACTGAAACGCATCCCTGGTCGACTCGGGTCGAGAATTATATAATCGCACCCGAACGTCGCTGAGGCAAGGAAGGAACACAAAGAATTCTTTGTCGTAACTCGCTCATCCCTAGCTCGAGCGCTCGAGGGCCGTTTTTAACTGCAGAGTTCAGAGGTCAAGTAAATACAGATCTAACGACTGTATAGATGTAGGAGCGTTGTGCAAAAACAGGAGCTTCTGCGGCGGTATAGATGAATTCAGATGAGCTGTATATAGATAGACTGGATGGACGTGACGGCGTCGCAAAAACTGTCATCTTCTCTTTGGCGTCCGAAGCAGCGA
This sequence comes from Metaphire vulgaris, assembly GCA_018105865.1. Classification (NCBI taxonomy): domain Eukaryota; kingdom Metazoa; phylum Annelida; class Clitellata; order Crassiclitellata; family Megascolecidae; genus Metaphire; species Metaphire vulgaris. Next base: position 1,726,430 of record CM030847.1, on the reverse strand, counting down.
TGACTAATTAACCTATTGCGCTCTCGACGGACAATAACGTTCGAGGCGAGAGATGCTCTGCACCGTTGGAAAATAAATCCTGATTATGGAAGAGAGACTGCGCTGCTGCTGCGACGGAGGAGGAGAGGAGGAGGAGGAGGAGAAAGGTTTCGAAGACAAGACGTTTAGATCCTCCGAAGAGCGGGAACAAAGACTCGTTAATAACGAAGATAGGCAGCGCTTCATTCATCGCTGCATTTCTACACCACTGTTCACTCTCTCTCTCTCTCTCTCTCTCTCTCTCTCTCTCTCTCTCTCTATATATATATATATATATATATATATATATATATATATATATGTATATACATACATTTATATATACATATATCGCAACATCAGAACAGGCAAATGGGCGAGTACTGCTTAGCTTAGGCTAGTCATACAGTTTCCACAGCTATCTCTTGATTCTGAAGTCGTAGCCCACGATGATGATGATGATGATGACGACGGTGATGATAGTGATAATGATGATGACGACAACAATGATGATGATGATGACTACACTTGATTTGCAGAACTACTAGAACTAGAATGGACCTATATTTATTCCGATTATATAGGCTCAGTCGTCAGAACAGATGCTTTCTATATCTCCTTTGTTTTGCCATCATCATCATCACCATCATCACCATCACCACCACCATCATCGTCATCATCAGCAGCAGTAAGTGTAGGTTATGAATGATATTATTCAGTTTCCTGTGCTTTCAATAGAAATTTAGGCACAACTACTGTGTAGGACAATTAATTTAAACCAGGATCTTTGTGCCCGGTTTCTGAACCGCAGCGTATGTGCCTCTATGCATATGCCGTATATAGCACTGAAGTCATCGAGACGCAACGCCTTTCCCAACCGATCCAGAAACGCCGTTAATATTTGATGAATGCGACGAACGAGAACGTCTTCTTAGGCTGACACAACGGGGCCGTCAATTAAGAGGACATCGCGGCACAGTAGAACCGCCGATAGCTTATTCCGGAGGACGAATGGATTGGCTGCCACACAGGAGAACGGAAGCAAGGAAGAAGAAGAAGAAGAGGAGGAGGAGGAGGAAGAAGAAGAATGGAACCGAAGAGGGAAAGAGGGAAAGAGAGAAAGGTACAATCGGGATCGGATAAATAGACGGGCTCGGAGAATTTTGAATCACAGTGAGAACTATAATAATATATAATATATAATAATAATATATAATAATATAATATAATAATATAACAAGGTTTAAAGTGGTTCAGTAGGGACTGCCCTGTGTGACTTATAGGTTCTTACTCATCCGGCGTATAGCCACGCGGGTTGGTTCCTGTCTATTGCGGCTGGGATCCAGAGGTATTTTACACCCCCCCTAACACCCTCAACGCCCCCAATTTGAGACTGACACCCCCCCCCCCCAACACCTCCACACCCCAATCTCAGCTATGGGATGACCTCTTTTTTTGCTTGTCAGACTCTTTTGGCAGGGGACTCCCAGAATTTACGGACACCCCCTCCCCCAATTGATAATCCTAGAAATAACTCTGCTGGAATAAATCGTGGGATTTGCGCAAAACCGTCGATAAATTTATCTGAGGGTAGGTAGGTAGGTAGGTAGGTAGGTAAGTAGGGTGATTGGAGCAGGATCGATGTGTCGAGAACTCTTGGACGATGTATTTTTGCTGGTAGACTTTGTCTTTTTGACTAGAAAACGTCGATGTGTCCCACTATTCCGGAACCCTGGCTACGCCAACTAGCTCTTCTGTCGGCCCTCGATGTCAGGATGTAACCTCGCTTTCCAGAATCCAGTTTAAAGCCTTGAACTTGAAAGAAGACTTTCTGGACGAACGTTCGAAGAAATCACACGTCACCTGCTGCCAATAATTCGTTTTGGGGGCAAAACATGGCACGTGACAAGATTAAAAGTAAAAGTAAGTAAAGTAAGCAAAACGAGATTTCTATAGCGCTGCCCGAAATCTTGGCGCAGTGCACCAGCTTATTCACGAGCGCTCAGGTGATTATGGAGCTTTTAGACGATAAATGCATATTTTGCATGCAAAGAAATATATATTTAGCAAAAGCCATCAAGGTGTGCAACTATAAGAAACTAACAAGCGCGAGATTTTCCAATTAAAACGAGTCGGATTAAAACGAGAATAAAAACCGAATGGGAATTAGTTTCCGTCTGTAAGATAAAAATAATAACGAAAAAGAAAAATAGCCTACTCTTCATATAACGAAGACGCTATTAGTATTACGTTTGCGGATTAAGCTTCATTAACCTAATGACCACTAAAATTAGTTCTAAACTAAAGGAGCTAACGCAATGCCTTACGCCGAAATAAAAAAACGATTTTGTCTTACTATATTTCAGAACTGCGTGCGGTCTTTGTTTTGTATGAAGATTCCACCAAACGGGTAGGCTCGATTGAGTGGAATTGATGTACTACCACAATGGCGCTATAGAAGGTGTCATGTTCTGGGTAAAGACAAGTGTCAGCCCAGCAGAGATTTCTCACCCGAGGGTCGATACACCTCGAGATGTCACCGAAAGTGGGGTCGTAAAGCTAACGGCCACTATTGTCATGTAGAATAATAATTTATTGTGAAAACAACTTAATATATGCAGTAAGCCAGAGAAGGCCAAGACATATTGCTATATTAAAGCGAACAGTGGCGCAGTCAGGATTTTCGGAAGGGGGGTTTTGGATCTTGGTCTTTGATAGTGACCAACTTTCGAAAAATCTTGACAAGCAAAAAACGCCCTCGCCTCTGAGAACACCAATACATTCTACATTCTATGTCCAGGGGGGTTGACCCCCAAAGTCGCGTCAACAAATTAAAAATGTACCCCACCCCCCTTGGCTACGCCACTGAAAGCGAAGCCAATTCAGGCGAAATGGCTAACGTTATGCGATAAGTATAAGCAGGTCTATAATCAATAGCGTGTTTGAGAAACTTTTCGCTTGCTTAATACCAATGGAATAGCCGACATATACCGTCTCATTTCGAATAAAGTATGTGATACGGCGTGCAGAAGATCGATTAGTTACGACCCGGAAGGGATCAAGAAGGGCGCCCGTTCCTAGAAAGAGATAGATCGAGGCGTCTTCTTGCTACGAGATTTTTGCTACTATAGAACGTTGCAAAAGAAAAATGATTCTCGGTGGGAAGGCAGTAAAAAACCTGACGTGTAAGGGACCGCCGAAGAGACTCAAGTGCGATGCTCCGTCACGAAATATAACTAAATATCCATTAATAGGTGGATTATTCTTCTGCGAAAAAGTCTATCCATCTTCTGGGCATTTCACATATACATCGCTCCTCCTCCCCCCCCCATATAAAGTATATTACATCGATGGCTATTAATCTATTGACCAATGTTGTCGATATGAAGAGTGTTAGCATGTCGCAAAAAGAAAACTTCCAGGTGCAGCGGCGTTTGGGCTTGAAATTATTATTATTATTATTATTATTATTATTATTATTATTATTATTATTATTATTATTATTATTATTATTATTATTATTATTATTATTATTATTACTACTACTACTACTACTACTACTACTACTACTACTACTACTACTACTACTACTACTACTACTACTACTACTATTAATAATATAATAATAATAATAATAATTATTATTATTATTATTATTATTATTATTATTATTATTATTATTATTATTATTGCCTAGAGGCAGATGATGCTGCGAAGGGACCAGATCACGATTGATAGACTCATGGGATCAGATTGCCCACGCTTTGACCGGAGAAGGGATTTCTCCCCTTCTCTCTCCCCGACGCATCTAAACTAGGGACCTGCTGTTCGAAACTCTTCATCCGCCTGTCGTCTACCTCAGCCGCGTTTCCCAAACATTTGGGAACCGCGGCCCACTTCAGCGGTTTTGTAACGTGCCGCGAGTCCGCGACCATAAGCACAGTGTAATAAAAAAAGCATCAGGCCATCTGGCGAACGTTAGTTGAAAAGAATCTACTGAGTTTTGAATAAATGGCAAAAGAAAAGCACTGATTAAATGCGAATGAAAATATGGCCTAATAGGCTTATATTAGACAGAATTATTCAATATTTTACAACATTTTGCCACATGCGACAAAAGAAGAGAAATATATTTTGAAATGTCTTGAAAATTAGGGTTTTAAATTTTGACAGGAACATACCTTTGTTACGCGACTTCAAAATCCTATGAGTATGGCAAAATCGCTTAACCGCTAGGTGTCTCATTCAGCTTTCACTGTACAAGAGGCTCTCCGTTGTTACGACGTAGTGGAGTTTCAGAGCAAAATGGTCGGAACACGCATTCTTTGCGTTTTTTGCGAAATAAGATTAATTTTTAAAAGTACTAGGGGCCTATAGGCCAGAGTTTCCCAAACTTTTTGGAACTGTGCGACTCACTTCAGCGGCTTTGTAGCATGCCGCGACCCTGCAAACTTACTGCCGACTAAAATTGGATAAAGTACTTGCCAAACAAGACAATGGGAGATAAATAGATATTGAAATTTCTTACTACTACTACTACTACTACTACTACTGCTACTACTACTACTACTACTGCTACTGCTACTACTACTACTGCTACTACTACTACTGCTGCTGCTGCTGCTGCTGCTGCTGCTGCTGCTGCTGCTACTGCTGCTGCTGCTGCTGCTGCTGCTGCTGCTGCTGCTGCTGCTGCTGCTGCCACTGCTGCTGCTGCTGCTGCTGCTGCTGCTGCTGCTGCTGCTGCTGCTGCTGCTGCTGCTGCTGCTGCTGCTGCTGCCACTGCTGCTGCTGCTGCTGCTGCTGCTGCCACCACTGCTGCTGCACTACTGCTGCTGCTGCTGCCACTGCTGCTGCTGCTACCACCACCACCACCACTGCCACTACTGCCACTACTACTGCTACTACTACTACTACTACTACTACTGCTACTACTACTACTACTACTACTACTACTAATAATAATAATAATAATAATAATAATAATAATAATAATAATAATAATAGAAGTGCGCGCAGTAGAGCGATTAATGACTGTACTTGAACGCGTTAGCAGCACAAGTCTTCAATGATCAAAACAACCATGTCAGTCAGAGGCGTAGTGACGGAGGTATATATATACCCCCCCCCACAAATCAGACTACCTTAAAAATGTTAATGTGTTTTTAAGATTTTCAAAGGTTTTACAAATTTATACCCCCAAATCACATTACCCCCTCCCTCAATCAAATTCCTGGCTACGCCCCTGATGTCAGTCAGAACAAATAATTAATTAATCGAACTGACTTTTTGGACTCGACAGCTCGAAAAAATAAATGATCAAGTTGACTTTAAAAAGAATTAACGCTCGATACGGAAATGCGATATCTTCAGGACATGCCCAGTTGGACTTGAGAAATTTGACAAAGGGAGAGGGAGTTACGATTCAAATCCTGAGCAACCATCGACTGATGCTATGTGCATTAGTAAAATGGCGCTACACAAGTTCACTAATACTACTACTACTACCACTAGTAGTAGTAGTAGTAGTAGTAGTAATAATAATAATAATAATAATAATAATAATAATAATAATAATAATAATAATAATAATAACAATAGCATCTAGTCACAACACACTTTGGCTTCACACAGTTTTGGGTCTGACACTCGACTAGAGAGACTCCATTCAACGCACAACGCTGAATAAATAAATAAATAAATAAATAAATAAATAAATAAATAAGTAAATATCTGCGGCCGCCGTACGACTTTGGTGTTTAATAAATACCATGTCTTCTGCAATAATTTGAGCGGACTTACCGTTTCAGGTTAAAGTAGGTGACCGCAGCTTAAACGCAGTAGTAGGCGTACGATCGGTCTACTAGGGGACGAACACTAACTGTAATTGACAGCTCTTCTGTCGCGCGCCAAATCCAGTCGAACTATTGCGTCGACGTCATGATGACGCAACAAGATGACGTCAGTCGGGTTATGACGCAAATTTCTGCGAGTCGGTCGTCTTTTTGATCGGCAGAGCGGAGGTCCTTTGTCAAAAGAAAAGAGTTTTCAAAACTTGAAACACATCGAATTCAAACAATCATTTCATTTAAAGCCATATCCTTATCGCCAGGACGCCTTATCGCCTTATCTGCGCAAGAAACGGAAGACAAATTTCCGGTCACTGCTCGCTGTCTTGCCCATTCTTTATATAGCGGGGAAACTTGGGAAAATGCCATCTCTCCCTCAACCCAACTGGTATGGCCCTCCTCAAAGAGTGTTTATTCCAGACTCCAGGCCTTGGAGGGGGGGATTGACTTGGCTGGAGGAGAAGAAGAGGTTCAATGCAAACATTTTTTTAAGCTCTGCGATTTTGGGAGGGAATTTTGAGTTGGTTTTTTTTTGGGGGGGTGGGTGGAATCTCCCCTCCTAACAGGCCTGTATAAAACACCGCCCTCATATACCACCTTGCCTATCACTCCAAGATAGAGATGAGACTGATAGTTTTAAGTCATTTATGTATGCGATTGCATGAGAGACAACGGCGCGAGTGAATCGTGTATAGCCTACACCGACCCCCGACTCTCGTCTACTGGCAGCCCCGCCTGTACCGGGCAACGGGCGACGACGCGTTCGCTTGGCCGAGAGCGACGATCGCCGAACCCACCTGTGGACCGGTCACGGCGGCGACTGGTCGTCGTCGTCGTCGTCGTCGGCGGCGGCGGCGGCGGCGGCGGCGGCGGCGGCGGCGGCGGCGGCGGCGTAGTCGAAGACGGCGGCTGCTGCTGCAGCTGCAATCGCCCGGGTCTGTCGCCCCCATCGTCGTCGTCGTCGTCGTCGTCGTCGTCGTCGTCGTCGTCGCTATCACGTCCGCTGGAGCAGCGTCACGTCGTACGGGTGACCAACGGAGTCGCTCCCTTTCGACGTCTCGTTATTTACCGTTTCACTCTCTTTCTCTCTCTCTCTCTCTCTCTCTCTCTCTCTCTCTCTCTCTCTCTCTCTCTCTCTCTCTCTCTCTCTCTCTCTCTCTCTCTCTCTCTCTCTCTCTCTCTCTCTCTCTCTCCGTCCGTCACTCCGTCTCGTCCGTTCTCTCCGCCTAGCTATCGCTCTTTCATCCCCCTATCTGTCTCTCTCGTCTCTCTGTTTCTGTCTCCTTACGTCTCTGTCTTTCTGTCTTTCTGGTCTCTGTCTGTCCCACTCTGTCTACCTGTATGTCTCTTTGTGTCTCTTTTTGTCTGTCTGTCTATGTCTGTCTTTGTGTCTCTCTGTCTCTGTCTCTGTCTCTGTCTGTCTGTGGTATATTTCGGTATATATATATATATATATATATATATATATATATATATATATATATATATATATATATTCGCTCCTCAGTTTCTCCCTTGCGGCATAAATTGTCGAATCGATTGATGACTACTATGCCAGTAAAACCGGGAACTTTGTGACCGACGGTACGAAAGAGGTCTGTCCGTCTGGTGACAACTGCGCCGCGCACACACACACACACATACACACACACACACACACACACACGCACACACAGACTAATCCACGCACCGACGCAAAAATAATTAGCGGTTCTGTGCGATCGAGATAAAGGCAGACGACGCAAAGTTTGTCTCTAAATATAAATCAGGTCCGTTTTGTACCTGGAACATCGGAGAGTATCAGCTATTCCGGTTCTAAATGTTGGTTGCTGCTTGCTTACTGACGCATGGCCTACTAACTAAACTAAACTCTCACGGGGGCTGTGGGTTTTTCGAAGAAGAAAAAACATCATAGGTGTTGGGAACAATTAATTAAAACCAAAGTAACATAAACATTTTAAAGGTTATATGTGAGATTTGTAGGTAGGGTCTGGATTAATATTAGATAAATTAAATTAACTTTAAATAAATAAATTTAAAAAATAATTGAAGACATTTCCGTTGTTTTGCCTAATCTTTCTCCCCAGCGAATACACTAGATCTGCCTTATAAGGCAGATCTAGTGTATTCGCTGGGGAGAAAGATTAGTCCAAAACAACGGAAATGTCTTCCAAGATTAAATAAGCTTACTATCTTTGGTATTTCATCTTATCTAATGGATTGGAATGATGGCAGATGTTTTTCGGAAAATGGAACGAATTCGGTACGCATAATTCACTTATATTCAAATAATTTACCATCTGTAACGTTGTTCGAACCCAATAGTCACGGTCTGTCTTGAGAGGAATGATCATAAACCCATGAAGTGATTTGGGTGGCATTTGCCGGCTTCAGCACACCCTGCAAAGTTCAAACTGCCATGTTCACTTGTATTGCATAGAGTCGTCAACACTGTCACATGCTCACAGCACAGTCAAAATGACGACGCCGTATTTGTACCAGTAAGCAAAAATAAAATTGTCAGTTTCAATTAACCCCTTAACTGTGTATTTAACTGTAACTCAATGTAAAATGGACGGATATATCCGGGATCCCCAGTTAAGAGGTTAAACAGCTAAAAATCTGCTTCTCAATGGCTATACGCCCTGATCTCGACGCAGATTTTTAGCTTGAGTTCAGATCAAGTTCAGTCCGACGATATAGGCAAACAACGACAACTTTCAGCCGATCCGTTCGTTTTAACCCCTTAACCGTGTATTTAACTGTAACTCAATGTAAAATGGACGGATATATCCGGGATCCCCAGTTAAGGGGTTAATCATACTTCATTTCGATTTAAGCGTTTTGCACACTTTCAACGATATCAGAATCATGATGATCATGATGATCGTCATGAGCATCATCATCATCATCACCACCATCGTCATCTTCATCATCATCATCATCATCCGTCGTACTGCACGATCGACGGACCGAAAGGAGGCTTTAACGTTTAAACGGAGCATCATAAATACTCAGGACACGTCGAAAATGAGCCGAGATGTAGAAGGAGGAGGAGGAGGACAGACAGACAGACAGACAGACAGACAGACAGACAGACAGACAGACAGACAGACAGACAGACAGACAGACAGACAGACAGACAGACAGACAGACAGACAGACAGACAGACAGACAGACAGACAGACAGACAGACAGACAGACAGACAGACAGACAGACAGACAGACAGACAGACAGACGGACGGACACTGAACGCTCTCGGCCATTATCGAAATGAGCGCATTAACCACAATAATAACGACGGTCTTGTGACAGAAATTGCAGTTCGCGAGATTCGTTTAAACGCAACGGGAGCTACATAAATTCAAGCAGATGGACGTTAGATCGCGTCTTAATCTTGGCGCTAGACACAACAATGGCATATAACTATATATATATATATATAATTATAATGCAAAATACTCTTTTAATTCTATGCGTGACTTTGAGATTTCTCTTCTTCCTCCTCCTCCTCCTCATCCTCCTCCTCCTCTTCTTCTTCTTCTTTTTCGTCTTGCCTTCTTCTTCCTCATCTTGTTCTTCCTCTTTTTCGTTTTCTCCTTCCTCTCCTCCTCCTCCTCCTCCTCCTCCTCCTCCTCCTACGCCTTCGAGAGCATCAAAATGATTACATTTTCCTCAAAGCGCTTCCTTACTTCTGCCTACTGCAGCCTCTTCGTCGCCGCCTTCACTTGCCAGTTCCCGAGGATTTTAGCACCAACAGCAGCAGCAACTGAGTATAACACGATTGCTCGTCTAGTAGGCGTCGCTTTCGTCAACGAGTATCATGCAGAGATAAAAACCAGTCATCACTTAAATGTACATATAGACGACCGCTAGAAAAAACGCCTCAGGGTTCTTTATGTTATGTCCATAGATTTGTTATTATATTAAAGTCTACGTTTGCGTCGACGTGTGTGTGTGAGAGAGAGAGAGAGAGAGAGAGAGAGAGAGAGAGAGGAGTCACTGCCTCTTCTCTGAGCTCTCTCTCACGTCGACACAAGCATAGACTTTAATATAGGCCTAATAATAAATCTATGGACATCAGAGCAGGGGCGTAGCGACGGGAGAGTATATCGGTATATACACCCCCTTCCGAAAAAAGAAATCAGGCTACCTTAAAGTTGTTAATGTGTTTTTAAGAATTTCAACGTTTTTAAAGATTGATACCCCCAAATCACATTATACACCCCCACAATCAAATTCCTGGCTACGCCCCTGCGTCCGAGTCACTGAGGCATGTGCTTGCGCGTGGAATTCTAATTGTCTGCGATGGTTTTGTGTTGAGAAAGAAACGTTGCGATGTCTCATTTGGCTCGTCCCAGTGGCGGCTCCACCGGGAGGGGGGCAGGGGAGGCCCGTGCCCCCTATTGAGTGCCTGGCCCCCCCAGTACCCCCCCAGTTGGGACCCTATACTTAATGCTATATACATTAAACAACAAATGGTTGGCCCCCTATGATTAGAAGTTGCCACCCCAACGCCCCCCCCCCACTTGCCAAATCCTAGAGCCGCCACTGGCTCGTCCTGCGAGTTCTTCTTTCGAATTGCTTAGTTACCGCCAGAAGTCTCTCCCGTCTGACAGACGATGGGAGAAGCGATCGACGACCTGGCTCTGCTTAGGACAAGACAAGCATGGAATTATCAAAAAAGAGGCGCAGACAGAGGCTCGGAGACAAGAGTGGAGGCCTACGTGGCAGTCCAGCACCCGAAGTGTTGCCATAGGTGACAGGTCCGTACCTCCCCAATCCCAACACTTCGTTGTTTTAATTTAATAATTAACTTAATTAACCCCTTAACTGGGTGCCCCGAGTAACGCTCGTCCATTTTACATTGAGTTACAAATAGTTGCCCAGTTAATGGGTTAATGAATCTAATCTGTTCATCAGTTAACGCGATCACAATTATTATTCTTAAATAATAAAGAAGCTGTCATAAAGAGGGCTAGACAGGCCCTATAGATATAGGGTTGGGCCCCCATTTTTCATTTTTATATATATATATATATATATATATATATATATATATATATATATATATATATACAGGATGCCTACTGTAGGCTATAGATATGCAAAAATTCAGAAGAGTGATGAAACGAATTAAAACCACATTTTCTTATGTCCCCATCTTTGTTGTGTCAAACCGTACTAGAATTGTCAATATATTCTGTCTAGATGTTTTTCTAGAGCTTTCGAAATGCCACAAAAAATAATGAGCCATTTGAAACGACACTATACAAAGTCTTTCAGAAATCTATTCTCCGTCAAATGTCTAAAAAATCAATCGAGAGATAAGATGGCGCTTAATAGAGCTGGTTTCTTCTATTACAGGTTTTATAGAATTTTTATAAAATTGATACCCTGTTTGAAATTGGACAATGCAAGGACTGCTACTACAGTAGGCTCAGGGACGTCGCTATGGGGGTCTCGGGCAGGGACAGTTGTGTAGATTGCATTAGACCCACCCAGCCAACAAAACCCAGCGCCGCCCCTGTGCCTACATACATTTAGGTTAGGCCTAATCAATGCGGAGAGTTACTACAGTGGTTTTCACACAGGCTTGCTTAGCCTCCTAAACCACTTTAAATCACATTATTATTATTATTATTATTATTATTATTATTATTATTATTATTATTATTATTATTATTATTATTATTATTATTATTATTATTATTATTATTACTACTACTACTACTACTACTACTACCACTACCACTACTACTACTACTACTACTACTACTACTACTACTACTACTACTACTACTACTACTACTACTACTACTACTACTACTACTACTACTACTACTACTACTACTACTCTACTACTACTACTACTACTACTACTACTACTACTACTACTACTACTAGGCCTACTACTACTACTACTACTACTACTACTAGTAGTAGTAGTAGTAGTAGTAGTAGTAATTATTTTCTAGAGGCAGATGGTGCTGCGAAGGGACCAGATCACGATTGATAGACTCATGGGATCAGATTTCCCACGCTCTGACCGGAGAAGGGATTTCTCCCCTTCCCTCTCCTCCGACGCATCTAAACAAGGGACCTGCTGTTCGAAACTCTTCATCCGCCTGTCGCCTACCTCAGCCGCGTTTCCCAAACATTTTGGAACCGCGGCCCACGTTCAGCGGTTTTGTAACGTGCCGCGAGTCCGCGACCATAAACACAGTGTAATTTTTAAAAAAGCATTAGGCCATCTGGCGAACGTTAGTTGAAAAGAATCTACTGAGTTTTGAATAAATGGCAAATTGAAAAGCTCTGATTAAATGCGAATGAAAATATGGCCTAATAGGCTTATATTAGACAGAATTATTCAATATTTTACAATATTTTGCCACTTACGACAAAAGGAGAGAAATATATATTGACATTTCTTGAAAATTAGGGTTTTAAATTTTTGCCACGAACATACCTTTGTTACGTGTCTTGAAAATCCTATGAGTATGGCAAAATCGCTTAACCGCTTTGTCTAAGTGCCTTCACAGATTCCCTATTGTAAGTGGAGTTTCAGAGCAAAATGGTCGCAGTACGCTTTCCTTGCGTTATTGCGAAATAAGATTAATTTTAAAAAGTACTATAGGATAGTGTAGGCCAGAGTTTCTTAACCTTTTTGGAACTGTGCGACTCACTTCAGCGACACTGTATAACATGCAGCGACCCTGCAAACTTATTGTCAATTAAAACTGGATAAAACACTAATCATTTTAATATAGGCCTGAGCTGTGTACGGAGGATTGCAGGGAGACAAATTTCTTAAAACCCAAGCCTACTTGCAACTTTCATGGCTTGTGAAATTGTGGTAATGGTTAGAACATGACACTCTTGAATCAAATCTCGCGTTATACCGCGACCCATATTAGATTGAGCCATGTGACACACATTACCAAATGTTGGGGGAGGTGTCGACCTCAAATTGGGGGGCGGTGTTAGGGGGTGCAAAAATATTTCTGGATTAAGCGCGTAAGAATAAGCAGGTACTTCTGTACAACTTCAAAGCGCTATTAAAATTTACGAGATTTTACTTACTTACTTACCCATATTTTGGACATGTTACCAGAAAAACAGAAGACTCAATTGAAAACTCAATGATTACAGGTATAACGGAAGGAACCAGGAGACAAGGCAGACCCAGAACCAGCTGGATAGATAACATTACAACATGGACTAATATGAAAGGTGCTCCACTAATGGAAGCAGCTAAAAAAGGGAGCAGTGGAAAATTATTGTTCAGCGTTGCAGCCAACCTTCGCAAAGCGAAGACGGCTTCATGACATGACATGACTTACTTACCTTCACGAACTATGGAAGACTGACTGTGGACCGGCTTTAAAAAGTTTGAGTAGCCCTGGTCTACTCTATCATTCTATTTTATCATTATACCAATATTATTCCCATCTTTTTCTATCATATCTCTTTCTCAAGCAGTAGTTACGTCATCTGTCCTATGAGGCGTCGAGTGAGGCCTCTAGGCAAATAACAGTCGTCAGTGCTAATGGATTATGTCTTCTTCTTTTGAGCGTGGCGTTCGCTGTTGACAAATGATTCGGCGCCGTTTGAAGCGAAATAAATCGCTTTAAAATAGAAGAAAGACGACGCCTCGAAGACCTCACGCTTCGCTGTCGACGAATTCTGCTCCGCATCTGGTATTCGCCGTTTCCAAAGCCGATAATCGAGACGTCTTCTGATCTTTCAATGTACCGTGTATGCGGTTATTACCATTGATTTATATAGCGCCATATTTAATACCAATGCTTAAGTATGACTGATTAGCTGATTATTTGTAGAGCACCGTAACAGGCAAGCCAAAATCTAAAGGATTTATGCGAATGGCAGTTTGATGGACTGCATGTTATCTAGCGCCTAAATTCGAATGTCAGTTCTGTGCTGTTTACAAAATGATTCTGTAACTTGACTATGCCACAAAACAAATTGTGACCTGCGTCTTTTCAACTATTGTAAATCTTGGGATTGGAAATGTGCGATGGAAGATGTCAGGGTAGATGTAGATGTGTCTGAATTGGTGCGAGATTTGTCATTTTGAGTATGCTTATGGAGTTGCATACTTGTGTATCTCTTTGTGAAAGCAGAGAATCGATTCTTACAACTGCATATGAAATCCAAGCTCATAGGATGACATCTGCTCTTATCAATCTTGCAAAAGCACCTGTTGCCAGTGAACTAGACTACTGCAATTCTTTATACATTAAAGGTCTTTAAAGCTTGAAATAGTTACCTGTTGAATAGAGAATTAGATTAAAGACTTGCCTATTAATCTATAAATACTGAATATTGGCTTGATTCGGTCTTTTAATTGAGTATGAAATATCTCCCAGAACTTTCACATTGATTTGCTGATTCATTACTCACTGTACCTAGAACTAAGATTATGGATCGGTAAGAATTTCTGTTCACTGTATGCTTTTAAATCTGTAGTAAAAATGCATTTCTTCTTGTCATTTTTCTTCCACAGTTTAGGTCACTGTATATCATTATTGGTGCTACAGGAGTGCAGCTTTATTATTATTGTGGTGTTGGCCATTACTTATTAAAACCACTTGAGTCATGATTGGAGGTTGTGACCTTGTGTTCATTGGCTTATCCCCCTTAGATTGCTCTTCCACCGTTTCAGACTGATCTTCTGGCTTGACCTGGCTGAGCAGGCTGGCTCTAATGCTATTTGGATTTGGTGTGCCATCGGCTGATGTCCTGGGCATTATGATAGTGGCGCTATAGAAGTTGATGGATTGATTGATTGATTCATTTTGTGCATATTGGAAACCAGTAGTGAAGTTATGGCATTAGATGATTGATATTTATAGTTTCAAGACAGAATTCTTTATGTATTGTATTCAGTGATCTGGCCAGTGTTGGCGGCAGAAGTTTTGAAATAGGGTGACACCGCCTCTTTTTAAAATGATGCTGAGCAGACATTTGAGGGCTAAATAGCCCCCAGAAAATCCCTGATGCTGCCACTGAATCTGACTGTGATCTATCTCTTTGGACTTCTCTTCTTGATTCCCGTTAATGCTGCTTGCTGCTTTTTGCGTGCACGACGTCGAGCGCTGCTCACCTCTACTCTGACGTAAGGCTTTGTGTTGACGTTTAGATTGACAGATGTTATGTGCATGACACTGATCAATCAATGACTCCTCGCGTGAAATGTCTCGTCCCGGTCTGAGCTCTGCTGTGCCGCGGGTTCTTGGCGGCAGCGGCGGCGGCGGCGGCGACAATGGAGCCGACAGCGATTCGGACATTGTAATAGACTGCAGCCGCTATTCGCACGGCTGTTTCAACGCTAACCTAGCGGTAGAACACGAGCTGGAATCGAGTCTCAATTCGCATTCACTGGTCGAATGCAGATCGGGGCTGCCTCCTCCGTCGGAGCGCAGCTTTCAGTCGTGCTACCTTGGAAGAAGCAAGGCTATGATGCGACTGACGGTTCAGGCAAAGGTCTACAACTTTCTTGAGCGGCCGACTGGCTGGAAGTGCTTCATCTATCATTTCAGTGTGTAGGTTGTTAAGATTATTGTTTTCGTCATGTAGTCTTTATTCTCCAAAATATTTGTACTCGATGACCGGTGACCTAATTTGTGACTTATATCTTGTGACCTAATTTGACGTCTGTTAGAATCCAGTTTGTTTACAAATTGTCGCATACTTTTCTGATAGTTTTTCTAGTTGTATTTAGGATACCTCCTGGTTTGAGGCTCTTGGTAACAGTTCATACCTGTCTTGTATTTACGGTGCACGGTTTTACACTGAGTAATTTTGAAAGGGTTACTTTCCTTTTAAGCTGGTTATTGCTTCTGCCGTGTCTCTGTATTGACTTAACCCTTTCCTCCCAAAAGACCGGTATTTTGGTTTTGTAATAATCTATTGGTTATACAGATTGCCAGGGTTAAAGGGTTAACTTAATAATAAGTGACATAAACTACATGATTATGTTGTTACTGGCATGATTTTTGTGTTTATTTGATTAGATTTCCTCGCACTTTGTAGCAATTGTATATTAGAAACTCACATATTGTACCAGAAATGTTATTTATGCTCACATTCCAGGCTTGAGTTTGGCTTGGACTTGGTGCACCACCACTGACCGATACTGTAGGCATTATGATAGTGGTGCCATAGAATTTGACGATTGAGTTCATTGAGTGTTTATATGTAAAATGTAGATTTATTGTAATGGTAGATTTACTTAATTGTAGATTTATTGTAATTGTAGATTTACTTAATTGTAGATTTATATGTAAAATGTAGATTTATATGTAAAATGTAGATTTATTGTAATTGTAGAGTTACTTAATTGTAGATTTATATGTAAACTGTAGATTTATTGTAATTGTAGATTTACTTAATTGTAGATTTATGATGGTGCTCATTTGTTTGATATTCAGTGTTTTGTCTACAATTGAACAATACTCCGATTTTGCCAACGAAACACTATTCTGGATGGTAAACAAATTAGACAGTTAAGAAGATTTTAGTGAGGTCATTATAAATAATCTGATGAAGATAAGAAATAAGGCAAAGTTGATGATATGCTTGATTACGTAGTAACAATATTTTATAGACTACATTAAACGAAAAAAATAAGAAAGGAAGGACTATATTAAACATGACAGCTGCATGATTTTATAAATTTTGCCATATGCAGTTCTAGGTATATACATAGACCTATGTAAGTCATGGCTCTGTGAAGCAGCATATTGACTTATAGATGTGTTTTTGCCTAACAATGAATTATTTTTTATCTAGTACTTAATCGACAAAAACATGAAACTGCCGGCGTACAGAG
The DNA here is from genome assembly GCA_018105865.1 of Metaphire vulgaris. Lineage (NCBI taxonomy): Eukaryota > Metazoa > Annelida > Clitellata > Crassiclitellata > Megascolecidae > Metaphire > Metaphire vulgaris. Next base: position 1,709,707 of record CM030847.1, on the reverse strand, counting down.
TAGCTGCTAGTATTTGAAGTTTTTGATGTATATAGCCAAGTGTGGGTAATAAATGAGTGAAGCACGGAAATAAAACGAAGAAAGGAAAGAATGAATGTTCTAGAAAATGAGTTTTGATGTTATTTAAAAAAAAATTGTGGTTTAATGTCGAATAATTTCAGGAGATTGTTTTGGTTGTATTCTTTGGTGTCGAATACATTATTCGCCTTTGGTCAGCTGGATGCCGAAGCAAATACATGGGCTTCTTTGGTCGAGTAAAATTTGCTCGAAAGCCAATTTCAATAATAGGTAAAGTTTACATTTTATTTCTTGCTAGTTTCATACGGTGTCTCAATAATTGTTATTCTTTCTCTGCCCTGTCACTTGTGGTATAAGCAATGCATGTAATTGCTGAAACATACATAGAAGAATTCCTGAATCTTCCGTGCATGTTCCTACTCTTTAAATGGAATTTTTTTATTAAATTCTTACCTACCATATTATCTTGGGTATAATGCACACTTTTTTCCAAAAATGGTGCAATGTCTGGATATGTGTTAGGATGTGGTGTAAAGTCTGGTATGTGTTAGACTTGGGATGCAAATTTTTCTGTGCTTTTCAGTCAGACACTATTCACTTGTACAGACCACTGTGTGGCTCTTTAGGCTGGCGCCTTAAGCATTTTTATCAAGGTGCTGTATAAGTTCGCGTATTTAAGAAATGTACCGGTACTTGTACCTAGCTTATGAAAGTAGTGAGCACTAACTCCTGAAACTCTCAGGGTGCATATAATACATGGCTGCATATTACATATGTTATGTGTGTGTGTGTGTGTGTGTGTGTGTGTGTGTGTGTGTGTGTATTTGTATTTATCGGACACATACTCAGAATGGAAGAAATGAGAAACCCAAAATATTTTCAACTATAAACCAGAGGAGAGAAGATCTAAAGGAAGTCTGAAAAAGACGATGGGTGGACAGATTGGAAGAGGATCTGAACCTGGCAGAGCTGAGTCTCAAGGGAAAAACTGACGGAAGACACCAATTGACCTTGAAAGAAATAGCAAAGGACAGAGAACTTTGGAGAGGTGTCATGGAGAAGTCAATAACTGGACACAGCTAGAGAATGAAAACCTGACATGACCTGACCTGACCCATTATAGCTGAGACACAGCACTTGTTCTTTAATTTGTCTAAACTGTGGTATGCTAACAAAGGAGTTGTATGTGAGCATTTTCAGATGAAGTACAATGCTGGGTAAGGATGTTTCGTGAATTTTTGACTGCTTAATTAATGATTTGTTTCTGTTTTATGAAGGTATCGGTTGTAAGAGTTGTGGAGCATTAATGTAGTGGCAATGTTTATAGTTTGTGCTTTTGTGTGGGTTTGTAGATTTAGTTGTGGTTGTGGCTTCCATAATCGTTCTTTCCATTGGTTCCAACGGTCAGGTGTTTGCAACATCTGCAATCAGGTAACCAACCCTTTATGCTAGACTTGAATTATTGCTCTCTCTATTTGTGGTGCTCAGTTTTCTGATTTATTTTCTGAACAGTACGGGTGAAATATTCGTACCTGATTTCAGAGTGTGTTTATTTGCCCCCATTAAAGAATATTGTGTGTGTGTGTGTGTGTGTGTGTGTGTGTGTGTGCAAGCATGCATGTGTGTGTGTGTGTTTAGATATTGTTGATTCTGTTACGTTTGTTAATGTCAAAGTATCTGCAATAGTTTACCCAGTTTGTGGGACAAACCATATTTTTCACAAATAAGTGATTTGTTATATTCACATTTTTGCACAAGCCGAAATGTCCTTCTACTGCTGTGTATTTGTACTGCCACAAGTTATATACATGTAATATATAAAAGTGCCTTATGTACAGGTGATATTTTGGGTCATAATATGAAGGCAGTATTATTCGTATTGATCTTGGGAACTTCTGCTTGATGCAAATTGTTCTTACCAATAAGTTTTTGTAAGTTAAATGCCAAGTTTTGCCAGTTTCATTTCTGATGTTACAATAATTATTATTTCTTTTCATTTATACAGTAGAATCTGAGTAGATGTTTGGTGGCTAAACGTAATGTTTGCTGTACGAGTAATTGCCTCATGAAGTCCTGTAAACCATAATAATATTGTTTTGTTTGTGGCGGATTCATTACCTCGTGTAATGTAATGTGTCAAGGCATTTATATGGCTCCTCTTCTGGAATAGAACTCTTGTAGTGCTCTCTCACTATGATTACTTTGAAAGGAAATAGGAGTTCTTTATGGAGGTTTTGCTTGCAGGCCTGTGTATGCTGGCATCAAGCTCATTCCATGGGATTAGAGGGGGAACCCAATATTGTGGAACGCCCTCCCTGAGGACATAACGAGGGAAACCACCCCCAACCGATTCTTAGTGAAACTTAAGATGCATCTTTTCAACATTTCCTACTAAAGACTATTGTAAAGTGCTCTTGACTATGGCCTTCACTACGTATATAGTGCTATATAAATTATCGTTTATAATACTAATAATAGTAGTCCAACTATAATGCTAAGGCGTGTTGCTGAAATATTGAAGTTTTGTGTCCTGAGAACGTGAACTCTAGGCCCTGAGTGGTGGATTTGTAGACAGGTCAAACTGTGATAGAGCTGAGTGTGTGTGTGGGGGGGGGGAGGCTTCTTGCCACTGCATCCTTCCTAGTAGTGCGGTGTAAGAGGATTGGTGTCAATTGAGATAGACCATTTGGAGATCAGAGTGCAGAGTGAACCCTTAGTCAAGCTTTTGTTGGTTTAATATTCCACAAATATACATGAATTTGCATTTTTGTTCAATTGAAATAGGATATACATGCTGGTAGGCAAAACAAAGCTTTCCATACCAGACAAATCTCTGTGCTATGGCATCGATAAAATGCATTTAATATGATGTTATGTTATTAGCTTTTTCATATTCTTTTTCAAAGGAAGTTTTCTTTAACTAATGAATTATAAGACAAAAATTATAAGGATACAATGTAGGATATATTTGACTTTCAATAACTCTGTTTTTGCCTGGACACAAAATGTGGTCATATTATTTTTGTGATTCTGGTCTTTGTCTTCTTCTATTGAAGAGGTGTACGGTTTCTTCAAATTCTTCGCATGTTACATGTTGATCGACAAGGTGGCACTTGGAGGTTGCTCGGATCAGTTGTTTATATTCACCGACAAGTGAGAAATCTTCTATTGAATTCCTGTTTAGGAACTTCATATTGCCCTAAGTTCTCGTCGCCTGTATTCATTCTTCTAATTGTAAGCTGTTACAGGAGTTTATTGATTTTCATGTTGATTTCTTATAATTTCTCAATAAATGAATGGCTGAGTGGAATTAGGAGGTAACTGTATCCTACCCCCTCCCAATGGTTTGAGTATCAATAACAATAAGAGGGGTAACTGCATTTACTTCCTTATTTCACCGGACCCTTCAACTGATGTTTTCACCTATAAGGGGGTAACTGCATTTACTTCCTTATTCCTCTGGGCCCTTCAGTTGACAACCTCACCATTAAGGTGGTAACTGCATTTAACTCCTTATTCCACCCAACCGTTCAATTATTTTCTAATAGAAATCGAAAGCTTAAGAATTCTCGCTTGTGGTAAATAAATGGCTGTGCTGATGAAAGTGAACTCCAGGTGATGATTGACTTGTAGGAGCTCATAACTACACTTTACATCGGTTTTCTTGGTCTCATCTTCTCGTCGTATTTTGTCTACCTTGCTGAAAAAGATGCCATCGGTGAGCCGGGGAAGAACAGCTTCACCAGTTATGCGGATGCTCTCTGGTGGGGGGTGGTAAGACTCTGTTTTGTGGATTTCTCTGTGTTTATATAATTGTGGCTATTTGTGATAATTGCTGTTATATATATATATATATATATATATATATATATATATATGTTATTTGAGTAAAGTAAAGTAACGTTTTCCCATGCCCTGATTCGAGTGTTGGGGGCCGGTGCTGATCTCCGGTCTCTTAGGCATACAGCGACGCAGGTGGCATATGAGATTAAGCACATGAGCATATGAGATTAAGACCCTTGTGGCTTAACCTGGCTTCAATTTAGTTTCGATTTCGTGCACCATTGCTGATGTTGTCGTGGGCACTGTGATAGCAACACCCATAGAAGTGGCATAACTGATTGATCATCAATGTTTTCTGTATCCAGTTATAACTTTTGACCCTGTGTGTTTATAGTGGCAAGTTGGTGTCAGATGGTTCTGTAAACATATACATCTTAAATCTTTACATGAAAATTACTAGTTCTTTCAGTTGATAGTAATTAGGTCTGAGGTCATGGATACATTGTATTGGATGTTTATGTTAGTTGACTTTGTTTATTGTTTTTTTACTTTAGTATTGTTGTTAGCGTTGTCTGTCTCTGCCACGTGCAAATAGAGTTGTTTATAAAGAGAGTCTTATGGTGATTTTACCATATATCTACTGTGTCTTCTTCTACAGATCACGGTAACCACTATTGGATACGGTGATATTGTACCCCAGACTTGGATGGGAAAGATCGTGGCATCGTGCTTTTCAGTCTTTGCTATATCGTTTTTTGCTCTTCCGGCCGTAAGTGACTCTAGGAAATTATTTTCCTAATTGTTGCGTTGATTTCATTCTTGCCGCATATTAAAACGCCGTTCATCGGGGGGCTACAGCATTAGAATTATGATGAAGTTATGATCATTAGGGGCTGTCTTTGATGATTAATATCGGATTGCTGCTGCTCTGTTATTTGCGTTTTATCGTTCACTGACGTTGTTTGCAAAAGGGAATCTTGGGCTCCGGGTTTGCTCTTAAAGTCCAACAGAAGCAGAGACAGAAGCACTTCAATCGACAAATACCAGCAGCTGCTACTCTTATTCAGGTTTAAGTCCTTTTGTATATTTGCCGTTGTAAGCCTATGACGTGAATGCCATGTTATTCTGCATGTCAAAGCAAAGACCAGAAATTTATCGATCCTACTTCCATTTGGCTTAATATATTATTATTATTATTATTATTATTATTATTATTAGATTTTTACATACTTACTTACTTCAAAGTACCCTTAGTTACAACCAGTGTAAATGTAAATGTGGATGTTTTTATTATTATTGTTATTATTAATTATTGTTGTTGACAGCACTGTCAATTATTATTATTATTATTATTATTATTATTATTATTATTATTATTATTATTATATTATTATTATGTTATTATTATTTTTTTTATTATTAGATTTTTACATGCTTACTTACTTCAAAGTACCGGTAGTTATGACCAGTGTAAATGTGGACGTTTTTATTATTATTGTTATTATTATTATTATTATTATTATTATCACGAATTGGTAGTTCTGGCCATCTTAACATAAAGATATTAATGAAATAGGGACTTAAATAGGAGTTTGTACCATAGCCTGTGTCTAGCACATTACCATCATTGTTCTGTAGAGATTCTGGTACATATTGTAAAGATGCAGAATTGCTTGTTATTAATTTATAATTTCATTTCTTAAAATTGAAATTTTAACGTTAAGTGAGTGAAATCTATGATTACCGGTATATGATATATGATTATACTATGATTTTGCTGTAGTGCCTCTGGAGGTGCTATGCTGCTGAACCAAAGTCCAACTTCCAGGCGACCTGGCGCATTCACGTCCAGGAGCCGCACTCTCACAACCTCGTACGCACTTTCAGTCGCGTGGCACGGCGTGCTAGCGTTTCTCTAGTCAAAAAGAGAAGGACTTCTAAATCGAGCTATGACGCAAACATGACACCGGGTGGCGCTAATCATGTCAAGGACCGAGCCGATGTGGATGAAGGATCTGTCTTTTTGCCTGACCAGAAAGGTCAGTAATTTGTATTAAATCTCAAGTAGTGTTGCTGTTTTGGCTCTAAATTTTCAAGATGAGGGCAGACCATTGTTGAGTTCGTTCAGAGTCACCATCTATGTTCATGTTGATATCATGCTGAGTTGGGGCAGAAGACTGAAATGCTGAAATCTAGCACTGCAAGTTGTAATTAGGGCTGTCAAATTTTTTTTAAAAGGCTGCTCGGGCACCCATCAAATTTTTGAACGGGTACCCAACTTAGCATAATCTTAGTTGTGAGCTCTTATCTCTACTGTACACCCAACTAAATAACCACAATCCCCTCTCATCGCTGCAACTAATGAGGCCAGACCAGAGGGTGAATATGACATAATTGAGTTACACTCCTCCCTATGGCGCTGCAACTAATGATTCTACCCTTAGTTGCAGTGACCGGAGGGGAGTGTGACAAGGCAGTCTTGTTTCCATGGGTACCTGTGCCCAATTTTAATTCCCGAGTAATAGGGTGCCACCCCCTGATTAGCAACTGCAAATCCTACTATAGCAGCGCAGAAAATATCATCTATTCTGTAAATCCTGTGCTTGGTTTAAGCTAAGCATGGCATGCAACTACTTTGGCTGTTGTCTAAAAGCTGAAACTGAGAATTTTGGAATATTCTTCCTCTCTAAATCAGTAATATTCAAATGGTGGCCCGCAGGCCAGATCCGGTGCTGGCAAAGAGTATGAACTGGCCCGCAAAGATACAGAAACGATAAATAGCATTTTTCTTGTACTTACAGAATACTTTTAAAATGTCTTGTGTTCAACTTATTTCAGTTCTCTTGCTTATGAACTATAGTTTTGTAATTAAAACGTATATATCTGGCCCTTGGGCACCAGTCATGAAAAAAATTGGCCTGTCGTAGAATTTAATTCAATACCTATTCCATACAGCCGGTTTTTATGTCAACTCACAGATTCCTAGATTCGGATGATGATAAAATATTATGTAGAACTGCATTCATTTCAATACAAGTATGTTTCTTGCATGGTCGCATTAACTTAGGTTAATGAATAATTTGAATTATGGTGAATGCGGTGGATCTGAACCATAGTGACTGAATAGCTGTAGTGTTGTGGCTCATTCTAAAGATAGTTTTCTGACATTAAAATTTTCAAAGACTCTGGCCAGATCATTTGTATTTCTGTCCTCTGGAAACATGATTTTCTATTCAAAGAAATATTTTGTCACAGGCTTTTTTCTTGGGGTTAAAGTTCACCATTCCTCTACTAACCAGAGCAACTGTTTTCTTTTGTCTTTGTTCTAAAGTCAAATTAAAACTGTGATGTTATTCTTTGCAGGTAACCAGGATACATCACCTGCTCACCATGGCACCCACCTGTCACCTGGAGAAATGTCGGCCTTTGAAGCAGAAACAGAGTTTGAAGCTCCCTCAAGACCTGTGCAGTTAGTTCTAGTTCTTTCTACAAGATTCTTGCTTTAACTTTTTCAGTGAGGATGTCAACTTTTGTCGACGTCTAAGCCATTTAGTTGAAACAATTCAGCCTTCAAAGGTTAAATCACTTACTTAAGTAGAGAAAAGCTACTGAAGATCTGAATTCACTGTCTGTGAATTCCAGGTGATTTTGAGAAATTGTGGATTTTGCTGTTGTTTATAAATGCACCTTTGACTAATATTTTATTAATTGTTAAAAAGTTCATTTGTTTAAATAATATTTTAAACTTGATAATTTTACATCAGAATTTATTGTTAAATTAATGTAATTTTGACTTTTACTGTATTAATTCAGTACACGTTGATTAATTAATACGACTGTTGCAATAAATAAACAATTGTGCTGTACTGCACCATTCTTTAGTACTTGCAGCACAATCTACTGATGCTGCTGGCACAATCTACTGACACTGCTGGCACAATCTGCTGACACTGCTGGCACAATCAACTGACGCTGCTGGCAGTGGCTTCAGTCGCTTAAAATTTGATTGATGATTTTAATTAAAGATGCTCGTCTAACCAGTTAGAGTTATATGGTCATTTCTGCTTAATCTGTAAGAGGTTTTTTAGATGTTTGTAATAATTGTATGCTGTTTGATTTGAATGCAGGTTGACTGAAGCACACAAGGCGGCCATTCGGGTTATAAGGCGGATTCGATATTTTGTCGGACGTAGGAAATTTCAAGTGAGTGTTGGAATTGTTTGTTTGTCTATGCACATTGCCCGCGTGTGATGTTTGTTTATTCAGATAAAATGTCTTTCTGGTTTGCTGCTTAATTGTATTCTTGCATAGTTGTTGTACTATATTCTATAAAATAGTTGGCTTATTCGAGGCTACTTTTGATTCTATGATTTGACTCGATGCTCGAGTGTTTCTAGATAGTGGGAGGCTCGGACAATTAATTGTTGCAGGTCACTTTGTCATTCCCCAAGAGTGCACTCCTAATTTGTCCAGAAACAAGGATTTGCATCACTTGGTTTGACCTTAGATGTTTTGGAATGCGCTCGACTCGATCGTATGTAGGTGTGCAACCAATGGCCGTATGGCACTCTTCGACAGATCCTAAAACTTGCTTTATTGCTTTATTTGTCCTAAGTAGAAATAGTCCTTCAGTAGAGGCACTACATAAATATGTTGTTACATTGCATTTTGCTTCTTAAACCCTCTACCGGCCATTAAAATTTTTCCAGCGTCCCCAAACCGACGTGGTTAGCGGGATGGCTTCCAAAGTAGCCCGTGTTCTACTGGGGCTGAGGCAGCTTATGAAAGATAGTGCAACCCAAGTGGGGCTTGCTCGGGGTGGGTGGTAAAAGGTTAATGTATAGTTTACCTATTGTTATGAATGACAGCGTAGCGACTCTAAATTACTTATGCATCGCAGTAAAATACTTAGTTTAAACTTTCCTTTAATTTTAATATATATAATGTCATATTTTTACTGATTTGATCATGTCGCGATTTAATTGTTGTTATGTCGCTCTGTCAAACCATAGCAAGCTCGCAAGCCGTACGACGTGAGAGATGTCATCGAACAGTATTCGCAGGGGCACCTGAATATGATGGTGCGCATTAAAGAACTACAACGCAGGTATGTATTTGGCGGCTGATTGTTGCAGAGTCATAGAATGTGTTGGTTACATCATATACTGTAGTATAATCCATTTTGAATTTGAGAGCAGGACCCCAATGGTTTGGAAGCTGTCAGGAGCTGCTTGTTGCTGGCTTTGACAGTGACTGGGATCCATGTGGATTCAGTCGGCAAGAGAGGATCACTAGCTTCCCCAATAGATTGGGTGCTCACAGGGTGCACCACAAGAAGGTCGATCCAATGCACTCCATACAGAGGCTGACTGCTCTTAACTACTGCTCACTCTTGTATATCCTATTCTGACATTACTTCATCTAGTTTTAGTCTTCCAACACTTTATAGCTCGTTAACCTTGTGCTACATAAATGGTTTGATACATCTGCCACAGACAGAAAATGGCGATATGACTTGACTATTCAGGTTTTAACAATACAGAAATAAAAATGGTTAAGATGCTTTTTGTTGCCCCAAAGGTTGGATCAGACGCTTGGAAAGCCCGGCTCCTGGATGGTGAGCAACAACAAAGACAAGCAGAAGATGACGGTCGTTGCTCGCCTTGCTCGAGTCGAGATGCAGGTATTTTGATCATATTATGAGCAAGTTGAATTTGTCGCTCAAATAGTTGAGACTGTGGGGGCACGAATTTATGGCATATGACTTCGCCGATACTTATCTGGTTGTATGTAACATGGATGCATTTGCGTTCTGAATTATGTAATCCTGTTCTTTCCCCCCCCCCAGTATTTGACTTTTGACTATTGCTTGCTTTCAGGTGAATAAAATGGATGCAAAACTTGACCAGACTCTGAGGCTTCTTAACATTCTTGTCGAGCAGCGAGGCCCAGACCCTACTGTACCCGAGAGAGAGTTATAACACTTGTCGTCGTTTCACAACTACAGCTAAGAGATGTTTTCTGTAGTGTTAACAACATATCTTCACACTAAGTTCCACGGTTATAAACAGTTTGTTGCTCATACATTGACGGCTCATATTGGTCATTCGGTTGAAAGAGAGTTCGTTGCTTGTTCTTCTGTCTGATCACTATGCTTGAGGCCATTATAGTAACATCTCCGGTTAAGCTGAGTTAACGACACGACCGAGCGGATGAGCTGACTGAAACTGACGGTGATTTTTGACAGCATGCCCGTCGTCATATTAATCGCATACAGATATACTATGCTTGAGCGATTGGTGGCCTTATACTGGGCTGTTTGTTCTCTGGTGGTTTGATGACCGACCAGGTGTGAAAAATACACAATTCTTTGGTTATAGTATTGTACCTGTAGCAGTGCTGTATGTGTAATGTGAACGTTCATACTTTGTGACCTGTTGAGGCACAACCACGAGAGCATTTCTAGAAACGAGCGCAAAGAAATGGGACTTTTATCTCTTGAGTTCTTGACCGAATTTTGTGCGTGCAGAGATAAAATTGGACCAGTCGGTCTGAGTTATTATCTGGTCATTTTTGAGTTTTTTTTTTTTTTGAGTTGACGTAATTAGATCTTTATTTGAGATATTTCAGCGCGTTTTCTACGTATTATCCTCTTCAAAGTTATGTAGTATGTAAATATTGAGAATTGACCTGTCTAATTTCTACAGTTGAAATCCTTAAAAGCTATAATTAAGTAATGTGGTATGTCTATTTCTAGTCTTTGAGATGCATTCTTGTGAGCATATTTAATAATTATTTATCATCCACTATTATTGTTCCATTCAATATGCTGTTACTGACTACAGATGTTATGCAAAACATAATGTAACTTCTTGATTAATTTGTATTATTGCATTTACATTTTCTTAAGGTTAGAATTTGAGATTACTTTTTCATCTCGGCTAAATGATTCAATTGTAAATGCATTTCTAAATTTTTGTACAGTTTTTATGCCGTGCAAACGTTAAATGATTTGAGTAAGTGCTTGGCTTTCAAACGGTTATGCATTGTCATCTACAAATTTATCACTGAAATAATATCCTAAATGGGCAAGCATAATAAATATCAGCATTAATTATTTATTTATTTGACATGACTGCATTAGCTGTGAATTTTATAATTGTTACTGTGTTAGAGAATTTTTGTTTACGTTGATTTCTTAAGCATTTGTTATGTAAGTTTTCTATTTGAATTTCTTTGGTCTTTATGTGTTGAATAGTTATTGGTCTTTATGTGTTGAATAGTTATTGCAAAAGCTGGTAACATGTTGTCATAACTGGCATCAATTACCTTCATGACAGTATTATAATAACATGTTATCATCGTATCTCTGCCATCTTGATGTAGTGACTTGTTATTAACATTCTTGAAAGTGATCTGTGTTCAGGTGTTTTGTATCAAATTGTACGTGTTTACTTTTGTCATCTGATCTCATCAATTTCCTCGTCTGTAAGATCGGTATTTTGCTATACTATATTTCAAGCATCTTGGTTGTACCATAGATAAGCTGCTTTTGCATCCACTTGAAAATAGGCTTGTTCATTTGCTAGATAATCTTTGCCAGATGAAGCAAGAAATTGTTTTTCCGTTCTTCGTTATATTGACTTGTACCGAGTTTTAAACAGTCGACGTTTCTTTAAATGTTGATAGTTGAATACCATTGTTGGATATACTGTACATTAATGTCTATTTCCAATCCAATTACCATGAACTGAATCTCACTTAATTAGGTTTGATTGTCTCTCGGACAGTCTCATCAACTTGTTAAAGTTAAAATTTTGTTTAATGTTGCAGCAAAAGCTTTAAATCAATCTTTGTTCAGGACTGCTTTGATTTTTCTTCTTGCTTAAGTTTTTACATTTCAGTATGTTTAGATATGTGTAGACAAAAATTTCAGCTTCATGTCTGCATTTCTGTACGGAGTGGCATGTGCTTGTATTTATAATCTCTTTATACTCAATATATTGTACCTACAGTAAATAAGCCGTGAAGTTTGGCCGGCTTACATTTAAATAGTGAAATGTACTACATGTACCGGTAATCCAAATGCATTACCGGTAAAGCCCTTAGGAATGCCATCAATTATTGAATCTATTCTTGCTTGGAAATTTCACTAGGTGGTTATTAATTTTTTACCTTTTCTGGCTCACTAAGAACTTCTAATGAATTTCTTTGGGTGAATTAGATTTAATTCTTTGATACTGGATCTTGTTAGAAGCATCAATATGCCAAGTTGTCACACCAATGAAAAGTTTTATGGTGATTCTTGAGGCATTGGTTTTGAGTAATGTATTTTTATTCTCTAAAAGTAGTGTTTGATATTTAATGTTGGGCTGGTAAAATACTACCGGTATACAATAGTTTTATAGTACAGTAAATAACATAATTTTATTATCGATAGTTTGAGTTTACATAAATGAAAAGGAATGTGCTTTGAGGCATTTCTTCAGTGAACAGTTCATGATAATGAATATAGCTTTAAGTAAAATAAAATGACAATAATTACAATGGCTTAATATTGTAGTGTGAATGCCATTGATAAAAAGCTGAAACACAAAATTTGTTATCTCGTATATATCAGTTTTTTGTATGTAGATCTTAACTTTAAATTCAACAGTAGCTAGCTTTGATATTACTCTTGATAACAGGATATAAAAAAAGAGTCCTACAATTGACTCAATTGTTTTTGTGAGAAAATTGTTCAGAAAAATTTGAATATTCTCAGGTTTATAATAACAATGCAGACATAAGATAGTCTCACTGTAACTCTACAATTCAAAATTTACCAGACTTGGACTTGTGACACTCCTATCTAATCAACTGATCTCTCTTGAATTTGTGATTAGTCTCTTCTAGTCAGGACCTCTGAATCCACTGCTGCTTTCTGGTTATGCTAAAACTAGTCTTATATTTTGTGCCAGTTTTGTTGACAGCTAAACCAGTGTTCTGCAGTTTTATCATTGCATCACACAAATGTTTTGCATCACAGAACTTGCTTATTACGTTAGTCCATTTTGAAAATACTTCCACTTTTTTGCTTTCAGATACTGTTTAGTCAAAATAGATTAGGATATTTTTCAGGCAATTGGTAACTTATTAGATGTGAATACCTGAGTTTGTGCTTACTTATTATATATGGCATAGTGTTTTTCATATTAACCCCTTAACTGGGGATCCCGGATATATCCGACCATTTTACATTGAGTTACAGTTAAATACCCAGTTAAGGGGTTAATACTGTATGACTGAATGTTAAGGGACGAAGTTCTAGCTTCTGTGCAATATGTGGCTGCCATCGATACTATTGATACTTTATAACCGATCTCATTTTCAATTCTTTACTAATCTTAGTCAGATTTTTATTTGTATATTCCAGTTTACAAATTGTGTGCTCGACTGATTTAGATCTATAATAAAACAGAGGGCATCCAAATACAGATATGGACTTTTCTAATTGCATGCTGTCATCTTGCATGGCACAAAAGCTTAAAAGTCAGAGTTTCTTTCTAACAACTATATGCAAGAGTGCATTCCAATAAGTTATGCAGCACTTGGGTAACATTGTCAATATTTTACAGAAGGTCAATTGAGGAGCCGTAAGCTTTTACCTCTACACATGAATGTGATTTTCATTGTAGCCTATGATGACAGTCACTGGAAATATGTACCTTCCTTTCTTACAACATAACAAATTGTGAAACTTCCATTTTTATTGAAATGTTACAAGACTTGTTAAAAATAAAACACTGTTTTACTTACATTACTTTTATAGAATGCATTTCAGTTTGTGTTAATAAATTTGTCTTTATGACAGTCACTGTATTATGTTCTTAGCTAAAGTATTTTCAGTATGTATGTGTATATATATGTACATATATACACATACATATATATACAAACATATATATACACACACACACAATTTTTGTCTTACAACTGTAGCTGACTGAAGATACTCTTTCAAAAAAATAAGTACTGTATTTCAATTATATTAAATATCACTGAGATTCACCAAGGCACTATGTAACTGATTATTAGCTTTATCAAAACAATATTTACAATTGCACGTAAACTGACTTCAGATACTATGTAGACATAATTCGTAACAATCTGCTAAAATAACTTAAAATATGAAAACAAATTAAATACTGACTTTACAAATAGTTTACACACTTAAAGCAGTTAAAGTAAAATAAGTCCTATAGCTACTGTCAGCTTTAAACCTATATGCATTGCCAGACTACGTTACAAATCTGCTTGTTGCACATCTAATCTAAGTTATATATCGCTACACACCAGTTAACAAATGACATCACTTAAGTTAAACACAGAATTTTACAAAGACCAACTTAAGCAACTGCTGGACAATGTTACCACAGTAACATCAAAATGTCTAGCTGATATTTTTGTATTTGGTGAAAAGATTGTACAAGACACGAAGGGTCGATTTAACGTCTTCATTGACAACATCTAAAATGAGAATGAAAGAGATAAATATAACCTTTTAATAAGAATGTATGCAAGTCTCGAGATGATATAATATATATCACCCCACCTTATTGTGATCCTATAACAAGAATAACATCCATTTCATCATAACATGATGTTTACATTTACAGTATATATGAATTCATAGGAGACATACAAGAGTAAATTTTCGCTTTTCTGCAGAGTATACATAATACCAGTTTCCAGTACATTACCTGCAATATTCTTACACCAATTATATCATTCATGCCTGACACAAGAACTACTTTGAAGAAGGAAGAAGAACATAGAAAACCCAGCATCATTAGATTTTTACAATTTCAACATCTCGTAAAAACTTACTCGAGTTAAAGAAAGGGACTTGTCTACTATAATTTCAGCTACAAAAATCTAAGCCTTCAATTTATATAGCTACATATGTGTTTTAAGGGCAGACCTGGGTAGAATTAACAGCAGGATTATAGAACTGTACAGCAGCAGTTCTAATATACAAATGTATCAAACAAGATGGCTCAAAATTCATCAGCAACAGATCCGGTTGATACTTAAGAAGATATATCAATTGCTAACCTTCTGGCCTTGCTTTAGGTCTTATCAAACCAGCATCCTCCATCAATTCAAAGGAAAGAGATACATTATGTACCTGAAAAATCCCACATCACAATATAGTCAAATTCATTTTTAAAATGAACTAATAATTCCTCTTTGCAAAAGTATATATGGCAAAGTACATCTAATCAGCACTTTTTTCTAGGAAAAAAGTTTTTTGGGAACGCATTTCCAGGGCCGTCAAGAGAAATTCCTACAGGTCCCTAAAAAGTTTTGAAATTTTCAATTTTTAATAAAAGATTTTTACTGATGGTGATATTTTTTGCTCATCAAGTGTGAAAAAGTGGTGCTGACCTATTTTTGCTCATCAAGTGCAACTGATAAAAGAACTGATTTTGTACGTAAAGCACGCACTACTGCATATCAATATGTAAACAAATCTGGCAAAAAAGTGTGGGAACGCTGTTCCCGTGCGTTCCCAACTTCTCACTGAAAAAAGCACTGCATCTAACAAAACCTTTTTATCACAGTTTTCTATCAAAAACACATAATATCTCTCTGAGTGTCCTTTATAAGGGATACTATTTAAAAAATCCATTCTATTACATCTCACACAGTGATCACAACAATTAAATAGAATTATCCAAAATCCAAATAATGAATACAATTCTCTTGCAACAGCAGCAGAACAAAAAAGCCAGCAATACCACTGGCCAGAGATGTTAAACAAGGACTCAACCCTCAAGGCCAGGACCAGAACCAAGGACCAAGGACTTATAACTTGTCCGTAAGGCCAAAACCAAGGCCAAGGTCTAACATCCCTGGCACTGACCACTTAATGAAGCATTTCAACTATTAATTTCAAGCACCTAAACCTTTTAAGGTATTTTCAAGACCTTGAATGCTCCTAAAATCCAGATTTTTTCAGGCTTTCAAGGAAAAGTGGAAACCTTACGTCCAAAGGAAAAGAATGAAAAATATCTTTCAAGACACTGATTCCATTTTCATCAATTTCAGTGGAAGATATAACTGAAGACACCGAACTATGTGACCATTTATGTGGATTCATGTGGAGTTTAAAAAAAGAGATTTTAACCCTTAAACCTCCAGATACTTTTTAACTACATGCAATGTAACAGAGTATACTCGGTTCGTGGTTTAAGGGTTAAAAACAGATGCACTCTTATTTGTTACACCTGTCTGATTAACAAATATATTACCTTATGCTCCAAAGATGTTGGTGTCTGATGAAAACAGTAGAGAGGTACAAAATACCCTTCAAGTAAACCCATTAGCAGAACAAGAAACACTCCATCATGAAACTATTCACAAAAACCACAATTTATCACCATCTAAAAGTCTTCTAAATTCATAAAACTTATTATATCAGCACTATCTAATCTGATCCATGATAGACTGGAAAACTGAAGACTTCCATAGCATCATCGTCATAATACAGACTGGCACCAGTATATACAATATCAAAAACACATCAGATACTAAAATCTTATTTGTGGTAGCACAAGTCCGAAACTTTCAATGCTAACGATAATACCGGTAGATTTAGGAAATTACACAGTATGCAGCAATTGTATATAAAAAGGTCAATGCAGAGTCTGCAAAGGGTTAAGAGGAACTGAGGGAATTCCAAAAATGAAATGCTTGTCAAGAGAGCATACTTCTCAAAAGAACCTCTAGTATATCATATATTAAGAGTCATTACTTGCTCTAGCTATGCTAGCAATCTATCTTAAATAACAGGTAAAATAGACATAAGATGGCAGATTGAAGTGGTTTGACTTAAAATAACAATAACAATTTCAAACTCGACACATCATTGTTGGCACATATTTGCAAAAAACTATACGTCCACAGTTAATAAATGTGTATGCAGCATGACATAGACATAGCATGAATAATGAGCAGAAAAATGAAGGCAAAAATCGTATCGAACACAGAACAGACCTGTGAATCCAAATCGGTGATCTCAAGGTTGATCTTGTTCAGATGCTTATTCACAAAATTGATCAACGACTGAAATACGCAGTACATACATACATACATACATACATGATGCTATAAACTACCAGCATATAGTGAACTTTCACGACAGCTCACATACTGTTTTAGTACAATTCTCTGATGAAGAGATGAACTTAAATGTAACATTACAATATACACTGAATTCAAGTCACATCATAGGTAAACCTATGCTCTAAATCAAATCACGTTGGTTTATCCGCGTCACTTAAATTCAATGTTGCTTCACTACTCAAAACAAAAGCCCATCTCCATGAATGTTACTGTATGTCAGAGCAACACCGTTAATCAATAAAAAAGCAATCTATGGATACAAATTGTCAGGCTCATTAATTGAATGCAGAGATAAGCACAGCCTCACCCTTTTGACAACATTCAGTTTGTCGGGTGCATGGTCAAACAGAGTGTCAAAAGCATCCCGCTCTAAATAACAGGACAACAACTAGTTAAATACAACGCCAAGTTGTCAGACAGTCTATTACCCCGGTAGTCTATTTGCTCTAGCCGTGTTAAGATAAATTTTTAAAAAGACAACATTACATTACATTATGATCATTATGGGAAACTGTGACTCCATCTACCAAAGCAACAACATATGTGCAAAGCCTGTGCGAATGCTTGAACATTATTTGAGACTTGAGTATTTTAGGGGCCATGGACAAGCACTTCCTCACTGTTGGCTTCAACAGTTCTTATGGACTATGGAGTGTGATGGTGATGATGATAATGAGTATCTTATATCAGTCCTGATAGGATAGATCATCAAATTTTAGTGCAAATGATAAGCTCATCTTAAGCAAAAATGAATCACAGATAGGATATTTGTCAAATTGTATAAAAAAATATTAACAACTTTATTCTACATAAGATTACCAAACATTTCTTCCCAAGATTCATTTGGGTATTAACATGCATAGGGTATGTCCCACGAATTTACTAGATAACTGCACTAATTATAGCGTGCAATATCTCCATCTAGCCAGGGAAGGAGTAGTGCAACACTAGAACTTGTCAAACGTGCAGACTCAAATAAGACAAGTCTGAAGTATATATGTTCTGCAATAAAATCAACCAGTTTCATAAAGTATTTGGTAAACTTTTGAGGAGAATGAGAAATTTCTGAAGAACAGAATAACTAAACAGGCTCAGTTAAAACATGTTTACAAAGAAACGTCATGTCTCAAAACTTGAATTGCTGTCATTCTAGAAAATACATCGCTACAACAAAATCCTTCAACGTCCAGCATGTGAAGCATATGTTCCAAAATGGAGCCAAACATAACTGATGCTCAATATTTCATATAATATATGTCATGCATGATTCCTAAACTCACCTGTACGATTTCCAATATCCCTGAAAAATATGAAAGCTTACAATTCAGTAAAATAACAAAGTATGAAACATTTAAATTTTTCTAAAAGCATTTTAAAAGCCTCACTAAATAAAACTCACCAGCACACACAAACCCAGTTTTTTTATGAACCAACTACAACTACGTCAAATTGATTTTATGACCAACACGCATCATTCAACTATTATATCCTTTGTGTGTAACTGCATATTAGCAGTTTCACAGCTTTGCAATAAAAAAAATAACTCTAACGAGTTAAAAAGACAGTCGTGTATCAATGCTAAAGACTACTTACTCGTTGCCGCACGTAATTTCTCGAATAATCTTTCGGGTGACAAGCGTTCCTTCACGTTTCTACACATATTTACAATGCACAATTCGTCACATTCTACTGCAATGCAGTTTTCCATGTAATTCATCAACTAATTGAACTAATAAAATCAGATAGCATTCAAATAAGCCAGTAACTCATTACAGTCAAACATTTAGACAAACACCATAGTGTTACACAAACTAAGAAATGGCTTGCTTGGAACACAGTTAAGTCTATGTAAAGACATGTGATCATACATATGCACAGTGCACACATGTACGAAAAGATCAAGCAAAACATGACTTTAATTTACTTTACATACACACACACACATATATATATAAAAATATATATATATATTATAATATGATGAAATATATGATGAAATATATGATTATATATCTATATATGTGTGTGTGTATATATTATAATATATATAAATTATATAATATGATGAAATATATGATGATATAATATGATAATATATATATATATATATATATATTATAATATAAAAAAATATATGAGGATCAAATATGATAATATATATTATGTATATATATAATATGAGTGATACAATTAGCTACGGTATAAATCTTTCACCTGAACAGATATAACATGCACGACAACATTTTCAGGCAGTCGTCGTGGGGCATTGAATGCACGCGCCAGAGTGACAAGAAGATTCAAAATGGCAACAAGGCTTTTTCCATGGATACCTGCAAAGAACAGGGTCATTAAAAATACATATTAGCATAACAGAAGATAGACACAACAGCACGCGTACCATCTGCCACTTTGGCTTCAGAGCAACGAAAGAGGACCTAAAGATGAAGATGATGATGACTATGCATGACATTTCATAGGAATTTGAAAATAAAAAAATGTGGCAATTACATTTAATTTGGTTTCACATGTCTCTGCTAGGTTGTATGGCAACTGACATGTCTCGGCTACATTGGCCTGCAGAAGGACTATTGCTACAGCAAGCTATAGATATGAAAAATTAAGAGCAATTATGATGATGATGATGATGATGATGATGATGATGATGATGATGATGATGATGATGATGAAAGCATGAAAGCATGAAATTTAGCACAGTGCAAAAATTATTTAGCTACACAAGATTCGTTAAAGAGCATGCAATACATAGCTATATACATGACAATACGGTAATCAGCCTCAATGAGTATAAAGTGCCAAGACTCACAGTTAATGACATATAAAACTGTTATGCATGTCAAGGCATATGTAAAAAGGATTTGAACTGCAGCTCAGCAGCATCAAAAAGAGCATCAGTCAAACAAGAATTTCTGAAATATTCCAGTTCTCCTGTGGTCCCTTATAGCAACAGGATTGCTACAAAACAACACAGTTAAAGTTAATGACCAAGAAACTTCATTCCAGAAGAACTTACTATCAACACTCCATTTATCATCAATGCATTGTGGACTGAGTTGAAGACAGCGATGGACAGTTGCCAAGACTTCACGCAGCTTCTGCTTCTGTCCAATCTCTGACTGCGTAACTTCAGGCACTTCGACCTTCACGCTTCCAAGCTTTTCTAAAATGTTGTAACATTAAATCGGTTCCTGTTGGAAAAGCAAGTAGTTTTAGTTGGCTAATATGCAAAGCTTAGGAACTTTCAAATGGTCTCTTGAATCCATCATCGTCGTCATCGTCATCATCATCATCATCATCGCTGTCGTTGTCATCGTCACTGCTACCACCACAATCACCGCCACCTCAGCTTTCTGCCAGCCAATTGTGGCAATATATAGATAGGAAATGGTCCCACTGTTTTCTTTCCTTGGCTTGTCTTTCGGCTGATATTATTCAGACAGTCTATATTCCTTTTAGAAAACATATCGGTACATGCAAATATTGTCTTAAAACACAGATCAAGAGAGTAAGCTTACCAATAAGTTTCTGTAAAATTTGACCATCAAATAGGTCTTCTTCCAAGTCTTTGACAATAATTCGAAAATCTGCAAGTTCATCGTTGATCCAGTCAATAAGGATCTGCAACAGCAGTTTATATACAGCTGTCATATATACATGTAGATATGGATTAATGATGTTCAGATGAGGTTTTGAAACTCTGAAAGTATATATAAAGATACTACTCAGGTTGTAGCTATATACATTTTAAACAATCACACACCCCACTTATTTAATAAACCATTCCTACACACTATATTACCTGCCAATAATCAGCAGTCATGCAAGTACAAGTATTAACTACACAGGACAGGGATATTTTTACACCCCCCTAACACCCCCAATTTGAGGTCGACACCCCTCCCCAAATTTGGTAATGTGACAATGGTATGCATACAAAATGCATACTAATTAGCTCTGGACAACCCCCCACCCAATTTGAGGTCGACACCCCTAAATTACCAATCCTAGAAATATGCCTGACACAGGTACAATAGAAAAGTTCCTTTCCCTACTTATATCATGCTCATGCATTCCACTGAAATTACAAACTGGCAATAATTTGAGACTCAAAGCCAAAGTACTTTCCAGCAGTCCATACAATTAACCAATATCCACTCAAAATGACTACCTGAATCAATTCCTTCAACTTTGGGTCGTCCTTCGAGACAGGATCGATGAAAGATCTCTCTTCATTTTCCTCTACGATACATAATGATTGCTATCAGTTTCTTTAAGCATTAATACATCATCAGTACTTTAGCATGTAACAAAGTACATGTTACTTCACATTTGAAAGCTTCCTACTTTGTATGCCTAAGTCCATTTCTAAGTAAACCGTACAACACGTATTGTGCCATACTACGTCACAGATAAGCAACATATGCGGCCTATAATATTGGTCTCACTGAAACACTGGTGTGTCCAAATGAAGTGATTGGATCAGAATTATCAAACTATTTCTTCACAAAATTGTGAAGAACAGATACATTCTTACCAAAACCGATATCCTTGAAGAAGTTTAAAATAAAAGACATACGCAAAGCAGGCAACTGAAGAAGATCTTGCATCTCACCTAGTCGATAAAATTCAGGACCCAGATCAGGAATCAGTGGGCTTGTTGGATACTCGATAGCATTTTTTCCTTCTTCCGTCAGTTCTTGCACTAAGATTTGAACAAAACAAGATCATTGCCTATTTTTTGCATCATTAATTATATGTAAACATAGTAAAGTCCAAACTTGCAAGAGCCAACCTGCATGACAGCAATATGACCCACATAGCTAAGGGCTAGATTAAATGGCTCCACTCACCTCAGATTCAACAAGTGGCTTTGCATGACCTCTTGGTATATTAGGGCAATGATTCCATATATGTCATCGATTTTCTCCATTAGCTCTAGTTTTTTAAAGATACGGCCATATATCTTATATTGGATGTGCATGATAATTATGTATATGTGCTTTATGTAGCTTGTGATTGCTCTCATCTAAAGGCCTTTGTTAATAACATTAAAGGTCTTACATTTCCAGAAGAACTTAAATGAAATATGTGCAGTATAATAAATTATATTATTTTATTAAATAAACACAATTCATGAAAACTGTTTTGAGGTAATTGTGGACAAAGAAGCAGCAGCATATCTTCTGGGCACATTTAGAAATGCAATTGCACGATAAATGCTTGAAGTGTCATTTTTTCTGATTTCTAGTGTGACAAAGTGAATGACAACTAATTCACTAATTAATACAGCTATATTTAAATATGTAATATTTGTTGCTCTGAAGATTTTTGCTGTTCAAGGATAGAATTTGAGTGTTAAGGGTTCTGCATTTAATGCATTATTAGTAGATATAAAATACAAATAGTAAAATAGTAGAATACAAGGATGACTAAGCCGTATCTCAAAAACTAGAGCTGATGGGGCAAAATGGATAACATTTTTGGAATCAGGGCACCAAAATTACTCAAGAACAGGTCTTACTTTGCAGGCAACAAACTGTGTGTTGACCTTTTCATTAAAATAAAATCTGCAAGATGTTAATAGAAAATGCACGTATACATGAAAGATCATCATGTAACGATATTATCATAAAGTTGACCTGATTGAGCAAAACCAATGCTATATTTGGTTTTAGGACATTGAAATTGTTCTAAATCTGTTAAGAAAACTTAAGACAATAAATTTGATGCTGACCAGTGTTATGGTTCCCATTTTAGTGTCTAATACAGTCGAATCAGCTAGTTAATAATTCCTGCTTTTATATCTAGGCGACACAGTCACGAAAAATCACTGTATCATAGATACACTGACCTTTGCCCGGCCGACAAACCACCACAGGGAAAAAATGGTCATCACCGCAAAAAATAATAACCTTGTTGTTGGGACCTGTCAGTGATCTTGGGGAGGGAGTCTAAAGTTGTTGACGTAATTATAGGGGGTAACTGAAAGTTGACAGTTGTTGACAAGGGGGAGGGGGGCAAAAATGGACCAAAAATTGTTTACATAATTAATGGGCAGCCCCAAAATGAAAATAGTCCGTAAAAAAACCAGCCGATCATCGGCCGGAGGTCGCCGCAGTCGTCCACTGACCTTCTCTGACCTTCTTCTTTCGACCGAGTGTTCCGATTTTGTCGAGGAGAGATTCATCTTTTTTCTCCTTTTTCAGAGTAGATCCTGTTGTTGGAGAACTCGCCATCTTGATGCTGGCAGGCGCCTGCCTTCCAACCCGCTAAAACAAACAGTAAAACCCTAACGGCGCCAGAACCCCCTCGCCTTTCGAGCCTCTCAGCCCATTTCCCTGCGACCGCCCCCACCCACCCACTCGTCGCTCCCTCCCGTTCCATGACCTTGATTCCTGCAACACCCGCCCACCGCATTTCAACCACTCGTCCGATTTCGAGCCGCCCGTTCATATATATATACCATTGCAGTGAGCTATGAGCACAGAAATCTCTCTGGCTCTTGACAGGGAGTTGAATGTTTCTGGTAAGCAAAGTGCAGTCTAGGGCAGGGCTGTAAGCCCAGGGCTCTATGAATGGCATCTTATGAAAGATTACCGTAAGGATCAATCGTGCCAGGTCCAGAAACAGATTATTTTAAAGTCGCGTCACGCGGCGACAGCATGGATTTACGAACGGACAATTTTGTTCGATCCTTTTTTGTTTAGACTTCTGACTTTTTTTATTGGATCTTCTTAATTTGACTTTACAGTAAAACCCTTTAAAACTATATAGATTTGGCTCCGGGCGCACAGCAGATGGTGGAAAGGCGTAAAATTGATTCTGCGACCTTTTTGCTTCGAAATTGACTTTGGCCACTGGCGCCGACCACTCTCTGCACGCCGTTGCTTTTCTCTCATTCGAAATATCAATTTGGCGTTGAATGCCTGAGTTCGTCCATCAAACGATTCATTGGTCACACGTCCGTAGGCCTACACTGCAATTCTCTCTATATCAGCAGATTCATTCACTATAAGCAAATAACTAGGATGTTTTAAATGGAAGAACCACTGTCACCACAGCTAGTGCGACGGCATATTTTTTCAACGAGGCGCTGACAAAATAGGGGCTCACACAATTAATTTTTGCAGGACTGAGCTGCTAAAGACCCCCTATCGAATGCCCGCTATACCACTGTTTGATATCAATCAAGGAATATGGCCAGTGGCGGCACCAGGATTTGGCAAGTGGAGGGCGTTGGAGTGGCAACTTCTAATCATGGGGGCAACCATTTGTTGTTAGGTATGTAGTATTAAGTATAGGGTTCAAACAGGAGGCCACTGGGGGCCAGGAATTCAATAGGGGCACGGGCCCCTCGGACCCCCCTGTAGAGCGCCACTGCCTGTAGATCGAAATTGAGAATATTATTGATTATTCTTGCCAATATTAAAGCAGTAAAGATGGCGCAAGAGGAAAGTGTGGATTTTGTCGGATAATTTCTTCAAATCGATTAGATTTTTCGATATCAAGGCCGAATAAACCCTCTATACAACAGGCCTTCTATTGGCTTCACTCACACAGCGAATTAATTATAAAACTTCTTTTTTATGTCTATAAGACATTTTGTATAATGAACCAGACATTTTAATACGCGGCTCTTCCCTCGATCGACCTACTACCGACCTATCCACAAGATATTCGGGCGGACTTTCATTTAGTTGACGTCCCTCGTTCTCGTACAGTCAATGGCGTTAGTGTGTAGTATGAAATGGCTGGGAGTGCTCTAGCTATTTCGAACCCTGTGGATCGAAATTGAGAATGATATTATTGATTATTCTTGCAAAGTTTAAAGCAATGAAGAAGGAACAAGAGGAAAATGTGGATTTTGTCGGAGAATTTCATCAAATCGATTAGATTTTTTTATATCAAGGCTCAATAAACCCTTTATTCAACAGGCCTTCAATTGGCTTCTCTCACACAGCGACTTAATTATAAAACTTCTTTTTTATGTCTATAAGACATGTTGTATAATGAACCAGATATCTTAATACGCGGCTCTTCCCTCGATCACGCTATTAGCCATGACCCAAGATATTCGGGAGGACTTTCATTTAGTTGATATCTCTCGTTCTCGTACAGTCTATAGCGTTGCTGTGTAGTATGAAATGGCTGGGAGTGCTCTATTTCGAACCCTGTGGATCGAAATTGAGAATGATATTATTGATTATTCTTGCAAAGTTTAAAGCAATGAAGAAGGAACAAGAGGAAAATGTGGATTTTGTCGGAGAATTTCATCAAATCGATTAGATTTTTTGATATCAAGGCTCAATAAACCCTCTATTCAACAGGCCTTCAATTGGCTTCTCTCACACAGCGACTTAATTATAAAACTTCTTTTTTATGTCTATAAGACATGTTGTATAATGAACCAGATATCTTAATACGCGGCTCTTCCCTCGATCACGCTATTAGCCGTGACCCAAGATATTCGGGAGGACTTTCATTTAATTGATGTCCCTCGTTCTCGTACAGTCAATGGCGTTAGTGTGTAGTATGAAATTGCTGGGAGTAGTCTATTTCGAACTCTGTAGACAGTGGTGACTCCAGGATTTGGCAAGTGGAGTGCCGTTGGGGTGGCAACTTCTCATCATGGGGCCAACCATTTGTTGTTAGGTATGTAGTATTAAGTACCGGTATAGGGTCCCAACAGGAGGTCACTGGGTGGCCAGGCACTCAATTGGGGCATGGGCCCCTCCCGGCTCCCTCTGTGGAGCCGCCACTGAATATGGCAAAAAGCGTAGAATAATCTATTGAATTAAGCTCAGGTGGATACTTTGAAAAATATTTTGAACATTACTAATGCACATAGTGCACTGAGATAATGCGTCAGAAATATCTGCGTAAATCACTATGCGCAGGACTATTTTTAGGTTTATCAATTGGGGGGGGTCCGTAAATTCTGGTGGTCCTCTGCCAAATAAGTCTGACAAGCAAAAAAAGTCATCCCATAGGCCTACCTGAGATTTGGAAGGGGTGTTGAGGGGTGTTGGTCTCAAATTGGGGGTGTTGGGGCGTTAGATGGTGTGTAAAAATATCCCTGACTATGCGGACAATATATGAGACGAGCTACCGAAACATCTAAGGTGTATTTCTTAACCCCTTAACTGGGGATCCCGGATATATCCGTGCATTTTACATTGAGTTACAGTTAAATACACGGTTAAGGGGTTAACATAATGCTACTTTCGATCTTATTGTATATGCTTGTGTTTGAGACAAGAGTTCCGTGTTTCTGATCAAGTTGCTGTGGGTAATAGATCCACCATCCAAGCAGAGGGAAACTTTCACAGGTAAATAAAAACAAATTGCACGAATTGATCCGTGGACAAACATGCTGACAGCTCTTTGCATGGATGTCAGAATTTCCGAGAAACTGGCGAAAATCAGTGGCCTAAGGATTTATTCTGAAGAGACAGCAGATTTTTCCCTATAGTCGTAAAATAACATTTGCGTTATTATTGGCGGGATATAGGCCTAGAGAAGATTTTGCGAATTCTGGCAACTGCAGTCGCCGCTGTGGTTCTGATGAAAACGTCGTCGTCATCGTCTCGGTCTGTTGCAATATCCACTCAATTCGCCGAACGTGCACGAATGAATGCAACATTCGCAGACGATTCCCCTGAAGAGGTTGCCGCCGCCGCCGCCGCCGCTTTGGCCGTCCTGGCGCTTCGAGCGCAGCAGCGACGCCGCGAGGCTTCGGGGAAGAAATCGACTTTCTTCGGCGGCGGCGGCGGCGGCGGCGGCGGCGGCGGCGGCGGCGGCGGCGGCGGCGGAGACTGAAGATCTGATCGCCGATCGCTGTCCCCCCGGCGTCGAGTCCCTCCTCTGACAGTTTCCTCTGCCTTGTCTTCCCTCCCTCTCGCCGGAACAGTCATTCGATACTTCGTCTACAGAGTGAATTAGTTCATCAGAAAATCTCTAGTTAATTCATTATTGTTACCGGCAGTTGAAAATCTAATCGGTTAAATCATGCTTTTAGAAGTGGGGTCTATATTCCTCCAACTTAAAATAATTAATATCAGGACAAGACGACAGAATACGTCATCGGCGTAGCCACGGAGGGGGGGGACCGTCCCCACCCTATTCGGGCCGGAAGCGGTAGTGAGATTCATCCAAAACCAGTTATATAGTAGTTTATGGAGGGGACCCGGGGGGGTAGTATCAGATCGCAGGAGAACGCGCCAGACCTCAAAGCGCGCTTGCTTGTTGAGACAACGACCTTATTTGCTCGCCAACAACCGTTCTGGGCCTGGACTGTCGATGTGCCCCCCCCTCCCCCACCTATTCTAGAATCCTGGCTACGCCACTGGAATGCGTAAAAATATTCAGGAGATATTCCATCTACGGCAGTTCGTAGAATATAGGCGAAGTTCTTTTAAGTTATGAAAATACTTGTAAGTTGATGACGTTACTTAGAGAAGACTCAGAGGAGGATACAATATATCCGCATAAATACCGTGGAATATGAAAATGAAACGGCAGGTAATCTCAAAGGAAGAGAGAATTTTTTCCTAGACGATACACGCCTCAGGATCTTTCGACATAGTTTGCTCGTAATCGAAAAATAGTATTTTCTCCAAAGTCTTCCACTTTTGTCGTTTACTCTGAGTAGGCGCTATTATTATTATTATTATTATTATTATTATTATTATTATTATTATTATTATTATTATTATTATTATTATTATCGTCTGTTTATGTTTCCAAATTGTTTACTATGCATTCGAGTGTAGTTGCACGTAGTCTACACCGCTGCATTCACCGGTTGATTTCGACCGCGTGGATAATAATTTTGCCTTAGAATAAATTTAAAATATTAAATATAAAAATGCTAATAATGTCATCCCGACTCATCCGTTGCAAATAGAAGATATTCTGCCGCCGATCCTCTGATCATAGTTTACGAGATAGAACGAGACAGAAAGGCAGAACGAGAGCGAGACAGAGAGAGACAGACAGACAGATGGACAGACAGACAGATGGACAGACAGACAGATGGACAGACAAGATGGACAGAGACTTATGAGACTAAGACACTAAGACCTCTGATCATAGTTTACGAGATAGAACGAGACAGAAAGGCAGAACGAGAGCGAGACAGAGAGAGACAGACAGACATATGGACAGACAGACAGATGGACAGACAGACAGATGGACAGACAAGATGGACAGAGACTTATGAGACTAAGACACAGACTGAGACAGAGACTGAGAGACAGAGATAGAGACAGAGACAGAGAGAAGAGAGAGGCAAACAGAGAGACTGAGAAAGAGACTGAGAGATAGGAGAGAGAGAGAGAGAGAGAGAGAGAGAGAGAGAGAGAGAAAACAGAGAGACAGACAGCGAGAGACACACACACAGACACAGAGAGGCAGACAGACAGATACTGAGACTGATACTGAAACAGAGACAGACGGAGAGAGAGAGAGAGAGAGAGAGAGAGAGAGAGAGAGAGAGAGAGAGAGAGAGAGAGAGAGAGAGGAATGCTTGGTTGAACTGATGAATGAAAGTTCTCTGGCCCATTTTCCGACACTCAGCCAAGACTAATCGGACCGAAGTTCGTATTCATGCGCAACATTCAATTTGAAGTGATGAACAACGTGTTGTCGGACACTGGACTCTGGTCCTGTCTCTTATCGATCCAGTTCCAAAGATTCTTCCTCGGGCGCTGATGGACATCTCCAAACGCATGATTCTGATAATCGAAATTCCTAGCAGTCTTTGTACGGCGGAATGTATTTGCGTTTGCGCGCGGCTATAGGCCTAGTACAGCATCAATTGGGAGAAACGAACAATCAGACTACCTTATGTTTAGTCACTGTAACTAGTATTAACTATGCCATATTGTACATTTTGCTACGCTATCTCATTCAACGGAACCTATAGTAACTATGCCATATTGTATATAATTGATACAATATCTAATTAAACTCAGACAGAGAATACTGTACGTAGTCGAAACCTTCGGAAAAAAACCAGAATTATTTGTTAAGAGTTCCCAGCCACCTGTTGATCTCTTGTTGTAGCCTTTAAATCGACAGATGCTGCTGAGGAGTTGGGACAGAGACGGTCCGCAGACTCCTGTTTTTCTACTGTAATCGTCATAAGTGCAGATCCGATCGGTCGCAATCGTGAGGCGCCACGTAGCCAGAGTGAAAACAAAAACGAAAACGAGGATTACGATGTTCCGGTCTTCGAGAAACGCAAACGCTCTTGTCGGTTGCATTTCAAACGCTAAAAGTTTTCACTTCGAAGATGGAAGTAACGTTATTGGCGACGACGCTTCGAATTTTGTCTAAACGTCGGCCTAAAAGTCTGAACACGGGCGTGTTGGTTGATTCGTTCGCCATAAGAAGTCGTGTCACGCACTGTGCTTCTGTGTTCTGAAATAAACTTTCACTATTCGCCTATTTCTCGAGCTTGCCGACTGCTTTCGACGGAGTTACCCCCGTGTGCAACTGTGCATATGGGCTGCACTGATGTACTGGGCTAATTGTTACAAGCCACCATTGCTGTCTTGAATCTGGAATCAAAGAATTATGCGAACTTTCGACAGGCGAATAACCACTGGACACGCGAAAGAGATACAGACAGACAGACAAACAAACAAACAAACAGACAGACAGACAGACAGTCAGACAGACAGATCCTGCGAATAGAGATGGAACCAAATGATGAAACCAGATAAACACAGTAACGCCACAATAAATGGAAAGAGAGAGAGGCAGAGAGAGAGAGGCAGAGAGAGAGGCAGAGAGAGAGAGAGAGAGAGAGATTTTCAGACTCCATTAATGAATCGAACGATCAAATGTTTGTCTCGAGTCTGCATCATTCGATCCAGTACAGTCTGGACCAATAACGCTATTGCATAGCCTATAGGCCCATTGAAAATTCAGGCCCAGTTTTACAACTTATTTATTTACGTATACGATCGAATTTAGGCACCACTTTAACATGCTCCCATTATCATCCAGTCTATAGTATCGATTCCAATCGAATAAACATGAACAAAAATATCGGAATATAAAGTAGATATTAACTTAGACAGAAGGCTGCCTGTCCGCAGTGCGGAATTCTGCCTCTCCGCAGTGCGGGTAATGCCTTTCCGCAGTGCGGAACATTGCCTGTCCACAGTGCACTATGTGAAGATAGAAACAGAAGAAAATATGCGGTTTTTATCGGAGATGTTCTTGAAATAACTGAAATATTTACATGTCTATAGATGAAAAAGAGGCTGTCGACTGCAACGGCCCCCATAATGCCATAACACTACAGTGTATATCAATTATTTGAAATTTTCACGATGCAAGAGAACTTTAGTTAACCCCTTAACCGTGTATTTAACTGTAACTCAATGTAAAATGGACGGATATATCATATATCCGGAATCCCCAGTTAAGGGGTTAAACTAGAGTTTATAGTGGCGGAGTATTTCTTTAACAAAACTATTACGACTCAATAAGTGACCAGGCCGCCGAGAAAATGAATTACCCGATAAAAGTCAACAAATAAAGACTTCGACATTTTGAACATCGTATGTTTTTAATCAGGCTAAATACAGCAAGAGTGCGTATATAATCTAGACAATTATTCGACTGAGGATTAGGACTTATACACAAAAGCTAAGAAAACACATTTGTACACGACATTTTGCAGATCGGCGTATAGGCCTAGGGGGCCTATATCTGATTTCGTATTCTTCCAAGCATTCTATCGTTAGTCAGTTAGTTTTGCTACTAGCAAAAATACTGACGCCTCAACACGTCTGATCTCAGAAACATTATTATGCACGTCTTTGTTTGTGGATTTTTTCTAGCTAATAAGATTAATTTTTTAAAGTACCATAGGCCAAGATTTCCCAAACTTTGCGGAACTGTGCGACTCACTTCAGCGGCTTTGCAACATGCATGCCGTGACCCTGCAAACTCATTGTCAACCAAAATTGGATAAAACACTTATCATTTTAATGAGCCGTGTATGGAGGCTTGCAGACATATGCATTTCTTAAAACCTAGTTGCAACTTTCAAGGCTTGAGACATTGTGGTATTGGTTATAAAATGGCACTTTTGAATCTAATTTCGCGCTACCCCACGACCCATTAGACTGAACCCTACGACCCACTTTTGGGTCGCGACCCACAGTTTGGGGAACACTGGATTAGAAAAGGGGGCGTTAACGCGTTGTGACGTCATTTTTAGGGGTCTGACATTTTGTGACGACTTGTGACAAGGAGGATGGGGGTAAAAAGGACTGCCAAATTTGCGTTACGTCATTTATGGACGGCCCCTTTGTTTTAGTTTCGTATTGCTCTAAGTTCTTCTTGTTTATGCGCTCAATTATTATCCGGAACTTTGCCTAAGGCTTTGGTAATCGCTGGACGAGCAGCTTCATAAAAACTACCGGGAGACGAGTGACGTTAAAAGCCATAGACTTTAATCATTACTAGACTTTCTTTCAACATTTCGCCGTCTTGACCATAGATAGGCTATATAGGCGCCATCCAGTGAGTGTTAACGTCTATGTTAAAATCCGACTTCACTCTATATCTTTGAATACGCTGTTTCACTCTGCATTTCCGCTCCCGTATTCTAGAATCGTCCGAGATTGACCGGTTCGTTTTCGCGGGCCTCCTTCATGCTCCTGGCCTTTCTGCCTTTCCTCTTGCGGGAACAGACGAGTAGCGTTACGCCCGGGAAGATGTACAGGATCAGACTGATCCAGACGAGGTTGAACGACCAGCCGTGGTCGACCTTGGAGAACTGCGGAACGTGGTCCTGCATGTTCTGCTTCTCGAACTTGATCGACTGTCGGAACACCTCCAGCGTTACCCAGGTGCACGCCGCTGTCATGAAAAAAACACAGCAAGCGCGAATAAAATAAATAAATTGATTGGAATAATTTCGTAATCTGGACAGCTTGAGCGGAAGGTGCGATTTTCTGCAACTTTTTTTTTGGGGGGGGGGTTGGACCATTTTGAGCCAGAACTTTTTTTCCAATTTCCAAAATAAGACGTGCTCTGAAGGAGATGAGAAACTGGCGTGTAACTAATCAGAAGTATTTAGTGCATACTTCGGTCTACAAGACGATCTACTCGAAAATTCACAAATGAATTAATAAATCTGTCAAATATAAGATATGTTTACTTTTAAGCATGGGTGTAGAACAGAACACGGGAGACTGCGGGGACGGTTCCCCAATAATTAGTGAGGGTGAATATAGTAGGTCTTTATAGTATCATTTACCCCTCCCCCATTTTGTGATTCTTTGCAACCTTAACGTTCTAAAAGTCTGACAAGCAAAAAAGGTTATCACTAGAGTTAATATATATATATATATATATATATATATATATATATATATATATATATATATATGTGTGTGTGTGTGTATATATATATATATATGGGTGGGTATATGTAAAAAAATTCCTATCCACCAATGCTGATGGTAGAAATGCGTCAAGGCTTCTAAGTAAAACTATTGTAGGTGCTTCGAGGAGTTTCGTTTGCTGTACAGACGCCACACCTGAATAAGTTTACCTGTGATGAGTTCTAGACATCCGGACAGTCGCTTGTAGACGTATCTCAGCTGTCCCAAAGAATACCAAGCGAAACCATGAGCGACGACCGCCAGCACCAGCGCGATAGATCCCATGACTACCGTCGATCGTCTGAAATCTAAACACGGTAACACCGTCGCCACTGTACAGTACATAATCGCCATAATCACCATTTCCGAGTCTCTTCTACTTCCTCCTCTTCCTCCTCCTCCTCCTCCTCCTCCTCGTCCTCTTCGTCACATTAGTTTAAATAGACTCAGGCCTACACATATACAAGCTTACGTCTCCATTCCAATACACTCAGTAACTAAAGTATAATGAGATATAGCCTAAGATTATGTAGCCTGTTTATAATCAATTAGGCCTATATGTCAGTCTGATCTGTTTTTAAAGTCAAAAAATTATTGCGAAGAACCGATATTTTATATGCGTGCTGTTTTGGCACTGTACAGTATACTGCGAATTGTATTATTTGTTTTTTATAGAATGTTACAAATATTATTCAGAAGTTTTGTTGCAAATTAGACTACAGATTAATAGGTTTCGTTGAATGCTTTCCAACGTACGCAGCATCTTCCATTCCAGTGGGATGGCTTCAGGCTTCACGTAGTCAGGAACCGCAAAGTACATCCGACGACAGTAGAGGTCTGAAAGAAAGGCATCTTATCACGGGCAATGAACACAAGAACATACACCATTCACTGAAAACTAACCAAAGAACTTCTATAGCGCTGCTTCAATGATGAACTTGACGTCACGAGACGGTCGTTTCGAATACAGGGTGGCGCAATAAAACCGGACTATATATTAAACGCAAACCTAAATGTGACTAGTCCGGTTTTTTGCGCCACCGCGTAGAATCGTAATTTTCCCCATTTGTCAGATTCAATAAAAAGATTAATATTAGCAAACAATTTGAATGATTGAAGTCGTTTAGAACAATTTATACAATCAAAATCGAGACGCAATGCCTCTAAAATAGCGATGTCTTATGGATTTAACGAGCATCGTTCTATTTCTGGAATTTACAAGTCAGAAAGAGCACAAGCCAAACTGCTAACGCTAGCAAGAAAAAGATACCCGGCGCCTGTCGCGTAGATAAAAGTAGAGTTTGAAATACACAATTCTCATTTAACCCCTTAACTGTGTATTTAACTGTAACTCAATGTAAAATGGACGGATATATCCGGGGTCCCCAGTTAAGGGGTTAAGTTACCCAGGCGCCGGACTGTCTTGTTGGACAGAGAAAGAAAAATCAACGGGTAATTAAGGTCTTCAAAAGCCTTCTGCTTTTAAGCAGCAGTATAGCTCGTCGCGTTCCTGTGATAAATGACCGAAAAAATGCTTCTTCCATAATTCCTTGACGATTGACGGCGAGGCTTACAAATACGCCCGCGTCTGTTCTAAAACACAAGGAGAATCACATGGCGTCGACAATGCCGATGGTAGCAAACTACAATCATCATGGCGCCACGTATATTAGCCAGTGGCGGCTCCAGGATTTGGCAAGTGGGGGGGGGCGTTGGGGTGGTAACTTCTAATCATGGGGGGCCAACCATTTGTTGTTTACTGTATGTAGCATTAAGTATAGGGTCCCAACAGGGGGGCTACTGGGGGGGCCAGGCACTCAATAGGGCCCCCGGTGGAACCGCCACTGCGTATAGCAGCAGCAGCAGCTGCTGCACTGCGAAAATAATGCGCTGGTTCCCGAGCGAATGAATACCGAACAGAAACTGGGTCGCTTCTAGCATTTGACGTTCGCTACAGTATCTGCAAAGACGCGTTGATGTCAGATGCAAATGTAAGCGATAAATCATCACGATTTGCCCATCTGTTAGTAGGAACCACCACGTGACCACCTACCGTATGCTGTATATATATATACTTGGAACTAATCTCAAAATCGTTTACAACCATCAGGCCTAAAACCAACATTGAAAAATAGTTGCCTCTGCTGACGCAACTGACAAGAAAACATTTGAAAGGCTTGATTCAGGCTATATATGGTGAACCAAAGAAAACTTTATAGGCTGTCTGCACCGACAGCCAGCCAATCGATGAGCTGTTTCTTATCTATAGGCCTAAATTGAATCGAAGATCGTGCTTAGATTGCTCTTCCGCCGTTTTGAACTGATCCTCTGTCTTGACCTGGCTCTAATTCTATTTGGATTTGGTGCGCCATCGGCTGATGCTCTGGGCATTATGATAGTGGCGCCATAGAAGTTGATTGATTGATTGATTGATTGATAGGCTACTACTATCTCCAACATTGATATAATCGATAACTGGCTAACTGCTTATTTCGAAATTTTTATTTTTTAATAAGAAGTAAACCATCTTCTAGATGTGAAAGAAATTAAGAACTTAACCCCTTAACCGTGTATTTAACTGTAACTCAGTGTAAACTGGACGGATATATCCGGGATCCCCAGTTAAGGGTTAATGAGTGTGGGTGATCTTGGTCGACGATTACCTGGAAGTCAAATACGGACATGGGTCCATTTTTCTAAACTCAATCCATTATGATTTAGACCCAACCCATACCAACCCACCATAAACATGGACATTTCTTACCTATACCCCATTCCAACCCAATCCATGAGTGGACCCAGCCCATGTCCATGTTTGCTGCAAGTAGCTTCTGTGCCGTCAAAGGAGAGAAGTTTTGCATTGAACAAAAAACACCGCGAAACTACGCCCAATAGAGAAGAACACACAGCATTGGAAGAGAGAAGAGGCAACGAGGAATCAATTATCAATTCTCACAGAGCCCTGGAAAACCGAGAAAAGCTGCGCGGATATAAATCCTTTCAACGGCCGAAAGCACTCGCTTTGCCTTTCGCAATCTTACAAAAGGTCAATTCTGAAAGATGGTTGGCAGAGACGTAACCACGATACGATAGTCAAATTCAGCAAAAAAAACTGGCGATTACAACTAACCGACGCCTCCGATTTAACCTAACAGCACGGGCGTCCGGAGGGAGGGGTGCAAGGGGGTGCAATTGCACCCCCTGGAAAAATTGTGGAGTTATGTAAAAAGTAAAATTACTTGTTTCTTTCGTCACAAAACCTTGTTTTGCACCCCCCCCTGGAACATTTTTTATTTCTCTCATCACAAGACCCCGTTTTGCACCCCCTTGGAAAAATTTCTGCGGACGCCCATGCCTAACAGTCCTAAACTCTAAAAAACTCTATAGAAATTGTAAAGGCAATGTGATGAATAACTAGTTATTCCTAATTGTGAACTAAACAGTAGCCATGCATGGCATTTACGAAAGCAGTAGTGGTCACGGCCGATCATTATCCAAAATTTATCCAAAAAAGAAGAGCCATGGAGCTCTTCGCAATTTAATAGGCCTAAATGTTCAGTCGATAATTTTCTCTCGAAGCTTAGTACATCCGACGAAAAATTTTCACCACGATTATTAAAATGCCCATTTTTAGTCAGTAATAAGTAATAATAAATGAAAAAATTAAATCATGTTTAACTAGTCGAGCCTGCACTGTGGACCTAGTCACCTAGGCCCTTTTAATTAATTTTATGCCAAATTAAGCTGTTAAATACTCTAACGGTCGTCAGAATACGATTGAGTTTTCCATGTCAGAGGCTAATAATGCCTTTGATCAATTTGTATCATTGGATCGATTGGTCAACAATGCTAACATTGCTTCATCGTCTGTTATCTGTCGAATTATTTTTTCAATCGAGCGAATTTATTACGCTTGCCGATCAGTGGCGGCTCCAGGATTTAGCAAGTGGGAGGCCGTTGATGTGGCAACTTCTAAGCACGGGGCCCATAGGCGGATTGAGAGTTTAATATTTGGGTAGGCTAGCATGGAGGTCTGGGGGTGCCATCCAGCACGCGACAGACCTGGTGTTTAGGGAAAAACAATTTTTTTGTTTTGGTGGGATTAGTTGGGCAGGCTTAAGCCTACCTTAGCCTTTAATAAAATCCGTCTATGACGGGGCCAACTATTTCCCATAAACCTAGTTCCAACTATTTCCCATAAACTTGGACTAATCTACTTGCTTAAAATGAGTGCACTGTAAAGTATAGAGACCAGTGGGGGCCAGCCAGGCATTCAATAGAGGGGCACAGGTCCCCATGGTAGGCCTATGGCCGCCTCTGTTGTGATCAAGCGGTTTCCTTGTGTACTAACGGTAGTAAGTGTCGTTCGAGGCGGTTTTGTTGTGGTGCCAGTATTCCTGTCGACAGATCCTCCACAGT
The DNA here is from genome assembly GCA_018105865.1 of Metaphire vulgaris. Lineage (NCBI taxonomy): Eukaryota > Metazoa > Annelida > Clitellata > Crassiclitellata > Megascolecidae > Metaphire > Metaphire vulgaris. The sequence continues at coordinate 1,672,889 of CM030847.1, read as the reverse complement.
CCGTGGTAGTGGCCGACCTTCAGGAACTCTCCGCGGTTCGCCTCCGATCTCTCCTGCGGCCTGGCGAGGATGACGTAGACCCAATACTCGCTGCTGTAGGCGACGAGGAACAACAGCGTTGCGACGACGCCGACGGCAAACGACGCCGCCAGTATCCGAGTCTCCCATGCCGGGATGTCCCGAGCCATAGTAGGGGCCTAGTAGCAGCAGCAGGCCCGCTATCTATACGTCGCCGTAATAACGAGACTCGACGGATGTACAGTACGTTAATCGTCTTTTATTGCACGTTAGTTGTCTGGACGCGCGCCTAACTGCGAAGAATAATACATTGGTCTTGCAACCTGCAGCATAAAACGTTCCAAACGGTTCAATTGCAAACAATATTTCAGGCGGATATATATATATATATATGAAAATCATTCGAAACCAAGAGACGTTATATAGCTAATAATTGGCAACGGATTCCTCTTAATATAATAATAATAATAATAATAATAATAATAATAATAATAATAATAATAATAATAATAATAATAATAATAATAATGATAATAATGATGATGATGATAATAATAATAATAATAATAATAATAATAATAATAATAATAATAATAATAATAATAATAATAATAATAATAATAATAATAATAATAATAATAATATAACAAGGTTTAAAGTGGTTCAGCAGGGACTGCCCTGCGTGAGAACCACTGTCGTTCCCATCCAATCTAATATCCTAAACTACCGAGGTTTATTTTGAATACATGTTTACCTACTAACACCTGTGGTCATCAGTGAATATGATGAATATCTCGCTTCTAGCAAGTAGCTAAGTAACTACGCCCTGTTGAGAAAGGAGGCACACACACAGGCGCTTTTAGTCCTTGATACGGACGCATCTTTAAATAAACGCAGCACACGAGTAGCTTAAGGTACCGTTAACCCCTTAACCGTGTATTTAACTGTAACTCAATGTAATATGGATGGATATATCCGGGATCCCCAGTTAAGGGGTTAACTTTTATACCTGCTCTCGAGCTATCTAAAACGAATTTTGTTCGAAACCCGAAATATTCTACAAGTGCACGATTGAATTATGCTATTCGTAACGTTGACGCAATTTTCTAAACGCTTTCCTCGCAACGATACGATCGACCTAAATGATAGGCCTACGCACCAAAGTAAATGATATAAAAATGTTTAAGGGGTTAAACATATGTATAGCCACCATTATTATATTTTGCAATAATTATAGACACATTAATAGGGTGGAAAGTGACGGATTTTTCTACTCCACTGCATGATATAACTGCAAGGCGTTTGAGAGTTCTAAAGAGAAATTTGGATGAAATATCGACATGAATTTTTGGGTCGCCTGAAAATTTTTCATGGACTATATAGTCCAGGGTATTTTTTCGAAATTAATTTGAGCGAAAATTTGTGGTGTCGTAGAGATTTCATATTTGCACCGATTGAAGCCCAGTCGATGCCTACAGTGGCGTAACGTGGGGGCGGGGGCACTTTGTTGACTGCCCCCCGGGCCCCGGGCGGGGGGGGCCCCAAAGAGGGGTCTAATAAGCTAGGGTTAGGTTAGGGTTAACCCTAACTTCCTTAACCCTAAGCATAGAAGTAAACGTGCTGACGACCTTTTTTTTTTTTTGCTCGTCAGGGTAAAAAAAGAGGCGATGACCTTTTTTTTTTGCTCGTCAGCCCGAAACTTTGAAATTTGGGGCCCCCATGACAAAGATGCCCCCCGGGCCCCCAAAAGTCACGTTACGCCACTGGATGCCTACAACGAATCTGGACCCGCATTTTGGATATCTATCAGGTGTCTGACTGCTCTAACCTCCTTGGCGTTAGAATAATTGTGAAAATGACGTACCAAAAGCGTTAGATTATATATTTTGAGGCGAAACGACGTTATTACAATATTAGGCCTAGCCCTAACCCTAGCCAATGGCTTAGCCTTTACGGATTCAAACGAAATTTTACAGACATAAAGATACATCAATCTATGTCATAAGTGCAAAATTTCATAAGAATATATTCACTCCTTTGAGCACTTTTCAACGTTTGCGATTTGACCCTACTGCGTATATATTAACCCTAACCCTAACCCTAGCCAATGGCTTAGCCTCTACGGATTCAAACGAAATATTACAGACATAAAGATACATCAATCTATGTCATAAGTGCAAAATTTCATAAGAATATATTTACTCCTTTGAGCACTTTTCAACGTTTGCGATTTGCCCTTACTGCTTATATATTAACCCTAACCCTAACCCTAGCCAATGGCTTAGCCTGCACCGATTCAAACGAAATTTTACAGACATAAAAATACACCAATCTGTGTCATAAGTGCAAAATTTCATACGAATATATTCACTCCTTTGAGCACTTTTCAACGTTTGCGATTTGCCCTTATTGCTTATATATATTAACCTAATGGTATTGGCAGATGTGTCAATGGATAGCACTTTTGACAGGCAGTAAAGAGGACCTAGTAATCACGTTTTTTCCAAAATTAGGCTGCAATCTCTTGCATATCAAAAGTGCTTGGCATTCAGAATTTTCCCTGTGCTATTCTTTATTGCTTAAATTGGACATTTTAAATGTTGAATAGAGGGTTTATAGAGCCTTGATATCAAAAAATCTAATCGATTTGAAAAAATTATTCGACAAAATCCACATTTTTCTCTTGTTCCATCTTTACTGCTTTAATATTGGCAAGAATAATCAATAATATCATTTTCAATTCGATCTACAGTCTTTATGGCACGACAAAATATCGCGCATAAGAACAAGATGCTGAATAGTGCTAGCCAATGTTAGTGTAGAAGGAGTTAATTAATATCGTAACAAAACAACAATGACCGGCAGTATAGACATATCTATTGAACTGCTGTCTGCCACCGTATATGGAGTATGCGATAATAATAATGTGATTTTAAGTGGTTTAGGAGGCTAAGTAAGCCTGTGCGACAATACAATTTAAATTTCAAAATCGTAAAGCCAAAAATAAATCCCAATCAAATGAAAATATTCTGATGTAATCCGGAAAATATCTAGCCAATATCTAGTGCGTAAAACTAAAAATTTGTCAATCACAGTATCGAAAACACGCAGAAGTAGTCAAATTAAACAGTTCAAAAATTTGAAATCTTCTATTCTGCTATGTATGGCTATACAAACAAACAGTCATCTTGTATTACCATATAAATTAAATATAATGACCGTGCTTTTAGTCTAATAATTATCCATAATCGCTAACCTGTCAATCGATGCAGAAAGCTGAATGATCAGATAAAAGGTATGACTTGTTCTCAACGCAATTATGAATCGTCTATCGACGCAGTAAGATTCGCGTTAATAAGATAGCGCAATTTCTTCACGAACGAATTGACTTGATACATCGCCTGCTCAATCTACAAACGCTCTTCCTAGAGACATAGGCCTCCCTGCCCGTCGACGAAGCCAGAGCGTCCTGTGGTGAAGAACGGAAGCCACAACAACCGGTCGCCTCGTTGTTTATTCGGCAGCTCATCCTGGTCAGCAGCTGCTACTTAAAAGTGCTGCTCTGCGTTGGCTGTTTCTACTCTCGAGGTGTAAAATGAAACGTCTGCAGTTGGGCTCGCTCTGTGCTCATGTAGCCAAACTACATCGGATTGGGGGGGGCAGGGGAGGGGCGAAATTTGATCAGTCAATCGATTTTGAGAAGTTGGAAAACCACTTCTTCGAACTTTTCTACGCTCCTCAATTGAATGCATATATGAGTGTTGGCGAGGTCTCAAATGGAACACGCCGGTAAGCCTAATGTCTGGTCTCGGCAACTCGAAAGAAGACGTTGGGTGGTTACGACGAGTCGGTAAGCCTTCCGCTCAACGGCGAATAGACGACGCCGTAGGCCAGAAATGAAAGACTCCGGAGGCAGAGAAGTACTAAGACCGAACAGCCACCACCATGCAGTCGTGTCCTAATAATACTCTTTCTGGTCTTCCTGTGATGCATGTAAACTGTGGTGAGCGCCAGGATCAAACCGTGTAATAACCGGCTAATCCTATAGGCTATGGTTCAGCTGTTTCCGTTCTGGAAGTCGAGATTCTAACAGGGAAGCGCATATACATTACACTGTTGCTCAAAATTTTTAACTAAAGTTGCTTGCTTGATTGTAAAAACGCCAACAAAAATCTCTCATCACAGGACAGAGATCCTACTGAACACTTCAAACCGAGTTATGATGATGATGATGATGTTTCAGAGGGCAATACCTGTAACGTTATACGCTTCTCAGTCCGGCCGGCTCTGTTGACGGCCTACACCTTCCACGCCTCACCTGCCACGAATTAAAGGCTACGAACTGCATTGCGTATTAAGCCAGTCTTGCTAAGCGCTTTCAGGGCAACGGGAATGCTGGTGTTTGCGCACAGGCTGGCTGCAAAACTATAGACGATCGTGTGGAAAGCGTTTATAACTTAGTACTTTAATTAAATATTGAATCTATACAGTGTAGTTGACTCGCAATTAAAGCTTAGATATTACAATTAAAGCTTAGATATTATAATTATATAAAGCAGCATTACAAGCAGCGTAATGATACAGAAATGGCCTACTATGATTTATATAGAGCCTCTATTCTAGGATGATCCTGGGTTCTGAAATCACAGATAAAATCTCAAGAAATGGCCGCATGCCGAGAAGATAACAGCGCCCCTCTGAGAAGTGTTTTTCACGTGTTTACTGTACTTTTTAGCGAACGTTGGTTGGATTAATTAATCATCATTGGCGTAGCCACGGGGGGGCTCGCTCCCCGCCCCCATTCGGATCTGGACCGGTCGTGAGATTCAGCTCTGCGCCGCGATGAACCGTAGACGATGGTTCGCTTCTGGGAATCGGAGATTAGGCCTATCAGTGGCGTAGCCAGGATTTCCGGAAGGGGGGGGGTTGGTTTAGACTTTTGACCGTAACCAACTTTCGGAAAATCATGGCGTTTAAACAATTTTGGTCTGCAGCGCCAAGGGGGGGGTTGACAATCAAAACCGCGTCCGAAAATTAAAAATGCATGGAAACACATTAAAAATTTTTTCCGTCGGCGCCCAAAGGGGGTTTAACCCCCAAACTCCCATGACTACGCCGCTGATGCCTATATGTACGTATGCCTTTCTTGGGATTCCTGGAGTATAACGACGTTGCTACATGTAGTTTGTGACGAAAGTTCTAAATTGCAAGTTTGCACTTCGAAGGATTTGCGTCAGTCGCAGTTGAACAAAAATTAGTAGTAGTAGTAGTAGTAGTAGTAGTAGTAGTAGTAGTAGTAGTAGTAGTAGTAGTAGTAGTAGTAGTAGTAGTGTTAATAGGAGATGCAACGCATTAAAATAAATTGCATTTACTCGTTTTACTGTATACATGAAAAGGGTTTCATATTTTACAGATGAGAACGTTCTGAGGTATGAAAGATGAAAACCCAGGTGGGATGTATTTTCAGGAGATGCTATACAGTAGATTACAGTAGATTGTAGATTTCGGTGCAAAATGACTGAACGAGCGGTTACAGGAAATGATCTAAGTTATCCCCCCTTTATGTTCGTAGTTTCTTCGTAAGCATCAGGTCTTAACCGAAATACAGTAGAAACACATTAATTACAGAATTACAGAAGACATACGCGTAAGACGATATAGAAAAATATATAAAAATAAATAAAAAAAATAAATTGCATTTACTCGTTTTACTGTATACATGAAAAGGGTTTCATAGTTTTACAGATGAGAATTTTGTTCTGAGGTATGAAAGATGAAAACCCAGGTGGGATGTATTTTCAGGAGATGCTATACAGTAGATTGTAGATTTCGGTGCAAAATGACTGAACGACTTATTATTCGGGCCAACTACCCTTCGATTGCATGAGAAGAATCGACAATTACTCCACCACGTCCGCGTCATGTCGCCTTTCTAGAAAAACCCTTTATGAGTCGTAGATTTTGCGCACCACAAATACCATTAGGCCTAACCGACCGACACAAGGTAAAGAGATTTAGAGATATCATAAGAAAACTAATATTGCAAAACGAATAATTTAAAAAGCAACAAAATTTATTAAATAGGCCTAAGTATTAAGTAATTATTCATTCACCGTTTATATTATAGGCCTATAGGTCTATACCTATACATGTATCGTCGAATCCAAAGATCGTTCCATTTGAGTGGAATGCGTATCGTTTTCATGCTTTCATGTTTTCAGCTCAATATTATGTTTGTTTTCTGCTTGTTTATAGACGCGTCCGTATCGAAGACGGCGAGTGTCTATTCAGCTTACAAGTAATTAGCCTTACAGCTAGGCTACTGTTTAGGCCTAAAGCGTTCTCGAATTGACAACAACAACAACAACAACAACAACAACAACAACGTTACGGTTTGTTCTTGAAACTTATCGTGAAATTGTCGCTAGCATGAACAAGCACAACCAGTTGTGACGACTATCGGAACCTTATACCAGTCACACCTTTTCTTCTTCTTCTTCTTCTTCGCCGTCATCGTCGTCGTCGTCGTCGTCTTCTGCTTCTGCTTCGCTGCGCATTTCCACTGAAGCAGACGCAGTGTTTCACCTCCGGCATCTTTGCAGTGCATGCCCGACGGCAGAGAGCAGGACGCGGTGGCGTCGCAGATCCCGACTCGCAGCCAACGAGGCCAGAAGTGGTCGCTCATACGGTACCAGGTGAGACGGAGAGGACAGGAGTTCCTGTACCTGAAACCAGATCTAAGCTTAAAACATCTCTCTCTCTCTCTCTCTCTCTCTCTCTCTCTCTCTCTCTCTCTCTCTCTCTCTCAATTAACGTATTCTCCTTAGCTCTGCCTCGAAGTTTCCCACCGAAATCTCCGGAATGACCTGGTCTTTTCAACGTTTGCGAACGAATTTGGAGTACCATCGACTGATACCTTTAGGGTATCAGGGCTGGTGCTATAAAAGTGCATCAACATTATTATAATTATTGGCATTATTATCATGGGCGCAAACCTGGTCATAGAAACGGTCGTGTCCTAATTTTTTCTCAGATGATAAATTTTTTGCCTTTTTGACTTTTAACAATAAAATAAAAATGGTTTTTGTTATTTCATAGCCAATAACATCCGTGTCCACTCCCATAGGGACACGACCTTCCCAAAAAAACACCCGTGCCAGGACACGAGGGACAAAGCCAGGTTTGCGCCCCTGGTTATTATTATAATTATTATTATTATTATTATTATTATTATTATTATTTATTAGTAGTAGTAGTAGTAGTAGCAGCAGTAGTAGTAGTAGTAGTAGCAGCAGCAGCAGTAGTAGCAGCAGCAGCAGTAGCAGCAGCAGCAGCAGCAGCAGCAGCAGCAGCAGCAGCAGCAGCAGCAGCAGCAGCAGCAGCAGCAGCAGCAGCAGCAGCAGCAGCAGCAGCAGCAGCAGCAGCAGCAGCAGCAGTAGCAGCAGCAGTAGCAGTAGTAGCAGGCCCAAATGTTGTTGTTGTAATTGTTGTTGTTGTACCTTTCGACAAGCCACCTTCTAATATGCCTTCTGGCCGACGGTTTCATCTGACGTTCTGCGCCATCTTTGTCAACGTAAATGAAGTTCAGTGACGGTGGCGTGACGCCTTTGTAGCGTTCGCTTTCGTTCCAGCGTTGAATCGTGTCGTTCGGCTGCTCGTAAGAGGGCGCTTCGACGGACATCCACGTCCCGTTGAAGTCGGCGCCGAGCCTGACCAGGAAGGCGTCGGTGCCCAGGTCCTTCGGTCTGCAGCGACGTCGTCGTCGGCGGCGGCCCACTCCTCTGCCGGCGACGCAGCTCCGGTTTACGGCGGAGACCAACGACATGAGAACGGCCGTTTGATTTCGGCTGATGGCGTTGCTGGGAGGCAACTGGCTGCCGCTTGGACTGGTTTTGGAAAGGTGATTCAGCAGAGAGAACAGGTACATCGAAGAATCGGATTCCGAAGAGGAGTTGACCTTCGTCGCGTTTGAAGGCTGATCGACGAATGACTGTATGCGAGTTTCGTTGTTGTGTGTTAGAGTTTCATTGTCGTTTTCCTCCTCAACAATGTCCGAAAGAAATCCTCGAACAGCCGACGAGCAGCATATTAACAACACGCAGACTGCGAGCGTTGAAGACATATTCGCGAATCAGACAGGATTAACCCCTTAACCGTGTATTTAACTGCAATTCAATGTAAAATGGACAGATATATCCGGGATCCCCAGTTAAGGGGTTAAAGCCGCACGTCTTAGCAGTAGCAGTAGCAACGCGACAAGTAGGGACCTACAATATTCGATGCGTCCTCGGCGAAAGAGACCCGTGGTCTCTGTCAGCCGTCAGTGGGGAATAATTCCATAGTGGTCGGCTTACTACTGTCTACGTCGAATCTACCTGTTCTGTCCAGCAGTCTAAAACAAATCTTTTACATGCGACTATTTCTACGGCGCACTTTTCTGCACCGGCGTGATGTCGTCCGCACAACTTTGCGTCTCTCTCTAAGACGCGTACAGTCGGCCTCCGGGGCTTTATGCACTCTTATCTTCGGACATGAGTGGCTCTTGAGGGTCGTTTGACCTCGGGGGGCGGGGGGGGGGGGGTGGCTGAAGACACCGTCCACCGTTCACTGCTCGTTACGATGTGTAGCATCTTCCGATGCAAGACGGTGAAGGGTTAAAAAAATCACGCGTGGGCGCAAATTAATCTCGAATTTAAAGGGTTCGTAGTTTTTCGTTAATGCTGATATCTATATCCAAAGAGAACCGACTGTCTGGCGCTATATTAATTCTGTCTGTTAATATTTTTCCTCCGCCCACGCATGCTAATACTACTCCGCTGTCAAGTAGGCCTACGCTAGATTTTTATATTGCTAGACCTTTTTTTAATTGTTTCAGCAATTACAGCAGTATGATACGATTCTGAGTCATATGGAAATACGCATAAATGGACCAGTGGGCCAACTTATGTGGTCCGTAAACTGATCTATGCATGCGTTGAATGCGTGGGTGCACTGCTTATTAGCGACAGTGAAATTAGATGTCAAGATATTCTGAAAGAACGAGCAGCTGTATGCCTATGTCCAATGAAATTACTGTTTTGACGAGATAATAGAAAAAGTATCCCGAGGTTGATATCCAAATATTCGTCTTAATTGGACGAAGATAGTAGATACATTAGTAAATTGCCCGGTCAAAAGGGGAATTATATAGGAGGATATAAAATTCATGTTGATTATTATACCTCCGCGCATTTGCAGGGCACAGCAGTACTTAAAAATATCTTTAAAACATTAAAACAGGAAATATATAGAAATGACAACTAATTTATTTATTTAGAAAACCACAAATCCAACAGCGCTAGAGACATGCTTACGAATTCTGACTACTGTACATACAGGCATCAATACAATAATCACTAAATTCAGTACATTCGATTATAGGGCCTAAGTGAATTAGGACTAAGTATAATTTGGTTACATGATCGTACATTTAGTTTTATGTAACACCGGCGGCGTATTTACCATTGGGCCATTTGGGCCATGCCCACCCCTTTGGTCTTGGCCTAGCCTGTCCCCAGACAGAGACAGAGCGCTTAGCGCTCGCCATGGGCTGCCCCCTTACCAAACTTCTAAATACGCCACTGCCAGTCGGTGCCTACAAGGAATCTGGACCCGAATTTTGCATATCTATCAGGTGTCTGGTTGCTTTAAAGGTTTTAAAATCTATACAATGTATAGCCACCATTATTATATTGCCAACATAGACACATTAATAAGGTAGAAAGTGACGGATTTTTCTAGTCCACTGACATCACTGCAAAGCGTTTGAGGGCTCTAAAGAGAAATTTGGGAGAAAAATCGACATGAATTTTTGGGTCGCCTGAAAATTTTTCATGGACTATAGTCCAGGTATTTTTTCGAAATTTGAGCGAAAATTTGTGATGTCGTAGGGCTTTCAATTTGCACCGATTGAAGCCCAGTTACTAGGAACCTGGACCCGCATTTTGGATATCTATCAGGTGTCTGACTTTTTAAAGTCCATACAATGTATAGCCACCATTATTATATTTTTTAGACACATTAATAGGGTGGAAAGTTGAGTCCACTGACATCACTGCAAGGCGTTTGAGGGTTCTAAAGAGAAATTTGGGTGAAAAATCGACATGAATTTTTGGGTCGCCTGAAAATTTTTCATTGTCCAGGGTATTTTTTCGAAATTTGAGCGAAAATTTGTGGTGTCGTAGGGCTTTCATATTTGCACCGATTGAAGCCCCGTCGGCAGTGGCGTATTTATCATTTGGCCATTTGGGCCATGCCCCCCCTTTGGTCTTGGCCTAGCCTGTCCGCAGACCCCATTATAGGCTCGCGTTTCGCGCTCGCCATGGGCTGCCCCCTTACCAAAATTCTAAATGCGCCACTGTGTAACACTCACGATTGGCAACTATGTTCGCCGTACATTGAGTAATGTATGCATTACTCAATTACATTGAGCATGCATTACTCAATTACTCAATTACATTGAGTGATTTACTTATAGGCCTATTCAGTGTCGCATTTGTTGAGGACATTGGGAAATTTCGCGGTAGCCGAGTCCCGCAAATGGCCGTCGACGAACCGATGCCGGGGCTACGAAGAGGAACAAAGAGGAGGAAGAGGAGGAGGAGGAGGAGGAGGAGGAGGAGGAGGAGGAGGAGGAAGAGACGACGATGCTCAGCTGCTGCTGCTGCTGCTGCATCAGACACCCAGCTGCTGTTTCTCGAGATCGACGTAAGCGGCAACGTTGAAACCGTTCTCTGCTGTCCCGTGAAGATTCAAAGACTTTGGTTTATAATAATAATAATAATAATAATAATAATAATAATAATAATAATAATAATAATAATAATAATAATAACCATTATACTAATAATAAGAAATAATAATAGTAATCAGGGTGGTATTTGACAGTCGGACAAGTGAGAGAAGACTCTGACAAGTGGGCGAGGAAAAGAATCTATAAATGTTTCATTGTGCTAGATAAGCCAGTAAACAGTGTCTGGCAAGTTTGCCTGAACAGACAACCACGTCGACGCCATTGTTGTAGGCCTATATAAATCGTGTGACAGAAGAGTGACGAGCGTGGGGCAGTGTTTAATCTAGGCCGTTTCCGGGGGGAAAATCGCCTTCCCCCCCGAAAATTTCTAATTCCCCCCGGAAATTTTGGAATACCGCATGGACTAACAGCGGCCCGTAGCAGAATTCCCCCGACTTTGTCAGTTCCCCCGGCTTTTTGAGTTCCCCCTCCCCGGAGTCCAGGAGTCTAGATTAAACACTGGCGTGGGGTGTTTGGGCGTGGGTGAGGACCCCTACCCTAATCCCTGCTCTAGTCCGATTACCGCAATTGTAAACAATGTTGACAGCGTGATGCAATTACCATATTATCGCTCGCGTCCGGCATGGCGCACTGGACCTTCGGGCTCAGACCAATGGCATAACTTAATGTACTTAGGAACCGTCCATAAATTACGTCACGCGGTTAGGGGTCCGCCCATTTGTGACGAAATGTGACGAGGAGGGGGTTCCGTAAATGTGACGTCACGCAAAAAGAAATTTAGGTTGTGACCTTTAACCTTTTTTTTGCTTGTCTGACTTTTTTTGCTTGTCAGGGATTTTGGACAGGAAAAAATACATGGATGGACTTTTTTGCTTGTCAAGACTTTTCTGAAGACGAAAATGGGGGGTCGGCCCGTTGTGACGTCATATTTTAGGGGTCCGACGTTTTGTGACGTCGCGTCGTTACGTAGGGTGGGGTTAAAAAAGTGTCAAATTCGCATGATGTAATTTATGGACGACCCCTTAAGTGCGAGACTATTATTGGATCTTTGAAATTTCATTGGCTGGTAAACTGCATTTGTATAAACATTTCGATCAGCCGATGTTCGAAATCGTTCAGTTTTGAGTCTACTACAGTGAAACGCCAGACCACCATAACCACATATTGGGGTTGAAAATATTTGTTTCAGACGTCTATAGTGTCGCAAATTGGACTGATAAAATGACTAAAACTGTTTTAAAATGTGAACATAAATTTAATCTCTAAATTACAAAGTCAGTGCAAAGGTACACATAGGCCTAAAGACATTGGCATTTATGAATCATATATCATCAACTTGAATATTACTATAAACAATGGATGCCAAACAGTTTTCATTGGTGGTATGCAGCCTTTCTACAGTACTTAAATCACAAAAAAATTGAAAAATTACACACTGGTGAAACAAACAGACATAATAACTTTTCTCCAAACAAGGCATATGGCCACTGTACATCTTTGAACTATTACAATGAATTTCAGATCAAGTCATGAATAATGTACAGGAATTAAAATTTTGGCCATCTCTCAAATCACCAAACAATGGCTTTGTAAAATAAAAAGTAAAACACCAGCCATACAAATAATCTGAAGTTAAAATCCAAACTGACAACATGAACTCACAATTAAATGGTTACATATGCATATGCAAAAGCATAATCAGGCATACTGTACATTTTCTCAATGTGTTAAAGACAAATTTGATACTAGTCAAAAAATTAACACAGCAAATTTAATGTAGTGTTTCAATTAATTCCACACTCAGCCTAGATCCTTAAAGATTATGCAAAGATGAGATTTGCTGTCACACAGTTAAACATATCATACCCGTAATATAATATTACAAAACTAATATACAATGTGCAATCTAAGATCAGACAGGCAGCTGTCCAACATAATAGCAGATCGAAAAATGTGACAATCCTTATCAACCAATGATAAAAGCAAGTGTTTAACATAACAGATTAAAATTCTTGTTGACTTTTAGATCAACTATTTATGCATTTTTATGGAAAATAATTATTTATTTTATATGGTCTGCTGGAAATCCTCTTTTTTACTAGTTATAAGCACATTTCATTTACACAAAATGACCAATAATGTCAATTTTTAGTCACTGACTGAGAAATATGACTGGAAGATTTACAGCATGCATTGCAGTAATGTGCAAGTCACAATGGTTCATCTCAACAAAATTGCCGGTTTAAACAAGAATTTTATCATAAGAAAAAGTTGGCTAACTTATTCCCAATCTAACAATGCGCCGCACCGTTGCCAAATACCAGAGCTTTTCATTGCACCGTGACTGATCTTCAGAAAAAAACCATGAGCATATATATATATATCTCCAGCAAAACAGTCTAAACAGATGGTATCAAGCTCATATGCCAACTGTGCTGAGTGGCCTTAAGTTTAAAATAGGAGACTTTCTAAATTTAGAGAATCATTGCAGTGATCATAACTGCCAAAACAATTACCCAATGTAACCATTACTATCAAACAACGATTACTTTTTCAAACGTCAAATTTTATAGTTCTTTAGAATATGAAAACTGCAAGTATAGCCTAAAAACATAATAATAATAATATTATGAAGAAATGCTTCCAACTTCATAAGCCATAATGCTGACAAAAGCTGGATGTGTCAAATGACAAATCAGCTTCTTTAACCCCTTATCTGTGTATTTAACTGTAACTCAATGTAAAATGGACGGGTATATCCAGGATCCCCAGTTAAGGGGTTAATACTTTTTAAACTATGAGATGGGAAACACAGTCGTACTTCTAAAAGTGCTATAAAACGTCTGCAGCCCTAAAAATCACATGAAATAAATGATAAGGCACAAAACTATAAAAAAGGTCTCGATCAAATACAAGTTTGATCGAATTCAAATTATACACAAAGTATTTACAATAAATTGAAACATGAATGCCACTTATACAAGATTTTCACTAAATGCAGTTTAAATGATGGCTTCTTCAACTGTTCAGATGAAAATAAAATGCAAACAGATAAGTTTAAAAGTAATATAATAGGCGCAGACCTTCTTATGCTAAGGGTCTAAACATGGCAATCTGAAATCTTACATCTGCACCAAACCTTTAAGCTTGACTTCTACAAAGAAAGTTATGAAAATACAGACACAATATTTGATCATTCGAATATCCATTTCATTGGTGACTTACGATGGCAAACAACGATACCAACAATTTTAATATTCTACAGTATTCAGATAAGAAACCCGTCACAATAGCATGACTGCAGGAAAAGTTTGCCTAACAGTCAGATATTTGGACCAGTTCTTCTTGACTGGCTTCTGCAGCTTCCAAGTTGTCCTGAACAGAAGAGGTACTCACAGATGAAGTGGAAGACCTCAGAGACAATATGTCTGCCTCAGTGGATGATGTAGTAGACTTTTTCCAAGCCGTCGGATGAGATACAGCAGGATTACTTCTAGCCCGTTGTGGATCTGAATTAGGAAATATTGAGCATGAGTCATCTAGTGACTGCAGCAGCAAATAACTAACAAATATGACTTCTCAAAAATTGTGCTTAGCAAGAATCAAACACTGAAGCGATCAAAAATGATAAGTAATCTCAAAACAATCCTGCACTTAAAACATATCTATAGTGTTATTTCATTGAATGTCAAACTTTTCATCAGACAACCTTTGTTTTAAAACAATCTAGATAAAAGACTTGCAAATACCTGTATCAATCACAGTTGTTGACTAAATTGATTGACAAGATATAATAATGAGTGAATATATATACATTTCCACAGCTATCTCGTTATAAGAAAAGTCATCAACATTGATGGAATAATCAATGCAGTAACAGCATTAGTAGCTGAGATGTACAGTAGTACTAGTAGCAGTAGTAGTTGTAGCAGTAGAAGTAGTGTAGTAGTAGTAGTAGTAGTAGTAGTAGTAGTAGCAGTAGTAGTAGTAACAGTAGTAGTAATAGTAGCAGTAGTAGTATGAGGGAGCTGATATTTTCATTGTATTGAAATAATAAAGTTGAAAATTTACTTTTAAATCGCCAAAGCGATCTACGACTGGCGTTAACCTCAACGTCCATCTCCAACTGACCAGAGAACCCAAGATCAAATTGACCGATATCATGATCGCCAACTTCGTCCGGTGGTGAAGAGCTTACGTCAATGCCTTCCATTAAAACAATCTTTTCTTCATCATCATCACAACGCTCTCCTTGATCACAAAAATATCACTTGATTGCTAGAATATGCACATCTGGCTAATCATAAACCACAATTACCAACTGCATATGCTACTGACCTCGTACTAAAAAAACACGTTAAAATACTGATACAAACCAGCCACATTTTTAATGCATATTGTGTGATGCTATTACTGATATAAATATAGGAAACACTATGCAATTAGCACGCTAATCTTATGGTACCTTAGGCATGGCAAGTGCAAAGTCAATAGTACTTTAACATATGCATCTACAGGGTGGCACAAAAAAACCGACTATATTAAATGCAAACCTAAATGTGACTAGTCCGGTTGTTTTGCTCCACCCTGTACATAGTGCTTTCAATGTAACACAAAAGTATTATTGCAGCAAAGGCAGGCAAAATGCAAAAATCTGAGAGGACAAAAAATTATAGAAACCTCAAAAAGCTACCTGTGTAACTGAACTGATGAGCATTAACTATTCTTCCAAATTTGCAAAATAAATAATTCAAATATTTTTTAAAAAAACATTAGAAAATCTAACTCCTCGATGTGGCTGATGAACTGCGGCCAAGAAACAAATTTGATGAGTCAGCATCCGAGACAAAATGGCCGCTCTGATCAGCGCTTGGCCTTTTCTTCAAATGATGAAGCTCAGTGCTCACCTCATGATATTTATCTGTGCACTCGTTCAGTTCCTGCATACATAGTACAGTTGCATAACATAGACTCAAATATGGAAATAATTAATTACAAGCAGAATCATAGTTTTGAAAGGAGTCTCTAAAATTCCATTAAACTCAGGTAAAAATTTTGTAACCTACGAATAGATGTGATGATTTAGGCAGATATGATTATAAATGAATGTGGGGTATTTCTTTGTGGATGAGAAGAAACAGGAGAAACCGAAAATATCATCGAAGACAAATGACAAACAAAATATGTAGGAATAAACGCAAGATCTTAAGCAAGCATACTTTCCATCAAACATATCGTATCATATTCCTATTAGTTTTATCAATTTTTTAATGAAATAAAATTCTGTAACAACATTACGATACGTCACTCTATTTACATTTAGACTTGTAACAAATGTTCACCTTATAGAAATTTTCAGTTTAGATAAATCAGAAAGAAGCAAACAGTGAGTATCAAATGAGCAACAGCTCTAAGGACATGAAATCAATGAAATAAGAAATCAGGGTTATAACCCTAAAGTCCTTTTGAAGAATGTAAGGAAAGACTGATAATATCAAGCAATACTGAATCATCTCCTTTCCTCTCCACTCCCATCTTCTTTCCCCTTTCCATCATACCTCTCCCCCCTCCAGTCCCCTCTCTTTCCAAGATATTGTCAGCTCTGGCATCTAGATTAGGAGGGCCTTGTAATGGAGATTCTGAGTATTCCCTGTTCAGGTTAGAATCAGCATTTGTTGCTCATTTGAACACAGTATAGGACAAAGTATACAATGCCATCACTGACCTCTGTTTTTACAGCAAGGTCGAGTCTTGCGTTTTCTAATTGTTCGCGCAACTGCATTATCTCCATCTGATTTACCTGCAGCTTAACCTACACAAAAAGTACCAAACAAGTACAATTCACAACTAAACTCAACAGAATTTCCAAAATAAGAATACAGTACTAGCAGTTGGATGTAGAAACAAAGCAGAGAGGTCACTCAAATCAATTCTCAGCAAACTAAGATGTCTTGAAAAACCGTTTCCATAGAAAGCAAACAGGGTAAAGTTGCAAAACATAGAAATATTCTGCCTCTGCATTTTTCAAAACAGTCTAAAATAAAAGGTGCTGATTGTCAAAATTAACAAAACACAAAAGACTACTGTATATTATGCTTTGCTCTGTTCTTTAGGCATCCTCCTTGTGAGGTTGGGCTACACTATGTATCACCATAGACAAATTCTATTGTGAGGGGTTAAGGGCAACTGATCCCACCAACAAAAGAATACGTTCTATATGTTTTGCCCATATCTCTATAGGCAAAAAAAGCCATTGACATAGAAGAAAATTTTCTAATATGCAGCAATTTCTGCCTATTTCAGTAGAGGGTGCTAACCCTCTGGACCACCCAACTCAAAGATTTAGTCGCTCCTCCCAAGAAATCAAAAGTTATAGGGCTATAAAAAATATGTTCTATATGTGTTGCCATGCATACGGCTATAGGCAAAAAATAGTCATTGACATAGAAGAAAACTTTCTAATATGTAGCAATTTCTGCCTATTTCAGTAGAGGGTGCTAGCCCTCTGGACCAACCAACTCAAAGATTTAGTCACTCCTCCCAAGAAATCAAAAGTTATAGGCCTATAAAAGAATACGACCCCTATGTTAGCCTACCCAAATCTTAAACCCTAAATCCGCCTATGTGTATCACTTCTCTCCATTTCTGTCGCCCCTCTGCTTTCCAAATCATGATTTGAAGTGAGTCCAGTATGTGTTGTTATGTTATCTAGCTGTGCTGTTCTTGGTCTTCTTGAATTAGCTTTTTTTCTAGACATGAGCCTCGTTTTCTCATGATGTGTCCAAAATATTTTGCTTTTGAAAATTTAATTCCTTCAAATAATGAATGAATAATTCAATTCATATTCCTCTCTTGATCATAATATTGTCTTTGTTGCCTTAAGATCTTGCCAAGTAATAAACTACAGCCTTACATTTAATTTTAACTGGAAAATACCACTAGATTCATCCAGTCAAATTAAGCAGCAACTGCATAAATAAACCAGCAATGCAGAGACAAAACAATTCTAAGGAACAGCCTAGAGACAAAAGGTTCTAGAAACATGATCACACCGTTTCTGGTAAATGTCAAGAGAATATCAATGGTTGTAGTACCTCAACATTATTCAGATCCTGCTTCTCCAAACCAACATCGAGATCAACCTTTGTCAATGGAAAACCAACAGCTCGGTTCAACCGCTCGACTTTATTTTTCAGTTGCGAGTTCAGTTCATCATTCCTGTAATAGATAGAGTAGAATCTATATAATGATTTAAATCAACCGCTTTCATGTCATCGTGTTGTTTGCACCTCTTAAAAAGTGATAGCATCCACTGAAATATATCATGAGATCTTACATCTGCTACCTCCTTTGAACGGTTCTCAGTTGCACTGAAGACATATCTATTTAACATTTCATTTCGATTTATTAAAGTGCTCTTGCTTTTGGCATCAAGCTATGTTATAGTGCTATAGAATTGTCAAAATAATAATAATAATAATAATAATAATAATAATAATAATAATAATAATAATAATAATACATTGACAATCTGAAATAAAAGCAAAGTAAATAGGGAAAAGGTCGTTGTATATCCACCTAGAAAGGAGGTCCTGAACGCGCTTTCGATTCTCGTGCAACGATTTCGTAATCGCAACAAAGCGTTCGGTTAAAGCTGCGTTTTCCAGGCACTTGATGGAAAACTTCTCCGACAGTTGCTTCATTTCATAATGCAGCAATTCCAGGTCCTCTCTACAACAACAAAGGATCAAAAGAATCAATTCATCTGATAATCTTTTTAAAAAGAGTTAAATTCTGTCATTTTTCAGGTCAATGTTTGTAGGCGTACACAACTTACACAGTTTTCAAAATCAATCTAAACAGAATTAAACATTTACTCATGCTGTCTCTGCAATGTCTCCATGTCAGCGTGACTGAAGGTTTTTGCAATCAGGTCAAGAAACTTGTTCCTCTCCTTCTGTAGGTCATTTTCATGTGCTTTTCTCATTGCATCGAGAGCTATTACAGCATAAAAGAGAAAATTTCGTAGATTTGGATCGGATCATATGACAGCAATTACAAAACCTTCGTTACACTATTATTAACATAAGCAGATACTTATGCCCAGAGCACACCTAATTACAAAACCAGCAAACCTGAACTGTAAATATACAGGGTGGTGCAAAAAAAAACCAGACTAGTCACATTTAGGTTTGCATTTTATATAGTCCGGTTTTTGTGTGTGCCACCCTGTACTAATAACTCTATTCAACAAATGGCTGAATATGGCCTGAAGAAACATATAAATCTGAAGAAACTAGTAACGACATAAAATAATTGTAAGTCATATCGACTAAAAACACGAACACCAATGTCTCTGCTTCTTAAAATATGCTAAGAGATTTTCTCCAACCTGCTTGGGTGGCCATGGCTTCCTCTTTCAAGAGTTGGTCTTTTTCCTGTCGAAGTCGATCTAGTTCAATTTTGTGGTTGCGTCTCAGTTCCATAATTGTCCTTTGATGCGACTTCTCCGAGTTGCTTACACCTTTATCATAGATGTTCTGCACAAATAGGCATTTGAAATGCTATATCAGGATGTAATTAGCAAAAACTACTATTATTATTATTATTATTTTCTTTTATTACATACATTATATAGAAACAAGATGCAGCAAAATATCAACACTCAATGTTATTAATAATGACATTCAAAATATACCTTAATATCATAAGGACATAAACAGCTTTGGGGAAATTTTTGGGTGAAAGAGTTCATGAACTTTAATGCACTGTTACCATTATCTCTAAATACTTGGTTAGTTAAATGATAAAACCTTTTAAACACCATTTATACTTTGCATTTATTCAACTAACTCACTCAGACCTACACCCATTTTAACCAATCATCAAACGTGCAGGGCTGTGTACAACATTTTTATTTATTTATTGACAATTTATATAGCGCAGTAGACAAGGCTAAGGCCTACATTGCTCTGATTAAAACTAATCAAGACTACATTAAGCAATTATAGACAAACTCATCAGTAAGAAACCAACAAAAACTGTTTATTTAGAAACAAGATGCAGCAAAATATCAACACTCAATGGCCGATATTTCGGTTTCATAACATACTGGCTATACAGATTGCAAGAGCAAAAGGGTTAAAGTCTCCACAGAGTGTCACAATTTTGTACTAAATAATAAAACAAAAGACAAGAATTTTTTAGTCAAGTAAGTAAGTAAAATTTTGTAAATCTATCTAGTGCTTTCAAAAGTAGGCACCATAGTAGCTGTTATTTTTTAGGTTTTAGTCTACTGTTGAAATAGCTATAGCTGAAGTGCAGTGGTCAGCCAAACAAGGTCAAACATTTCAAAGATCAATCACAGAGGGGAAACAACAGGACAGACTGTGAAGGGGAAAAGAGATGTGATTTAGCACTACTTTACTGTACAATAACACTGTACTACACTGTACAACAGTGCTTCTTGGCACGACACAAAATCTGTCAAGCATCACAGCTAAATAATTATAATGAACAGACAGCCAGCCATTACTAATCTACACTCATTTAACAAGTTGAACGCAATGAGGAACCTTGATCTGTTCCACTTCTTTCACGTATTTCCTGCGGATCGATTCTTCATCGATCGGAATGCTGTTCGCCTCGGCCGCTGCCAGGAGCTGCATCACGTCGTCCTTGCTGCTCATCAGTTCACGACGATGAGAAGCCTTCTGCATCTGCAGCTCGTGCTCATAGTCATCCTAGCAACAACAGACATAATACAATTAAATAAAATCGTAAGAGAAACATTAAGCTGTCGACATGTTGCCACGAAGCGATGGCATATAATGGGGAAAGGGCAGAGGGAGGGGTGGAGGAAGAGAGGGAGAAAATGGAGAAGTAAGGAGATTTCTATATTATTCCTGTGTGAGTTTCAGTATAATTATTCTGGTTGCACGTGAAACACAGTATACGGTGATGCACATTTAACATCCTGTTCCTTTCCAATATTCACGTACGTAGACACAGAAGTAAGAACCAGCGATTACAAAATCTGAACAAATAGACAAAATCTGAGGATTTTAACCCCTTAACTGGGGATCCTGGATATATCCGTCCATTTTACATTGATTTACAGTTAAATACACGGTTAAGGGGTTAAATATCAAATCTAGAATGATAAAGAAAACAAGTCATGAAAAAATGCCTTCATATTTTGAATCTGTTCTTCCAGTTCTTTCACACGAAGAATAGCGTCAACTTCTGATGCTTTAGCCGGATCCATATTTGGGTCATTTCTTAACTTGACGATTTCTGTCTAAAAGTAGCAAACCACCTTAAATATCAATAAAAGTTTAAACAACAAATCACATTTGCTGCAAGGAATCATTTTGGAAAACCTCCAGAAGACCTAATCAAAAATTTTTGAAAACACATTATCTCTAGCCCACAAGTTCAAAAAGTTTACCCAATGATCTAAGATCCCCAAAAGCCCCCATGAATTTAAAAAGCAGCTTAAAACCATTTAATTTAAACATGCACATGAATTTTTATATTTACTAAATTTTGTCAACAATGAACTGCAAGGCAACTTGCAAGTGGCGCATTAGACTATTACCGGTACTACTACTGCTGTTACTACTACTGCTGCTGTGGCTGCTGTTTTACTATTACTACAACTACAAGTACTACCACCTCAACAGTCAGTCAACCATAACCACCCATAGTACTACTACTAATAATAATTAATAATATATAGAACGGGAATAAAAACATTCTATCAAAGCCATTAGAATTAAGACAGTTAATGTCTTCTTCAAAGTAACAACTATCTTTTAATATAAATTTGCTAAAATAACTGAATTCTGAACTCCTAACATTCCTACCATGTGTCTTGCACGCTCTTCTCTGAGCAGTGCACGAAGTTGCTTGATTTCCTCTCTGAGGTCATTCATGCTCTGACCGGACACGTTATCGTCATCGGCGGCTTTCACTTTTTCAAGTTCCTGGTAAACCATGCGCAGTTCGCTCTCGAGACGACGCACTCGATCTTTATGGTCGTTCACTTCGCCGAGGAAATTGGTCTTCTCCATGTCGTTCTGTGACTGCATGGTCTGCAGTTCCACCTTCATCTGGGTCAACT
Source organism: Metaphire vulgaris (assembly GCA_018105865.1). Lineage (NCBI taxonomy): Eukaryota > Metazoa > Annelida > Clitellata > Crassiclitellata > Megascolecidae > Metaphire > Metaphire vulgaris. Next base: position 1,650,954 of record CM030847.1, on the reverse strand, counting down.
TCTGTTCGTAGAGGTGCAAGTCCTGGTTCTGTTCTTGCACCGACTCGGCTAGGTCCAATCTCCCGACGGACAGGTCGTGCTCCAGAGAACGGATTCGAATTTCGTAGCCATCTTTCAACGCCTGAATTTCCTGAATATGGGAAGACTCCTTGCGTTCCAGTTCTGCCTTCATCTCTTCCAACTCTTCGATCATGCAATCGAGAACTCTTTCCTTCTCTGCCATCTGTAAAATGCGACTGTTTTCCTTGTAGTTCTTTCCGTTGATATCAACTTCGTCGGCGTCGTCGTGCCGAATGTCTTCCTCCATTTCCTGTAATTGATTCCGCAACTTTTGATTATTCATTAACAACTGTTCATTCTCACTTTTCAGATCTTCTAGCAATCTATTGTCTGCAATATGAGCATCACTAGGTCCTTGAAGAGCAACATCGCCGACTTTATTTCTCAATTCAGCATTGCATGCCACGTCGTCCAGTTGACCTGAGTCACCGTCAGGCCTCGACTGCTGCTCCAGTCGACGATTTCGCCTTTCAAGCTGTGACAAGCTTTGCCGTCATTTCGGAGACTTTGGAGTTCAGCTGCTCTAGCTCACTTGTATGACTCACTTCGGCATTTCTCTGCTCTTGTTTCAAAGTCTTGTTGGCGACCTCAAGGTCATCGCATCGTGACTCCATCTGCTGCTTTTCCATCTGTAGCTGTTTCAACTGTTTTGCCAACGACACACATTTCTCCTTGAGATCTTTCTCGACCGCTTCTGTACTGCCTTCTCCAGCGTTGACCACATCAGATTTTGTCGACTTCTGCCTGTCGATAACTGCTTTCTGACCTTCAACCTGGCGTTCCAAGGATTTCATTTTCGATTCACTCTGCTTTAGCGCCTCACAGTTTTCTTTCAGTTGTTTATTCAGATCTGTATTCAATTTAGTGAGAGATTCATACTTTGTCTGCAACTGCTGATGCCCCCTTTTCACAGTCTTATGTTGCTCTATAAGTTCACCATATTCACACTTCAGCTGCAAAATGCCTTTCTCCTTTTCCACCCTGACTTCCTCACGCGCTTTCATTTCTGCTTCGTTCTCAACTGTTAGCTTCTTCAGTGCCTGATTTAGGGAGATCACCTCTTCCTGGAGTGCTTCTTTCTCAAAAGCAAGCTTTTGCAGTTCATCGGCTGCCAACTGAAGATTTGAGACATCTCTGACATCTCTCTCTTCAAGCTCTGTCATCTTGTCTCTTGCTACTCTCTTGTCTGTTTCATTACCTTCAACAAGTTTAGTCAATGACCTGCACTCGTCGACCTGAAGTTTCAGATCTGACTTCAGTTTTTCCACTTCTGCTGCCTTCGAGTCAAACTTCTTCTGAGTCATTTCCGTATCTTCTTGACTTCGACTGAGATCAGTTCTCAGCGTGGCGTTTTCTTCCGCGAGTTTCCTCAGCTGGCCTTCCACGCGCTCAACGTCCTGCAGAAGCAGAGCATTCTTAGTTTCCTTCTCGGACGTCAGGGACACGAGTCCTTGCTTTTCCTCTCGGAGATGTCTCACATCTGCGTCTAACTCCGACGCCTTTTCCATTTCCGCTGCCAATTTTATCTTCAGAGATGCGTTTTCCTTGCAGTAATCATCCAGCTCCTTGTGAATCCTGGTGTTGTCTTCCATTTCGAGTTCAAGTTCCTTCAGCGTGCACTGGAGTTTCTTCTCGCTTTCGACGAGCTGCTCTTGCAACTGGGACAGCAGCCCCTCCTTGTCTCGAAGAACGTTGGTGACGTTACGACTCTCGATTCCCACAGTCTCAGACTGTCTTAGCAGCAGGTTCAGCCTCCTTTCGGTTTCCTTCAGCTGATCGTCTAACGCTTTCTTCTCCACTTTCCATCTTGTCTTAGCGTTCTCAAGTTTTTCTTCCCAGTTTCTGTCCAGAGCGGCTATTACCCCGTCCTTTTCATGCACGGATGCTCTGAACGCCTTAAGGTCAGATTCAAGTTTAGAGATGAAGCTCGTCTTGTCCATCAGTTCCCTTCTCAGAGTCTCCTTTTCGAGATATTCCAAGTCCAATTTGTTGCGCTCCCTTTCCACCAGCTGCTGGTTTTTGTTCCTCAGTTCCAAGATTTCCTGGTTCTGTGTGTCCGCTAACACAGTCGAGTCGGATAACTTCTGCTGCAAGTGATTGAGCTGAAACATCAAAAAGCAAACGAATAATAATAACAATAATAATAATTATGCACTTCTATAGCACCAGTTCTAATACCTAAGTTCACTTAAGTTCTAATACCTAAGGGTATCAATCGATGGTACTTCAAATCCATCTGCAAAAGACCAGGTCATTCCAGAGACCAGTCAGAGGGAAAGGGAAAGAGTAAGACTGACTATGCATGAGGAAAAGCTAATTAAAAGAGATGTGTTTTAAGTCTAGATCTGAAAATATTCAATTAAATGCCTACTTTTCCACATTTTGCAGTGATAACAGCAATACAAACACAGCAACTTATCACACAGCATATCATATCATAAATTTGCATATCATAAATGCAAAACAATGACAAATAACAATACAGTATGTGATAGGAATTTTCCTACCATCAAATATTTATCAATAATAAAATCTCTTAAATTCAGCGATGCAAAACTCAAGCCTAGGTAAGTCAGATGAGCAAGTAGTTATATTAAGACAAAATTCTAGAGCAGTGGTTCTTAAAGTGGTGGTCCATGGACCACCAGTGGTCTGTGGAATACTGATTGGTGGTCCGCGAAGGAATGAAAAATAAAATTTAAATATTACATAGTTCACGTGAAATTGGCAAATAATTATTTAATCATTTAATTATTACATATAACTTCAATTAATTTAATGCTTTATTTTACCTTCTGTTTTCATCAAAATTCCAAAATTCTTGATGCATATTCTTAATATCAGTACCTACATTTTTTTTAAAAATATATTACATGATCAGGACTTTGGCTTAAATATTAATTCATTTTATGTGTGCACCATTTCAGCTAGTAGTCTGCCAGCTTCTATGAAAGGCTACTTCTGGTCCATAGCCTGAAACATTTCAAGAACCACTTTCTAGAGAAACAGGTTTCAATATTGTGTATTATACATAAAAACAAGATTGCAAGAGCAAAGGAGGCAGAACAATACTTGAATGAGATGGTCCTTTTTGTCAGCCTCCAAAGTATCGGTCAGGTTCTGGCACTCTTCAGAAGAGTTGACGAGTTTCTTACGAAGGCTGGCAATCGCCAACTGGGAATCTTCAAGTTGGGATCTCGTCGCATCTAGCTGCTGCCTAAGAGCGGCTACCTGAAAGTAAGATTAGGCAGATATTCCGACCGTATGATTATAAGCTGAACGTCTGTTTAGCACTGTACTATATGAAAATATATAGGAATGATGATCATAAACATTCAAAATTAATAGCACTGCTATTTAGTTCGTATTGCCTTCAGATGAACCTTCAGTTAATGCAATTTTAGTTACTTTCTTATGTCGCATTACGTCATAAAGAATACCCTAGAACTCAGGATTTCAATATGAATGCCTATTCCCATCTCTGAATTGCCACATCACAGATGGCACATAAACACGACATACTGTACTGTACTGCAATTACAGGGTGGCGCAAAAAAACCGGACTATATTAAATGCAAACCTAAATGTGACTAGTCCAGTTTTTTTGGCCATCCTATATATATATATATACTCAAACAAATGATCATTCATATGCAGCAATGATATCAAGAAAATACAGATTCTGCACATTGTAACAGTTATTCGAGCAACTAACTTCAAATTTCATCAGATCCAAAAGAGAGCTGTCACCAGTTCCATGTAGAGTTGATGGTCTAATTCGTGTTTCCGTCTAGAACATGTGATAAAATCATCAAATAAAATTTAGAAATGCATTACCTGCTTTTCCATTCAATCATTTAATAATTCAAATATTAACATAGGCCTACAGATCATCAAGATATCAGGTACATTTTCAGAGACAGATAATTAATCTATCGCCAAGCCCCACCTACAGTCTCATAGCTGACAATTTTAGGTAAAGGATTTTAACCACTGTGATAGGGTGACTGATTCTGCTTATCCTGACAAATGCTAAGAAAACAATACAAATTCAGTGGTAACATGTTGTTTGGGAATAAAGTAACTGCAGAGAAAAAGCCATAATCACCGAAAGTCTTCTGCCTTCAACAGTCCCATCCAACAAATGGTCAACAGAGGAGCTAGGTGGTGGTGATCGCGCATGTCTTGGTGATTTAGTGCGAGTGCGTTCCATGATCTTTGTACTTGGAGCGCGAAACTGCGAACTTGATGACGTATCTTTCCTGACCGATGAACGTTCGTCGTCTCCTCTTTTGCCGTTCTTTTCCGAATCATAGCTGCTGCGATGTCTGCCGTTGGAATCATTTGCATTGTTGTCGACAGAATCAACGTGTTTCAGCAAACCCACTTCAGTCGAATGATTGTGAATCCCTGAATCCGTCAGATCGTAATCTCGCCTCGCTTGATGACTACCGGCCGTCCTGCGATTCAAAAGGTCCGGAGCGTTCTGCAGGTCCCCCGACCTGGGGTCCTCCGCAAATCCGTGACCGGCAAACGTAGTGGAAGTCGACGGATATCTGTAGGGCCGTTCAGATGGTGCAATGCCGCTGCGATCGGTAGGAGCTGTCGTTCCGAGCGGGAAAGCTTTCACGGCGGCGGCGACCGGATGAAATGCATGCCACGAAGAGGACGAAGTCCTCGACTTTGTGTCGTATTCGGCATCGGAGTCGGACGTGGGAAAAGATCTCCAAGATATCGCCGTGTTCGTGCTGTCGAGAGAAGAGGGCTGGAGATGGGCGTTACTGTCGGCGAAACTGCTACTGCATTTCACGATATCTTGAATCCAACTTGATCTCATGCCAAGAGTCGTCGCAGACAGAACATTTTCATTAGTCTTATTCTACAGATAAAAACCGTCCGAACATCTCAAACCTAAAAGACTCCGTGCATTATTGCTAGAAAACAATCTATTTCACTTTATAAAACACTTATAATAGGAAATTTTACTAATCTCTGATGAAAACAACTTCTGGGACATAATCTTCAATTTCTTGAAATTTTCAGTTTAGGAAATAATTTTGTGACCAATTGTCATGTCTGCTTGACTTCAAACAAGTTCATCAACAATTTCAAGCACCAATATAAACAATCACTAACAACCGATTGAGTTAAACTGCCCTTGTTAGTTTTCCTTAAAAATTGGCTTGATACACCCAGAAACCATAGTATGCTCGAAAATTTATAAAAATAGATCTACTTTTGTCAAAGACCATACTGAAGAAGAAGAAGCCAGACTGCTCCGTTTTGGACGAGTAAGCAAAGAAAAGTTGTGCCTCTTAGCTCACCGAAATCCTAAAGGAGAAATTACGAAGCAGGGACAGTTCTTCCACTGTGGTGTCACCTGTCAGAATGATAACCCCTTCGACATTCTCCAGAGAGTCTGTGTGCTTAGAGTCGTTGTAGTAAGTAAGAGCCCTGCTGGTCAGTACGCACCAACACTTCTTCCAGGTCTAAAAGGAACAAGATACGGAACATTTTGACTGTTCTTAAATTCAAATTCTGGCTAAATCATAAACTGTACAAAATTAAGCACCAAACATCAAATACATTTTTTAAAATGTCAACACAAACACTGGGCAGATTAGAAAACATAATATGTCTTCTCTTATTCATTTTCTATTAAGTTCTTCCTCATTATATGTTCAAAAATTAAAGTTGTATTTTACATATTGTATATAGCAATTTCCTTTGTATGCCAGCCATCTTGAGTACTGATTATTTATGGACATAAAGTGTAAAAATATAGCAGAGAAAATAAAACAAATTTATTACAAATAGTTACCTTGTCGACAGCCTGCTTCATCAACCAACCCTTCTTAACAAACATTAAATCCTAAAAACAAAATAATCATAGAATAAACTAGAATCTAAATTAAATCTGCACGGCAAAATGACAAATTTAATTTGCAAAGGTAAATGACATCATGTGTTAAATTCTATCACCACATATAAAAAGAGTGCAATCCTTATCTTTCAGCTAGAAAAAGTTTTTATTGTGTTTGCTTTGCTACAAATCTCACATTCATAGATGTTCTGCCCCAATTAAAAACTCTAAAATTATCCATACACTGTGTATAGACAAAGTCATTTTTCAGATCTAGGCTTAAAACACATATTTCCTCCAAGTAGATGAACAAATATAGCCTTGAGTATTAAAATACTAATATCAACATACAACAGTTTTATAGCCAGTTAAAATCTTTCAACCCAACAGTTTTCTACAGAAATCTTTGACAACTGCAGTCACTGCAGCACACAGCAGAATATCCTATAAGGAACTAAGATAATAGTGCAATGCTCTTAGCCTTGCTTGTCTAACTTACATTTGATGTATGATCCAGACATGTCTGATTAGTGGGAACTTCAGAACTTTTTATAACAGTGTCAGGAGAACTCTTTGCCATCTGAAAAAAAATATCCATATTCAAATCATTCATAATTTTTCATAAACTAAAAATCTAAATATATTTATGCAGTAAAATTGACAATAATACCAATAATATTCTCAAGCATTGCACTACTGGACAATAGACACTAACAATGGAATAAACGATAAATGGAGAAGTTTGGTGTCTAGCTATTGCACATAATGAGCTGGCAGAAAGCAACTATGGTAATGATGATGATGATAATGATTATGATGATGATACTATCTTATGTTATGCAAAACTACCAGCCTTAAAGACGACAACACAAATAAAGGTAATCATTACCATACTAGCCCTTTTATTGGGCAAATGAAATTCATCCTATTAAAGTAACTCAGCTGCTATGTGTCAGAACTTTTTTCAGTTGGTTCAATTGGCAAAATACCATGTGCCTTCCAACCAAAAGTGGGAATTAGTGTAGCCAATGGCACGCAGGGTAGTGTCACTTTGGATACTACTACATACCCGTACGTGCTTCCATCATTACCCAAAGTACAACTCCCATTTTACAGCAAGTAAACAGTATTGATTTAACCATCTTACACAATGTATGTCTTATATTTTGAATAGCAATATGCATAACAATACTGCACTGCTTTTACACAATTCAAGTACAGTTTGACATTCAAAATCCATGATAACATTCATAAAACAAGCAAATTATTCTGTTACACGTCAAACACTCACATTCAAAGTCTAGCCAAAAAAACAAATAAGCATCAAAGACGCTGGATTGGAACTAAACAGGCAGTTTGAAGGACTACACTCCAGTGCATTGTTAGTATATACCATGCATAAGCCAGACTGAATAGTTGCAGGTCGGTGAATAGTACACAATTAAAATAACATTACTTTTAAAGTAAGTTTCCTTGCTCAGTGCATGCAAGTCAAGCATTCTTAAGTGTTCTTAAGGGCACAAAGCAACTGTATACAGAGCAAATGATCAAGGCTTCATTGACTCATCACTTAACTAATAAGCATGCTGCAAGCAAAGCCGAAACCCTAAAATTACTTACCAGAAGGTCTCGAGCTCTTCGTATTATAATTAGTTAATAAAAGCAATAATTGATGCAGTATAACAAAACGCTCACCTTAAACTCGTCGGTTTCATTCCTACTTTGATTTCGAAAATGCGGAGTACTGGTGACATGAGAAATGGGAAAGAAGTCACCAGTTCCGTTGTACTTGAACCCAGTTCCTCTTTTTCTTGGGCCCCATCCATCAGTCGAGGAGTCCCTGGATGACCATCGGGTGTCGACTGGCACCGTTCGAGACCTGGAACGTGAACGTTCGGCGTTACGCGACAGCTGCTGATTTCGAAATGGACTGCTCGAGGCATGCCGCGATCTCGACTCCACCTCGTCGTCGTCGTCGTCGAGCGAACGGTCGGGATTCTCAGGCTGAGGCCAAGGAGATACGGAAAGAACAGAGTCGGCGGCCATCTGCTCCCAGAACTGTGCCGTGTTCGAGACGATGTTGGTGTTGCTAAACTTCTCGAGTTCCAGCGAGGCGGAGGACTTCTGACGCCGCAGCGCGCCTCTCGAACCGCGCTCGTAATTAGCATTTAAAAGCAGCGAGTCGTGAAGTGGACGTCTCGGCGTGTTGTGCATGCATGCGAGGTTAGTCATGCTCAGTGACGAACGCAATCCATGCTGCGGACGCGCGGGCGACGAAGCGCAAAAAGAACTCACCGTATTCTCGCCACATCTTGTCTGCTGCTGCTGCTGCTTGAGAGACGGTCGCTCGATGAGCTGCGGCCGAGAAGATCGGGGTGGGATTCTCCAGAACCGGCATTGGCCGAAGACAGGTTCTGAAGGCTATTGCTCTTTCTCAGATGATCAACGTAAGTCTTGTCGTTTTTGTGTTTCATGTTTCGCACGCCACGGTACGTCTGCGGCGCTTTCTCGGCAAAACCCTTAGAACCGGCGCCGGAATAATCTGCCGAGACCAGCTTCTGCGTTGACCCCAGCTTCTGCATACTGCCTGTCAAGATATACGAGGTAGACCTTGAACCGGTGGGAACGTCGACGCTTGCATTCAACGTCGTCGCATTTCCAGACGCACTGTTCGAGATAATGCCCCGTGCTTTGTCAGAAGCTACATTGACTCGGTTCTTAGCAGCAGATAAACTCAAATCTTCAGTCGATGATGGCGAATTTAGATCAATCTAGAAATGCAATACAGATACAAAAGAAAACCCATTAGACATTAGACAATTCAAACTCACTTTTAAAACAGCATAAAATGCAACAGCTGTACTAACGTTAACCAAGACATCCATCATAAATACTGATTTCTTCCTAACAGAGAAATCAAAGTAGTTAAAAAGCCACAAAAGAACATATGATGTACAAGACTCACAAACAGAATAAATTACCAAGAAGGAAACCAATACAACCCATAGATGTTATAACACCATCGTATAGAATACATAGTATGAAACTTCTTGCAGTCAGATACTTACTTATCGGCCTATAAGGATTCATCCCTCTACACTGAGAGATGATGAGTACCGGTAGTAACATATGTAACATATGCAACGGTGGCTGTGGCATCAACCAGAAAATGATGCACGTGTAACACAGTAACTAACACACTTGACTGTTACAGACTTTCAACCGAGGTGATCACAGTTGACCAGCCCAGCCAAGTGGCCACTTTTCAAAGGTACAGCAGCTGTCAAAGTGAAGAAGTGATACAATTGGCAAGACATACATGGACACAAAGACAGAGAAGGAGAAGGAGAAGGAGAAGGAGAGGGAGGACGAGGGAGAAGAGGTGAAAGAGGAGGAGGAGGAGAAAGAGAAGAGGTGAAAGAAAAGGAGGAGGAGAAAGAGAAGAATGAGGAGGAGAAATAAGGAAAAGAAGAAGAAAGTCGGAGAAACCCAAAGACTGAGAACAGAAAAGTAGGAGAAACAGGTGGAATCAAAAGAGAAACAGACTTACAGAAATGCTCCGAACATGCTCACAGCATTGACACCGAAAGAAGCATTTAACGTAACATTCCAAAGCAGTTATTCACACAGGTTCCTGAGGTCAATTGAACCAAAGCTAGAGAAGGCGTTCTCTGCACCCCTACCCAAGGCCACAGTTAAACATCCTGACCTATTTTAGGTGTCCAATCTGTCTCAGAAACTATATGAATATGACTGCAGGGCATAATGGAAGGTGTCCAACCAAACCGGCAACAATGCTAATACTAACCTGTCATGCAAAACACACTGTTAGTTACTCAGAAACAAATCTACCGTACTCTTGCACAATTGTAATCGAAAAGGCACAACATGGTAATTACCTTTTCGATTAAAAGACAATACGAACATTGAAACAAACATACGAATACAATCATCATCTTAGTTTCGTGACCTTTGCTTGATAGATTTGACAAATGTATTGCCAAGTAAACAAATCATGCTTCAAAACAACTTAAATATCACTAATTAAACTCACGTAACCAACAGTATCTATAAACGCATATGCAGACTTGAAAACATTACACATTACACCAAACTACGATACTTGTGGAACAAGTTTTGAAGTTGAAAGATAATTTTCTAATTGAAAACAAAAACTGCCTCTGTTTGAAGTGGGTTTTTGTTGCTTTTCGCAGATCCAGGATTTCGCCTGAATTGTGGTTGGCACTTGAAATTCTTAGGGTAGACAACAAGCAGGTCCTGCCATCTGGAAAGAAATGGCAAATAAAAATAGATTACATTTTATCAAATATAAGAATCATAAAAGGGGCAGCAATGTTTAATCAAACAGGAACATGCTCATATTTAAGACTATCAGAGTTTGATAACAATAACTCTGTCAACAGCATAGTTCACCCTAGTGCAGTTTATTATTTTAATACAATTTATTATTTATTCCTTTATCATCCTATCTCGATATCAATATAAAATATAATCACATAAAGATTAGTAAAGCCATCTGTGCTGATATCACACAAACTTAGTTATGCTCTAAATGTAATGTTAGAAATGCTTTATTGTATGCACTGCAAGTACAGCAAAAGAGATACAGGAGCAAAATGATGATGATGATGATGATGATGATGATGATGATGATGATGATGATGATGATGATGAAGATGCTGTTAGCAGAGTTCCAGTTGCATAATGAAACCAATCTTTCTCAGAGAAAAGGGCATACAACTGAAGTAAATCAGCTGACCTGCTGATTTCATCTTTAGATGCTCCTTTAATATATGTGGTCTTATCCTGGGCCTTGATCCCAATTGAATACTGGTGCCCTGTGACTTCCTGTGAGTTGAATACGTCACTGCACTGATTCATGTCGATGACGCCCTGTGGAATGGTATGGATCTGTGATAATGACACATCAGTCAACAATTCAATTATAACGACATGCCCCAAATCCATTATGTGTAAATTGAGGCATCAATTAATGCCTAAGAAACCTTGTGATTGAATCTGATAGCTTAGGCCGAATACAGCATGGCAACACTCACTCATGAAAGCATAAATATATAGCACAATATATTTAGGCTTCCATGACTCACTGCATCAACTTCTGCTAGCTTCTAAGCCTGCAGCATATAAATTTGCAGCCTTTTTCTGTGGAAATGAAACTGGAACAGACCCAATAATTCAATTTACCAGATGAAGATCTTTGGAGTGTTATGGGATGTGTGGGGGGGGGTAGAAGAGAGGGATAATGGAAGGCAACTTGATTCCAGATAGCTGAAAGGTCTGGAAAGTACAGTTTATTCTTTCATTGTATGGATCCCCCTTGAAGAATGAATTCGAACCAAATCACCATCAGAAGTCTTGATAATACCATTTGGGAAATGGGGAAACAAACTTTGACCATTGGTCCAAAGTTTGTAGCCCATTAAAGATTTGTTGGTATGCTATTCCAGTGAATTACACACATTAACCAATAATTACTGCGCCAGTACCACTAAGTTTATATCTGGTCAGAGGAAGAAAATTTAATAGGGCCAAAATGCACTTCCACACCCAAGTTCAAATATTGCATTAACAAACCCATTCACAGTTATATAGTTAACAGTTCACATTTTCATACACAATTATCTTGTAGTTGTAGAGTTAGATAAGTAACCCGGCACTGACATGTGATTAGATATATGCAATTATTTTTTAAAACAAAAACTGAAAACAAAGCAAACTTGCATTTTCATCCACCGAGTAAATAAATTCACCGTCGTCATAGAGCACAAAAAATCGTCTCTGCCAGCGCTACACAATTGACAGAAAAACAATAAAACATGAAACATTGCACATCCTAAATGTTTAAATGTTTAATTTCACATTTAGATATTGAAGTGTTTGCTATATTTGATGGATCTCTTATCACTAAACTTTCATTAACAAACAAGCAGCATCAGTCACAGACCAAGCGGCATAGAATGCCTTAAAACTAGGATTAGCTTAAGTGAATGCAGTCTATTTATTTCTCTACAGAACACTCATTTTGGGAATTTGTACATCAGCTACAAACATTTGGAAACACTAAAGCAATTAACAATTTGGCTCAAAATTAGTTGTCAGCGACAATGCCTAAGACAAAAACCCTTCAAATAGTGATTCACAAACCCTGACCTTAAAAGCCAAATTTGGCCTGCAAAGGTCTCTTAGTTGGGACCCACAAGATCCTTTCCCAAGAGAAATTGGTGTCCTAGAAATGCCACTTTTTCCTTAGTGTGCATGCAACTGTGCTTTCCCTACAAGGAACTGTATTGTAAATATGCGTTGTCTGTCCCAATTTTAGTTATCCATTTGAGAACATACAAATGCGGGCTTGAAAGTAAAGGGCACAGAGGATTAAGGTGCTGATGACCCAATGACCTTAGCAAGATCTTCTAGATTTAGAGTGGAGGTGGGGTGGAAATCCAACTGCTATGAGACATATCATTGCTCTGGAAGGGAGAGGACTAAGTTCTGGTTGAGTCAGCTTGCCCTAATTCAGAACCAAGGACTTCTAAATGGTAGTTAGGATTTTCCTAGATCAGAACCAAGTTGCAATGAAGGACTGCTTAGGCAAGGAAGGATGGAATTGCATGGAACCTTGGGAATGGAGTTCCTATTCCACTCCATGTCCAGTGCACAAGTACCGGTACCGGTGGTATACTCCAGCCTGTGCTGGTAGAGTTAATGCATTGATATGACCTCCCACTATCTAAACCAGTTTTGTAAAATTTTATACAGTACCCAGAGATGTGAATGGGGATAAAATTAAGATATCAAAGGATCTGAACTTACTAGTGTAGTCACAAGGGATCAGCCCCCATGAGAGATTTGTGCTAAACTGATACAAAGTGCATGTATTCTTTGTGCTCCTATCTTAGCACCTTGGCTACACCACTGATCAAACTTCATAGTTCAAATTATATCACAATAATAAAAGTTCGTACACTAGAAGTCAATATTATTTATATTTTTCATTTTTCCATAGCAGCCTAGTTTGAGAATTGATTGCACATATGTGCATAATCATAATAAAAGGCACCGTATACTAAAATATTTTATACTTATACAATGGCATGCATAATTGGGATTTTTAACTATGGTCTGTGAAAAGAAATTGTTTGAAAAATCTGGCCCATTGTGAGAACAGTAGTTTGTGGAATACTGGAAAATGTTAAATCAGTAATAATATTATGGTGATCCAAAGTTGTTTCATTAGTATTATATTGAAAGTTTTGTATTTACCAGTATATATTTACCGTAGCACGGAACACATAGAAGATTTCAAGTTATGCATTTTAATTATATATACAGTAACATGAGCTAACTAACTGAACAATGCAATGGCAGATCAACAAAATCATAAATTGGCTTATTTTATTAATTGCCAACTACTTTGCCTTGGCTACATCAAGAAATTAAGACAGTTTTAAGGGCGACTTTTGTCCAGCAATAAAGTCCTTAGTACTATCATATCTAGAGATAAATCACTTTTCTCTATTTCTTTTTTCATAGTCTGCCTTGCTGCTTCCCCATTCTCACTCTGGCTGATCTCTGGAATTGGCCTTACTTGGGGCTGACCACTAAACTTCAGTTACAGCTATTTCAATCAGATTAAGCTTAAGATTAAGTAGATTAAGCAACTATGTGAATAAGCAACCTCTACGGTACCTACTTTTACTTACTTACTTACTCCACCTCCTCCTCCTCCTCATCATCATCACACTCCATAGTCCATGAGAATTGTCAAAGCCAACAGTGGGGAAGTGCTCATCGATGACCCTTTCTGTAAATACGGCTAATAAATATTCATGACATGCTAATAAATTCATTCATTCGTTCAAAACAGTATGCAAAGCATATAGATGAGGCATTGTACAGAACATTTTCAGGCCATTAAATATTCAGTACATAAGCCAGAAAATTTTGAATATTCAGAAGCATTGTTATGGTGTGGAAGCAGTTTACAGGATCAGAGTCACAGAGCAACGGACAGGAAAGAATGACAGAAAACTGTGGAGATGGCATTATACATCAACGGGCTGATGAGCCTGTGGTTAATGATGATGATTGTTATCTTTACCCAAGATGACAGAAAAAGCAGTAGATAAAAGATAATCAGTCCAAAGTGATTGAATACCGCTCCATCTATTCATGTACCAACACAAATTAACCAGTGATCTACCTCAACCAGATATAAAGAGCACAACAACTAGCACATTAAAAAAGTTGGGTCCCACTTCCCAGCACTAAAAACTCACCCTTAACTACAGTGTATACAGAACTGGTGACCCGTGAAACTGATATTCCTAGGACTGGTTAACAATACAAAGCCCCATACAGGGCACCCATACAAAGAAATGAATTGCCTCTGCCACATCCAATCCCCTTCTGCAGGGGCGGCACTGGGTTTTGTTGGCTGGGTGGGTCTAATGCAATCTACACAACCAGGACCCGGTTCAGATTACCCTCCCATCAACCCCCACCCCAAATCAAAATTTCTATGCAGATTTGCACGGAAAATCGGGTGTCCCTGCCCGAGACTGGGTGGGCCTGGACCTGCAGACCCATCCCCTAGTGCCGCCCCTGCTCTTCTGTCCACCTACACTCAGGCAGTCCCCAGTAGCCCATCAATGGGTTTAATGGCCAAAAATGTTCTTTGCAATTTTGCTGCACTGTGAACTTGCCTCTTTAGAAAAGCCCTCAATATAGTATAATACATATACCTGGACATAAAAGAGTCATTCAGAACAACCAAAGGAGATCAAACACAGTAGCTACCCAACTTCTATCCGGCCACCATTGGGGTCTTTTGTATTGAATACTTCATTCAGTAAGTATGTAGCTCAAAGGGTCACACAATAAAAAGCATCAGGTCCTTCATACCTACAAAAAAACTAGAAGATAGAATTTGACAAAAGCCACCCCACTGCATCTCTAAATCCATGACTATTTGTCATTGGTCACAAATGCCAAAACACCGAGACTATGAATTTTAAAATCATATTTGTGCACCTACTTTTGTTCTGTCGATATTGTTTGAGAAATTGAACGAATCGGGCGCAACGAACAAATACCCACACCCAGTGATCTTCCGGGAATTCTGAAACATTAAAAAGAGCAGACATTTTCCATAATAATCTACTATTAAAAACATAACATAGCATAAAACAAATTTAACCTGAGAATACAGTATAGTTATCCCTGAAACTAAAATCAACTTCAGGTAGTATGGACCTTTTCGTGTATTTTTAAACTAATTATTGGATCAATTTAGATGTAAATTCCACGGGAAATCATCAAACTTTGATTAGCAAGTCAGAAGTGGTAAAACTGCCACAGAAATTTCCTTTAAAACTCTACATAAGGGGTTCTCAGACTTCTTTGAAGCTGGTCCACATTCCATCTTCCATCGTTCTTGAGGGTCCACTAGTTATAAGGGAGTCTCACTATTCCTATGCCTATTACAGCACTATAGTCTGTAAAAGTAAATATGTGCCCGCTTTAATAGACTGGCATAAATGCACCAAGGCAACAGATAAAAACAAAAAACTTAAATGGAAATAATAAATTTTAGACTTTATGACAGGTAACCCCCAACCTGAAAAATGTTTTCAAGGTCATTAGTCCACGCATAGTGGGGTCTGTGGCAGGCGCAATATAAATAGTTAGTGTATGTAGGCATGCACGTATGTATACTCGCTTTTATAACCGAGTCCCTTATAAGGAAGCTTTGCTGTATCTGACTGAGCAGTCATTAGGCAAACATGCCATTCATTCTCAAAGTAACAAGAAGACAGTCAAACCCCAATCTCCCCAGCTTATCTGGTTGTTGAGATATTTGCTCTTAAATTACCTCAAAGTAAATTGGCAGGATCAACAAAAGATAAATAATGTTTTCAATTTGTGGCAAATGGCCAACTTAAATTGGCCATAAATCAGACAATACTAATGAGAGAGAGAGAGAGAGAGAGACAGACAGACAGACAGACAGACAGACAGACAGACAGACAGAAAAAAGATCAGCAAGATCAGAGAAAATCAGTAAAAAAGACATGATTCACTTGATGACTCCACTTGTTAAGTGTCCTTGTCTTGGACCTTAGTCTTGTCTATTGCACTGAAGAAATTGTCTGTAATAATAATAATAATAATAATAATAATAATAATAATAATAATAATAATAATAATAATAATAATAATAATAACTTCACTGTCAATGCAAATTGTTCTTCTAGCCTGTCTTTAAAATGAAATAATATTGTCTCACTTTCACACGAATTTATAAGACTACCAGTGTGCTGGCCAGCAAATTTGATAAATTGCACCATAAGTTAATATTATAGCAGTAGCTGCTACAGTTAGCTACCCTCTCATTGAAAGCAGGCAATAATCCAAGTTCTGTTCTCTCCATGGCTACAAAAACTGTCACACATAGCTAACATTCATTCCATAAGATAACCCTGAATCCTGGTATTGAAACCCTTCTAGACTTGCCTACTTTCTACCAATCTCAGCTGCCTAGTATACCTTCATCTGCTTCTGTAATTCCTTATTCACTTACATAATGATTCACAGCATAGCTAGACACCTCTCTCTCTCTCTCTCTCTCTCTCTCTCTCTCTCTCTCTCTCTCTCTCTCTCTCTCCCTATAAAAATCTTAAGTGATGACACAAGGCCATTTTTAAGTTTATGGTACTTTGTTTCAAGCTGGCAACAACTGCCTCACTGACTGCTTGACCTAGAGTTAGAGCACGTAACAACATGACGTGTGCTCATGTTACATGACATGCATACCATTAAGGTTAAGTCAACCAATGTAATAATAATTAATCTTAATAGGTCCGGGTAAGACTAAAGTAAGAACAGCTGCCAAATCATTAAATCAAATCGCCAACATGAAGTGTACATGAGTTTCAACATTCCTTAGTCACTATGGTCATAAAAGATGATATATTAATTAATTAAGGCTGGGCTTTTAAATCTGACACTCTACTTCTGCTGAGGTGATTACATCCACAGAAAAACTTAATTTTTCTCACAAACTGGCAAAAATTTGCCCTGTTTGATAAGATTTCCATTTTTTAAAACATAAAGCAGCAAAAGTTCAATTCTCCTGGACTGGTGTGTTCCTATGTAACAAAGCTATAAAGCTATGTTCTTAAACAAAATATTCAAGCAGCTACCAGCACTTTCACTGACATTCATATCTGATTCA
The DNA here is from genome assembly GCA_018105865.1 of Metaphire vulgaris. Classification (NCBI taxonomy): domain Eukaryota; kingdom Metazoa; phylum Annelida; class Clitellata; order Crassiclitellata; family Megascolecidae; genus Metaphire; species Metaphire vulgaris. The sequence goes on along the minus strand of CM030847.1, from coordinate 1,633,756 downwards.
AATCTAGCAAATAAGGTTTGTTGTCACTCTTATTCTCAATTCTCGGCGGCAACAAACAGCATGGGAACAAAATTAATGTAGTGTAATGTTAATGTAATGTAGTTCACAAAAATTTCAGCAACAGATGTTTCATTTGAGAAAGCAAAATTGTTTCATCATCATTAACCCCTTAACTGGGCAACTATTTGTAACTCAATGTAAAATGGACGAGCGTTACTCGGGGCACCCAGTTAAGGGGTTAAGTCAAAATCCAAAGGCTACCTGGTACAACGTCTACAAGCCATAATTTAAGCACTGATTTGGTTTGTTGGGTTAACTGAATAATCACCCTACCAAATCTCCCATTTATTGTAAAAAAAAGGGTTAAGGTTCATCCGTAGGGTCATTGACCCGTAGGATCCGGTATGATCCCCGGGTTTCGTGGCCATCGGCCCATACGTGGCTAAGACATTCATCAGCGGACAGGTGGCCAGTCATTCTGCCTAACCTACAGGTAACCCTTGCAATGTTGCCATTGCTAATCATTTTACCACTGCAATTGAGTGAAGGCTGAGTCAATCCTAGGGCTTCTGCAAGTCTCCCTACTTCCATCAGCCCTACAGTCCAATGATATTACCACTCTTCTATCTTCCCATCCCAAAAATTAATTGTACAGAATCTAAACTGCAAAAGGAAACTAAGGCATTTCACTTCATCATTAACTCTTCAAATACACAAAGGAAGCCGACACCACTGACTAAATACATTTACAATTGTAATTATTGCAAAAGGCACTGTTTGAAAACAAGCACCTGGACAAGTTGTCTCTGTCTCTGTCTGTCTGTGTCTCTGTCTGTCTGTCTGTCTGTCTCTCTCTCTTTCTTCTCTGCTTCCCTAGCAAAAGTCAGTGCTAGGAAAGTTTTACATAAAAACTATACAATCACTATAGCTCATTGAGCATACTCTGGCAGCTCATTTGAGTAAAGGGTAATTCCATAGAAGAATGTCAGTCCTGATTCTGATGAACCTCAAAACTGGGTTCGATCTTTGGGGGGGGGGGCACTCGCGTGCCGAGCAGAAATTGATATCATCCTTTTATATATCTTTGTATCCCTATAGGAAAATGCCTAATGCATTATAATCAAAGTGCAATTTGAATTGGAAATTTAGATCATGTTAGTTACCCCTATTCACTGACAACTCATCAACAATCCTATTATCATAAAAACACATCAACTGAATATGCATTAGACCACAAGACTGGTTACACGGGGGGGGGACCCACCACCATAAAATCACATTAGCCCAAAATAGCTTAAAGGTTTTATATAATCACATTTCAAAACATATCAAACTGTTACATCTGGCATCTGAATGATACAGCTGCTCAACTTACAATGTATCACATGACATACAAGGGGGACACTACTTGACAGACAAGACAAAAGCCAACATTTTAAATTCAAAATAGACCCTTCAAACAGACGATAAACAGTGTCCAAATATTGCAAGGACACGTGCCTGATGAAATTAATGCAGCTTAACAAGCTGAACTGCGTAATTTATAACCCTAGGCCATCACTGGACACATTCAACCCAACAGATTTGCTATTACTGTAAGCACAAAAACCTTGGGCCAAAAAAAGTCATTTAATTCATTAAAATTTCTCTGCCAGCCTAATGAAAATTACATAAATTTCTACTGTAGCTTTGCTGATCCATATATATATATATATATATATATATATATATATATATATATATATATATATATATATATATATATATATATATATATACAGTGTACCGGTATACATGTTTGCACTATCATGATATCACACATGTAAACAAAACCACACGGAGAATAATCTACTGCTATTTGGATTATCAGCATATTTGATTCTGTAAGAGATTTCCATCCAAACCACCAGGTCTACCAGATATTAGCCATCTCCGTAGGTTTTTTTTACTCTGGGCAGAATGTTTTTCTTATCCAAATTCATTTGTATCAGTATTCATTATTATTCATGGTCTTCTTGAGCACTCTTACCTGCTAAAAATATCCATACAAAACACTAAAGAGTAGAGATTCAGAAATTTAGAGAAAGGAACAAAACCCAGCAATGTTCTCACGTCTGCCATTTTAAGTCCTCAAAATCATCTGCGGTTTAGTTTATTTGTTTTGAATAATCAGAAAATGACCACAGGAAAATTATCTAGATTTCATCAGATCACATCCTTCATAATACCTACCTACCTACCTACCTACCTACCTACACACACACACACACACATACACACACACTGGTCAGTGATGCACTAGATCCACTTTCTAGGATCCACTTGACCCAAATCAAGAAATGATCAATTCCCATGTAATGAAGCAGCACATATGAATGACTATAACCCAATGTATAACCCAATGGGATAGCCAAGCCTCATCAGGAATGTAAACTAAGGAAACAATAACATAAGGCACTCAGATAAGTTTACTCTAAGACCACAAAAACATCATATTTTGGCTGCAAACTTAGAGTGACTACATTCATTAGCAACAGTATAAAAGCCACAGTGTTTCAGGTTTGGGTTATCATTCCATATTCAATATTCAACTGGGATCTTAAGTATATAATATATCTGAACTGGGATATTATACTCACATAACTATACTCACACTAACACAATTACTGTCTTACTGTTTTCAGTAACCAACAGATAGCATCACTAAAGCCAGATCCACATTTTTTCATCCAGGTCAGCTAGTGTATTAGAAATTAACCTACTTCATATATAATCTCTTACTTACTAAAGTCAAACATCACAGATAGTTTATGACCTTGTTACTTTTTCATTTCTGTCGATGACAACGTTCATGTACTACACACTAACAAAACTGTTAAGAGATGTGGCGCATAGCTCTTGAAGCAAAGCTCTTAAGGTGCAGGCATGTGCAGAAACTACATAAAGCCATCACAAAACGCTATTCAATGTTTTAAAAAGGCAGTGAGTCAGATGGGTAAACAAACATTTTTTTACATATCAAACATGGGGTCATCCTTGACTATTTTAGCTTTAAACGCCAAACATAGGGACACAATGTGACTAAATCAAACAGAAATGTAATAACATCGTCTGAACATACCCGATTGCATTCCAGCGCTTCTGCTGAATGATCTTCCTTTCCTTTGAAACAGTTTTGACATTTAGTCTTGTTGAAAATGTTCGCCTCAAACTTACGACATTTATTATTCGTGGAGTCCATTGCAGATTAGGCGACAGAATATGTCATAGAGAAGATCTGAAAAGAAGCACAGAAGGTACAATTTCATGGCTAAAGGAAAATCTTATACTTGTAAAATGCCTTGATAATAATGAATTAACTGCCGGCAGTCAGCCAGTCACCAGTCTAAAGCGCTAGGCAGACCATGGCCGTCAGAGATTGCAATCCCGAGCTAATTTTTTACATCCCGGATTCGGGAATGAATGGCAAATGATCCCCGGATTCCTAATTTGTTTTAAAATAGGATGAGTTTTATGGATTTCTTGATTGCCTAGGCTTAGGCCTACTACTTGCATTAAGCTGATGGAACTGGATAGTAATAAATTTGCTATCCTATAAGTCTTATGAATGATATGAATATTACTATTAACAGAGTTAACCAAACATGTGATAGCAACTAGGGTACAAATTTCCGATAGTGGGAATTCGGGGCAGGCTTTTGACGCATTTTGGAGCACATTCAACGGGCATAGGCTGGTAGATAAGTAGCAATTGCCCCCCAAAATATGTTAGAAGTCCGACATATTTTGTAAGATAATTGCTATTTATACAATTGGAAAATGTGAAAATCTGCAAGAATCCAAATGGAACATGCAATTATGTAAAAAATATCACAAAAGAGAAAATTTTATTTATTCAGTAATCCAAGCAACAATATTCATAAGTTTAAAACTTGTCACACAAAGTTGGAGACGATGGAATGACTGAGTGAGAGAAATTTCAAACATTCTTAAAGAATTGAAATCTAACTATAAACAATAATAAACACACTTATTAGCTCAATATGGCCAATGATATCAGTGAAAATCAAAAGCAAGACATTATAAGGCATTCAACTGCTACTAGAACAGTTCTTTGGTAAATTCCATGAGCAGGGAAAGGTTGGCTAATGGCAGGAGAGAATGTCGCCATCCCCTGGGTTTCTGTCTAAATATGTTGCAGGTGACACAATCATCAATCAATCACTTCTGTGGCGCCACTATCATAATGCCTGGGCATCAGTCGATGGCGCACCAACCCCAATCAATCAATCAATCAATCAATCAATCAATCAATCAATCAATAAACTTCTATGGCGCCACTATCATAATGCCCAGGGCATCAGCCGATGGCGCACAAAATCCAGATAGAATTAGAACCAGGTCAATCCGGAAAATCAGTCAGAACAGCGGGGGATCAATCTAAGGGCCGAATAAGGGATAGGTCAGACCGGAAACGTCCGTCCAAACAACTATAACACGCAGAAAAACAAACTCTGATCAACCAAACGGATGTTTGGAAGAACTGAACTCCGTCACAAACTGTCGTACTTACTTATTACAGACGTTATCTTGTTGAATAGGCCGTGAACGCCCGTTCGTGTTACTCGGAACGAATCCAATCGAACGCCGAAAACGTCCGTTTCGCTGTAGATTCATTCGGCGAAAAGATCTCTCCGTAAAGAAAACGAAACATTTCGCACAAACGACAACCAGTTTCTCGAACACCCTACTAGCATCCACCGTTCTCAGGTGTATAAATTACGCCTCCAGGTGTCACCACCAACGCCACACCGATTAATTAATATTAATTACACACATATTAATATTCAAACATGGGCGGGGCTTTGAAACTTTTGGGCGTGGTTAAGCATTGAATGATACAGTGGTGAATGCACGTGCTATCAGGAGGGAAAAAGTTGCTGAATAAAGGTCGTTTTGGCAATTCATTGATTGCACGTCTCAATTTTAAAGCGACACTACTTGTATATATTTTTACATCGTGTACGTTGACCGTGAAAGACCAGAGCACATCTGGAGCGAATGGGCTAGGCCTAGTTCAAAATGGGACATCGCCCTAGAAAGTGATGGCTTAGAAAGGCACAAGGGTGATTTGAAGAGGAAGGAGAGAAATAGGAAAGAACTTGCGATTTAAAGGAGGAAAACCTCTGGGAACTTGGGAAGGCGGTTGTAGACACCATGTTAATTGAAAACATAAGGGAACGATGGAAAATAAAGGCACAACCAATCTTAGCTACAATCAATCAACCCCAGTTAATAATTATGCACTTCTATAGCACCATTTCCTTGAGTATTAGAAATGGTGCTATAGAAGTGCATAATTATTAACTGGGGTTGATTGGTTGTAGCTAGGATTGGTTGTGGCTACACCAATGTTCTGGACACTTTGAATTGCAATATCCAATCAGCATCAGTTGTTACATCGCTATTTTGAAGTGTAGTCTTGCCTAAATAACTCATATCTTCAATAGCAGTAAATTATAATTGAGTAAAGTTACATCATCATAGTAGGGTTTTTCAGTTACCATTACCACCTTGACCTAGCTCTTATTCGAATGGGATTTGGTGCACCATCGGCTGATGCCTTAGGCATTATGATAGTGGCGTCATAGAAGTTTATTGATTGATTGAATTCAGCTGCTGCTACAAATGAGAACTCGAGATACATTACAGTATATAATTCCAAATAACACAAGTCATTCAAATACTGTAAACCCACCCAGTGCAAAAATCAAAGTTAGTTCCAAAGTCCGCACCATGTTTCTATTTGCAACACACAGGTTTCATCAAATACTGCAACATCAATTTCACAAAGTGAAAAATTGATAAAACTTCTGTACACTTCTAATTACTGTATATCGCATGTCATCAGAGCTGCAGCAAAAACTTTATTATATCAAATGAAATAAGAATCAGATAATTATTAATGTAATTTAATTTCAAAGTCCAAACACATCACAAACAGTAAATCGGAAAAAAATTCAGATGTTCTAACAAAGGTCTGAAAAATGTAAAAGCTGGATAAGAGCAACAGTCTGCTAATAATCTTCTGTTGGTTAAGAATACAAACTAAATAATAGCCTGTTATCTGAAATCCTATCAGAAACAGAACGCCATAATGAGACACAAGCAATGGCCTTCGCTTACAAATCCTTTATTCTAATCAATCGAGCACTTTGCCACAACACATTTTAAATAAAACACATGATCTGTGGGATAACAGAATCAATTGATCAAGGTCAGAGTGACAAAATGTATCCAAGCAACATGGTGCATTAAGCAAATTGGTCAGTAAACCTCACACTGGCAAGAACAATGTCTAATTACTGTAATGTCTTCCAAATATTTAAACCAAAAGTAAAATGCCTAGAAGTCATTATTCTTAAAAATATATTCACATCACTGCTATCAGACAATTCAGGTATTCACAAACAAACACAAGAATGACGACATAATCAAAACATCTCTCCTCCTCAGAGAAACTAGAATTTGGTGGAATCTGATGTTTCAGAGGCCCAACTCAGCAGGTCAACTTTTCTAAATCAGAAATTTTTAGTTCAAACTATTTTTGCGACCATCATCTGAAGAAGCATAATTCATTCCTCAGTTCATTCAGTCTCCTTCATCTGAAGGTGATGAGGAGTTTTTGATTGGCTACAACATTTCGGAAAGTCATTTTTATCTTGAACGTCCCGGTTGTCGGCTGCCTTACAGGCGGATTTCTCTTCATGTTCAAGAAATTCAGACGCCAATTTTGAAGTCTCTTTACGTGGATTTCGATCGCTAATTCCAGACGCAGAAAATGGCGACCCAGAATGCCGCATGTCACGCCTTTCTGCAGATGCCTCTAAAGTTTTCTTATTTCCGTTGTTACAGTCACTGGCCACCACAGAGTCACGTGACCTTGACCTATTTTCAGTCACTCTACAACTTGAACGTTTCCTTGAATGCTTGGAAATTTTCCGCGTATTTTCTATACCGTCACTAGCATCGACCACCGACTGGTCTGTATACCCGTTTGATTTTGAAGATCCCAAACAGAGTTCAAGTCTGCCATCCTTTGCCGAAGAATGTGATTTTGACTGGTCATCAGTACAACAATCGGAGGAAGAGGACCCACAACTGCGCTTAACCTGTCGTCTGTCATTACGAGATTCTGACTCTGGCCTGTTGCCGCGACGAGCAGACGACTTGGCCTTCTTGTGTTTCTTCCTACCCTTTCTGTCCTTCCGCCTAATCGAGGATTTTGACCGGCTGCTGCGCCGAAACTTTGAAACGGACGAGCCTCGGCGCTCATCGTCACGTACCGAACACTGCGACCCGTAACTTCTGCTGCTATGCTCCGAGGAATAAGACTTTTCTTTCTTACTCACGCGACTTTCTTTGTAATCGTTTTCTGGCGACTTATCGTCATTACTCTGCGCCGAAGCAGAGTCTCTTCGTTTTCTAACGTACTCACGACTGCGTTCCTTTGAAAATGACTTAGAACGACTTCTGCGATGACTCTTTCTCGTAGAAGACTTGCAATGTCTTCTGTAGCGATCACTCTTCGAACCGGATGAATGTTTGTAGTAGTCTTTTCTACTGTGGTTTTGATGACTGGAATAAAATTCGCCTGGTCGCATTGAGCCGTGTTTCTGATAATACTTAGAAGAAGAAGAAGAAGAAGAAGTCTTGTCTGGGCATTTCCTTATATCTCTGTGAGAATTGTTCTTCAAATAACTGACTGCATAGGCGCGGTTGGACGAAGATCGCGACTGTCGTACATCGGCGTCACTATCGTAACAGCTCTTCTTCGCTGAAGGAGACGTTGAATAGTCTTTGTGATGGCTTCTCTTTGGCTGATTATGTCTTGAAGAGTGCCTACTGTTGGTCTTCGCAAGAGAAGGTCGATGACTTCTGCCGTAATATCCTTGGCATTTATCGTGGCTAAAGAAAAACAGAAAAACAAACAGCAAATAATCAACACGAACGATTCCCATACAAAACTCGGCTGTTCACAGCATTTATGCATAACATATTTGCATTTACTTTTTAAAAACTTCCACAGTTTGATGCATTTTGTGATCCTCCTTTATGTCAATATATATGGTCAAGATTATATTCTGTTCCAACCAACCTAACAGACCAACATAAAATACTAGCACATTTTCATAAATAACAGTTGAAGTATTTACTAATTAAATTCTCACAACGTCAGTGAAATTTGCTCAAAGCAAACCCTAAGCATCTAGAACTACGCAGTAAAAAGTCCAGAAAAAACTATAATTGTTAAAATGATTTCTATGCAATCTTTAAGATTGAGGTGACTCTTTGCTGCATAGAAATCATTTTAACAAAATTTTATTTTTTTTTTCTGGCTATGTCAAGTATCAAGACAATATCATTAGATAACCAGTCATTTTAATCAAAGTCCAAAGAACAATGCCTAATGAATTATGAAACAGGATTCTAGTAATTGTTTCTGATTTAATTATAAACAACATAGCAACTAAACATCAACTGTTGAACTTTGTATCTTGTTGACTTTCTGGAATCAAACTGCTCAATCCTGACACAATTATTAACACACATTTTGTAAAACAAAATTTCTTTCAGTTTTCCCATTTAAATCCAATGTGCTTCTTGATATGGTCAAAAGTTTGTCTGTGAAAACTAATAAAACGTACACTGTATGATGCAACATCTTTACAATATATTGCTTGAGGTAGCATCAACATGACACAGTAAACAATACGCATAGGTCTCAAAACTTTTGACAGTACAGAATGATGATATAATGAAATGAAGAAACCTCTCTCTCATGTGAAGCTGCAGTTTGTAAAATTCGTGTTCGTTTAACCATCTTTGTGGAAAATATGGCGGCGGCACAGGAGGCATTGGAAAACCGAATGGATACATGGACTGCCCTGGAAGAAGAAAAAACATATTGAACATCCCGTGTTACAAATATGCAGGGATGCTTACATTAAAAGAATTGCAAAAATAATCACAGCTGATGACATCTGAGTTTAACAGACATTGAGCTAAATGGCCTGAAGTCTAGAAAACCATAACAGTAGTTTCAAATGCCAATATATTAATACGTGAAGACAAAGGAAATAATAAACAAAATAGCAACATCAAAAACAGAAAGTCAATTTCAGAAATAAATATTTTTTCAAATCAGCCTGCGGGCCAAGTTTGGCCCGCAGGCCAAGGTTTTGACACCCCTGCGTTGAGTGCTCCGGTGTTTGAATGGATAGCTGTCTGCGAACTCTGACATGATATCAGTGGCAAACCCAACTGATCATTTTACAGGTTTATATAACCGACTAGCAACATGAGACTGAGCGCAAACATGACACTGAGTGGATGGTCAGACTAATCTAGAACAGAGAAGCAAATAACCTGCACAGCCTGAAAATGGACACTAACCAAGACTCAGAGTGCCTCTAGTATCATATGATCCCTTATAGTATTATCTTTAGTTCTTTACCTAACGATTTTATGCAATACCAATATACCGGTACACAAACATTCATAGAAACTACCGGTACTACAGTACATAAATTCCAGCTAAAACCTATAAAACAACCTCAAAACATGAAACACTGTCAAGCAACTACATTCAGCCAATCACTAATCAATTATTTGCTAAAGAGGCCACGACTAAATTGACAGACTAAAAATGAATATACTAAAGATATCGCAAATTAAAACAACTCCCAAATAATGTCTCTTACAAGAGTTTTAGTAATCAAATGTTCACTACAATTACCAAAATTATGTAGTCTATTATAACAGCCCCAATCAGTAAAATTGTTATGAATGCTAAAATGCAAACATATATTAGTAAATTTGAGATATGCAATATTTAGTAGACACATTAAATAATGCTATACCATATTTCTTTATATAAGTTAAGAATATTAGTCCAACATAGGAACCATTTGCAAATATCAAAACCATTTGCTCTACTTTGTGTGCACAGTGGCCACCCATTTTATTATCAAATATTGTGAAATACCAATCAACTTTCAAACGTTCATAGACTTGAAAAATCATCTTACCATATCCAAATGATGCCTGTGGATAGAGATACATGGGATGGTAATTGACCATTGCTGTTTGGTTGTAGTAAAACTGAGGATCAAAACTTGGCACACTGTCTGTTGGCAGCGTATTTTCTTTACAATTTTCAGAAAATTCATTGGAGTTTGAAACAGAGCATGTAGCAGATGTATCGACTGCAGATTCGATGGTGGTGGTGCTTTCCACTACAGCCATGGTAATAGGACTGGAAGAATTCGGGTCAGTTATTCCAGGCAAAGCATCAACGGTTAGAGCCTCAGACAGTTTACTATCCATAGAGGTTACACAGCTGCCGTTAACTGATGCACGAGTGATTTCACAGTCAAATTCTGCTTGAGGGATTGGCAAAGAGCTTTCTAAAGGCAAAACTGTTGGTGATGGCCGTCCTTGGACAGTTGCTTGAGGTTCATAGGCCAGCCCCCTCAATAATCCAGAAGTTTCTGGGTTTGAAACAGAAGTGCTAACAACAACATCTCCGAATTCCACGCACCTTTCTGGCCTGTAACCTGACTCGCTTATGTAATTCTCAACAGCTTGACGTAACTGCATATTTGGTATCACCTGGGCAATATTGCATCCTGGAGTTTCACACCAACTACACATCCCATTAGATGACCAGCAAGCCTTAACACCTGCACAAAACAAATTAATGCTTTAGGTTACTGAAAACTGTGTTATCAATTTTTTAAAGTGCAAAAATCATAAAATTTCTCTGCATAAACAACTAAATTAAGTTTGTATTGCAAACAAATATAGTACAGGCACTAAAATAATTGTTAAATGTCACATGTTATTGTTGCTCTACAGAAGTTGGCCATAACTAAAATAACATAAAGTAAAACATTATACAAACCATCATAAGACAATTAGCATCAAGATATCTTTTCATAGCAATTTACTTTTAAAAGTATCAAATATGAAAGGTCGAGATTTTGAAACTATTTAAATAAATGAAACACAGTGAGATAGAAGACATTTATCTGGATATGCTGTCTCGGTGATTATCTTAGAGAAACTGAATCTACATCACTACTCTGACTTGGTAAAAGGGCCAGCCCCAAATCATCTCATAAGCTAGTTATAATCTAATAATGCTACTCACAACGTTCACAAGTACTGTTGCCACAGCATGGAAGAACCACAGCATCACAAAGCAGGTACATACATTTCTTACACTGCAGTTCCTCTGGGAGGTTATTTGTTGAACCGCAGTGTATTTGCATCTTGTGGTTTCACGGTACTTTAAACAGAACAACACAAGATCATTTCATAGTTTAAGAGTAAGTAAAACACACATTTAAATGCATTGAAAGGCATACATATATGACAAATTACGCAAGCCCTAATATATAAACCTGAGGCTTAAAAATCCATTCACAAAAAATTGCAACACAAAGAATGTGTGACAAAAACTGCACCATAAAGAAGTGAAGTATAAGTGCAGAAATCCATGTTCACTCAATTCCTAAATTCAATTGAATTACTATAATTTCAGAACTTTTACCCCTACAAATGTCTGAATTTTCACAATGAACAAGCATAAATTCCATTTTAAAATATAAATGCAATGTAACATGTGTCTTAAAAAGGTAAAGATAAATCCCGTACTCGAGTTTGAGCGCAGGCAATCAGCGACATGGGTGGTGTAAACCATTAATCTGGGGTAGGTTGCCATTACTTTCCCCATACCAGCTTTTTACCTCGGTCCTGGATAGAGTCACGGAAGCCGTGACTTTATCCACAGGGTTAGAGTCACGTGAGTGCTTTGGCTAAAACCTTGTAAGTGCAGGCGTGAAAAGTGTCGTGACTTTATCAGCACAGCTTCCGTGACTTTATCCACAGGGCTAGAATCACGTGAGTTCTCCCATTGGCTAATACTTTAAGTGAGCACGTCTTGGTCTTTGCCTAGCGGCAGTCGTGATAGCCAGTGAGTTGGTCTTGGTCTTTGCCCCAGAAGCCTTGACCTTGGTCTTGAGGTCTAATGTCTTGGCCTCGTGGGTTAGTGCCTTGGACTTGGTCTCGCAAGTCATTGCCATTGTCACAGCACAATTAAGGCACTCGACGTCCGTGAAATCTCGCGAGACTAAAAATCGGCCTATCAGTGAACTCACGGGACTCTAGCTACATGGATAGAGTCACGGCATCCGTGACTCTATCCACAACGTTTTACCTCACAACTTAACGCCGCTCCTGATATTTACCACCGCCCTCTAGCAAGTAAGATTGAGTCAGCCTTAGGGCCGCTGATTAGATCACTAAACGTCTATATCAAATTGACATCAGCGTATCAGTGGATCAGATCAGATCAGCGGATTATTATTACACCACCGATGAACACTGATTATGGGTGCACGTGTTCCTTGAAACATACGGTAGGTTACATACGCATTTCCAAATCGCACAGAAATGTACAAAAAGCAGATATCATGATTCGGAAATAAGACTATCACTTACATGGACAGAATTATAGGAATAAATCCAAGATTTAAATGAGAAAATTTATTCTATTTTGGCGGTCAGAAATCCTCGTGCTGTAAATAACTTAAAGGAAATAAGAACAATTAAAAATGGCGACCATACATCATTCATAGCTTCAAGAGAAGTCATTGATTACATTCTTTAGCTCTTGTATTTCAGAATAAGTAGTATTTAAGTTACCATCGATTGAATAAATTTAAGATGAAATACACATCTTGAAATCTGTTAATATGTGACAATTGCTCATCAACTATAATTTGAGAATATTTCCCACTCCAACCTTAATAAGGCTGACTGCTGAGTCCTTGCTGAAAATAATAGCGCAACATAATTAATCTGGCACTCAGGTACGAACGCACACAGGTGTTAGCAGTTTGTGTCTCAATACCTGAATTTTGACGTCTAGATAAACATTCGGTTCTTAATGATTCTGATAAGAGAAATCTAATGGCTAAAGTGTTGTTTAGTGCTGTCGTTGGCATTTTCCTATTATCACTTGGTAAGTAAGAAATCGATGCTTATTTTTGTGTTTTGTTTAAGAGTGTTAATAAATAGCGGGGCTCAACGCGGCTTTCGTGACAGTTATTCTGTTCTATTCCAGTCACAAAAGATTCTGTAAAATAAAAAAGGGGTTAAATTAGACAGCCAGACTGTCTTATAATGATGGGGGATAGATTAGCAAGGGCCAGCATTCAGAAACTAGCTTTAGAGTTTAGGTCGATGAGGGCTTTAGAAAATTTGCAGAATGCACGGACATTATTAAGCAGTGAATATTATTCCAAGCATGGAGGATTGACAGCGAGAATGTAGACCTTCGAGTTGCATGGACTGCTGGGGTTTGCGTTGGACCGTTGGTGCAAATACTTTTCCAGTTGAACTTGGTATTCCTGGCCACTGCCCACCCACACTGGTCAACTGTATACATGCCAATGGGGAAGTTTCCTGTTGTCATTAACCTATTTAGCTGACTTACCGAAAATAATAAGATAGTAAAAAAGTTCATCCCAGGTGGTCTGATTTTCCTCACTGGTTTCTCAAATACCCTAAATTTTCAACCCCATCTGTGGGGTCATCATCGGCCATTGGATGCAACAAACATCCAATATGCTGATGAATCAAGTATTCTTACAGTGTCTCCTTATTTTAGGTAATTTTGATACATAAACTTTAAAAACATTTTTTATTTTGAGCATTGAAGATCATGCATATTGTTTTCAATGGAATGGCAATGTATCTCATTTGTTATCAATGCAGCAATCAGATACTTATTTAATTTCACAGATGTCCAACTTACTATTGAGATTGCTTTGGTAAAACTTGCAAAATTCAAGTCATGATTGATTTATATAATAAGATGTGCAGCCAATCAGCAACATCAGAGCCTTTCTGAGGAAAATTTATCACTGCACTAAACTCAGAAATTTTGTGGATATCCGCTTTTAAAAAAACAAGCGAAAAAAGGTCATCCTGAAAATTTAACGCTGCACAAAACTATCAGAAAATAGTCATTTTAACACTGAACATTTTCAATTAATCACTGCACATTTTGTCTATCACTGCACGTTGAAAAAAAGGCCCTGGGCTGCATTCTCCACCACAAAATCTGCGGCACCCCATTCACTATTCACTGCAGTCCGTAAGTGTTTATGTTGACATTTCTAATGATGGCCGCTGTCAATTTTCAAGTATGTATTGTTGTTTTGCTGCAGTGGAGGCACAGGATCCAACCGTGAAGATCAAGCAAACTGATCCAGACACTAAAGCAAACAGAGTGATCGTAGCGGAGAGAGATCGAGATGTCACAATGGACTGCTATGTGGAGAACCTACTTGACAACGCTCTGGTGCGAGATGTTTTTCTTATTTAATTGCCTATGACCGATTCACAAGAGTTCAGCCAGTTGTTATTAAAATCAAATCGAAATCATTTTATTTAGTATCATAGGGAAAATTCACAAATAATGGAAATCAGTCAAATTCATACGTTAAACAGATTTATGATTAATAATTAAAATGAAAGTGAGGTACAAAATACAGCAATTAAAGCAGAACTACTGTAAGATACATTACAGATTGGTATTTTATTATTGTTGGCATTTGTTGGCATTGTCAACTACTGAGGAACAAGAGTTGTACAAGGCAATTAAGATCAAATACCACTCGCATTCTCCAGACACCAAGAACCAGGACCAGGATGGGCGATTGCACTTTCCGAGTACGCGGCCCAAAACTGTGGAATGATCTACCTACTCACCTGCGCGATGAAACCATGTCACGAGAAATGTTCTTGAACAGATTAAAGACATACTTGTTTAAGAAAACGGCCGAGGCGCACTAGACAATTAATGCGCCATATAAATTGACTTTATGAATGAATGAATGAATGAATGAATGAATGAATATTGGTAGCATATCTGCCAAAAGGGCTATCATTGTTGCTATAAAAGCATATTTTTTCATTAAGTTGGTTCTATTGCTTGTGTTTGTTCGCCTGGCATGTCTTTATCACCATTTCTGGCATTTAATAAGAGCTGCAGTTACTTCTGATCAATGGTTTGTGTAGTGCTGGTTCGTCGCGTTGACGGCGAAAACTCTGGCTGCCGTATTTCATGGGTCTTGGTTAACAGATCTGGATGTAGAGGATTGCTTGTTTCTATTTGGAGTCATGAACATTTTAGGTGCGTTGGCAGCGTCAGTACATAGACCAGATGACGGGGAAGACGGAGACTCAACCGGTCGCACAGGACATGGCGCTCATGGATAATATCCACTTCAGCATGGAGAAGCCGACTCAGTACACCTGGCGCCTTCGGATCCGAGGGATACAGGTTGCCGACGAGGGCAACTACACCTGCTTTGTCCAGTTGACGCAGATCACGCAGGCGACGGATTTTCGATATGTGCAGGTTGTCAGTAAGTAGAAAGTCGCACGCGAATCAACGACTTCCATCTGATGTTATTATTTAATTATTATTTACCATTTTAATTGTAATATTTTTAAACGGTCCCTTTCTGCCCCCTCTCAATAGCGTCGTTGCTTGTAAAGTTCCTCAGAGATCGAAGGAAGTCCGCGTGTTCAGTCGAGCTCATTCATGCAGTGGACTACTTGTGTCAGTTTGACGCATGCACACACGTGCACACACACACACACACACACACACTTGCAACAGAAACATAAGCAAAGTCATTTGGTTAAATAGGCCTTTAAGCAATAAAGTTAATCCTTACTTGTTAATACTTGCTACTTGGGGGGGCGATAAGCGTCAGAGCTGCGGCATGCTATACCGTATCGTGCAATAGATGGATTACGGTATTTAAAATTGATTGCTTGTTTAAAATTGTTTCCCTGCATTGCAATCTCTTATGGTTTGACAGTAAAACCATACCTGGATCCACAGCAGACGAGCCCCGACACAACCGTAGACGAGGGCGACAACTTAGACCTCGTATGTAACGCATCTGGACGTCCGGCACCCTCGATATTTTGGAGCCGGCTCGGAGGCGCTCTTCTTCCAATCGGCCAGGAAATTTACGAGGTCAGTTATTAGTTTATACGTAATTACAGTCAAGTGTGCTTAATGGCTAGACATTTCTTATAATGCCGACAATTCTTTTTTTGAGGGAGGAGAGATGGGAAGAAATGGAGAGATGGGACTTTGTAGATTGGCATCTTTTTCTGGTTTTGTCTTCCCTTCGGTGGGAATTGGTTAGCACTCTTGCCTCCTGGTTGCAGTTTTTGAACTCAAATAATAATTGCTGTGTCTTGTTTTGCTTTTGTTTTGAGCTGAAGGTTAATTAGTATACTGTTGACTTCTCTATTGTGTCCTATATCTTACAGACCGAACGCCCAGCTTTTTTCAAAATCAGCCGATGTACTGTACATGCATTTATGCAAGTTTGTTCATTTTTGCTAGAATTGTCAAAGGACAGGATACAGGCATCAGACAGGTGTTGGCAACATATAGATCATTCATCAGACCCATTTATTTGTGACAAGTGTTGGAGCAGCAGTGTGCTATACTGTATCGTGCAATAGATGGATTAAGAAGACTGTTTAGCAACTGCTTAGAATCTAATTGCCAATTAAGTTTATATTCAAGAATCTTTTCTGTGAACCAATGTCATTTTAGCTAATGATTTTCACGAACATAAGTGAACTTGCTCCGTCACTTACACTGAGCATATAATTCAAACAATTGAATGTTTGCCTACCTGTGTACCGTATGTTGTCTAAATATGATTTACAATTTGTGTTAAAAACTTCGCTATTTTTAGGGCGTCGTCTTGAAACTGAGAAATATAAGAGCTCAGGACCGTGGTACCTATCGTTGCAAATACATGAATTCCGTCGACGAAAAAACTATTGACATTGTCTTAGGCGTACGATGTAAGTTTATATTATGTTTTCTTGAATGTTAGCACTTTCGCTGGACATAGTAAATCTGAGGTTTTCAGTTGTTGAAACATACACAGAGAATCTACATGCTAGCTACTTGGTTAATTCTGTTTAAAGTGATCACGCAGTCTTTTTGACGAGTTACCACTCTAATCTCGACGTTCTCTTACTTACTTACTTACTTATCGGTCAAGTTGTCAACTGTTGAATTTAGTTGATTTTTAAAGAAATGCAAAGTATGTGTCCTTGGATTTTGCCATGGATTACTTTTTTTGCAGAAGATTATAAGCATTTATTTACTGCACATAAGCATGGTTATTCAAGGTGCAGATGATTGCTTTCAGCCGATTAATGCACGTCCGAAGTGATACAACGCGTGTGCTAAAACCGTGATTAACGCATGATTAAAACAATTAATTGTGCGATTAGTGCGATTAAAATATTAATCATTTCACGGTCCTAATCTCCACACATTGCCATGGTGATCAGTATGTGCACTCTGATTCCAACTCAAGTAGGCAAGTTGCTCTTGTTCCAATTCTATGGTTCTTGGTGATCCATTGGAGTTAAATGTATCATTTAAAAGTCTCTTGAGGAGAACTGCACTGATGATACCTCAGCTATCATGTCCACTGCTTGTAATTATGGAGAGTGGAATATGATGAAGTCTCAAATTTTGCATTAACAGATCGATTGATCGATTGATTGATTGTTTGTAAGCAGAGAGCTGGTTTGTTTGATTTTTTTGCTGCTTGCAGTTCCTCCTTACATTACCGTTCCGCGTCCAGTTGTTACGCAGGCGGTCGGATATCGTGTGGAGATGCAGTGCTTTGTGGAGGCCAATCCAATGCCTCTAGAAGAGGATACCGCTTGGCTTCACGACACTACAACGTACACTATGACCTCAGACAGGTACGAGTTTGTGACCGCGTATCCTACGCTGTTATCATATCAGATGCAGTAAATTTTATGGAAGACGTTTCCTTATTTGAAGGAAGTGGTGTGGTATGGTCATCCATCCTCATTGGTGGGAGAGTCAGAGGCCATGCTTGTTGCTATGTGCCTAAAGTATTTCAATATTCTATGTTGGACAAAGATGCTTGTTCCCACCAAGTTCTTCCATCACTGACTCATTTATTCTACGTTCTATCTGGCTGGTAGGCATCATTCTTCTTACCACAAATGCTGGGATTATTTTCTGGTCTGCCTTCTTCATCGTCCAATCTTCTTGTCCGTTCATTGCAATGGGCCAGACTAGTGTTTCCATCAGAAATGTCTTTGTCTGAAGACTGCACGACAGATTCTTTTATAGTGTTGATGGTTGCATGTCCCATGCCAAATCTCGCTCTAATTTCTAATTTATTATTAATTTTCTATTCTATTTTATCAAGACAATTTATATAGCGCAGTATCATTCATTGCCCTCTGTAAATTAGTGAGCCAAGATGCAGAAAGGTTACCACTTGTTCAAGTGACTGTCAGTGATATGTGACGCTGACTTTGGCCCTATTGTCTTCAGCTGCCATCATCTTTGTTTTCCTTTAGGTCAGGCTTAATGTATCAAGGGTTATGCACAATAACTGTGAACTTAATTATTTAGCTTTGGTTGATAATGTTGCATTGAAATTAAAGGTTTTTTGCGTTGTGTTCTATAATCACATTTTATTAGTTTCAGCACAGGAAATTAATCTGTTTTATGGTATCATATGATGAATTTTTTTCTTTTGCTTTTGCAGGTATCAGGTTAACAGGATTGAGGGGGCGTTTGATCGTCTTACCTATGAACTGGTAATAACAGATGTAGAAAGTAGCGACTATGGAGGGTATTCTTGTCGGCTGAAGAACGACATGAGTGCAATTCCATCGATTGCAAAGATCACGCTTCAAAGTAAGTCTTCAGCTTCTGAATGTCAGTAATACATATGAATTTAATATATGATCGAACAATTTTATTTCATAATAGGAAAGATTTGGGAACATTAAATAATTTTGAGACCCAAGGCAACTATGGAAAGACTCAAGGAACTTGCAGCAAGCTTGCTCTTGACAAAGACTGCCATGCCTTTATCCTTGTAAAGCACCCTTGACTTTGGCCCTTGCTATGTTATGGTGCTATATAAATTGTCATGAACAATAACAATAATGCCATTGCACTATAAAAGCAAAGTCATTTCTTAAACAAAATTAGCCAAGGGCCACCGACAATTTTGGAACAATCAACCGTTTACATACAATTGTAAATCAGTTGATTCCAAAATTTGTGCTGCTGCTGAGAAATGATTGCAGCGCAAATAAATCAATTATTGATTAGACTATTTTAAAAATCTATAGTGTTGAAGTTGTTTTTTTTTTTCGAGGCACCAATGTTCCTCAGCCCTCGATCAAGCTGAATCGAGTGATAAAAGGCAATGAAAATCCCGAGACAAGTTCGTCCGTCACCGCCTATTCTGCGATTATTCTGTCGCTCGTGTCCTTTCTGTTGGCTGTCTGCATCGCCTGGTAAAATAACTGTGTGATAGTGCAGACAAGATCAAAGACAATGTAAAACCAACTCTCCAGAGGAAATTCTGAATTCTGAAAGGATTTTGTGTTGCATAGTTACTTCAAAACAAGGAGAGTTCAATTTTTTCTAAGAGACAGGAACTTTAATAATTGCCATTTGCTATTGCAAAGTTAGAAAGATATGGTAAGTGTAGAAACAATTATTCATAGACTATGTCAAATGAATAATATTATGAAGATGTGATCTGATGTTTAGCAGATTCGGATTTCTTACTGAACATATTTCAGCGTAAAGTCAAGGGAAACTTATATATAATTGGGGGTTTTTTAAAATGAATTTCTCTGAAATATGTAATCACTTCATATAATACAGAATCAAATGAAAAAGCAAAGGCTTTCAAATTTTGAAAATCTGGCAGGCATATGCCTGCCAGATTATCAAAATTTGAAAGCCTTTGCTTTTTCATTTGACTCATTTTTTATGTCACATTTACTGTACATCTGGTAAGGTAGCATGTGACTGCTGTGGATTATCTCAACAAAAACAAATACATTTTTTGTGTTTAATGTGTTTAAGAACAATGAGGTTTGAACCCTCATTAATTATTGATTTCTAAATGAAATTATGTATTAGGATTCTTACCGAGAGAGAGAGAGAGAGAGATTTCTAAATGAGAGAGAGAGAGAGAGAGAGAGAGAGAGAGAGAGAGAGAGAGAGAGAGAGGGATAATTAGATATTTCTTCATATGATTAACGATCACGTTCATGAAATTCATTGCAAAATCTTGTAACTTATTTTGTTTTACTAAAGACATTTCTGTTACATTATTAACTGTCAGCAATAGGAGAACTGCTGTTTTGAATATAGATCTTTGAAATATTGCTAGATACTCTACTAGTTCTATTGTCACATTTCTAAAATTTTTTGATCTGAAGAATATAGAGATCTTTGACTATTTGTCCAACTTTCAAAATAATTATGCTTTTGATTTGAGTGGTTGGATAATAGTGGATTACTGTACATTTGCATTTTGATTTACAACATCAGTTTTTTGTCATCTTAAGCGTGTGTGTGTGTGTGTGTTTGTATATATATATATATATATATATATATATATATATATATATATATATATATATATATATATATATATATATATATATATATATATATATAAGACTGACGAACCATCTTGTCTGATATTAAGTGCCCCCTTTGGATTGCTGTTTAATCATTTAATCTAATTTCATGATAATCTGTGTTGCTAACAACTACAACTTTGTTTTCTTTATCATAAGATTGAAACGTGTTTCTTTTATTAGCAGAAAAGTTGCAAGTGTCATTATTCTCGTTGCCTAAAACTAGCATTTGAGTGACATTTTATAAATGTGATTTCTTTCTTGGATCTGATTATTAATATCTGATTTTCAATTACTGATGTTTCTAATAAAACATTTTGGTGTATATTTGATTCTAAATGTACAAACATATCTCCTGCAATTATGTATATGCACCATAAGCCATGAAACCATTGTCACTGTGTATTTATTCATAACTTTGGAAACAGATGTAAACTTTTCCAAATGTTCTCATTATTTGACTCAGAAATAAATGGGGAACAAGATCATATATATATATATATATATATATATATATATATATATATATATAATGAATTATGAATTCATGCAAAGTTATAGCAGGCGCCAGACAGTCGGCTTGCTACAGCAAGAGACGCCTGCATTTGTTCGACCAGAACTGTGGCCCCAAACAGTCCAGATCTACACCCCATGGACTACAAAGTTTGGGGAGAAATGCAGTAGGCAAAGTTTGCGGCATCAGTGAACTCACGGAGCAACTGGCCACCATCTGGAATGATCTGGGACACCGCGGTGTCCTCAATTATTCTATTGACGAATGGTGCAATGTGTTCGTGCAAGCAGACAACAGCTCAAGCATTTGCTTTGAGCTTTGACTTGTTATAGCCCCCTGCTGTAATTCATTTATTAAATTCAGAACATTTTCTGAACACTTTACGAACATTATACGATATCTATGTGCGTTTTATGTGACAGTTTTCACAATTTCCCCGCTTCTTTTAGTTTCTCTAGGTAAGGGTGCTATGTGTTAAAGGTGTAGGAAATGAATGTATATATGTATACAAGATCTTGTCCACCGTTGATTTATGAGTCAAATAGTGAAACATTTCGAAAATCGGTTCACATTTGGCAAATTTATGAACAAATATACATGTACAGCGGCATGTTTTCTATTGGCTCACAGTGTCTATTTATATGCCTATTAGTTAAGATCTGCTTACAGTTTTCAGCTGTTTTGTGCACAATTTTTGGCTTTGCCTAAACTAAACTATAGCTTTATATCCTAATAATGCCTAATTCTATATCTTATATCAGTGTTTCACAAAATAGGTTGCGACCCAAAAGTGGGTCACATGGCTCAGTCCAATGGGTCGCAGTATAACGCGAAATTACATTCAAAAGTGTCGCATTCTAACCAGTAACCATTACCACAATGTCACAGCCTTGAAAGTTGCAAGTAGACTTAGGTTTTAAGAAATTTTTATGCCTGCTATACTCCATATAGGCCAACGGCTTAATTATATTAAAATGACTAGAGTTTTATCCAATTTTAGTCGGCAGTAAGTTTGCAGGGTCGCGGCATGCTACAAAGCCGCTTAAGTGAGTTGCACAGATCGAAAAAGTTTGGGAAACTCTGGCCTATAGGCTAGTACTTTAAAAATTAATCTTATTTCGCAAAAAACGCAAAGAATGCGTGTTCCGACCATTTTGCTGTGAAACTCCACAAACAATGTATTGGAAATTAAGAATCTACCTTGCGGTTAAGCGATTTTGCCATACTCATAGGATTTTCAAGACACGTCACAAAGGTATGTTCGTGGCAAATTTTTAAAACGCTAATTTTCAAGAAATTTCAATATCTATCTATCTCCCCTTGTCTTGTTTTGCAAATATATGAATAATTTCTAATTCTGAGTAATATGTTTGTCATATTTTCATTTGAATTGAATTAGAACTGTTATTTTGTCATTTATTCAAAACTCAGAAGATTCTTTTCAACTAACGTTCGCCAGGTGGCGAAATGCATTTTTTTTGGTATTGCGTGCTATAATTTGGGTCGCGGCACGTTACAAAGCCGCTGAATTGGGTCGCGGACTCGCGGTTCGAAGATGTTTGGGAAACCCTGTCTTACATGACCTATAGTCCTATACGTACGGAGGTTTATGTGCTAGCCGCCGGCGAATCATACACTAGTGTGCAAAAGTCTGGAACCACCCGACAAATTTGCGGTTTTTCAACTGTGTGTCACGGCTATTTACTGAATGTTACGGCTTACCTTGGAAATAATGTACTAACTTCAGTGTTTAATCTAGACTCCTGGACTCCGGGGAGGGGGAAACTGACAAAGCCGGGGTGAATTCTGCTAAGGGGCTGCTGTCAGTCCATGTAATATACCAAAATTTCCGGGGGGAATTTGAAATTTCCGGGAGGGAAGGACAATGCCCCCCGGAAACGGCCTAGATTAAACACTGACTAACTAAACTGCTTATTATGTTAGAAACAACATAGGCCTATTTAGCATATATCATAATCACGTTTAGATCGATGATTTGCAATTTCACCCTTTTGGCTGTAGGAATAGAAATTAAGTAGGCCTACCTCCCCAGAAGTGATAAATTGTATGTCAATTTGGCGTCATTTTGTCGCAAACTTTACACTAGGCCCTATAGCCTACTGCAAATCAGTGGCGTCATTTCACACTTTTCTTGGGGGAGCGAGAAATTTTTAAAAATTTTTCTTTTTAATTTAAAAAAAATTTGTTTTTCAATTTTCAATTTTTTTTTCGACTTGACGAGTTTTTTTTTTTTGGCTTGTCAACCCTTTTTTACGATTACACTCCTTTCCTGACCTTTTTGCCCCCAAACGCAAATGACGTCCCTGTTTTTGTTTTTTTTGCACATTAATACATTGTAAATTAATATTTTCATTTTCGAGAGCCACGGCCCCCCAGGGCCCCAAATGACGCCTCTGCTGCAAATGATGACAAATAGGCTAATATAATTAATCTGTAGGCCTATGTTCTATATATAGGCATCACTTCCTGTCCCGAAGGCCTACTGGCTTATATTTGTCGAGAGACCTCTCAACCGTCGGGATGTAAAATAGGCCAATATGCATGTACATTGTACAATAATGTACAGCTGTAGTAGGCCTACACAGCAGACCAAGCGCCGAGCGAAGCGGGTTTTCGCTTATAAGATGTTTTACGATTCTATAAATTACCTCCGCACCGACCTGGCTTAATTCGAGTTAGTAAGTCTGAAAGGGGGTTATCACATGGTTCAACCCTTCCAATCGGTGGTATATTCGGTCGAGAGCCCAGATCACATGTTGCCAATGCGTGTACATCCGCAGCGCCTGCTTTCCTAAAACGCGGCGCCATTCGCTGGCACTTTGCACTTTCGACTGTCGACAGTCGTCACAAAATAGGAAAAGACCCGAAAGCTAGAGTCCACTCAATGCTCAACCGCATTAGGTTTCACACGCGCGAGTCTTGCCAAAATGCGGTCACGTGCGTAGATCCAGGGTCGTACCGGCCATATAGGCCTATATAGTGACACGAAATCTTTCTACACTTTCGGGGTGAATAAACTTTACATATAGGCGCTTCCAAACCCCAACTGTTTTTTTTTAGTAACTCGTCATGCTACATCAGTGGTTTTCACACAGGCTGTACTTAGCCTCCTAAACCACTTAAAATCACAGCTATTATTGATGCAGGCCTATTGGTTTGTCTAATGAGATTGGACAAAATTAATCCGAACCACATCTTGTTACCGTAGTTGATCACTGATCAGCTTCAGCGGGAATGCTACAGGCTACAGCTGTGCCCGATGGGCCCCATAGGTCAACAACATCGAGGGTCACATTTTGTACCTCAGTATGTCATGCGATGGACTGATAACATCATGCATTAATGGACTGGAAATACAATGGAAATGGCGATCCGAATGACAGACAGCAGGAAACAATGGAGACTTCTCATTCATGATGCGGTCTACCCTCGTAGCGAGGATGGCTGAAGACAAGACAAGACGTCATGCGTAGATCAAGGTCATGTCTACAGTCTAGGTCTATCATTCTGAAGCGTCCCTCGAGCAGCCTAATTAAGTGAGACTCCATTGCAACGTGTGGCAGTTTTGGCTAATTATGTCGTTCTTTTCTTTCGCCAGGAAAAATGGTTCATAAGAATCCTAAGACTGTATGGTGGGGAACCTATTGAGGAATTAATGGACAACTAGCCTAGTCGGTCACCACGGTCAGTCAAGTCAGTCGGTCGGTCGGTCAGTCAGACTGCAGTGGCGTAGCCAGCTTATGCAAAGTGGGGTTGTTAACTGAAGGCACTATGCAGCTGAACACTGAAGCCGCGGTCGACCTCCCCCCACTACTCCTCCTTCGACCAAAAGTCAACGGATTTACATAAATTGTGTCGGTAATATTTTTGGAAATGGGGTTGTTTGAACAACCTCAAACAACCCCGTGGCTACGCTACCGTTAGCGTCGCCACGGGGGCAAATGGGGGAAACTGCCTCCCAACTTGCCCCAGACCACCTACCAGATTCGCGCAAATCCGGTGAGAAAGTTTTCTGTGGATGGTTGAGGGGTTGGTAAGGAATCTGACACGCTAGCCCCTTTTTCCCCCAACCAAAAATTCCAGGCGACGTCACTGCGTTCTAAATACAGAAGACGGTGGCCTACGTTTGCAATAGCGATTGACATCGATGTACTAAAGGATGCTAAAATTAGTCGCTCAATATGGTCATTGACATCGATCTCTAACAGGACGAAATAACTTTCAAAAATGCGGCTGAATTTTCACAAATCCCATGCATTATTAGCATTATGGAATAACGAGGGTTGTCATGGACGAACCGTTTTAAATGGAGAATGCGATGGCCTATGATTGCAGTAGCGATTGATATCGATGTATTAAAGGATGCTAAAGGTAGGCCTACGCTACTGCAGTCGGTCAGACGTATTCGCCATTGGAAGCATTAGCTATTCAACGAGGACAGTTGGATGCGGGTTTATCTTACTTGGGCGTAGACACAGGGTCGTCATTTCATTGTTTTCCAGCTGGGGCAAGACCTTCAACTGCAGGGCAGGCAGTATTTAAAAAAATACCTATGCAGTATGCAAATTGGTTTTGTCCATAGTCAGTGGCGGCTCTAGGATTTGGCAAGTGGGGGGGGCGTTGGGGTGGCAACTTCTAATCATGGAGCCAACCATGTGTTGTTTAATGTATGTAGCATTAAGTTTAGGGTCCCAACTGGGAGGGGCCACTGGTGGAGCCAGGCACTCAATAGGGGGCACGGGCCCCCTGCCCCTCCGTTGGAGCCGCCACTGTCCATTGTACAAGCTACATAGTTCATACCAGTGATTGTAATAAATTATAAAAACAATTGAGAGCACAATGAAAATTTAAAAACAAACATTCGCGAAATGACGTCCCTGCCTGGACTGGTGTGAAAAGTTTATCGGAAGAGATTATCGGAGGAGTGGTTCTCGCACGGGGCAGTCCCTACTGAACCACTTTAAACCTTGTTATATATATTAGGAGATAGGCCTAAAGGGCTATTTTGCAGTCTGCAAAATTGTCCAGGAGTTCAGAATTATTGGACTGCCATTATTATGATAGTTGCACATTAAGGGTGCTGTTTAGAATAATAGAATGGCGTCTTTAGATATTAGATGCGCTATCATAATGTATTTATTGGGAGCGGTCGTTGACCCGCTTGCCTAGAGCGCAAGAAATTCACGAGCCGGACCGGAGTGTTGCCCTAAATTTGTGGCGGCTGTGGCTCTGCCCCAGATCCCGGTAGCGGAGCTAATGAATATATCGGCGCAGTCAGTCACGGTGGCCGGGGACACTCGAAAAACTGGACGACTGCTTAATCATTAGAAATCATAAGGAAGACTGCTGCGACTGCCAACTGCTGATCATGGACTGCTGAGATCAAGGATTTCCAGGACCCCATTTTGTAGCCCAGTAAGCCTATCTAGATGTGGTTTAACTGAAACCGATAAAGCCTGCTTGAAAGTTGACTTAGGCCTAATAATAAAATCGGTACATAGATTAAACCCTTATAGGCGGACTTCGCCCTGCAGAGCGCTTGGCCGTGCATATATGTCTGTTCGAACGGCAGCGACTGCTAGAACCCTAAACCCTGGTTTTGGGCTCAACGTCCGCGTAAAGAAATCTGTATAGCGCAAAACGGGGTGCCGGCCGGGGTAAGACGGAGGGGTAAAACTCGTCGACAACTTGGCGCCCGATAAGCGCCGTGTCTCTCTCTTCATCGATAGATTGAGATTCTAAAATCAGAAAATCGCACAAATCAAATTTCGCATCTGCAGAACTATAGAACTTTTAACGTTGCCTTCAAAATGCTGGAGACGCGCGCGATTTTCTTTCAGATTTGGGTGAGACGATCGAGTGCATAACGCTGGTTCGCAGGAACGTCTCACAGCGGAACCTCTATGCAATGTTTCCGTCAATGCACCGTAACAACTGACGGGGCGCAGAGAGCGCAGTAGAAGGCCTACTAGATGGCGTGTTCGTGTGCCCGCTATCTTTCGTCGTTCTATTTTGTGTATTTCGTGTGAAGAAGGTCGTCTACAAGTGACAACAACAGCAACAACAACTACTACTACTACTACTACTACTACTACTACTACTACTACTACTACTACTACTACTACTACTACTACTACTACTACTACTACTACTACTACTAATAATAATAATAATAATAATAATAATAATAATACTACTACTACTACTACTACCACTACTACTACCTCGGAAAATGGATAGGTTCTTGGTCTTGCTCTGCA
Organism: Metaphire vulgaris; assembly: GCA_018105865.1. Classification (NCBI taxonomy): domain Eukaryota; kingdom Metazoa; phylum Annelida; class Clitellata; order Crassiclitellata; family Megascolecidae; genus Metaphire; species Metaphire vulgaris. The sequence goes on along the minus strand of CM030847.1, from coordinate 1,606,333 downwards.
TCGCATTGCTCGAACTGTCGTCTGGTAGCGAGGGTCCGCGCACGACGACGACGACGACGACGACGACACAGTCACCGACGGAGCGGACCGCCACCGCAACGCGCGGCGCAGGAGGAGCCGCCGCCGCCGCCGCCGCCGCCGCCGACTGGAACGAGTCGGCTCCGACGATCAAGTGCACGTCGTGCACGGGCCGGGACCTGAAGCGCAGCTACCGGTTGGAGTCGATCAAGACGGACATACTGCGGAAGTTGAGGATGAGCGCTCCGCCGAACGTCACCGGTCTTCGACTGCCGAACGTTCCGCTGCTCAACCAGATGATCGCCAATCTCTCGAATTCGACGGACACCGGAAGCTACGGATCGACCGCTTCCGGTCCGGACGGCGACGACGATCGCCTGTTGACCATGAGGGTCATCCAGTTCAGTAAACCAGGTCAGCGAGCAACAGGTGTTACTACTGGTCAGAGTCAGTCGGGGCCGCCGAGAGAATTTCCGGGCCCCTGCATGTGTGCCAAAAATAGTCACGGGCCCCTGACCTCCTGACAAGTGTGTGAAAAAGTTGATGACCTGTTTTTGCTTGTCAGTCTTTCTAATGGCATTAATTACTTGACATCGTCGGCCCGGGCCCCTAGGCAGACATTGGGGGCCTGGGGCCGGGGGCCTGGGGGGGCCCTGGGGCCCGGGGCCTGGGGGGCTGGGGCCTGGGCCTGGGGCCCGGGGGCCTGGGGCCAGGGGCCCGGGGGCCCGGGGCCCCTGAGCTCATGACGAATACGTCCTGTTTCCGTTGTCAGAGTCTTTTTCAGGGTTCAGACCATTGTTAACCCCTTAACTGGGGATCCCGGATATATCAGTCCATTTTACATTGAGTTACAGTTAAATACACGGTTAAGGGGTTAATACATCATCATCATCACCGGCCCCGGGTCCCTTTGAGCATCATGAGCCCCGGAGCAACGTACCGGTTGCACCCCTCTCCTCAGGCCTGACCAGAGTTGGCCTAACTCTGTCCTCCTGTACCCCACAATATAGCGACGTCACCGCTCAAAACATATACAATAGGCCTATCATATGCTATTGTAATAGAACAACTGTCTATATTACACGCGCAGATGCGATAAAGCGAATGAGAAGATTTCGATTTTGCAAAATAGGGTCTGTCCTGTCACTCCTGTGGGAGTCGGACTGTGTAATCCAGGAATGTCAGAAATACGGCCCGCGGGCCAGACACGAACCGCAAAACCTTTCCATCCGGCCCGCATGTCTGTGGCTGAATACAAAAAAAAACTTTACGCTTAAGCAAAGTTACGATAAAAATATTTTGACAAGCAAAACGTTTGCGTGTCAATTTTGACGTCTCCATCTGGTCGGCGCCCTAGCCACCGCCCCCCGCCCCCCGCACGCCACTGGGTATTGGACATTGATTGAATATAGGGTCTGCTACTATTTATAATTATCTCATTACAATTCTTTGCATAAATAATTTTCTTTTGCACTGGCATTTCGAAAGGGAATAATATATATTGCTCGAATTTGCAAAACAATCATTGTTACTGTTTTATCAGTGTCATCAGTGAGACACGGCCTACGAATCCCCGGATCCCCTTACCCCACCCCCCGTTTCTGTTCCCGACCCCGTTGCCTCCAGTCAGCAACCCCACTTTGCACAAGCTGACTACGCCACTGCCTAAATAACGTCGGTTTTACAAAGCTTTGGAATGCGACTGCGAATGGGAAAGAAAAAGAGACAGACAGACAGACAGACAGACAGACAGACAGACAGACAGACAGACAGACAGACAGACAGACAGACAGACAGACAGACAGACAGACAGACAGACAGACAGACAGACAGACAGACAGACAGACAGACAGACAGACAGACAGACAGACAGAAGACAAGATGGATGGATAACATTATGGAAGCAATGAACGTTGAACATCGAGGAACTAAGAAATGCGGTCAAGGACAGAAGAGAATGGCACATCAAAGTCCATAATGTCACACAGAGTCGGAGACGACTGAATGACTGAATTAAGAGAGCCACAGAGGCGGATCTAGGGTATTCGGCGCCCGGGGACAAAGTGTACGTTGGCGCCCCTAACAACTGACAAGCAAAAAAGGTACTCACACCGTTTTCGGCGCCCCTCAACTCTCTCTTCATATAGTGCTGACGAGCAAAAAAGGTCCTCGCAAGTGTTTCTTCTACTTTATTGTGCATTTCACTTACCCAAATATCCAATTTTGGCGCCCCCTCGCCTCGGCGCCCGGGGACATGTGTACCCCCTGCCCTCCCCTAGATCAGTCCAATTTACGCATTAGAGAATACCACAGGCAAAATTCTGAATGCCAAGCACATTTGATATACAAGAGATAGTGCCCTAATTTTTGAAAAAAAACTTGATTAGCAGGTGCTCTTCACTCCTGTCAAAAGTGCTAGCCATTCACGCGTCTGCCAATACCATTCTCTGTAGTTTAAAAATGTTCTTAAAAATGTCCAATTTACGCATTAGAGAATATCACAGGCAAAATTCTGAATGCCAAGCACTTTTGATATAAAACTACAGAGACTGGTATTGGCAATTTTGTCAATGGCTAGCACTTTGATTTAGCCTATCCCCACGGGGCACCCCAGGTCCTACCCCTAGGGGTACCCCTACCCTTAAGTTTATTCGAATGCCTCTGGGCAGAATGTTACTAAATTATAAGAAGTGTCAATGTTCAAAATTTCATTCTTTTATCCACAAAATGAACAACCATACGGCTTATCAACTGTACTAAGACCCTGTAGACAATTACCATTCAAGAAACGCATCAAAGCCAATAGACATATTAGACATACTGATTCTGCTGAATCACGTGTTGATATTTTCATCGTGATTTCTGTTTTGTCTCGATCTGTCATTCTCGCGGCGAATATAGGCCTACAATCAGTGGCGGCTCCAGGATTTGGCAAGTGGGGGTGGGGGTTGGCGTTGGGGTCGCAATCTCTAAGCATGGGTGGCCAACCCATTTATAGGTTTATAGGTATGCAGTAGTAAGTATAGGGCCCCGAAAGAGGACCACTGGGGGCCAGGCATTACAATAAGAGGCATGGGGCCCCTGCACCTCCTCATGTATAGAGCCGCCACTGCCTACAGTGTGCGATAACCTGAAAAAGTCTTTTCTACTACTACCACTACTACTACTACTACTACTACTACTACTACTACTACTACTACTACTACTACTACCACCACTACCACCACCACCACCACCACCACCACCACCACCACCACCACCACCACCACCACCACCACCACCACCACCACCACCACCACCACCACCACCACCACCACCACCACCACCACCACCACCACCACCACCACCACCACCACCACCACCACCACCACCACCACCACCACCACCACCACCACCACCACCACCACCACCACCACCACCACCACCACCACCACCACCACCACCACCACCACCACCACCACCACCACCACCACCACCACCACCACCACCACCACCACCACCACCACCACCACCACCACCACCACCACCACCACCACCACCACCACCACCACCACCACCACCACCACCACCACCACCACCACCACCACCACCACCACCACCACCACCACCACCACCACCACCACCACCACCACCACCACCACCACCACCACCACCACCACCACCACCACCACCACCACCACCACACCCACCACCACCACCACCACCACCACCACAACCCACCACCACCACCACCACCACCACCCTCTCCACCTGCCACCACCACCACCACCACCACCACCACCACCACCACCACCACCACCACCACCACCACCACCACCACCACCACCACCACCTGCCACCACCACCACCACCACCACCACCACCACCACCACCACCACCACCACCACCACCACCACCACCACCACCACCACCACCACCACCACCACCACCACCACCACCACCACCACCACCACCACCACCACCACCACCACCACCACCACCACCACCACCACTGCACCACCACCACCACCACCACCACTACCACCACTACTACTACTACTACTACTACTACTACTACTACTACTACTACTACTACTACTAATAATAATAATAATAATAATAATAATAATAATAATAATAATAATAATAATAATAATAATAATAATAATAATAATAAAGTATCATTTTATGTTATAACAGAAGAGGCTCCAGCGTCGTCGAATTCGCGCAGTGGAACCGGTTTCGTGTATTTTCAAATGCCGACGTCCGACATCCGCCAGCGGTCGCAGATCATCCGCGCCAGTCTCGGCGTCTACATCCGGTCTAGCGTCTCTCCGTCCCGTCCGCCGACCTTCACCTGGCTCCTCGTCTATCGTCTCGGGTCGACGAGAGGCTCCGGGGAGTCCGGAGGCCCCGTCGCTGCGCAGGACCGGACGCTGATGCGCCGGAGGAAGATCGCACTGACGGCGTCGGAGACCGGACGGTGGTACCATTTCGACTTCAAGGCGCAGGTCCAGGACTGGGTGGATCAGCCGGACGCGAACCTCGGTCTCCTGATCCATGCCTCGGACGGACAGGGCGAACCTCTTGCCGTATCCAGTCCCATGAGCGAACACGAAGCCTCTTATGTAAATCGAACTCAGTCTGTCTATAGAATTATAGCCTATCGTAGTAACCTAGTCCGGCGTGCTGAAGTTCTCAAAGCCAGGCGCCCAGTGTTGCATACAGGAAATTTTTTGTGGGTGAGGAGGGGAATTATCCTCCAAAGTATTAGATTCCCCTTCTGGGCCAAAAATCTGGAATTATCTCCCTCTGACTGTCAGAGCGTCCAATTCATTGAGTATTTTCAGATCCAGACTAAAAATACATCTCTTCCAATTAGCATTTCTCCATAGTCGGTCTTACTCTCTCTCTCCTCTGACTGATCTCTGGAATGACCTGGTCTTTTGCAGATGGATTTGTAGTACCATCGATTGATACCATTGGGTATTAGAACTGGTACTATAGAAGTGCATAATTATAAGTATATAATTAAGGTTAAGACAAGCAGTTCAGTGTGAAATGCGATGAGTATTTCTCATCACACCCCGCCCCGAACTGCCATAAATCTCCCATGGCAGAAGCGGGCGCATGCATATCTGCGTATACGCCACTGCTTCGCCTACGAGATATTAACATATAGAGTTCTGATAAGCACTTTGGGTGCGAGGCCTTCAAACGGGAACAAGATTATATATTTTCATGTGTGTTCAAGTAGAGTTGTTTATTCCGTCATTGGCATAAACTAGGATGAAAAATTTGGAGACCCAGCCAGTATATCTTCCCCTTCCCATTAGGCCTAGCATGGCGCGATAAGGAAAATAAGTATCGTTTATAATTATTGTTGACGGTTGCTTTGGTTAATGAGAAAACTATGATACTGTAGTAGTTTTAAAATGCTGTAACTTTAATTACTAAAAGACAGACTCACTTTTGTAAGTGCTTAAAGACTCATTGAGACCAAGATATTTTACATCAGTAGAATTCATAGTAGGGCGTCGGAAATGGACACCCCCCACCAATTGCTGCGCGACGCCACTGGTGTGGGCTGAGCCTAGAAGCAGTGGCGGTTCCGCCATGTTGATGACTGGGGATGCATCCCCCCACCGGGGTTCCAGATAACCTTTCTTTGTCTTGTCAACCTATTTATTTTCCGGCGAGTTTTTAAACAAAATTTGTGAAAAATACTGCGAATTACCTTCTTTATTGCTTGTCGGTCTTATTTGGCAAGATTTATTAACATTTAGTGGGTAAAGCAACACTAACAATGACCTTTTTCTCTCTTTAATAACAATGTGACTTTAAGAGGTTTAGGAGGCTAAGTAAGCCTGTTGAACCCCTCCACTTTTCTTTTTGTCTTCTTCACTTTGCATCCATCCATGCACCCACCAACTTCCTATAAATTTTTTCCATCCCCCCATCAAGAATCCCTAAAACCGCCACTGCCCTGAAGTCTAATAGAATTAAGTTGACGCGCTCATTGATACTGTATACCTTCTATACAATGCAGAGACCGTACTTGGAAATAGAGACGCGATCGCAGCACGTCGAGCGCGGCCGGCGGGCGTTCGAGCTGAACTGTCCGGAGTCGAGCACCGAACAGCGCTGTTGCCGCTATCCGCTGATCGTCGACTTCGACGCCTTCGGCTGGGACTGGATCATCGTTCCGAAGCGCTACTCGGCCTTCTACTGCTCGGGCGAATGTCCGTTCCTCTACTACCAGCAGGACGCTCACGGACACCTCGTCCAGCAGGCGAAGCCGGACGGGGCCGGGATGCCGTGCTGCTCGCCGAAGCGCGTCTCGCCGATCTCGATGCTCTACTATGACGACAGCATGAACATCGTCTACGGGCGACTGCCGGGAATGGTCGTCGAACGATGCGGTTGCGCCTAGATGGGGCGCCGAGGGGTGGGATGGGGGGAGGACGGGGTGCGAGCAGGGTTATTTCTAGGATTATCAATTTGAGGGTGTGGGGGGTGTTGGCAGATTCTGGGGTACCCTGCCAAAGGAGTCTGACAAGCAAAACAGGTCATCCCATAGCTGAAATTGGGGGCGAGAGGGGAGTGTTGGGGTGTCGGTCTCAAATGGGAGGTTGGGGGTGTTATGGGGTGTAAAATGTCCCTGGAGCGAGTCAGAAGGAGAGGGGAGATGTGCGGATCTTGGGTGGAGGCAAATGGCTTCGGACGGGTTAACCCCTTAACTGGGTATTTAACTGTAACTCAATGTAAAATGGACGGATATATCCGGGGTCCCCAGTTAAGGGGTTAATGTTCAGAGTCTATGTGTCTAAAAGTTCTGGTCTCTTCTTGAACGGGGCGCGATGCGATCGGGCGCTGTGCCTCGTAAACGATGGCTTCTGTCGCTACGTCAATCTACCAATAATGTCACGTACAGGTAGTTAAAATGCATATTCAACAGTGGCGTAGCCAAGGGGTTGTTGTGGGGGGGGGTTAACCCCCTTCGCTGTTCGCAGTGTAAGGAAGAGGGAGATTTGGGGGTTAAAACCCCCTTGGCGACAACATTTTTTATTGCGATCACTGTGTAGTGTACGCGCTCATATAGCCTACTGTAGGCCAAATATAGCCTATATTTCAATTATTGAAGGGCATAATACGTAATAGGATAGGCCTAATAGCGCTGACGACATATTGTGCGTGTCAGGATTTTTTCCTACTTTTTTCCTACAGGATTTTTGCTACTGTTAAGCTGTCAATCAAATTGCGGAATGATGATAGAACCCTTTTTGGTTGTCTGAATTTTCCGAAGTTGGGAATCACGGGAACCATACCCCCGTTCGGAAAATCATGACTACGCCACTGATATTCAATAATACTCACTTTATATATATATATATATATATATATATGTTGTTGTTGTTGTTGTTGTTCGGGAAATAATGACATTTCAGATATCAAATGACGGAAACCGCAAAAGGGACATCATCAAAACATTTGCACAAAGTTTATGAACATTCGTCACCATTTTGTATCTTTCGACCAGTTATTAGGCCTATGCGATGGATCGTATAGGCTATTTTAACAGAGAGTTAAAATTTCAACCAAATCAAATTTTGCATTTTACAGGAAAAGTCAGAAATTTCTAATAGAACTTTTAACCATCCAGTTGTGTAGAGTCATTTTATGCGGAAGCTAAGGAACAGTGGCGGCTCCATGCACAGGAGGGCCCGGAGACAGTGCCCCTATTGAGTGCCTGCCCCCCCAATGGCCCCCTGTTGGGACCTTATACTTATTACTACATACCTAACAACACCGTTGCCTCCCATGATTAGAAGTTGCCACCTCAACGCCCACCCCCCACTTGTCAAATCCTGGAGCCGCCACTGTCTACAGGGTTCGAAATAGAGCACTCCCAGCCATTTCATACTACACACAGTGGCGCATTTACCATTGGGCCATTTGGGCCATGCCCCCCTTTGGTCTTGGCCTAGCCTGTCCGCAGGCCCCATTATAGGCTCGCGCTTCGAGCTCGCCATGGGCTGCCCCTTACCAAAATTCTAAATACGCCACTGACTACACACTATCCCCATTGACTGTACGAGAACGAGGGCATCAACTAAATTTGGATTTCAAAGCAAAACGAAGTTTAAGGCTTGCTATAGACATCAAAAACAAGTTTTATAATTAATTCGCTGTGTGAGAGAAGACAAGTGAAGGCCTGTTGATTAGAGGGTTTATACAGCCTTTATATCGAAAAATCTAATCGATTTGAAGAAATTCTCCAACAAAATCCACATTTTCCTCTTGTTCCTTCTTCATTGCTTTAATCTTTGCAAGAATTATCAATAATATCATTCTCAATTTTGATCTATAAGTTTCGAAATAGAGCATTCCCAGCCATTTCATACTACACACTAACGCTATTGACTGTACGAGGACGAGGGACGTCAATTAAATGAAAGTCCGCCCGAATATCTTGTGGATAGGTCTGTAGTAGGTCGATCGAGGGAAGAGTCGCGTATTAAGATATCTGGTTCATTATACAACAGGTCTTATAGACATCAAAAACAAGTTTTATAATTAATTCGCTGTGTGAGAGAAACCAATTGCAGACCTGTTGAATATAGGGTTTACTGGGCCTTGATATCGAAAAATCTAATCGATTTGAAGAAATTCTCCCACAAAATCCACATTGTCCTCTTGTTTCATCTTTACTGCTTTAATATTGGCAAGAATAATCAATAATATCATTCTCAATTTCGATCTACAGGCATAGGCGGATTCATCGTCTTATTCTTATGCGCGATATTTTGTCGTGCCAAAAACACTGTAGATCGAAATTGGTGTTGATGGAAAAAACATTTTTTTTTGTTTTGGTGGGATTAGTTGGGTAGGCTTAAGCCTACCCTAGCCTTTAATAAAATCCGCCTATGCCTACAGGCAGTGGCGGCTCCACAGGGGGCGGAGGGCCCGCGTACACCATATTGAGTGCCTGGCCTCCCGGTGACCCCCTGTTGGGACCCTATACTTAATACTACATACCTAACAATAAATGGTTGGCCCCATGATTAGAAGTTGTCACCCCAACGGATCCCCACTTGCCATATGGCAAATCCTGGAGCCACCACTGTTGGTGGCACACGTGAAGGGGCGGCTAATTTTCGAAGCGACGACTTTTTGCTTGTCGCATTTCGGCTACATGCAGTTACTGTCATTCATTGAATTTCAGTCCTCACTCCCCCCACTCAAATTTCCCACCTCCAACACTGGTCTCGGGGAAGCACGAGTAGCTGAAAGGAATAGAAGAGATAGTATACTTTGACTGGCAATAAGTCCAGACCAGACGCGCAGTGGCGGCTCCACAGGTGAGCCGGGGGGCGTGTCCCCTATTGAGTGCCTGCTCCCAGTTGTCCTTCTGTTGGGACGCTTTACTTAATACTACACACCTAACAACAAATGGTTGTTCCATTATGATTAGAAGTTCCCACCCCAACGGCCCCCACCTGCTAAATCCCGGAGCCGTCACTGCAGATGCGAGAGTATGCAAATTTAAATTTACGTTGAAAACATGACTTTTAAATCAAAAATTTTTAGAGCCTACTTGATTTCGAAAAAATATCTGCGGTAACTCTACAAGCGGATTCGTTTGCCACAAGCGCCTCAAGACAGTAGAGCAGGAAAAGGCTCCGACCAATCAAAGCATGATCATGAATCATGAATATTCATAACCTGCAGACGAGCTCAGGCTCGTCTTTTGGCAGCGTCAGGCCCAATGAATTATAACAATAGCCAAGTAAGTAATAATTAGTTGGTCAGGCCCCTGTATTACTTTATATAGTTTTATTCGGCAGAAGCAAAATGTCGTGAATTTCTATAGCGCGTGTCCTCTTCTTCAGCCCTTTGAAAAGCAGGTACCGTAGAAGCTGCATATTTTACAAAAAGAAAGTAGGGGGCCGTCCATAAACGACATCACGCGCATTTTAGGCAGCTTTTAAACAAACAGGTTTAATTGCAAACAGGTCTAATTGTAAATGTTAAAGAAAAAATGTACCAACATTTTTTGTCAAGTCATGTAATAATAAAGTATAAATCATATAAAAAAACTAAGTAACAATGAATAGGACCGAAACATACCGTACAGGACCGAAACGTACCGAATAGGCCCGAATAGGACCGAAACGTACCGAAACGTACCGAATAGGACCGAAACGTACCGAATAGGACCGAAACGTACCGAATAGGACCGAATAGGACCGAAACGTACCGAACAGGCCCGAATCGTACCGATTAGGACCGAAACGTACCGAATAGGACCAAAACGTACCGATTAGGACCGAAACGTACCTAATAGGACCGAATAGGACCGAAACGTACCGAATAGGGCCGAAACGTACCGATTAGGACCGAAACGTACCTAATAGGACCGAATAGGACCGAAACGTACCGAATAGGACCGAAACGTACCTAATAGGACCGAATAGGAACGAAACCCACCGAATAAGGCCGAAACGTACCGATTAGGACCGAAACGTACCTAATAGGACCGAATAGGACCGAAACGTACCGAAAAGTGCCGAAACGTACTTAATAGGACCGAATAAGACCGAAACGTACCGAATAGGGCCGAAACGTACCGATTAGGACCGAAACGTACCTAATAGGACCGAATAGGACCGAAACGTACCGATTAGGACCGAATAGGACCGACACGTACCGAATAGGACCGAAACGTACCGATTAGGAACGAAACGTACCTAATAGAGCCGAATAGGACCGAAACGTACCGAATAGAGCCAAAACGCACCGATTAGGACCGAAACGTACCTAATAGGACCGAATAGGACCGAAACGTACCGAATAGGACCGAAACGCCCCGATTAGGACCGAAACGTACCGAATAGAGCCGAAACGTGCCGATTAGGACCGAAACGTACCTAATAGGACCGAATAGGACCGAAACGTACCGAATAGGACCGAATAGGACCGATTAGGACCGAAACGTACCGAATAGGGCCGAAACGTACCGATTAGGACCGAAACGTACCTAATAGGACAGAATAGGACCGAAACGCACCGGTTAGAGCCGAAACGTACCTAATAGGACCGAATAGGACCGAAACGTACCTAATTGGACCGAAACGCACCGATTAGGACCGAATAGGACCGAAACGTACCGAAAAGTGCCGAAACGTACCGATTAGGACCGAATAGGACCGAAGCGTACTGAATAGGACCGAAACACACCGATTAGGACCGAAACGTACCTAATAGGACCGAAACGTACCTAATAGGACCGAATAGGACCGAAACGCACCGATTCGGACCGAAACGTACCTAATAGGACCGAATAGGACCGAAACGTACCGAATAGGACCGAAACGTACCGATTAGGACCGAATAGGACCGAAACGCACCGAAAAGTGGCCAAACGTACCGATTAGGACCGAATAGGACCGAAACGTACCGATTAGGACCGAAACGCACCGAATAGGACCGAATAGGACCGAATAGGACCGAAACGTACCGAAAAGTACCGAAACGTACCGATTAGGACCGAATAGGACCGAAACGTACCGAATAGGACCGAAACGTACCGATTAGGACCGAAACGTACCTAATAGGACCGAATAGGACCGAAACGTACCGAATAGGACCGAAACGTACCGATTAGGACCGAATAGGACCGAAACGTACCGAAAAGTGCCGAAACGTACCGATTAGGACCGAATAGGACCGAAACGTACCGATTAGGACCGAAACGTACCTAATAGAACCGAATAGGACCGAAACGTACCGAAAAGTGCCGAAACCTACCGATTAGGACCGAATAGGACCGAAACGTACCGAATAGGACCGAAACGTACCGATTAGGACCGAAACGTACCTAATAGGACCGAATAGGACCGAAACGTACCGAATAGGACCGAAACGCCCCGATTAGGACCGAAACGTACCTAATAGGAACGAAACGTACCGAATAGGACCGAAACGCCCCGATTAGGACCGAAACGTACCTAATAGTACCGAAACGTACCGACTAGGGCCGAAACGTACCGATTAGGACCGAAACGTACCTAATAGGACCGAATAGGACCGTAACGTACCGAAAAGTGCCGAAACGTACCGATTAGGACCGAATAGGACCGAAACGTACCGAATAGGACCGAAACGTACCGATTAGGACTGAAACGTACCTAATAGGACCGAATAGGACCGAAACGCACCGATTAGGACCGAAACGTACCTAATAGTACCGAAACGTACCGACTAGGGCCGAAACGTACCGATTAGGACCGAAACGTACCTAATAGGACCGAATAGGACCGAAACGTACCGAAAAGTGCCGAAACGTACCGATTAGGACCGAATAGGACCGAAACGTACCGAATAGGACCGAAACGTACCGATTAGGACCGAAACGAACCTAATAGGACCGAATAGGACCGAAACGTACCGATTAGGACCGAAACGTACCTAATAGGACCGAATAGGACCGAAACGTACCGAATAGAGCCAAAACGCACCGATCAGGACCGAAACGTACCTAATAGGACCGAATAGGACCGAATAGGACCGAAACGTACCGAAAAATGCCGAAACGTACCCATTAGGACCGAATAGGACCGAAACGTACCGAATAGGACAGAAACGTACCGATTAGGACCGAAACGTACCTAATAGGACCGAATAGGACCGAAACGCACCGATTAGGACCGAAACGTACCTAATAGGACCGAATAGGACCGAAACGTACCGAAAAGTGCCGAAACGTACCGATTAGGACCGAATAGGGCCGAAACGTACCGATTAGGACCGAAACGTACCTAATAGGACCGAATAGGACCACAACGTACCGAATAGAGGCAAAACGCACCGATTAGGACCGAAACGTACCTAATAGAACCGAATAGGACCGAAACGTACCGAAAAGTGCCGAAACGTACCGATTAGGACCGAATAGGACCGAAACGTACCGAATAGGACCGAAACGTACCGATTAGGACCGAAACGTACCTAATAGGACCGAATAGGACCGAAACGTACCGAATAGGACCGAAACGTACCGATTAGGACCGAATAGGACCGAATAGGACCGAAAAGTGCCGAAACGTACCGATTAGGACCGAATAGGACCGAAACGTACCGATTAGGACCGAAACGTACCGAATAGGACCGAAACGCACCGATTAGGACCGAAACGTACCTAATAGGACCGAAACGTACCGACTAGGGCCGAAACGTACCGATTAGGACCGAAACGTACCTAATAGGACCGAATAGGACCGAAACGTACCGAATAGAGCCAAAACGCACCGATTAGGACCGAAACGTACCTAATAGAACCGAATAGGACCGAAACGTACCGAAAAGTGCCGAAACGTACCGATTAGGACCGAATAGGACCGAAACGTACCGAATAGGACCGAAACGTACCGATTAGGACCGAAACGTACCTAATAGGACCGAATAGGACCGAAACGTACCGAATAGAGCCAAAACGCACCGATTAGGACCGAAACGTACCTAATAGGACCGAATAGGACCAAAACGTACCGAATAGGACCGAAACGCCCCGATTAGGACCGAAACGTACCGAATAGAGCCGAAACGTGCCGATTAGGACCGAAACGTACCTAATAGGACCGAATAGGACCGAAACGTACCGAATAGGACAGAATAGGACCGATTAGGACCGAAACGTACCTAATAGGACCGAAACGTACCGACTAGGGCCGAAACGTACCGATTAGGACCGAAACTTACCGAATAGGGCCGAAACGTACCGATTAGGACCGAAACGTACCTAATAGGACAGAATAGGACCGAAACGCACCGATTAGATCCGAAACGTACCTAATAGGACCGAATAGGACCGAAACGTACCGATTAGGACCGAAACGTACCTAATAGGACCGAATAGGACCGAAACGTACCGAATAGAGCCGAAACGTACCGAATAGAGCCAAAACGCACCGATTAGGACCGAAACGTACCTAATATAGGACCGAATAGGACCAAAACGTACCGAATAGAGCCGAAACGTGCCGATTAGGACCGAAACGTACCTAATAGGACCGAATAGGACCGAAACGTACCGAATAGGACAGAATAGGACCGATTAGGACCGAAAACGTACCTAATAGGACCGAAACGTACCGACTAGGGCCGAAACGTACCGATTAGGACCGAAACTTACCGAATAGGGCCGAAACGTACCGATTAGGACCGAAACGTACCTAATAGGACCGAATAGGACCGAAACGTACTGAATAGGACCGAAACGCACCGATTAGGACCGAAACGTACCTAATAGGACCGAAACGTACCTAATAGGACCGAATAGAACCGAAACGTACCGAATAGGACCGAAACGTACCGATTAGGACCGAAACGTACCGAAACGTACCGATTAGGACCGAAACGTACCGAAACGCACCGAATAGGACCGAAACGTACCGAATAGGACCGAAACGTATCTAATAGGACCGAAACGTACCGAATAGGCCGTTATACGAACTCTATATATTGAACATGAATATTCATGTTTGATTGGTCGGTGTTCATGTTTGATTGGTCGGAGCCTTTTTCTGCTCTACTGTCTTTTGGCGCTTGTCGTTTGCCTCATAGACATTAATATCATGTGTAATAATTAATCTATGGTTTGCCTCATGTTTTGCTTCCTGTTCTTTGTTTCGAAGAAGTCGTCGGCCATTTTGGTCATGATGTAATCGTTGTAATGAAACGGATTTTATTTATTTTTGACGAAAAACTCAAACTTAAGAATTAGAAAATACGTGAAATTGGCGAAAATCTGCGGTGTCCATCTGCCGATTGCATTTGCTGATTGATTGGCTCAGTCTTTGGTGTTGATCGAGGTGAATAATCGTCGTCATCCAAACTACGTTGTACGTGCTGCTCCGGGTCAATTGGACATCAATCTGTCATTAATTATTATATTGGTAATGCTCTAGTAATGTTCTATTTCTTCGGTTGTTTAATATCTTTATGTTCAGGATATTATAATGTTTGAGTTTATTTCGAAAAGCATACAGTAATCATCAATCCGATTAAAACATATATATATAATACTTAATTAAAGTGGAAAAATAAGAAGGACAATAACATGTTCAAAGTAAATAAAGACAATTGAACATTACCATGAGTATAAGGAAACAAACAAGATTAACCTAAGGGATCCTGGAATCCCGATAGTTGGTTAATCTAGAATGTCACAGTCTAACGTAATCAATTATGAATATGGTCAAGGATCAAGGAAAGCTTCTATAATTGTCTTTGAAATATTTTCAAAAAAACCAGGAGATTGTTAACATTGATAAGAGATTAGCATTATAACATTCAAATGAAGAGGTTTGTATATGTAGATAAAAAGACAAAAAATTGCCATGAGGAGAAGAGGTTTTGACATTGGTTTAAGCATATTAAAGTGGGTTAATTGATAAGAATGATTTTGTAGAGATCTTGAAACTGGAGAAATTAATTAGATTCTTAATCTCATGGGGGATAGTATTCCATGTTGACCTGACAATCTTAAATTTAACTACAGCGAACATTGCTGTTATTATTATTACAAATTGACAATATAAGTATGACTTTCAAGTTGAATATATAACTTTAGTTTGCTAAAAATTCTCTTTTTTAGTGAAGAGAAGTTGCTGAAGAAATGTCTTGTGTTCACTATAAATTCAAAAGCGCCGTCAACGTTGAAACCATTACCTTCGACGGCATGCACATATCAGTTGCTGACCTCAAGAAGGCAATCATCCAGCAGAAGAAGATGGGAAAGCTTATGGAAAACTTTGATCTTCAGTTATCTAAACCACAGTCCTTTGACGGTTAGTAGTATGTGTTACAAAGGTGCTTTTATTACTGTCATTGTATTTTTTACTAATTATATGTGTTTTAATAGCAACTACAGTACTCCTCAAAAATTGTGAACACTTGTGGATTTCGAAGCAAAACGAAGTTTAAGGCTTGTTAAAACATTGCAATCACAACCAAGAACACCAATACTGTATTTTTTTTTTCATTAATGATACTATTCTACGATTGATGTACAGAAGTACTAGTCGATCGAGAGATCTGAGGGGTCTTCGGATAGCTGGTTTCTTGTATCACTTTGTAGACATTTGACAGAGAATAGATTTCTGAAAGACTTTATAATGTTGATTGAAATAGTTGACCATTTTTCGTGGCATTTCGAACACTCTAGAATAAAATTGAGATCGAATATACTGATTACCCCGGGCCCCGGAAGAAGGGGGCCCCCGAAGAGTGGTAGCAACTTACTAAACAGTGATTTATTTTCACATTTTACTATTATTTCAATATTACTGCTACAAAGTGAGTAATTATGGAGTTAGGGAGTGAACCTTATTTTTAGAACGGTGTAATCTAGGTTAACCTATATGGGCCCCATATCCTATAGGGGCCCCCCATATCAAGGATGCCCCCGGACCCCCGAAAGTCACGCTACGCCACTAATTATGGATCAGCAGTTCAGCACTGATGAGAGAAAGTGCAACAGCTCTTAGGACAACTTAGGGAAATGAAGATTAATCCTGGCAATAGCTCTGCCATGTACAACATTGGTAGTGATTTTGCGATATATATTTCTTTGTCATTTTGCAGTTTATTTCTTTTGTTGCAGTCTATAAAGACACCGATCTGATTCCAAAAAATTCTTCTGTCATTGTTGCCAGAATTCCAGTTGAAAGGGCAAACAAATCTCGGTCATGGTATGCAATTACTCTGTCATTATTAGCAGTTTGACTTTTGAATTTACAAAATACTCATTGTTTGTGAACTACGATTAGAGACGTGTGCCTTATAGGATTTGCTAAAACGATTGATTATGTTACTGCTAACCTATTTATTAGGCATTGATTGAATAGACGTGGAATGGATATGGAAAGGTTATTTTGTGACGCAGGACTAAAATTGTGCCTAGAGTTAATTTTTAGTGTGTTATAGAAGTCGATTGCAACAGAGGTCAATCATTTTATCCGCAGTCTGCCATAGCCAAGTCTGTTTGAGTGCATTGGTGCTGTAAGGATCTTGTGGTAATGTCTGTTATTTCCAAATATTTGCTGAACTGGCTTCATTATGAGGATTGTTTGGTATTAGTTGGACCTGCAATTTATGTGGAGAATCGGCTGCAATTTATTGCGTTGTTTCAGGGATTCCAGTCGAATAGACATGTCTACAGCTCTGAGTTTGCAGAAGGTATGAGATTCACCAGTCCATTGTATTGAATTAGTTTCATTTCAGCAGTAAATCTAACAAATAATTCTGTTATTTCTGATTTTAATTGCTAAAGTTGTTTAATTAAAAGTGCGCCATTTCCCTTGGACCATTATATTCATTGAGGACATTTGTATCGTCATTTGATAAGTAATGATGCAGAAGCAACGTTTTGATTTTGAGGTTATAGGAAAATATTTAGACAGTTTCTACTTTCTTCTGGTAACAGAATAATGTCACATGTACGGTAATCTCAGGGTGTATGCCATATTAAGATTTTGAAACTATACTTATTATGGGACAAATTTTTCATTGTTGAGGAGCTATCTAGATCCATTTGTGCATCTTTTCCACTTGTGCAATAAAATGTTCATTTTTTTAAACACCATCATTATTTATCTAGATTTTTGCTTATAGTTATTACTTTTAATGATGTAATGAAAATTATAGCAGTTTTTAAAAATTATTAATGAAGCTGTTAAATTTTGAAATCTTTCAGCATAACAAATGTTGGGGAAAGAGTTTTTGGCATGTTAGTACATGTACGGTATCGGTACTTATCTGTATGTACTATGTTGTTTGTGTTCTGTTGGGGTTTAATGTTGCTTTTGATGTAGTGGGTTCTTGACTCGACAAATATTATGTTGAATCTGGCTTATTGATGCTAAAATTTTAGTGTTATTTTAATCGTACAGTCCAATGAGGAATGCTGTATATATGAGTGTAGAGCCGTGTTTTGCCAATTTCTGAAGGTTGATTGTTTGGCATATTCATTATTTTTCTGTTTAATATACTGTAAATGGATAATGATGATGGTGAATCTCATGTTCATTTAGAATTTCAATTTCTTGAAGATTTTTGCTGAAGAATTATTTTGTTATTCTGTCCATTTCATTCTGTCCATTTCATTGTGTTAGGCAATACATATACCGGTAATTCTAGAGTTATTTGGCTAAGTGTCCTTATGGGCACTTTTATTGACTGATGCATTCACTAAAAGCGACTTTTGATAGGAAACAGAAAATTTCTCTTTGTGGCCATTGTCTTTTTTGACATTAGAAATTTGAAATTTTCTTAACAATTTATGTTCGTAAATTGGATTGCGGCACATATATTGGGTCCGTAATTCATCAGATTGACTGAAAAATGAACTTGTATTGTTTCTGTTAGAGATATGGCTTTATGAAATCAACCTAAACTTTGCTTGATATTAATGAATGCATATGTGTTTTGCACAGTATTGTTATCAGCATTTCTAGTTAACAGACTTAACAGATGCTCTTCTTTTACTGTGATTTTGGAGAATTAGCACTTGTATCTGGCGTTTTGTTAATACTTGTAAATGTTAGATTAATATGTCATATTTTTATTGTTTTATTGAAAAGAAATATTGAAGATCTCAATCTGCTGATTTCCATCTGTGATGTTGTTATATTGCGTTGTCGACCAGTTGTTTCATAGTAAAAGTAAATGTATATCTTTATTATGAGCTCTGTTTTATGAAGACATCTATTTTAATATGTCGTTAGTTGTCTTCGAATCTTGAATGTTAGTTGTCTTTGAAGTAATACAGTGAAACCCGCTTAATTGCATAGGTGCCGTGCAAGACTTGCTTATGCGATTAACTGGGCTATGCAAATAGCCGGGACGTCTGATACACAAAGCACTGGTTTGGGTTTTTATGTTGTTATGCGATTATGCGGGTTATGCAATTAAGCGGTATGCGATTAAGTGGGATCCACTGTATTTCCATTTTAAAGGCAAGAGCAAAAAGCTCCGTTGAAAGTCTATTAAAAATATGACTATAATGTACACATTGTTGTGAAACTGTATATGACAATGATTCTGGCCTGGCCTGGCCTGGTATTTCAAAGGTTTTGCTGATGTGTACAAAACAGGACACGAAGGAGATGATGGATAGATATTTCTATTTGTGATTCAGTTTTCCTATTTTTAAGCTTGCACTGTGGTTTTGAAATAAAATGGATATATGCATATACTACATATATGTCTGCGTGCACACACACGGCATTTGAAGAATACTTGAATTGACGGATTAGCATATTTGTGCTATGCTATGCAGTGGCATTAGCACGAAAGCCCAGTTGCCCCCACTTTTGGGCAGGATCAGTTGTTAGATTTTCACAAACCTCACAAGAAATATTTTGAGAGAAGGGCGATTGTCAACAGAATTGACATACACAGCTTGTGACCACTTCATAATTAAAGTCTTTAACCCTTAACTGGGTATTTAACTGTAACTCAATGTGAAATGGATGGATATATACGGGTTCCCCAGTTAAGGGGTTAAAATACACACCAGATCTCACCATCTGATTGTAACATTCAAAATTTCTGTGGTCAGAGCCACCTGCCAGTTCCCAGACCTTGCCTGGGGAGCATCTGAGCTCCTTGAAGACACCTAGTGGGGGACTAAATGAGCTGCTTGCACGTCTTGATGTCTGTTAGCACACCCACAAGAGAGACAGTGGTCTGGGGCCCTCTGAATTTGCCAATGCTAGTGGGGGAGGTTCCCATACTCCTTCCCCAATAACCCCCTGCCCATGTTGCTTTACTAGCAAATGCACTAAAGAAGACAATGTTGTGTCTCCTTATGCAGCAATTTCATGCATGATTGATTCTCTTTGATGAAAGCAAGCCTCAGCAACCCCTGGGGGGGGCAGGTGAGTTGCAACAGGTGGTCTGTTCACCTTTCACCAGCAGCTGACCAACCCTGGGCAGCTGAAGGCAAGGACTTCTCAATTATGGTACTGTATAGTAAGAAAGTACAGGTAAGCTTGCTTCCACAAAAGAGAATCAACCATGCATAAAATTGCTTAAGGCTGTCATGCCATAATATAATATAATAATTTTCAGTCATGGGGGTTTTGACAGTAGTTGTTCAGCCTCTTAAAAACAACTAACCAACAAATATAATAATATAACAAGGTTTAAAGTGGTTCAGTAGGGACTGCCCTGTGTGAGAACCACTGCAACCATGGTTGGTAGACCATAGACAACAGTTTAAAGTATATGGCCAGGCGTGCAGGCAAATGGGATGGTGCAGGCTTTCTGATTCAAATTTTACAGGATAAATTTTTTGCTGGCTATAGGCAGGTGCGGGCAATGCATGCAAAAATATGGTAGTGTCTGTCCGCAGTTGGCTCTTTTCCTCCTAAGAATATCAGTACCGGTACTCAAGTTCCCTCTGGCATTGGGCACCGATATATTTCAATCTTATTATGAATGCTGTGTGAGTTAGAAATAAGCTGAAATCCATTCAAAAGTGTCTTTATCTATCAGTCATGAGAGTGTTATGTTGTAATTTTGGTATTTACCTGTTTTGGAAACTATTTTGCCTGCCAGAACTGTATGTAAGGTGCACACGTGCTTAGCTTGATTCGTGCTATTATGGTTACGGGGACTTTCTAATGCGAAAAATGGCATTGATGTGCCACCGAAATAACTTGGAACTTGATAATTATGGAATTGAGATTGTCCTATAGATGTCTTTTATTTTTGTGTAGCACGATTTTTTCAAAGATGTCTATATTCAAGTGTTGTGAAAATCAATCTTTTAAAATGTGAAGCTCTTAGGCACAACATCTGTATGAGAACCAATGTGGCATTTTGATGGCACTTGCTACTCTTTCCTTTGTTTACGTTTCCCATTTCTCCCCCCCCCCCTCTTCCAATACCCTTGGATGTACCCGTGCACAGTTGATTTGACGGGGTGAATGCCTGAGACAGAACTAACAAGTTTATGCCACAGCCAATATTTGAACCCATGACCTTGTGATTGGCAGACCTGCTTGCTAAACCCTGATCACTCTGCCATAAAGGTTTTAAAATTATTGCATTAATTCATACAATTTTATTCCTCCTATGACTGCAAAGTTGTTGTGATGGGTTTATTGTTTCTTAGTTTATGCTTGCCTTTTATGATTTTTAGATGTTATTAAATTGGTTCTAGAACTGTGCATGTAAATGAATAATTTTGAAGCTTGTCTTTATTGTGCTGCATTTCATTTTTTGCTATTTGCAACAGTATTAAGTATTAGCACATGTATTTTGCCAAATGCAAATAATGAACAGTGTACGGTGTATATTAGGAATTTTGAAGCACGATAATTTCTTTGAAATCGAAAAGTATTGAATAATTACAAAGATTATCATTTGCAGTATAAATAGGGAAAGAAGAATGTACAACAGGCTGGATACTGGCTTTAATTTTCTATATTTTTGTGTCAGTTTTTAGTTCTTTGCCTGGATTTTACAATTATTGCCCATTATTCTGTTAAATTTTGACAACAGAAAAGGGACCAGTTGAGTTTAAATTGATGTGAATATGAAAATTGTTGGTGCTCCTTTTTGAATAAAAATATGCACTGCAGATAGATACTACATCTGCTTAAGTTTTGACATAGTTTTATTTGATCTCATTCAAGAATATCAGGCTAGGAATAATGTTTCACTTGAGTGATCCAATTGCCATGTATTTTTATAAATTTTTGGTATGTTGTTTTGATGGAGAATATTTTGATCATACTGTCTACAAGTGATAATGGGCATTTTTGTACTTGACATTTTATCAATTCTTTGTGGTATTTATGTCCTTTTGTGCTGTTATACTGCTATTCTGTGGTTGTTGTCATAAGAAGTGGCATGATTTGTTAATTTCTTTATCATCTGCACACACTTGTTTTATAGTAGTTGTTGTTGTCGTGAAGCACTTTTGTTCTGTAAAATTATCTGCAGAATTTTCAGTCTTAGTTGCAGTTAATAACGCTACAGAATCTACTCTGTGAATTTTTAGCATGTGTCAAACTAGTTATTTGTGTTTAAAAATTACATTGAGTAAAAAGATATAAGATCTATTAGGAACTGTTAATTAATTGATCAATGTATTTGGATTTTACGATTTTATAGAGGTAATAATTATACATGCTGTGCTGACTTGTATGTTGTTTTCATCAAATGCAATAAATGCATAAGCTCCAATTAGTATGCATTTTTATTTTGTAAATGACAAGATTCTTATCATAATTGTAAGTAAATTAGTAAAAGTATAAATTTTGACATTTCCATTGTGAATGAAAACGTCACCATTGCTAATTTCAACAAGCATGGTGGTTGGATCTGCTTTTGGAGAAGTGTTCATCCATGACTTGGCTATTACATATTTAACTCTTCGTGATTGCTTTAAAATTTACCAACTCTCTTCTGTGGAAAGGCCTTTTTCTTATACATGGATTGATGTTTTGACCTTCTATGCAGTTCGTTGATCTTGTTGTTTGTATCACACCCCACCAATACAACTCTGGATTCTCGATCTTTGCTTTGAATTCTAGCAAGGAAGTTCTGCAGCCATTTGTATAATACATTTTGGGGCCTCTTCAGTCAATAAACAGTCACCATTGGCCATCACTTTTCCCCGGACCTTCCGTTCTTACTTGCAAGTATCGAACAGACCGGTCTTTGCGAGCCACACTTGCCATTTTTTCAGTTATCCAGCTTGCCATCAAAACTGTTTGGTGACCCTTGATGTAGAGTATAACTCGAAACAATTTTATAGCTTTCATGCTGTGCTAGAATTAGCTAAGTTCAAAATGGTCGAGATAGTGTGTGAGTGAATGTGTGTGCTTGTTTATATTTGATTTTTTATTGTGGTGGTGGTGGTGGTGTGTGTGTGTTTGTTTGTGTGTGTGTGTGTGTGTGTGTGTGTGTGAATATTCAGGCTTATGTATAAAATAAGTTTATAGGTAAAGCTGAAAAAATATTTGAAACAGCTAACTGGTATCACATAAATATAATTTCACCAGTAATCATAGCATATGATACTTTGGAACTCGTGGAGAGAAATAGGTCAGTGAGGACATATAAACTATCAAATTGTTTTGAAATTTGTCAAGATGTATCATGAAAGAAGGACGCATCCTACCATCTGGCGAAATTTCTGAGGAAGAATCTTTGCTGGAAATCAAGCACCTTTAATCACCAAGATGATGAACACAGTTTTATTGTATCAATCGTAATAACAGCTTGTTAGAGAATGTTTGAGTTTGCTGATAGCTAATGAGATTTGATGAAAACTTATCAGAATTTTCATTACAGTCATGCAGTGTAATGGTAAGGCTACAGTGGCCTGTGTTCAAAAATCCAGATCATTTTGCAGGAGCCATTCCATTGTTTGATATATTTCATTCCAAAGTTATTGGTTTCAATGTGATGAGGCTGATGCAATAGTTTCACCATGGCATACTTTAAATTTCCTTAGAATATTGTTATTCAGTAATAATAAATGGAATTTTAGGCTGCTGTGAATCCATCCAGATGTGTAGCAGGTCCTTATGTTGATACAGGGTAATGGTCTTGCTTCACATACGGGTTACTTAAAATTTTTAAGTGCTTGTCAAATTTCAATATTGTGTGCACGATGTACTGATTTTATTTATAGGCTGAAGCAAATGCACAAGAAAAACTTCAGAGGGTAATGACAAACTTTTACGACTGAATTTCAGTTATTAGAAATGCCAGTTATTAGAAAGGATTCATACAGCATACTGGTTTTCAAATGTTTAATTACTCTATGTCTTTATTAGGAATTGAATCTCATTTGGTTTAGTCTATTTATCCAAAATCAAAGGTTTGTAACGATTCTTTGATTGTAAATATTAGATTGATAGTAACTTTCTGTGCTATCATGATAATTATAAAATATTTTCAGTCTGCTGATCTCGTGAATATGAAGGGTTCTGAAGAGGAAAAAGTCAAATTAATGATGCAACAGTCAGGAAAAGAATATTCTCAAGCAAAGTAAATTAACATTACTTTAAATGTAAAAATTGATGTTTGAAAATTTTTCTTAATATCACTGCTGATGAATTACACGATTAATTGAAATACCTCTGGTAGATGTACTTTTTGAGAATTAAAAAATGGTTGTGTTTGTGTTAGGCCAGTCACTATTTGTGTGTGATGTTTTTGGTTTTATGTCTAGGCTGTAAGGGACCTATCAGTTAGCAATTAACACAACTTTTTTGTTGTAGCTATATAAAGCCACGCTATCCAACTGGTCCTCCACCGCGTAATTATGTCTGTCATCGATGTGGCCAGCCTGGACATTTCATCAATGCCTGCCCCAACAGGGATGTAAGTAAAAATCAAAAGAGATCTGGTTTTAACCCCTTAACATTGTATTTAACTGTAACTCAATGTAAAATGGACTGATATATCTGGGATCCTCAGTTAAGGGGTTAAAAATGTTAGCTAAATGTTTGACTTAATTTTTCTTTACAATTCCTGTATGGTATTTCTGAAATTTGCAGTTTAGCATTTGTATTTGAAGAGATGGATTCAAAATGTTCAATCGTTTTGAAGTCTGTGGTGTTGTTTAATCACGCTCTGTAGATCAGACTTGCAATTCACATCATGAGCTAATTATAATGATTCCAGTGGTTTTGTAATGGTAGGATGGAGACATGATGCACCGTCTGAAGAGAAGTACTGGAATACCAAACAGCTTTATGACCCCTGTTGTCGATCCAAACGTGCCCGGGGTTTTGATGACAAATACGGGGCAATTGGCAGTGCCAAAAATAGATGCGTAAGTACATCTGTCATTTATTGTATTTTGGAGATTTTCATGAAAGGGCTAGCATATGGCTTCTTTGCAAGTTGTTTCTTTTAACTCTTTGATACCGGGAAAGCCTTAAATGGAAAACTCCATGCAGCCGGGAGAATCCGTATTGGAAAAGTGCTGGACGCTGGGACTTTTGGGTCATTTTTCAGGCAAATCTAATTTTTTCAACTTGCAATTGCTAGGGCTATATGAAAGCTACAAAACTGGCATACCTCATCTTTTAGGACTTTCATTTCTCTTTCTAACCATCCATGAAAAGAATGGTAAAAAATATACCACCCCTCCCAAAAAAGCAAAAATTTTTATTCAAAGCTCAGTGGCCAAAAATTTTGAATGACAAACTATCTAACGACCCACTAATATCTGGTCCACGGACTTGAGAAAAATAGAGTTCTGCATATTGAAGACCTTTGAAATTCATGTGCCGCCAAGGCCAGGTTTGGGTGGGCTCGTAGTACAGCGTCAGGCCAGGCTTGGGCAGGCTAGGGGTTAAAGGGTTAACCGATGAATTCGTTGTAAGGTTTTCCTAAAAAATTCCCTCTCATTCTCAATTTCTCAAGTTATGAATGTATGGCTTGTTTGCATTTAGAATTGCCTATATGCAAGGTAAGAAGGAGAAGCCTCCCTTTGTAAAGTCAGACAGCCCCGAACGAAAGCAGGATGAGAAGATTATTCCTGGTGAGCTGCTATGTCCTGTCTGCAAAGACCTCTTGACCGATGCTGTTGTTGCGCCGTGCTGTGGTAACAGTGCATGCGATGAATGTAAGTACCGTTTATACGGCACTACGATCATGTTATTTTCATTGATGGTGAAATACTTGGCACTATGGCTTAGGCTTATACAATGGTGGTTCTCACACAGGGCAGTCCCTACTGAACCACTTTAAACCTTGTTATATTATATATTATATATTATGTCAAGTGCAGCAGCAAAATATATATTGAGAACATGTGAGGCGGTCTTCATTCTTTTCACACGTCATTTAATGGTGTTATGTTTCAACCCCGATGACTTGATCCGTTAAGAAAATTAAGAAAATGTTTTTGGATTTCATTCTGTTTTAGGCATACGTGATGCCTTGATAGATTCTGATGAACATGTCTGTCCAATATGCAAGGAATCTGGAATCTCACCAGATGCCCTGATCCCTAACAAATTTATGCGCACAGCTGTTAACAACTTCCAAAACGAGACCGGTTATACGACCGTAAAAAGACGAAACCAGCAGGAAGTTTCGCCACAGCCGGTGGCGCCTGCTATTGTGTCGAAACCGGAGGTGGAACGGCAATCGATCGCCCTGCCACCGCATTTAGTTGGAATGCCACCGCAGGTGATAAAGGCCGAACTCGCTTCTAAAGAAATCCACGGTCACGGGACGCCGTCTTCCGGGCTCCAGCACGCTCGGGACGCCCCGTTTGCCGTCGTCGAGTCTGGCAGTGCAGCACAACAGGGCATCCCGCCGGGCGGTTACACAATTCAGAGGACCAGCATGATGGCACCCAGGCTGCAGACGGTTGTTCGAACGGTCCCATATTCGGTGGTTCATCGGCAGTCGCCTGCAGTCAGTTCGGATATCTCCATGTCGCACACTCCTACTAACCTTGTTCAAATGTCACAGGGGTAAGCAATGTAACAGTTCTGTGAAGATCTGAACATTTTGGGAATTGCATTTGCACTCCCCAGTGGTATTATTGGCCACCTTTTTGCGGTGCTACTTTATGCTATTAGGTGCTACTTTATGCTATTATGAATTGCTCTTATTTCTTGATTTGTCAGCATATTTAGTGATATGTTGTGTAGTCGCTATTGCTGTTGTCGCTATCACGTGCTAAATTGTGTCTTGATTTTCAATGTTTTTGATGTCTGTCATTAGTTTATTGTTATTATTATTATTATTATTATTATTATTATTATTATTATTATCTGCAGAAGGCATGGTGATTCTCCACAAGTTCCTCCTGGTGCTTATTTGGATGAACGTGGAATCGTGCACCAAACTCCTCCTCATGCAGTATGTATTCACTGTAGTATCTTGATGATTGGCCTGTGAACTTTTTTTGATTATTATTATTATTATTATTATTATTATTAATCAGCTAATTTATCCAACGCTATAACATGACTAAGGCCATAGGCAAGAGCGATTTACAATCAAGATTAGAGGCTTAATTCTGAAATCTTTAGATTTCACAAAGTTATGATGTCATGGGGATAGTTGCAAAGCTAGGCCTGGCTCGATTGCATTCAGTGAAGCCGGGCTCTCACGTGTCGGGTATTGTGGTCGGGATTTAGTGCTGTTCAGCATTCACAAAAGAGGAGGTAGCAAAAAACTCGTTGCAAATTTCAGCAAACTAAGTGGAGACGCAATCGCAAAGATAATAAACATTGAACCAGTTAAAAAAAAAAAAAAAAGTAAATTTTCACCCTAGGCTCAATGCCCATAGGTGCGGTGCTGATCCCCGTTTGTGGCCATCAGCCCATAGGTGGCTAAGCCATACATCGGGCGGAAAAACCTATGAGTTACTTTGCAATGTTGCCATTGCTACTCATTTGATGTTACTATCGCCCTCTAGCGATTAAGGCTGAGTCGACCTTAGGGGCTCCTACGGGATTGAACCCGTGTCGTCGGCGTGCCTGCCCAGTGATATTACCACTCATCTATCTTCCCGGAACCAGTTAAGTAGAGAGAAATGTGGAAATATTAACAGAGAAGAAAAGGAAACAACATTTTGATGAACTTCTAAACCGAGAAGACCCTAACAACACGATAGATCAATCAGAGGACATGATACACTCCTAGATACAGTTCTCAATGATTTATTAGCTTTTTTCTCTGCTGTATCAGTCTTTGGATTACATTGGGCATTCTTGGAAAAAGCAGTACAGCAGGCAGTATGTTAAATGCATGTGACAGTTTTTAATCATTGAAATGATAGTACATGTTATCTCCTGCTCTCTGCTCAGAGCCACTGTTTATAAACAGTAAATAATTTTTAAGATATTAGTTTATGGCCATTTGTCTTGCATTAGTAAATATTCCTTTATCAGGCCATTTAATATTATCGAAGTCATTAATTTTTTTCAGCGTCCAAGGTTAATGCATCCATCTATTCGTCAGTGGCCGCACATCCCAGGATTAAGGGGTAAGAATTCAGTATAATATATTTGCTATTAAAATCATTCTCAATGACGCTGGCCGCTTTCTGTAAAAAATTACACTTAATAATAATGTTGGCAATGTTGCATGACCTTTAGCATTATGTGTCACTTTTGGATTTCTTTCTTGTAGTTTGAAATCATGTATCATTTTGAGTGTATCATTTTACTTGAGTTTGCATTTAGAATGTTTTTCCTCTGAATGGGCAGATTACATAACTATTCAGAAGGTACCACTGTTCATTGTGCCTAAGGTAGATATGACAGTGTTTCTGAAAATCCTTTGCAGGAATTTTTCTGCTTTGATTTCATGCTGTGCTACTTTGCTTCTGTTTACACTCCCATTTGTTCATGTTGAATTCTGTCACGTTATTTAACCCCTTAACTGTGTATTTAACTGTAACTCAATGTAAAATGGGTGGATATATCCGGGATCCCCAGTTAAGGGGTTAAGTGTGGCAATCAGGCATTTGCCACGGAGAATTTAGCATCCAGTGACTGCTAGATGCCCTGTGCGATACGCTTGTGAATTTGTAGGTACCATTTAAATGCACTGCGGTCTCTGTTTTGTCAGGATCCATATTGATTCACGGTCGAGGCGGACACAGAATGACCGTGCTGCGCCCGTCTTCTGTTGGGACCCGCAGGCTTGGACTGTTACCGCCTCCTGGCGAAAGTCATTTTTCTGCTTCCATCCCAGAGCACGGATTTCCTCCTTCCGCAGCTGTTGGTATGGTCAATCAGAACCCGATTCCAGGTCCTCTCCCACCCCAGGGAATGCCTGGAAGGGTGCCTCAACAGCAGCCACCTTCGCAGACTGTTCCTGGCGTGATCCGCCTTCCAGCCCCAATGCATCCATCGGGGCCTCCGCAGCAAATTATCTACAGTCGTTTGCCACCACCCGCAGGTATACATTCATTTAGTGCGTGTGTGTATTTGTATATTGTGTGTGTGTGTGTTTGTGTGTGCAAGCTTGCATTTTGTATGCATATCTATATATGTGCATGTTTGCATATATTACGTATACTTTTTTACAGCTTTATTCATCCATATATCCCTACAGTCCTACAC
Organism: Metaphire vulgaris; assembly: GCA_018105865.1. Lineage (NCBI taxonomy): Eukaryota > Metazoa > Annelida > Clitellata > Crassiclitellata > Megascolecidae > Metaphire > Metaphire vulgaris. The sequence goes on along the minus strand of CM030847.1, from coordinate 1,577,207 downwards.
ACTTTGCATGCATACATTAATTTTTCATGTATTCCTACGTTTCCTACATTGCTATGTACTTTGCATATATACCTACAAACTTTGATAGTGTCAACCATTATTATTATATATTAGGTTTTATTAATTATTATATTTTGGAGCTTTGATTAAAGCATTAAGAGACATGTATGGTGTAGTTTTATTTTATTAACCCCTTAAGTACCGCATTGACGAGCGCAGCTCATCATGTATTATCTGTGCACAACGTGCTGTGTTGACGTGCGCCGCACGTCATACATACCATGGACACCATACAATATAAGGCACCGCTGGCAGTGGGAATACAGCAACTTTGCTGCATGTGAGTGTTGTTAGACACTATTTGGGTTTTAAAATGTGGTTTTTAAAAATTATTCTAAAAATAGTAGATAGTAACAGCTCGTCAGGTGTTGGCCATGCCCATGTGCCTTCAGCCCTGGCTTATTGCAGCAGAAATTTTGACTAAATTTAATTAAAATTTATTAATAAAGAGTACAAAACAATTTAGTAAAGACGATGTGGTGCAAATGTTAGAAAACAGTGATTATATGGTGAAGGTGAGATTCACTTCCACTTCCTTGCACATGGCTGATAAAATTACCATATATTTGCTAGTAGCAAAAGGGTTAAACAATGGCTCTTGATGTGTGACGTTTGAACATAGAATGGTTGTTGTGTTGCTAATTTTAGGACCAGTGTCACGACTAATGGGTCAAGAAATGATAATAACACCACCTCAGGGATTCATCCCTCCTCTAATGCCAACAGCCAATGCAAATATGCCTCCTCCAGTTCCACTGACAGAGGAAGAATTTTACCGTGAGAAGGAAAGACTTCTGGAACTGGAAAGAAAGTATGAATACTTAATCTGGATGGATTTATGTTAAAATGTTCCCAGAAGTTTTAAGGTTTAAAATTGTATGCTACGTAGTTATATTTGATATTTTGATGTATTTTTCACAAGTGCATGCAGTTAGTATAACTCTGAATTGATGCCAGTCGACTTAAACCAGCAGAGATAGGGAGGTCTTGACTTACCATAGCACTTATTTTTAGCAGCTGCATAGTTGATAGGGAAATTTGTCATAGGAGGCATTGATTTGATAGTGCAGGAAGTACCAGATAGAAATGTGTGGACAGCATGTTGATGACAGCTTGATAACCCTACTGTATGTTTACTGATGGAAAAGAAAAGGAAAGGCCTATAAATTGTTTGTGTGGAAGAATGTCAACAAGGCGTTATAATGACAAAGACAAACTGAGCTGGACATTTTGCCATGAGGGCAAGAAGTGGGGGAAAAATGAAGGAATAAAGGGATTAGTCGGTTTCTGAGTGTAATTAGCAATTTACACTGTTATCTCGAGATTAAAGCAGTAGCAGTTGTAAAGGAAAATGAACACTGATTGGGAACTTTGATAGGGAATTATTAGTATTAGCTGTCAGATTACTGGACAGAAATTTGAATATAAGTGAATGATGAAAACTGATGTGGTGTGTTATACTATATGGATAGCAAGTATGTATGCTGGAAAAGTATGTAGATAATCTGTACACTTTTAGGATGGTAACCCCTCTTAAGAAATCATTGAAAGATGAGTAAAAAGATAGAAAACAGAATACAAGAAATGTTGGCATTTGGTTATATGATTATAGGACGAGTTACCACAATAACCAGTACGTTGTAATAATAATAATAATAATAATAATAATAATAAAAGAAATCTACAGATATATATAAGCACCATAACAGTAGGGTTAAGATCTACAATAGATTGATGATATTGAAACTTAAACTTGTATTTTCAAGTTCTGCATTTGGCTATAGCGGAAGTTATTTCCAACAAATCTGTATGTCAGCCGTGAACTGGTTTTATTTGTGGGCTTGATATTTATTTTATTGGAAAGTTACACTTTACTTGAAGCTTTCCATACTTATTTAGTTCTTGTGTGTCAACAGGAAGCAATACAATGATCTTATTGTTACTATGTGTTATAATCTGAATAGGAGAAAGGCAGTGGATTCGGTGGAAGCAACTGTTGGCCGAAAGAAGGTCGATCCAATGGATGATTTTGAGGAACTTTTGCAGAAGAAAAGCCGACCGAAGGGCGTATCGTTATATCACGCTTCAAATTCAAGGTCACGTTCAAGGACACGCTCACTCTCAAGGTCGTACACCCCCAAGTCCAGGTCAAGATCTCGGTACGCTGATTTCTTGAAAATTGACATTGATCTACTAATTAGCTATATCTATATCTTGGCTAGTTAATGGTGATTATGCAGCTTAAATATTTCTATGTACTTTTTTGGATTGGATATGGTAGTTTTGTTAGGATTTCATATGAGATACTTTCTTTTTTTCAGTTCCATGAAAAAACGATCACGCAGTCTTTCGAGATCGCGCAGCAGATCTCCAGTCAAATCTCCGTTGCGTCGCAGCCGATCCATTACTAGATCCAGGACCAGGTCTCGTTCCAGGTCACGTCCGTTTCAGAGGTCGAAGTCGAGAAGCAGGTCAAGATATGCGTCGCGTAAGAAATCATTTACCCCGAAACGATCGTTCACTCCACTTCGCAGGTATTCTAGAACTAGAAGCAGAACACCACTGCCCAAGAGACCGAGGTCGCGGTCATTTACCAAGTCGCCGCGTCCTCGATCCAGGACCAGATCACGATCGCCGATGCGGCCACTTAAGCGGATCAGTCGCTCCCTGTCAAGGTCAGTTTCCCGTTCGCCATTGCCAAGCAAAAGACCGCTGAGATCTCGGTCCCCTGCTAGCCACGGAAGGAGTCCTCCGTTGCCGCCGACAAAGCGGTATCAAAGAAGATCTCCTTCTCCACGCGGTCGATCCATGGAAAGATCGCACGGTAAGCCACCTCCGCGCTACCAACCAAGAGATTCTGCCGCCCATCGATATTCTCCCCCCGACAGACCTCGAAGTGGGTACAAATCGTCACCGCATTACAACGACAGAGACTACTACAGGTGGGAGAGTTCGTATTCTATTTTGCAAGAACGATAGTTTTCTTCTGTGGATTGCTAGTATGATATGTGGTATAGTGAAAAGTGAATTTTATTTTGTAATGTAAATTAATGTACCAGTACATGCCTTTGTACATGCCTTTGTACATGTACTCATACATGCCTTTGTAAACTTAGTATTGATGCTTAAGAAATTCTGTATCTAAGTGTAAAGAATTTTTGTGTGAATAATACTGAATATTTGATTAGCAACTATTCTTTGCTTGGAATTATTTTACTAAAATTTGACAATGTTTTTCTTGTTGTGCTAATAGTCGTAGTACTGGTAGGGGTAGTAGCTGTGGTAGTAGCTGTAGTACTGATGGTGGTAGTAGTGGTAGTGTTAATGGTTGTAGTACTAGTTGATGTCAGTACTCATAGTGGTAGAAATAATAATAACAATAATAATAATGAACTGATCATGATGGCATATTGTACATGTACTGGATAACTGCAAACAAACAGAGCAGTTTTCAGTTCTTGTTTAAATGCTTATAGTGTCTTTGCCATAGTTGTTGATGATGGCAGGCTATTCCGAATTTTGGAAGCTGCCACCGGAAACATGCATTGTGTTGGTAGCTGTAGTACTAGTAGTGGTAGTACTGGTAGTAGCGTTCATACATGGTGTAGTTGTGTTAGTAGCTGTAGTAGCGGTGGTAGCACTATCAACTAAGTAGTAGCAACAGTAGTAGCATTAGCAGCATAAATGATAGTAATAATACTGGTATAAGACTAGTGGTGGTTGTGGTGATGATGATATCACTAGTAATAATTCTTGGTCATGTCTGCCTTCTCTGTTGTAGATATCCGGATAAGTATGATCCCAGATGGACTGAATATTACAGAATGTTACAGGATTGGTATGCTAAATACGACAGCTTTGCCCACGGCCTTCCTTCTGGTTACGATCATTTTGGAAGACTTCACTCGAGAGGATTGCCTAGGTCAAGGTCACGGTCGCATTCGCCAAGGCCGCTGAAGCGCTCTCATTCGCCAGACGATCCAGCCAAGTGGAAAAGAGACAGGTCGCCGAAGAGACCGCGATTGGACGCGAGAGACAAGCCTAGAACGGGAAGGTACGAAAAAGAGGACGTCAGAAGGTCGTCGGATATCGGCAGAGACAAGGAACGGAGAAAAGACGCCCGGCCGGCGGCTCCGAAGTCGGAAAAAGAGAGATCGGGCGTCGATTCAGAGCGCTTCCCGCACATGACGCCAAACAAGTCGGACAGAAGACGCGGAGGAGAGGACGAAGATACCGCGAGATCTCGAAACCCTGACAGAGACGATTCCAGGCAGCAGCAGCCGAGAAGCAAACCGGACGCAAGAGACAGCCGGCCCGAAAGCGGCGGACGAAAAACGACGTCGAAGCCGCTGTGGGATGACAGAGCCGAGAAAACCGAGACTCATGCCAAAAAGGCCGTATCTAAACCGTCCAGAGACCCCGACAACTCGGAGCCAAGAGAGGAATCGTCAAAGATTCCCGTTATAGGAGCGAGTGCCGCAGTCGAACGACGGCGTTCCGTTGGCCAGAACGTAATTGGCGAAAATCAGAGCTCTGTGGGGGAAAACTTGAGGGCCGTAAAGGAAGAACAGCCGAAAGACGACAGGAGAATGATCGTCAAGGAAGAGCCACCGTGCGAGTCTGTGAAGGAGGAACCGCCGAAGGAAACCAAGCAGGCGAGTAGCAGCGACGGTCACGGCACGAAGAAGGATAAGGCCGCCAGGGACTCGATGGATCAAGAGGCGGAGCACAAATCCAGAGAACCGGACGTCGAATGGAAAGCAAAGGATAAAGAAATGCCAAAGCCAAAAGTAGAAGAGCCCGTCGCGGCTGCGACGACAACCAAGGCGCGACACCGGGAGGGGAGCTGCGGACCCGAAGCCGATCGTCCAGTCCAGCACCAGAGCAGATCGAGCAAGAAGTCAGAAAGGCCTGCTGCGAAGGAGGCACCTGAAAGCGGACGAAAACTGCCTGACCGCCAGCACGCCAAGGTCAGGACGTCCCCGTCGGTTGAAGATGTCCTGTACGCTAACATACCAGGTACATCAAAATGGGAGAAGAATCAGTCAGATAGTGATGCTGAAGCTCCCCAGCCTAAATGGATGGAACCAGAAAAAGACAGGACGTCGAATTTACCAAGGTAGACAGAACAGAAAATCAGATATGTTCAGTGATAATTAGTTTCGAGTGTTGCATTGTATGTCTTTGTATGGTTATCAGCAGCAGAGTTTTTATCAATTTTGCCATCAAAACACGAAGTGCTGTTAACCCTTAAACTGTCAGATGCTTTGTAAGTACATGCAATTGTAACCAAGTATATTCATTTCTGGGGGTTTACGGGTTAAGTTCTCATGGATGGGTGAGTGAATGCTCAATCTGTTTGAACTTTAGGCCATAATTTCAGTTTCTTAATTAGACAAGCTCCTAGATATTTTGCTATGAATAATTATTGGACATTGTGTTGTTAGTACATGAAATGATCTTTTGCAGCTGTTGATATTGATGAGCGATAGAGATGATGATGTTGGTTTAATTTGTTATTTTAAAGAGAATCTTGATCATTCGTTTAGGTCTGTATTGGAAAGTGCAGAAAACGCCGTACGACATAAGCCGCGGTCTTCCGTTGTGTCGTCCGTCTGCTCGCCTCCTCTTCCGCGTTCCAGCATACGGCGTATCAGTATTAGCGCACATTCGGAGTCGTCACAGCAGCCTAGAAAACCAGTAAAGGAGAAAAAGGCAAGCAAGGATGATAAGTACCAAGATGTGTCATCGTACCAGGGCCGTAAAGTCGTTCAAGGCCCCTCGTCGCTGTCCATGAAGGTCACCGTGTCGTCTAACGCAAAGGACGGCAAAGAAGGCAAGAAGGGAGAGAAGAGCTCACGAGCGGCCGAAAAGTACGCCACACCGCCATCGCCCGTCAATGTCCGTGAGGTCGTCAAGAGGAGCGTCAGCGGCGGAGACGGTCGCAGAAACAAGGACAGGGACCGGGTTGAACGGAGCGGCGCGCATCGGGAGGACGACGGGAAATTTTCCACCAGGAAGGAAAGTCACGAATCGGGCGCGGCAGGAAATCCGAGCGCGAGTTCGGCCAAGAAGGACGAACCTTCGAAGAAGGCGGGCGGCGTCCGCGACCGCAAGGCCTCTGTGTTTGTCGACGAGGACAAGTTCGAGCCGGACTACAACGAGAGTGGGTCGTCCGATTATGAAGGCTCCGTCCAGGCTGCGGACAAGGGTCATCGCAACAGTCAGAGCGACGGACGTAGGCAGGAATCGTCGTCGGAAGCCGAGGGGGCGAAGGCAAAGCAGAAGAAGAAACACAGGAAACACAAGAAGCTGAAGAAGCATAAGACCAAGTCTCGAAAGGAAGACAAGTGAACGGAAACTTCTGCATTCCATCGATCCGGATTTCGCGTGGAATCCGAATGGATATTACAAGTCCTGTTTACAGATGTCCTGGTTGCTGCTTTACAGACGGGATCGTTGAATATATACGAAGACACTTGCGAAGATGTTTGCAGTTGCTTAGACTCTTGTAACGTTCATCAAAGGCCATTCGTAACGTTTTTGTTAAGCTTGTAGCTACATTCTACATGATCAGATACTCTGTTACTTGTAATAATGTTGTATCATGAGGCAATTGACAATCTTTAGTAGTAAATTTTATAAGGTCGTTGACAAATTTTATAAAGTTGTAGTGAAGGGCCAACTGGATAAGTATAATGTTGGTTCCTGCGTTAGAAAGGCAAGAGTATATGGGTGCTTTGTTCTAATCTCTTTCAGTGAAGATTTAAATTTGAAGATGGGTTTGGTGGATAATTTTTGTTTTATCGGTGGCTTGTACATTAATTGTACCCTTTCTGCTGAGTTTTCGTGTATTAAAAATTAGAAATTAACTTTGTTTTGATGTGAGCTTGGATTTAATTATTGTTGAAGCTAAAGTGAGCTTTACTTGATTGATTGCCTCAAATTTAGTGAAATGCAACCACAGTGTTCCCGGTACAGTGAAACCCGCTTAATTGCATAGGTTACGTGCAAGCCTTGCTTATGCAATTAATTGGGCTATGCAAATAGCCGGTACGTCTGATAATTAATTGTATGCACAAAACACTGGTTCGGGTTTTTATGTTATGCGATTATGCAGGTTATGCAATTAAGCGGTATGCAATTAAGTGGGATCCACTGTATTACAGTAAAAATTTTACCAGACCTTCGGGTAATAAGACCCTTTCATTTGGTTGGGTTGTGAAATGTCTTCACAACAATGGATTTGAATTTGATAGCACATACCAATAATGTTTGTTCCCCTGATAATTAATATTTTGGGCATTAGCATGAATATGCAAAACTTGGCATTAATTAACGTAAACCTTAATTTGATATACATGTAACTGAGCTGATTACTGATAAACCAATTTGTATAATATGCTTATTAAGATGAAATATTTGTGAAATTTTGAAAAAATTAAATTACAAACAAGTACTTAGTCATAATAACAATACACTAAACTGGGGGTAATAAGTAAATTACTAATCCGACACTGAGCATTAATAACAGCAAGATTAGGTTCAACATAACGACATAACTCGATTTGTAATCTGCACGGTGAACAACAAAAACAAAATCCTCTCTCGATAAACTAATGCAAACTCTGGACCTATAGCAAAATATATAGGAATAAAGCAGTCAAGTTCTTTGGAATGTGTCTGTGAAACACGAATTCTAAATCAGTAAACCTCTGATAACCAGTCTATAAAATTCACAACAATATTTTTAAAAATAAATTAAACTCGCACTTGGAAACAAATGTAAAACCGAAAAATATATAGTCATATGTGTCTTTACGAACGCGCATTTCAAGGATTTTAACAAAACGTCAAGTAAATACGAAATAGGCCCAGTGGCGGCTCCAGGATTTGGCAAGTGGGGGGGGGCGTTGGGGTGGCAACTTCTAATCATGGGGGCCAACCATTTGTTGTTAGGTATGTAGTATTAAGTATAGGGTCCCAACAGGGGGCCAGGCACTCAATAGGGGCACGGGCCCCCTGCCCCCAGTGGAGCCGCCACTGAATAGACCTACACTGTCGAAATTGAAAGGTTTCAAGCAGGATGCATGGCCAGATGCATGAATCACCGGGTGTTCAACCTGTGACGCGTCTTCTGTACACTGTCGACCAGGGATATTTTTACACCCACCCCCCAACGCCCCCGCCCCAATTTGAGGTCGACGCCCCCCCAAAAAAAAATTTGATAATGTGACAATGGTATGCATACAAAATGCATACTAATTAGCTCCGGACACCTCCTCTCACACCCCGCAATTTGAGGTCGACACCCCCAAATTCACAATCCTAGAAATATCCCTGCTGTCGACTGAGCGGGTGTCGTTACAGAGTTATCGCCAGCACGATTGCTGGTTTATAAAAGCCAGGTGAGAACTCAGAGCAGCTGCAACAAATGACCAGCTTTCAATGCAAGAATTCGTTTACTGAAGCTAAAAAGTAGTCTAAAGTACCTACTAGCCCGCTCATTCGTAGGCATAACTTCTAGCAGTGGCGGTTCCAGGATTTCTTGGTGGGGGATTAAAAGATCGATTCATAGGAAGTTGGTGGGGGGGGTGAAAATAGAAGGAAAAATCAATAAACTTTACCCAAAAGGCTGACAAAAAGACAATTTTATCCCTAATTTTACTACATTTTTATCGCGAAAAATAGGTTGACAAGCGAAAAAGGTTGTCCGCTGTTTTCCCCGTAGTCTTACTAGACAGTAAGTCCGGAAGTCCGGTGGGGGATGCTTCCCCACTCATCCCTCACGTGGAACCGTCACTGACTCCTATAGGTAGGCGCTCATTAAAACTACATTTGTGAATAAGATTTCTATTGAAACGCTATGCCAGTAGCTCGATCCATACTGTTCGTTTAACTCAAACACTGACTTTGACTATGGAATTTTCAAACGAGTGCAATCAAACGACGATATTTGAAATTAATATAGCCTATATACAGTACTAGGTCAGCGGTCCTCGACCCGTGGTCCGCGGGCCACGAGTGGTCCGCGAGAGGGGCTTTAGTGGTCCGCGGCGAAGTCTCGAGAAACGTAAATAAAAATTAGACATATAGCCTATAGGCCCTATTTTCCATGTGAAAAATCTGAAAAGTGAGACGAGCAAGACAAGGCCATCAACACAAAAGGTTATTTGAATACCTATTTTGTGCGTATTTTGTGCATTTTCATTTCATTTTCAACGTGAAAACGCCTGACAAGCAAAAAGATAAAAGGTCATCACCGCTTTCTAGGAGCAGTCATCTCAATTCAGTGGCGGCTCCAGGATTTGGCAAGTGGTGGAGGGGCGCCGTTGGGGTGGCAACTTCTAATCAAGGGGGCAACCATTTGTTGTATTAAGTATAGGGTCCCAACAGGGGGCCACTGGGGGGCAGACACTCAATAGGGGCACGGGCCCCTGTGGAGCCGCCACTGTCTCAATTTATCATGCAGGTGGTCCGCGAGAAATTTTTGAACTTCAGAAGTGGTCCGCGAGGCTAATAGGGACGATGACCACTGTACTAGATTGTATAGTTATATTGTTATCATCATATTTATATACAGTAATATGTACAATAATAATTTACGGACGTTGCAAATAATTAATTCGTCGTTTCATCGGATTTACATATGAAGCGCCATCTTTTGGGGGAGGTCGACAGAGTGCATGCGTGTAACCGACGAGCTATTCGACGAGTTTCTACTCGTGACTCCCGACTGTCGACTTTTTCCACACGAAAATTCAAGGATATCGGCGGTTTCGTGGTCGGTGTCTACGAGGAGGGAGACGCGTGCAGAAACGGGGTTTTGGTGGTGGTCGGGTGTAGGCCTAACGAATGCTCGAGGTTGACGGTCGGGTCCGGACGTCGTCGGGTCGCCGCCGCCGTCGTCGTCGTCGTCGGCCGCCGCCGCCGCCGCGAGGTCGGCGTACGGCGGACTTTCGCCGCGTATTTCGCAGACGACGTTCGTCAGCGACTTGATGTAGTTCTTCGCCAGCGTCAGCGTCTCGATCTTCGACAGCTTCCGCCCGATCCGTACGTGCGGAATGACCTCGCGCAGGTCCTGGAAGGCGTCGTTCAGCGAATGCATGCGTTGCCGTTCGCGTTCGTTGCTCTCGATCCGTCGCTGGTTGCGCTCGCGGGCGTTGTGCGCCTTCCATCGTCTCGGCGCCCCCGACGCCGCCGCCGCCGCCGCCGCCGCTGCGTTCCCGGAGGAGGACGAGGGACTGGGCTGCGTCCGCTGCGACCGGCGTCTTCCTTCTCCCTGACCGCCGCCGCCGTCACATCTGCTCGACGAGCTGGTGGCCGTTGAATCGCAGGAGAAGGAGGAGGAAGAGGAGGAAGAGGAGGAGGAGGAGGAGGAGGAGGAGGAGCTGATGGCGGAGTCCAACCGACTGAAGTCCACGTCCCAGACGGACTCCGGGGTGTCGAGGAAGACGGACGGACGTTCCGGAACGACGGCGTTCGGGGTGATGTCGAGATGGAGAAAGCTCATACTAGGTCGTTTGCCGTTAGATTTCATTACCCTGCATGCGAGAAAAGCAAGCGACAGCTAGAGAGCTGCTTCGATGTAGATTTTTATTTTGAAAAATGCTATCTCCTCTCGGAGGTTCAAACTCCAACATTCGAGTTTCGTTTTCACGTTCGTCTGGGAAGATTCTCGTCGCCCTCTTCCTTCAAATTCTGTTTGCGGCTATCGATTGTTTTGTCAGCGAAGATGCTATTCAAATCTTTCGAAAAGAGCGATCAAAAATACTGAGGACCTTAGGCTAGCGTGATCATGTGCACGATCTTTGCTTTTTATCAGAATATTTAGACAACGTTGCCGAAAAGCTTACTATGGAGACTTCTTAGTGCATATGCATTACAGTATATTTGTTCTGTAAGATATTCTTCAACAGAATTTCTTTCTATGGGAGCGCATGCAATACGGGGTCAATACCGTATGATCCGTATCCTGGGTATCACTTTTACAGACTTCGGGGGTCTGAACCATAATTATGTACTGCCTTCAAACCACGTGACAGTTACGCCAGGGACTGTTTTAAGAAAAAAATTGTCACTACACTAAACTCAGAAAATTTGTGGACATCCGCGCAAAAGAAACAAGCAAAAAAGGTCGTTGGGAAAATTTATCACCGCACAAAGCACAGAAAATTGCATTTTACCATTGCGCATTTCATTTCATCACGACACATTTTGTGTTTTACTGCACGTTAATAGTGGCCTTATGGAACGGTTTGAGCGAAAAAGTATAGTAACAGCAAAACAGTAAATGGATTCAAAAGTTATCTATTATAATACTAGGTTATTAAATGTTGAGAGTAATTATATAGTGGTTTTCACAAATGATAATGCACATGTCCAGTCCAGGAGCTGGGTTGGACAGGTGCTGAGAGGGGAATCATTGTTGAAAACAGTCATGGAGGAAAGCGTGCCAGGAAGAAAGACAAAAGGAAAAAACCAAGGAGGATGCTATTGGACTGGATGGCGAAAACAGATGCACAGCGTCACAAAAATCTAGAGGCAAGGCACGCAGAGTAATGGAAACAACGGAGTCGTGTAGCTGTCTCAGGACAGAGAACCTGATAATGACGACGACGACGACGACGATGATGATGATGATGGTGGTGGTTGGTGGTGGTGGTGGTGGTGATGATGATGATGACGACGACGACGATGATGACGATGATGACGATGATGACGACGATGATGACGATGATGACGATGACGATGATGATGATTATCTCATAAAGCACTTGAACATCACTTTAATATTAACCCATTTGGCTATAAGCTTATAGTCCAGGGTTTATCTAGGCTACATATTTTATATCTATTACAAATATTATTTCCAGCAAAATCACCCCGTGGACCTAATTCTAAATCTAATTGATTTAGTTAGTTGAAGGGACTGATGTCTATGTAAAAGACTTTAGAAAATAGAGGTCAGTGGACAGAACTATTCGATAAAAGCTTCATTTTGGAGGGAAAAACATTGCCGTTTTAAATCAATGACAATTCTGGTTAATATTCTCCAGCGTGCCGTGACTTCGAGAAGATCTAACGCGTTCACTTACAGAGAGCCTTGAAGCTGCTTTTGCCGTCGAGCATAATTCCGCAATAAATCAAGACGCATTTGGTTAAATTTACATCCAGCTTCGCCTTTTGGTCGGAATTCATATAGATGAACACATGATCGATAATAATTTTCTGAAGATAGGCCCTACAGTATTAGGCGGTCTGAGCCTTACTACGAGTCAGGCCCGCCCGCCCGCCCGCCCGCCCGCCCGCCCGCCGGCCGCGACCCATCTGTCTCAGACCAGGTGTTCAACTGTTCATATCACTGCACTGTTAAAAAGGTCGGCGTCGAGGTTGATTGTGATTGCTTCAAATGCGCTTTTTGACTTCTGCTCGTTTCAAACGCTTCGTTTCTAATTTAGCACAACGACGCAAAGATAACGTCGAAATCTGTCCGACGTTAAATCTGTCTGTTCATTGGCGCAGCCACGGGGCGGGGTTCTCCTCCCCGCCAAAATTCTGGATGGGACAGGTCGTATGATTTGCACAAAGCCCTTGAGAAATTTCGGGGGGTGGGGGGTGGGGTGAGTTGGGTTAAGTCGCATGATCGACTTTTTTGCTTGTCGGAGACTTTTAGATCAGAAAATGTCGACGTGCCTCCTATATTCCGGAACCCTAGCTGGCTACTCCACTATTGGGCCTACACCAGCGAACTATGCCACCGCTGGTCATGCTGCAGGGCCTGGATCGCTAAATCAAATAGACTTCCTGTAACACAAATTCCAGGAGTTTACGTAGCATGTCTTCCTTGTGAATCAGACCATGTCTGAAGTGTAATCCGAAACCTTTTTAGTTTTATACAGTATCGAATTAAGGAGTGCGAGGACCGGGGGGAGGGGGGTAGATTTCTATGGCAGCCCAATTTGCCAAATAACGTTCGACCACTTCGACAGAGTTTCAGAAGCCTAATCTTTGTCGGAAATCGTTTTCCATTAAAATTCTTGTTTCTTTTCTCGCTCCCAAAAGAGTCGCACTATGCCATTATTGTGAAATGGACAACAGACTGAAAGCGAGAACTATTTAACCCCTTAACTGGGTATTTAACTGTAACTCAATGCAAAATGAACGGATATATCCGGGGTCTCCAGTTAAGGGGTTAATAACTACAGCATTGCCCGCCTATCCATGCAGCTCTATAATAGGCTATAAGGAAGGATACAGCAGCTAAGCAAATAGAGAGTAATGTCGAACAATAATAATGACCGGTCTTGAGTCTTCTGGACCCGCATTTTGGATATCTATCAGATATCTGACTGCTTTAAAGGTTTGAAAATCTATAAAATGTATAGCCACCATTATTATATTTTGCAATATAGACACATTAATAGGGTGGAAAGTGACGGATTTTTCTACTCCACTGACATCACTGCAAGATGTTTGAAGGTTCTAAATAGAAATTTGGGTGAAATATCGACATGAATTTTTGGGTCGCCCGAAAATTTTCATGGACTATAGTCCAGGGTTTTTTTTCGAAATTTGAGCGAAAATTTGTGGTGTCGTAGAGATTTCATATTTGCACCGATTGAAGGCCAGTCGATGCCTACAAGGAATCTGGACCCGCATTTTGGATATCTATCAGATATCTGACTGCTTTAAAGGTTTGAAAATCTATAAAATGTATAGCCACCATTATTATATTTTGCAATATAGACACATTAATAGGGTGGAAAGTGACGGATTTTTCTACTCCACTGACATCACTGCAAGATGTTTGAAGGTTCTAAATAGAAATTTGGGTGAAATATCGACATGAATTTTTGGGTCGCCCGAAAATTTTCATGGACTATATATAGTCCAGGTTTTTTTTTCGAAATTTGAGCGAAAATTTGTGGTGTCGTAGAGATTTCATATTTGCACCGATTGAAGGCCAGTCGATGCCTACAAGGAATCTGGACCCGCATTTTGGATATCTATCAGATATCTGACTGCTTTAAAGGTTTGAAAATCTATAAAATGTATAGCCACCATTATTATATTTTGCAATATAGACACATTAATAGGGTGGAAAGTGACGGATTTTTCTACTCCACTGGCATCACTGCAAGATGTTTGAAGGTTCTAAATAGAAATTTGGGTGAAATATCGACATGAATTTTTGGGTCGCCCGAAAATTTTCATGGACTATAGTCCAGGGTTTTTTTTCGAAATTTGAGCGAAAATTTGTGGTGTCGTAGAGATTTCATATTTGCAACGATTGAAGGCCAGTCGATGCCTACAAGGAATCTGGACCCGCATTTTGCATATCTATCAGGTGTCTGACTTTTTTAAAGGGTTAGAAATCTATAAAATGTATAGCCACCATTATTATATTTTGCAATATAGACACATTAATAGGGTGGAAAGTGACGGATTTTTCTACTCCACTGACATCACTGCAAGATGTTTGAAGGTTCTAAATAGAAATTTGGGTGAAATATCGACATGAATTTTTGGGTCGCCCGAAAATTTTCATGGACGAAAATTTGTGGTGTCGTAGAGATTTCATATTTGCAACGATTGAAGGCCAGTCGATGCCTACAAGGAATCTGGACCCGCATTTTGGATATCTATCAGATATCTGACTGCTTTAAAGGTTTGAAAATCTATAAAATGTATAGCCACCATTATTATATTTTGCAATATAGACACATTAATAGGGTGGAAAGTGACGGATTTTTCTACTCCACTGACATCACTGCAAGATGTTTGAAGGTTCTAAATAGAAATTTGGGTGAAATATCGACATGAATTTTTCGAAAATTTCATGGACTATAGTCCAGGGTTTTTTCGAAATTTGAGCGAAAATTTGTGGTGTCGTAGAGATTTCATATTTGCACCGATTGAAGCCCCGTCGATGTCTACAAGGAATCTGGACCCGCATTTTGGATATCTATCAGATATCTGACTGCTTTAAAGGTTTGAAAATCTATAAAATGTATATTACCATTATTATATTTTGCAATATAGACACATTAATAGGTGGAAAGTGACGGATTTTTTTACTCCACTGACATCACTGCAAGATGTTTGAAGGTTCTAAATAGAAATTTGGGTGAAATATCGACATGAATTTTTGGGTCGCCCGAAAATTTTCATGGACTATAGTCCAGGGTTTTTTCGAAATTTGAGCGAAAATTTGTGGTGTCGTAGAGATTTCATATTTGCAACGATTGAAGGCCAGTCGATGCCTACAAGGAATCTGGACCCGCATTTTGCATATCTATCAGGTGTCTGACTTTTTTAAAGGGTTAGAAATCTATAAAATGTATAGCCACCATTATTATATTTTGCAATATAGACACATTAATAGGGTGGAAAGTGACGGATTTTTTTCTACTCCACTGACATCACTGCAAGATGTTTGAAGGTTCTAAATAGAAATTTGGGTGAAATATCGACATGAATTCGCCGGGCGAAAATTTTCATGGACGAAAATTTGTGGTGTCGTAGAGATTTCATATTTGCAACGATTGAAGGCCAGCGATGGCTGCGCTCGGCGGCTGCGGCCCGAATCTGTTGAGGCGGGCCGGGCATTTTGCATATCTATCGTCGGTGTCTGACTTTTTAAAGGGTTAGAAATTTGATAAAATCGGCGTACATGCAGAAAATCAGGTATTTTGTAATATAGACGCTTTGTATTTCGTATACGGACCGAACGTGACGGATTTTGTCGCCGCCACTGACATGCCGCCGACGCAAGGCGTTTGAAGGTTTTAAATGCGCTAAATTTGGGTGAAATATCGACATGAATTTGCGTGAAACACAGACAATTTTCATGGACCCTTTAATGGTTTCTCCACGGTTTTTTTAAAATTTGATTGCCAAATTTCAGGTTTCTCCGAGGAAGGACATATTATCCCCAGTCTTCTGCTAATTAACCAAAGACGCGCCAAGAAAACCAAACGACGAATTGTCTTACATGGTTTGGTGACATAAGTCATAAGATGCAATTCAGAGGCGGCTGGTAACCAGAGACGTCATTTCATGTTTTTCAGGTGGGGGGAACACTTTCGAGGTGTTCTGACAAGTTTTGACGACCTTTTTTGCTTAAATTTTCACGGTTATTAAATAGTTATAAATTATCGACATCATCAAGCACTCCTTTAGGGCGTGTAAAATCTAAATAACACAAACATTAAAACATTTTCCCTCAAAATCAGGGAGGGCAAATTTTCTTCCCCAAATGACGTCCCTGCTGGATGTTAGCACGCTTGTTCGTAGGCCTACGTGAAATTTTTCAAGGTGCTTATCAGACGATCGAAATAAGATTATTTTAAGGCTTGGGGTCGGCTCGGTATCTCAGATATCATTATTGCTAATATCTACATGGTAGTTTCATCAAATAGGGACCCTTAGTTTGGTCGTACCTTTTGCAGATGTAGGAGATCTTATTTAAAAAAATTGAAGCCGTTCGTCGATTTCTTTTTATGCGACATGATTTCTGGACTCTTGATTTTCCCGAATTTTACCAGTCATTTTCTTTTTGGGGTCAGTGTTGAGCGGCGGGCGATGAATCCCCGCTCATCCCCCCACTTGGAACCGCCACTGCTCGGACTTAACTAACCTCTATCTACTAAAAAGACTACCGCTGCAATTTTCGTGATGTTAATGCAGACGATAACCAGCGCTAGAGGGACGCATTGAGGAAGCCAACCACAAAAAACTAACACAGTAGAAAGCAAAACGGAAAGAGGAAGGCAAATTAAATAAGACGAATAATTTGTGTTATGGATTCAAGGTTCAAAATGATTGCGTGAAACATGACAGCCATACACCAATGAAACCGTGACCAGACGACCGAAAGATCGACACCGTCGTCGAGTCGTCTTTGAAGAGCTGTGGTCTATAACGACCGCCTTATTCGATTAGTTTTAATGTTTATCTGTTATTTTCATGTTTTAATCATGTTCATGTTTTATTCGTGCATATTAGCTGTTAGAGACAATGATGATTTATGCGAATAAGACGAAAATGAATGACGGTTCCAGTGTCTGCTTAATGTTTAGCGGAAAAGAACCAGCAAGATCTATTATTACTATTATTCACGTTTATGAAGGTTTTTTGTTACGTTTATTGACAAACTGTCGTGATTTTTATTGTGCAAATAAGAAAATTCTTAAACAATAATAGCATTCCTTTTCTGCGTTTTGCGTCGTTCTGTTCTAAGCAAACGTTCTGCTTCTGATATACCTAACCCCTTAACTGGGGACCCCGGATATATCCGTCCATTTTACATTGAGTTATAGTTAAATACACGGTTAAGGGGTTAACTGCATCGTACAGTACACCACTTTAATTAATTAACCATCTATCTCTTTTCGTTTGCCAATCTAAGATGGTGGCTGAAAGCCTTGACTAAGACAGCACTTTCCATTTAGTCGGTGATCATGTCACTCGGACCTAACTACTACTCTAGTGGGTGGGGTGGATGTGTAGGCCTTTTAGACTATTAATGGGGGAGTCCATTTGCGCTTAAGAACAGACGGTCAGTGCGAAATCCGGATTGACTCGGAACGAGACTTTCATTTGTCGTCCGGAAAAATCCAAATGAAATAATCGAACACATTAGGATCTACATTCTACAAACACACGCACGCACAGTCGCACACAGAAACAGACAGACAGACGAGACAGAGTGACAGAGAGACCGAGACAGAGACAGATAAAGAGAGAGACAGAGATAATGACAACCAGACAGACATACAGATAGACAGACAGACAGACCGACCGCGACAGCCTGAGACAGGCAGACGACAGAGCTGCGCTAAAACAGCGACACCGGTCTACCGACAATATCCGCACGACTAAGAGTGTCCCAGAGGAAGAAGGATGCCGGGAAGAGGGAGGAAGAAGACGACGATGAGGTCGGAAAAGGAGAAGCAATGGGGATGAAGAGGAGGAGGAGGAGAAGGAAGAGATAAAGTAAGAGGAGAAGAAGAAGAACAAGAGGCTGATGAAAAAGGCGGAGGCGGAATAGGAGGAGTAGGAGGAGGAGGAGGAGGAGGAGGAGAAGGAGGAGGAGGAGGAGGATTGCTTTCTCAGTGTCTGCGTGAATTTTACGGACTGAACGTGCATCAATCTGACGTCCGTCCGTTCTTTGTCATTTAGGCCACTTCGTGATTAGCTGGACCCGATCTCTCCTGGCCTTTTCCCTCGGCCCTCCCGCATTTTGCCACCCGTCGGTGCAGGTCTCAAGTCCGCATGCAGCAATCTCCTCCTTTTGTCTTCCCTTCGGTTTTCAGTAAACTGCTTTGCAGGCAAGGAGAAGAAACAGACACTGACCGTCGTCTTTGTCTGTAGAGACCTCTCTTTAATGGTTTCTCTTCTCTACATATTAAACGGTTTCCTCTGTGGGAGAATGTCATTGCCATCGTTTATTCAGGTTTCATCTTAAGAGGAAGAACATATTATCACAAAGGTCGATCTTATCCATAAGTAACCAAAGACGCGCCAAGAATGCATGGCGTCACGAATTTATCTTACGCAAAGTGGTTTGTTATGACGACTTTCATGCGCAAATTATGAAAATTTGATGGAGCGCATTTATGTTTTTGAATCGTTTTAAATCTGATAGACCGACTCAATCGAGACAAGAAGCAATTTATTCGCCAAGTGGTTCTTCTTCTTCTTCTTCTCGACTGCAATAATAATAATAATTGTCGTGCCATGAAATTGCCTCGCAACAGTTCGTCGGCGCTTTAACGAGTACATACTGTAGTAGTTGTGCACAGGATCGGAACAACCATAATAATAAAAATGAGAATTCAGACGATGCTGCTCGCCTGCTACTCGCAACCGTCTCGGTGCTTCAGCTGCGCATTCGAATTATATAGCACATAAGAAGCGCTTTTGTCTTTAGCCTAAGCTATGTTTACTGCGCTATAGAAATTGTCTTTAATTACTGCGCTATATAATAATAATAATAATAATAATAATAATAATAATAATAATAATAATAATAATAATAATAATAATAATAATAATAATAATAATAATAATAAGGGAAAAAGTGGCATCATGCCTTTAGATGATCGCCCTACTAGCCATTAAACAAGATATTCGGCAGGACTTTCATTTACTTGATGTCCCTCGTTCTCGTACAGTCAATGGCGTTAGTGTGTTGTATGAAATGGCTGGGAGGTGCTCTATTTCGAACCCTGTAGATCAAAATTGAAAATGATATTATTGAATATTCTTGCAAATTGTAAAGCAATGAAGAAGGAACAAGAGGAAAATGTGGATTTTGTCGGAGAATTTCTTCAAATGGATTGGATTTTTCGATATCAAAACTTTAAAAACCTTCTATTCAACAGGCCTACGATTGGCTTCTCACACACAGCGAATTAGTTATAAAACTTGCTATTGAGCGATAAAGACCTGTCGTAGGCCTATTATGAACCAGATATCTTAATCAACAAAAAATCGCTTTAGCACAATAATGATTTAAAAAAATTTTAAATAGTAATAATAGCAAGGTTTAAAGTGGTTCATGAGATTCTGCTCTGTGTGAGACCATACTGCCCCATTCCAAACCTTAATAATAATAATAATAATAATAATAATAATAATAATATTATTATTATTATTATTATTATTATTATTATTATTATTATTATTATTAGGTCAATGAGATTTTAATTGAATGAGTTAACAGCATATTTTAACATACTATATAATGATAATACATTGTTCATCGGTCGATGGTCGCTTCAGAGCGATAACTAATTACTCCTAGTCAGAGATAGTTCATATATGGTAGAGAGTGACCCCGAAAATCGCTAGGTTAGTTTGAAAGCGGTTGGTTTTGACTACGCCACTGGAAGCCATCACAGTGTTCGTCAGCACCGGCTAATGGCAACCCCCCCTACCCCCACCCGACTCTTCTTAATACACCCTCACAACGCTTTCGTTCAAATATTATCGAACACTAGCTTGAACGTGTGCCTCATCTATCAGCACACATGCTAAGCACGATGCTGCCCGCTGATAACCTTCTTAGATGGATTAGATCTATAGATAAATCGAGACTGATAAGCAGAGACCCAGCTGCTGCAACCCAAACACACACACACACACACACACTCGTGACGCTCTATAGATTCAGAAGACGCATGGTCATTTCTCCTTCCTTCCTTTCTTCCTTCGTTTATTCTCATTCTTTATTCCAGCGTTTTACTGCTATACGTCATGTTATTCATAATTATATCTGATTTGGCACCTATCTTCTATCGTCTGCGCGAAATTGATTTCCTTCTGACGCAGACGGATCGACGTCATCGGCGCGGGAAAACGCTTACCGGCGACGAACGGAAGTCACGTGATCCTTCCTTCCTCCTCCTTCCCCGCCTCGTCGTCTATATTTAGCCTTCGCTGCGGAGGTGGAGGCGCGGCGGAAAGGAACGAGAGACGGCGGCGGCAGTGCGGTCTCGGCGCAGTGATAATAGGCGACCAAACGACAAGTGAACTCCCCGTCGCTCGTTGTGTGAACGAGAGAAAAGGAGAGGGATCGTGGGTGGGGGTGGGGGTAGGGGTTGGGGCAAAGGGATTTATACTGTGCTTCAACTGCAGAGCGGCAGAGAGAGAGAGAGAGAGAGAGAGAGAGAGAGAGAGAGAGAGAGAGATCTCACAAGAAACGACCCCTGTGATGCTGCTACTGCTGCTGCTACTGCTGCTACTGCTAATTACGGCAGCAGCAGCAGCAGCAGTAGGAATCGCTGTTATTAGGGGCTTAACCCCTTAACTGGGGATCCCGGATATATCCGTCCATTTTACATTGAGAGCTACGTCTAACTTGGTAATTCTTTATATATATACCGTTATATATATACCGTTATATATATATATATATATATATATATATATAACGGTAGAAGTTTAAAAGATCTAAAAGCCGGCGTCGTCGTTTGTTTGACACGTGCAACGTTATATTTTTCCGTCAAGATGTTTGTCCTCTTTTCACTTGGAGATCTGAAAGATTTTCTACGTGCCTTCTCTATTTTGGAAAATGAAATGCTGGCTACCCCTCTACTCTACCTTGCACAGCCTCGCCCACGCATCAACCAGCCTCTGTACCAGGGGCGTAGCGATGGGAGGGTGGAATATATCAGTATATACATACCCCACTCAAAATCAATATATATATATATACAATGCAGTATATAGGCCTATATAACATATATACATAAATATAATATATATTACAATATATAGTCCCCAAATTTATGCCCCTCCCACCCACACAAAAAATCAAATTCCTGGCTATGCCCCTGCTCTGTAGAACCTTAATTCCTTAATCCTCAAAGACACCTCTGCGAGAAGCCTAACCTATTTCACCCAACCACCCGAGAACATCCAGGCTGTTCACAGTATATTTAACACAAGAGGTTGTTGTATGAACTTGTATAACGACGCTACATATCGACAGACAGAGAGACTTGTCGAGCAGAAAAGTAGAGAGTATTCCGAGAACGTGGAAACAACGCTTTCGGTGAATAATGAGAGAAACAAAAAAGCGAACTCTAATCAAGGGTCTGTTTTCCATTAATTATGTCAACAATTTTTGGGCAATTTTTGACCCCCCTTGTCAACAATTGTGAACTTTCAGTTACCCCCATAATTACGTCAAAAACTGTTGACCCCCTCCAAGATCAAGAACAATGACAGGTCCCAATAACAAGGTTATTATTTTTTGCGGTGATGACCATTTTAACCTTTTTTCTCATATAATGTCAAAATGTGGTGGTGATGACCTTTTTGCCATGATTTTTTCCATTTTAATAAATAGTATTCCGTGAAATTTCCTATTTTTTGATTAATTGTAAAAAGTGAAATTGTTGACGCCAACTTCTCTTGACCCCTCCTCCCTCTGTCAACAACTGTCAAACTTTTTCAAACCCCCTTCCCCCTAAATTGTTGACGTAATTAATGGACAGCCCCCAACAGTTATTCGCCGATACACCGGACACAGCAACGTCATGCTACTAAAGGGTTAAAGCGCTCACGCATTGACATTTCGAGCAGACAGCGCTATAATAATGACGAAAGACAAGCCTAAATATATTCCGAGTCAAGTAAATGCAGAATAGAAAAAGCTCCTATCACTATCAGTCATCGCGGAAATAAAGGAACGCAACACGAGTATAGAATAATAACGAAATGAAGAAAATCACATTCATAAGGACAATAAGGGCGAAGCCAGGAATTTGATGTTGGGGTATAATGATTTGGGGAGGGGTATAAATCTTTAAAATGTTGAAAATCTTTAAAAACACATAGAAAACTTTAAGGTAGC
This sequence comes from Metaphire vulgaris, assembly GCA_018105865.1. Lineage (NCBI taxonomy): Eukaryota > Metazoa > Annelida > Clitellata > Crassiclitellata > Megascolecidae > Metaphire > Metaphire vulgaris. The sequence continues at coordinate 1,554,778 of CM030847.1, read as the reverse complement.
CTGATTTTTTTTTTGGGGAAGTGGTATAGATGCCGATATACTCCTTGTCGGAACGAAATAGGCCTGAAAATTTCACGAAAATAATTTCTACTTCAAAATGTGAAAGAAGAAAAACAAGCTCTTGCAGAAAAAGAACTCATCGGAGGTTGGGGGGGGGGAGTCTCAGAAATTTTCAAGTTTTCTTGGGAAACTCAAAATATCGATATTTCGCATTTTGCTGGAAAGGAGGGAAATCAATTTAAGACAAAAGTTCGTGAATTTCTTTCAATAGCGCTTTTGAAAACAGGTAGGCCTACCGCATTAGGTGCATGCTTTTAAAGTTATTTCTAGGCGTTTAAACTGCCGTTGAAATGACTGCATCCAGAAGTTATTATTATTAAAGTAACAGTATTAAAATAAGGTCATTAGATTGTTACTAGAATACATCTACTTCGGTCGTATAGTAGGTTTAGACATAATTTATGCTAGATTTGTGTTTGTTATTTTCTTTAATTAATCATTCTGAGTTCAACTACTGCAGGGCCATTTGAAATTAGATCGATCACGGGAATGGCTATGCTGACGATAATTAGGCCTATATAGGCTATCGGCGCTTCAACAAAAGACGATTGAAATAACAACCACAGCACAGCCTAGGCTCCTAGATATACCGGTGATTGCAATGAAGATCATATAACTGCACCCTCAGCTGAGGGTGATATGAAAACTCAGATACGCACAAAACTAATTAGTTAGAATATTATTTGTTATAATCGGTAAAATAACAATAACAATAATAATAAAAGTAGTAGAAGCAGGCCTATTATTATTATTTTTTTTTCTTCTTCTTCTTCTAGTTCTTGGTTCTTCTTCTTGGTGGTGGTGGTGGTGGTGGTGGCAGTGGTGGTGGTGGTGGTGGTGGTGGTGGTGGTGGTGGTGGTGGTGGTGGTGGCAGTGGTGGCAGTGGTGGTGGTGGTGGTGGTGGTGGTGGTGGTGGTGGTGGTGGTGGTGGTGGTGGTGGTGGTGGTGGTGGTGGCAGTGGTGGCAGCAGCAGTGGTGCAGTGGTGGTGGTGGTGGTGGCAGTGGTGGCAGTGGTGGTGGTGGCAGTGGTGGTGGTGGTGCAGGTGGCAGTGGTGGCAGCAGCAGCAGCAGCAGCAGCAGCAGCAGCAGCAGCAGCAGCAGCAGCAGCAGCAGCAGCAGCAGCAGCAGCAGCAGCAGCAGCAGCAGCAGCAGCAGCAGCAGCAGCAGCAGCAGCAGCAGCAGCAGCAGCAGCAGTAGCAGTAGCAGCAGTAGCAGCAGTAGTAGTAGTAGTAGTAGTAGTAGCAGTAGTAGTAGAGGCGCATTACCTGTGTTAGTTCCCCCCGAGAAAATTCGAATTCTTCGATCGATAGCCAACCGGTCTCTCGTAGTGTTGCCGCCGGTGCTCGAGTCGTCGTTTTAGCAGTCGACGGAGCGTTATTACCGCTGTTCGTCGTCGTCGTCGTCGTCGTCGTCGTCGTCGTCGTCGTCGTCGTCTATCGTCTCTTCTGTCCCAGTTGTTTCGCGTGCGGCCGGCCGCCGCCGGCTCGGAGGACGTGTAGCGAGTGGCGTCGAGAGACGACTCGCGTGCTGCGTCGGCGAATGATGGCGAAGAGGACAGAGGAAGCGAGTGGGAAGCGAAGTCGCCGGACCCGGGCGAAGGGTATTGTCGGCCGCTCTTACCGCCGACGCGTTCGGACGGATGGCCGGTTGGAGCACCGCCGCCCACCGGCGCCTCCTTCGTTGATAAGACAAGGTTATTGACTAGGCTATTGAATGCAGATGGTTACTACAGTGGTTTTCACACAGGCTTACTTAGCCTCCTAAACCACTTAATTAAAATCACATTATTATTATTATTATTATTATTATTATTATTATTATTATTATTATTATCATTATTATTATTATTATTAGGCGACGTCGAAGCGCAGCATTGAGCGTCGAATCCGAATAAGAGAATAAGACATTCAGCACACATGCAGTCTCACGTCTCTACCGTTGCTATCATTTGGTTCTGTTAGGAATAACATTATCTATCTTAATAATCCAACAACCAACTTGCTATATCTCATACACTATAATGTGCCAAAGCTGCGCTCTTCGAGCATTAGTACATTGTGCCCGAAAAAGGAAATCCAGAAACTTGTTGAGATAATTATTTCGAACCGCAACCGATCTAAATAAAATGTTGAAAGTAAAAAGAGACATCTGCTTATGTCTTTAAATGACAAATTTCACTAGAATCCGTTGGCTGGTTTAAGAAGTTTGCAACTTTTACCGTCAGCTGTCATCACAGGTCCACAGATTAGCGGCCTAGTCTATTTTATTGGCAGACGTTATCAAAATTAATGAAAATTAAAAAATTAATTAATTAAAAATTAATTAATTGCTCAATTCATTTCTATGTTAGAATCAAGACTGAGTAGTGGAATTTCTTTGAAAAACAGCGCACAATTGGCGTTAGTTTCTTCGTCACGAAAGGATTGCCTTTTTCCGGACGCAGCGTGGAATGTCAGCTGTATAGGCAGTGGCTGATTCCTTGAAAACGCACCGCGCAGTTTTAAAATGAGCGACTATGCGTGACGACAATAATAATTAATTGCTTCGGAGACTGTTAGATCTTCTCCGATTCGGTCAAACCAGAAAAAGATTGCATATAGGGGTATCCAGTGTTTACCAACAAAGTCCGGTTGCTCCGCCCACTGGTGGGCAGAAACCGTAGAAACCATTGTCGTCTATTAATAGACGCCAATGGCAGAAGCAGATTTCTTGCTGGCGGGCATAGATCAGTGACCACAGAGATTGTTCTGGATACTTCTATATGGACTTTAATATAATATATAATATAACAAGGTTTAAAGTGGTTCAGTAGGGACTGCCCTGTGTGAGAACCACTGTTGCTCCCGTCCAATCTAATATCCTAAACTACTGAGGTTTATTTTGAACTCATTTACAGTTGTGGCCGTTACTATCCCCTCATCCAGTTCATTCCATCTGTCCACCACTCTTGCACTAAAAAAAATGCTGTTTACGTCTCCCAACCCGTTTCTTGAACAGTTTCATGCTGTGTCCTCTGGTTCGATCATACTGCTTCATTGTCAGCGTCGTCGTCATTATAATTATCCATCCGAGGAGGAGACCCTTTCCTGCGAGTCTTGGGGTTGAGGAGGTGCGTAGGCGCGGAAGACGGCGCGGGAACGGATGTTATGATATGGATGGATTGAAACGGTCATCGGAGCGCCATCTCCAGACTGTCTCTTCTGTCACTTCAGTCTGCTAATGACGACGACGCAAAGCCCACGGACTGCACGCGTCCTCTCTCTTCTGCAGCTTGTCTTTTCGTCAACGAAGACGGAACGAGAGACGATACGAGACGGCGGGTGGGGTGGGGTGGGGGTGGGGGTGGGGGTGGGTGGGGTGCTTGAGAGCGTGGGCGCGCATACACCGCCTCCTACGCGAGCTGGAGAATTGGGAAATCAGCACCAAGTAAAAGAAGCACGGAAACTTGACGGCTCCACCAGGGTTTAATCTAGGCTGTTTCCGGGGGTGTTGCCCTTTCCCCCCGGAAAATTTCAAATTCTCCCCTGGAAATTTTGGCATACTACATCGACTAACAGCAGCCCCTAGCATAATCCCCCCGGCTTTGTCAGTTTCCGCCCTCCCGGAGTCCAGGAGTCTAGATTAAACACTGGGCTCCACCCCCGCATTTATAAAAATAGGGGAGGGCTTTGCATAATATGTACAATCGTCGCTTTCTGTTTACGAACCTTAAATTTACCGATTCAAAGGACTTTCGAGAGAAATTATTCGCCAAGAAACGTTTTCTTCAATAATTAATCTAACTCCGACAGGGCTTTGCTGTCTCCGATTAAGATCACAATCGTTCAGGGGCGTAGCGACGGGGGGGGGGGGTATATCGGTATATATACCCCCGCCGTCCCCAAATCAGACTATCTTGAAATTTGACATGTATTTTTAAGATTTTCAAAGTTTTCAAAGATTTATACCCCAAATCACATTATAACCCCCACATCAAATTCCTGGTTACGCCCCTGCAATCGTTGCCAGTTTTTGCACTTATCGTATACGAGGTTAGAACATTAGACCTGGCTAATAGTTGGCAAAGAATTGACTGGTAACAAGAGAAGCCGCAATATGCCTCTATCGTTATAAGAAAGAGTATTAACCAACAAACTCTCTATCGTTAAAACAGTTTCGAAATTAATTATCTTCGGTTGATTTATGATCTGCACTAAATTCACCAACGCCAAAGAACGGGGGCTTTGTGTTATGGAAGCCCAGGCACCCCCCCCCAAAGTGTCTAAAAATTCATAGCGTTGCGTGATAACTAGAATAATTATTATTGTTTTTGGCAATAACTTTATTTAATGAGAAGACCACGATATTAGTTTTAAAACGTTCTAACTTAGTTACTAAAAGACAGACTCACTTTTTAAAGTGCTAAAAGCCACTTTGAGACCAAACTGTTATCACCAGTAAAATTTATATCAGGGCGTCGGAAATGTACACCCCCCCCCCAAAAAAAAAAAAGTTGCTGCGCGCCGCCACTGCACAAGAAGTCATTCATGGATCACAGCCATCGGACAAACGCTGATCGAAAGGCGTCGTCAGATGTATTTAACCCCTTAACTGGGGATCCCGGATATAACCGTCCATTTTACATCGAGTTACAGTTAAATACACGGTTAAGGGGTTAACCAATAGGCCTCTGGCATGAAGAAACTAAGACTTCGTATCGAAGTCCGTTCGCATGCGTTCCCCGCCCAATGTAATCGTCCCTCGCTCGTGGATTCTGTCCACCTTTACAGACGCGTGAATCGAATATACAGGAGGCGCGGTTAAATTTGGAACCGAAGTGTGTTTGTGTGTGTGTGTGTGTGTGTGTGTGTGTGTGTGTGTGTGTGTCATTATAATCGCTGTATCTGTTGTCATAAATAGGTTCCGTGCAGCTGGAGACGGGGGCGGAGTAAATGATGGAGAAGGCCAAACGCCAGTTCCAGCCGCAATTTCCCATGGACGGTGCCAGGTTGCGTGACGGACGACGATGATGACTGACGATGGATGACGATGATGACGATGATGACGATGACGATGACGATGATGATGATGATGATGATGATGATGATGATGATAATGATGATGGTGATGATGATGATGATGGCACGTGGGAGGCAGAGATTGTTGTAAACAGCGACGAAGACTCCTGCACCGAAGAGAGGAAAGAGGAGAAGAAAACGGACAAAGAGGGAGAAGATAAATCAAGCACAGGAAGAGAAGTGGACGAGAGTGGGCAGGAGGAGAGAGAGAGAGAGAGAGAGAGAGAGAGAGAGAGAGAGAGAGAGACAGAGAAGAAAATAAATTGAAGAGCATTGAAAGAGAAAGGGAGATAGTCGATTGTCGCTCATAAATCTCGATTGAAGTTCTTTATCATTGATTCCAGCGGAAGTCTGTCATAGATATTAGATAATTTATCCCTATATTAGTAGGCCTATTTATCCCTATAATAGTAGGCCTATTTATCCCTCTAATAGTAGGCCTATATATATCCCTATAATAGTAGGCCTATTTATCCCTATAATAGTAGGCCTATATATATCCCTATAATAGTAGGCCTATTTATCCCTCTAATAGTAGGCCTATGTATATCCCTATAATAGTAGGCCTATTTATCCCTCTAAAAGTAGGCCTATTTATCCCTATAATAGTAGGCCTATATATATCCCTATAATAGTAGGCCTATATATATCCCTATAATAGTAGGCTTATATATATCCCTATAATAGTAGGCTTATATATATCCCTATAATAGTAGGCCTATTTATCCCTCTAATAGTAGGCCTATTTATCCCTCTAATAGTAGGCCTATTTATCCCTCTATTAGTAGGCCTATTTATCCCTCTAATAGTAGGCCTATTTATCCCTCTAATAGTAGGCCTATTTATCCCTCTAATAGTAGGCCTATTTATCCCTCTATTAGTAGGCCTATTTATCCCTCTAATAGTAGGCCTATTTATCCCTCTAATAGTAGGCCTATTTATCCCTCTATTAGTAGGCCTATTTATCCCTCTAATAGTAGGCCTATTTATCCCTCTAATAGTAGGCCTATTTATCCCTCTAATAGTAGGCCTATTTATCCCTCTATTAGTAGGCCTATTTATCCCTCTAATAGTAGGCCTATTTATCCCTATAATAGTAGGCCTATTTATCCCTATAATAGTAGGCCTATTTATCCCTCTATTAGTAGGCCTATTTATCCCTATAATAGTAGGCCTATTTATCCCTCTAATAGTAGGCCTATTTATCCCTCTAATAGTAGGCCTATTTATCCCTCTATTAGTAGGCCTATTTATCCCTATAATAGTAGGCCTATTTATCCCTCTATTAGTAGGCCTATTTATCCCTCTAATAGTAGGCCTATTTATCCCTATAATAGTAGGCCTATTTATCCCTATAATAGTAGGCCTATTTATCCCTATAATAGTAGGCCTAACGCCGTGCGCCTTTGGGCATAGTCGGGCTTTGAGATTGCGCTAATGACTCCTGGTGTTTCTGCTTTTAGAAATTTCGAGAGCATAAACCGAAACTGTTAACAGCTCCTCTCGACAAAGCGTCATAATCGATAATAATTCCTCTAATTGATTGCTCTTATTGTCTACATTACGCAGTCTCGTAAACGTAAAGGACAGTGAGTGGTCACTGTTTATACTTCTTTAGTTACTTAGTCTATTCACATAGGCGCAAACTTCTATTAGGGGCCTCCATGCTCGAGCCCCCTCCCCTGCGAGAGTATACAGCAGGGAAGGGGGAAGGAATAAGGTTTGGGACCCCACTTTTTCCACCAAAGTTTTTACGAAAATGTCTATCCATCATCCAAGCGTTTTGTTTCGTGTATTCAAATGTTCGAAATGCAATATAATTATTATAGTTTGAAATTCCTTGAGTGAACGAAGACGATAACAAAACGAAAACCTTGCCTGTCGAGTGTCGACAATGAGAAATAAGTCTGACAACTGTTGGCCACCTTCAGCTATTGACTGATCGGTAGATGGGGGCCTTCGTGAAGCAAAATCCAGAATCAGAAGTTTGTATTTTTAAAATGCAAAATAGGCTTAAATAAATTTGATAGTGCCGCCTCCGTTTTTCCACTGATATTATTTCCTTCCTGCACGCAGAGAGAGAGGAGAGAGAGAGAGAGACAGACAGACAGACAGACAGACAGACAGAGGCGCCCTCTAACGGGTATTATTAATTCATTCTCAATGGCGAATTCCTTGGCAGCGGTTTGTCTGCATCGACACGTTGGCACGCAATCAATTTTTTTGTGCAAAAAACCAATCGACTGCACTCGAAAAATGGGGAGAGGGCGAGGGGAACGAGATCACGTCGATCAAAGTGACTTCTCGCCGTGTCGTACTGCTTTCCCAGTCAGACTGAACTCTTTCAATGGTCGAGCCCCCCCCCCCCCACTGCGCATGAGCGTCCCACCCGGCTGTCCCCGTCTAGCTGTGACGGTACTCAGGTGCACAGACAACAATAATACCGTGCCTTTGAATAATTTAAATTTCTACATATTTAACGAAGATTGCTATCAGATGTAACGAAGTATAGGGGGGCATTTAAAAACAGACAGCATAGATTGTGCAGATGTAGAATAATTTTTATGACAAAAATGACCGCCAGAGTGCCGTCGTTTAAGCTTGAAAATGCGGCGAAGAGAGTAGATCTAGGAGTTTACTTTTTGGGGACGCAGTTTCAAAAGATAGCGGGGATACTCCCCTTGTATGCAGTGTTCCTTCAGTTTGGGGTTTCTAGTTGTAGTCTCGGCCTGTAGTTTTCAGTTTTTCTTTTCAGTTTCCATTTCAGTTACAGTTCCTCATATTGGATATTAAAAGCGTACCTCGGACATAACGTACTAAATTTTACTGACTCGCTAATTAAGTACGTTATAACGAAGTTCGGCTGCAAATCGTAAATTGCATAATGAATAAAACACAGTGCCACATTCAATTTCAAACGAACAACAATGCCATTTCAACCGGCAATGTGATGCACTGTTTCTCTAATAAGCGTCGAGGAAAAGTGCAACGCGCCATGCACCGGTTAGACATTCTGTAGGCCTACATGCAGATTATATTCAGTCGCACCGGATCAGTTGATGTTCATCTTGCTATCGAGCCACCGTACATGCAGTGCAGCGGATTAACCCCTTAACCGTGTATTTAACTGTAACTCAATGTAAAATGGACGAATATTCCGTGACGCCCAGGTAAGGGGTTAATCGTACTACTCTACTGGAGTCTATGTGGCCGCTTTCAAAGGACATTATATATATATATATATATATATATATATACACATCAGGTAGGCCTATATTCCATAGGCCGACGCAGGTCCGTCGGAGAACCGAAGGGCAGCGCCTTCAGTTTTACATGGCAACGACCAGTGGAGGCTCCACTTGGGGAGCCCGGATGGGCCCGTGCCCCCCCATTGAATGCCTGACCCCCCCGCCCAGTGGTTCCCCTGTGGGGACCCTATGCTTAATACTACATACCTATCAACAATGGTTGGTCCCCCATGCTTAGAAGTTGCCACCTCAACGCCCTCTCCCCCATTTGCCAAATCCTGGAGCCGCCACTGGCAACGACTGCATGGGGGCGGTTTGCCAGCCTTTCCCTCGCCGCCTTTCCATTCCACCGAGTTAACACCCCCGGTGTACAAATTCACGGCTGAGTCGACTAGCTGGGGGGCGCTTGGGACAGAACCACGGACCTCACGACTGGCAGACCAGTGCGTCAACCACTGCTCCACCGCGCACGCACACATACATCAGCATCGCTGTCTTATTGCACCCGATGCGATCGTCCGTTCTACCTTAAATGAAATCCCCCCTGGGAAAGGAGAGGATCGCCAGGGCGTTTGAAGGGGAACTGTAGCCCGCCAAGTATGTCGATGCGTGGAAATCGTTCGAATTGACGAAGGCTTCCATCCACTCGTCGACGTCTTCGGTCGGAGAGTAATAATAGTCTCTCAGGAAACCGTTCTTCCTCTGGAAGATGGCGTCGTTCGTGAACGACGACTCGCCTCCTTCCGCCTCGTTGGTGGTGGTGGCGCCTGCCGTCGTTTCGGGCGAGGGTCCGCGGCGGTTTCCGTCCCCCGGGAACCGATGGTCCCCACCGCCGTCGTCCGGTCGTCTCCGTCCGTCGAACTGCCGCAACCGATCGACGACGTCGCCGACGCCGCCGCCGCCGCCGCCGTCGACGCGTAGGGCGTTGCAGCGATCGAGGAGGAGTCTTCGGCGAGGAATCCGGGAATAACGGCGTCGACCTCCTTCCAGTCGCCGAATCCTCCGGCGTTGACCAGCGAATCGGCGGCGGAGGAGGAGGAGGAGGAGGAGGAGGAGGAGGAGGAGGAGGCGGAGGAGGAGAGCGTCGCGTCGCCCCGAATGGGAGGAGTCGTCGGGCAAAGGATCGAGTCGTCGGGACTGGGGTACGAGATGTCCCACAGATTAACGGCGTTGGGTCGGAGGTTCGACTCCGCGTCGTCGCTCCAGTCGAAGAAGAGCTCCGAGAGTTGTTCCTCAGCTGGGGATGACGGCGGCGGCTCCTCTCTGACGGCGGCGGCGGCGGCGGCGGTGGAGTCGATGCCTAAAACGGTACTCACTAAGGCGGCCCTGTCGCGGCCGAAGATTTTGGAAATTCTGCTGTGACTCGATAAGTCCACGTTTGAGCAGTGCTGTCCGGATGTCGCCAGTTCCGGAGCGCATACGGAAGTCTGTTCTTCGCAGGAAACACGGTCCGATTGCAGGATGTGGTCGTGGTCGTGGTGGTGGTGCTGGCCCCGGCAGTGCGGCTGTAGGCTCTTGTGCGGTAGTCGGTTATCCATTTCCGTCGGGCCGTGTTTAAGTGAGACGAAGTCCTGAGTGAGGATTGTCATCGGGTCTTGGTGCTGCCAGAAAAGCCTTTCAGTCAAAATATCGCTTGCGTTTAACTCTGCAAAAGTAAAGGACACGAATTAAATATGTTGCAGTTACATAATCAAAGTTAGCAAGCGTTCACACTTTTTAAGGAATAATAAAATCAATGAGAATCAGTCAGAAATGACAAAATAAATGACTACATGCACAAAACTCATTTGCGAAAGTCTATTCTAATATTTTTACTTGATTTATTTTTAAATTCTTCAGAGGTTTCACGATCATCGCCTGGAAATTAGCCTAATTGAATTAAATTGAATTAAATTGAGCAAATAGGCCTAACTGGCGGTTTGACACATATTACATTACTTCATCTTATGCACGACAAACTAGTCTACCTTATTCTGATAACTATATTAGGATGCGTTACAACAAAGGACAGGTTAAACAATAAGCGCTATAACTAATTTTGATTTTTCAACAAGAACATCGAAGAAGACTAAACTCGCATAAAAACTAATACATAATCATAGCATGTAATATTTAAAAAAAATGCATTGCGCCATCTGGCGAACATTGTTTGGAAGGAATCTTCTGAGTTTTGAACAAATGGCAAAACATAAGCTCTGATTCAATTCGAATGAAAAATATGGCAAATATATTAGATAGAATTGTTTATAATTTTACCAAATAAGACAAAAGGAGAGAAATATATATTGAAGTTTTTTGAAAATTATCTTTTTAAAACTTTGTCAGGAACATACCTTTATTACGCGCCTTAGAAATCCTATGAGTATGGCAAAATCGCTTAACCGGCAGGTCAAAAGGGTTTTCACACCCATGCAGCTCCATATTAGAGCTTCTCTATTGTTAGTGGAGTTCAGAGCAAAATGATCGGGACTACGCTTTCTTTGCGTTAGTTTGAAATAATGTTAAGTTTAAAAAGAACTATCTGCCAGGGTTTCACGAACATCTTGCACATCAGCGGATTTAATATAATATAATATAATATAATATAACAAGGTTTAAAGTGGTTCAGTAGGGACTGCCCTGTGTGAGAACCACTGTTGCTCCCGTCCAATCTAATATCCTAAACTACTGCTTTGTAACATGCCGTGACCCGGCAAACTTATTGTCAACTAAAATTGGATAAAAGCTCCATAAGACATTAACCATTTTAATGTTAGAGCTGAGCATGGAGGATGGCAGGCATATAATCGCATAATTTCTAAAAAACCTACAGTAAGTCTATTAAAACGTTTAAGGCTTGTGACATCGCGTTAGTGGGAAAATTGCAAAAAGTGGATCATTCACCGATAAGATTGTTATTTAACAAGTAAGTAATGCTGATTTCGTACAAATTCTGGGCGCGCACGGAAGTTGACTTTTCTTGTACAGCATAATTTTGCACACAAGAAATTTCATGCGCACACATGCAGACTACAAAAATTAGAGGGGACATTGCGGCCCGTCTACGCCATAAAGATACGACGCATCAACGCAGAGGGTGATTGAGAACTTTGACTGCGAAATGATCTGTGATGGTTAGCGTCGTGAAATATAACGTTTGGTAATGGAGGTTCACGATGGATGGATGCGCCATAGAAAAGTCCGTAATGCCTTGCCATGGATCGCAGAACGACAGAGAGGCAGAGGAAGACAAAGAACGACCTGGACGAATAACATCAAAGAATGGACCTTTGTGACAATATACCAGAAGAAGTACATCGAGCCACAGCACGAGACAGGACTTCGTGGAGGCAGTTAACCCATGTCATCGCCCAGCGCCGTTATGGCGGAGCAGTAGGATGATGATGATGATGATGATGATTATGATGATGATTATGAGGTGATGATGATGATGATGATGATGACGATGATGACAGTGATAATGATGGTGATTGTGATGATGCTGGTGGTGGTGGTGATGATGATAATGAATATGATGAGGATGACGATGAGGGTGATGATTATGAGGTGATGATGATGGTGATGATGATGATGACGAAGATTATGAGGTAATGATGATGATGATGATGATGGTGGTGATGATGATGACAATGATGATGACGATGACAATGATGATGGTGATGATGATGATTAGGATGAAGATGATGATGATGATGATGATTAGGATGATTAGGATGATTAGGATGATGATGATGATGATGATGAAACGAAGTTCGTTTGGTGAGAAGAAAACGGAACGCAAAGGACGGCTACCTTCGCTGCGAAGCAACACTTCCAGGACGTCCTCGATCTCTCCCCCCTCGCCGTCTTCCTTCGGTGCCGCCACTGGGGCGCCAAGGACGCCGTCGACGACGCCCGGATGAGCCGATGAAGCAGCCGTCTCTGCCGCTTCTTTCGTCGGCAGCGCTCTGCTCTGGAGGAGCTGAAGACACACGGGAATAAATCAAGATTTAGATAAATGCGATCGCTCCGATCAGGGCGCAATATTTGCAGAAAATATCAAGCCACGCAATTCTACAGACGGACAATTTCGAAAATATTTTTTCTGACGTCTTTAAAAGGAATATTGTCAAGTTTCTTCATTTTGCTGACTGTAGCACAAACATATAAAAAAATCACAGTGTTAACCTTGACAAGTGCCTCCATTTGGGGGCTCAGTTGATGCTGACTTGGTTAACCCCTTAACCGTGTATTTAACTGTAACTCAATGTAAAATGGACGGATATATCTGGGATCCCCAGTTAAGGGGTTAAAGGCGAGACCTGACAACAGGATGAGAATTATGTGCTTCTATAGCGCCAGTTCTGATAGGCCTACTTGAGGGTTACAATTAACGGCACTCCAAATAGCAGTGCTAGGGAGATAATTTAGAGTGCGGATTAGTGAGACAGACGATGGATGAAAGTGAACTGAACGAAATGAATTTTAGTCTAGATTTCTTTATATTTCAAGACATAGTTCCTGAAAAAGGCTAAAGTCGTAGAGACAGTGTCGGCGTTAGATTCTAGACTACATTATAGAAACATACTTGATGATTCCGCCATTATTAATTCAAAAAGCTTTCGTTCGACTAAGAGACTATTCTTATTTAGTCTTAACATTCACGTTCGTTGCTGTGTCAGTTTAAAGGGTTTTAAAATCTATACAATGTATAGCCACCATTATTACATTGTTCATTATAGACACATTAATAGGGTGGAAAGTGATGGGGTTTTCTAGTCCTCTGGCATCAGTGCGGGGCGCTTGAGGGTTCTAAATAGAAATTTGGATGAAATATCGACATGAATTTTTGGGTCGCCCGAAAATTTTTCATGGACCAGTCCAGGGTATTTTTTCGAAATTTGAGCGAAAATTTGTGGTGTCGTAGGGCTTTCATATTTGCACCGATTGAAGCCCAGTCGATGCCTACAAGGAATCTGGACCCGCATTTTGGATATCTATCTCTTTAAGAGAGATCGGACACGGGGCACTGAATTTGGCCATTTCCATATCGAAATACAATGTAATGTAATACTGTATGTGTATATACCGTCCCTCCTGTACTTCTATTCAGATGTGCTCCCGCGGCTTTGGAATCGCAAAAAGTGGGACTTTAGCTTTCGCATTGAGGAGAGAGAGAGAGAGAGAGAGAGAGAGAGAGAGAGAGAGAGAGAGAGAGAAATGAGGCCCGAATGGATGGAGTCAACGCATTCCACAGAGAGATGGTCCAGTCACTATAAATGCTCGACGCTGAGTAGGCCTAAACACCGTGCGTTATATCAGGGACACGAGCATCCTTTCGATCAGTAGAACCGAGCAGGAACTAGGCGATGTGCAGTGGAAGAGGGTGGCTTGACAATGGCTAGGTAATGCAAGATTAACCGCAGTATTTCGAATAGAATGCATAGTAAAATGCACCGAAGTATATCTATTGATTTTTTTCTATTCACGCAAAGGGTTCACTGTTAGGCGATAAATTATTATCATCATTATTATTATTATTATTATTATTATTATTATTATTATTATTATTATTATTATTATTATTATTATTATTATTATTATTATTATTATTATTATTAAATACCATTTTCTGGCGTATTGCTTCGTGGTAATCCGGTGGCTTCTTTGACGGCATCGTGCAACATGACTGTTGAATGGCATAATCACTTTCATTGTCCGCGGTCAGTGAATCTCTTTTTTCATTTTCATCAGACGACGAATCGCATGAATATTCCCTGAAAGCATAAATATCGACTTCGATAAACAAAGTATTCATCAGCAATAACAACAAGAATTAATATTAGGCTACGGATAACCTATCTTAAGACCGATATCAATGTTCCCTCTAATTCTTGAGGGTCCATGTGCGCAAGAAATTTCTCTTGGGCAACAATTTCCCAATTGACTAACTTTTGGGCAATTTTACTACGCGCAAGGAAAGAAACTCGTGTGTGGCTATATATATATATATATATATATATATATATATATATATATATATATATAACAGGGTATAAAATTATATAGTACTTTGGTGGTCTATAAAACTTGAGATACAAGAAACCAGCTATATCTGGACCCCTCTTATCTCTCGATCGAGTTTGTAGACATTTGACAGAGAGTAGATTTCTGAAAGACTTCGTTTAGCGTCATTTCAAATGGCTCACCATTTTCCGTGGCATTTCGAATGCTCTAGAATAAAATTGAGGCAGAATATATTGACAATTCTAGTACAGTTTGACTCAGCTAAGCTGGGGACACACGAAAATGTGGTTTTAATTTGTTTCATCAGTCTTCTGAATTTTGCATATCAGCCTACTGTAGTCTTTGCATTGTCAAATGTCAAACAGGGTATCAATTATCTAGTATTTTTGTGGTCTATAAAACTTGAGGTACAAGAAACCAGCTATCTCTAGATCCCTCTTATCTCTCGATCAATTTTTTAGACATTTGACAGAGAACAGTTTTCTGAAAGATTTTATATAGCGTCATTTCAAATGGCTCACCGTTTTTCGTGGCATTTCGAATGCTCTAGAATAAAATTGAGGCAGAATATATTGACAATTCTAGTACAGTTTGACTCAGCTAAGCTGGGGACACACGAAAATGTGGTTTTAATTTGTTTCATCACTCTTCTGAATTTTGCACATCAGCCTACTCTATCACTAGTCTTTGCATTGTTATATATATATAATATATATATATATAATATATATATATATATATATTCCCAATGTATATATATAATTAAGTTCGCGACCATAATAAACCACTTGCTAAGTGTTAAAAAAGTGGTAATTACCTTTTCTCCGCTTGTCAGGCATTTTACGGACGACTACAAATACAGTATAGACCTACAAGTCATGTCGTTGTGATTACCTTTTTTGTAAAATATTTGGACAATTTTTCGTAAAAATAAAACCTCCTGCACTTTTTTTGGGCAGTAGAAAATTATTTTTTGGGTTCACGGCTCCCGTTTTTGGGCGCGCGCCCACGCGCCCACCTTAGAGGGAACATTGACCGATATCCTTGGGTAATAGGCTATGCGACGCAACTCGCTTCCGCAGGACCTATAATATTGTGATTTACGGCGGTTTCGGAAGTTAAGTTAGCCTGTGTGAAAGCCTAAACGATAATAAACAAGTGTTATACAACACACAATACAACCCGTTTATTTGTATTTACGAGTTGCCATAGACTCTCTTTAGTTGCATGTGTGCATATACACAGAGACTAACCAGCTGTTTGGTATGTCTACAAATTTGACTTAAGATGCCATCGAAGGGAGTTTTATAGCGATGGTATTTCCTTTGTTGTAGCTTTTTTCTTTTGGGGGTGGGGGTGGGGGTGGGCCATTCTTGCTCTAAAAGCGGAAACAGTGTGGCCTTGTATACCCGGTAGAGATTACTTAACAAAGAGGCTCCCAAACTTTTCGTGCCACGGAACCCTTTAACCCCTTAACTGGGGACTCAGGATATATCCGTCCATTTTACATTGAGTTTCAGTTAAATACCCAGTTAAGGGGTTAAGTTCTTGAACATTGTCGGCGAAACTCCACTCGTAATATGGATAGGAAAATACGAGTAGGCCTAAAGACATGACTGTATCGCAAAACAATAATGTGAACATAACAGATACATAAAGTTATTTTAGCTGAAAAATGTTTTGATGCAAACGTAATAACATAGTCATTAGTCCAATTTTTGAATCACATACAGTTTACAGTTTGGGGGTCGTCCATAAATTACGTAACGCGATTTTTGGCACTTTTTTGACCCCCTATGTAACAAAACGTCAGACCCAATACAAATATGATGTAACAACGGGCCGATCCCCCGACCCCATTTTCATCTTCCGAAAAGTCTTGACAAGCAAAAAAGGTCATCCTTGTATTTTTCCTCTCCAAAATCACTGACAAGCAAAAAGAGGTTTTAAAAGGTCAAAGGGCATCAATTAAAATTTTTTTGGCGTTACGTCACATTTACGGAATCCTCCCCCCCCCTCCATTGCGATTTGCGAATAACTGAGGTTTGAACTTTGAAATCGAAAAATGGCGAGAATGCATTCCTAAATCATTATTTAACACAAAATCAGGAAATAACATGAAAGTGTTTAGCTTTAATGCACGCCGCTGGCAGTCTAAGTTTTAGGAGGGTCTACGAATATGAGAGTGCCCGGGGCCTACGAAGACCAAAAAACGACCCTGCTTGGGGGCGATTTGTGATGGACAGGTACAGTGTTTTATCCAGACTCCAGGCCTTTGGGGGGTGGGAAATTGACTCGGCTGGAGGGAAAGAGATACAGTTCAATGCAAACAATTTTAGTGCTGCGATTTGGGGGAGGGGAACTTTTGAGGGGTTTTTTTTGGGGGGCGGGGGGAATCTCCCCTCCTAACAGGCCTGTATAAAACACTGGACAGGTAATCTCTGCGCTTCTGTAGATCCGCCCCGTTGCAAAAATTCAGTTGTATGATTTTCTTTCAGGACTGACGCGACCACCTACTTGCGTTGTAGAAAAATGCGATCTTCGCCGCTGTCGTCTGCCGCGGCGGCGACCGCCTTCGATTCATCCGATGACGTCATCGTCCTGCAGCAGACGACGTCGTCTGAGTCTTCTTCTGCTTCTGCTTCTTCTTCCTCTTCTTCGCCGTCGTCGTTCGATTTGGCGGGAAACTCGGAAATGATTTCGCAGACGCGATGACGGCGCTTCAGGCCGTCGAAGACGCGTTCGGCGTTCTCGATCGCAGACGACAGCGCCGTCTGCGCCTCTTCGCTCAAGCACACGGCGGCGGCGACGGTGCCGCCGTCTCTGATCAGAGCGCCGATCGGCAGACGATAATCGCCGCCGCCGCCGCCGCCGCCGCCGCCGTCGCCGCCGTGCCACTCGAGACAGACCCTCTTTCTTGCGCTGGTCAGTTCCGCCTTCGACTTCTGCAGCTGGTGCTGTAGCTCCGCTATCTGCTTCTCCTGTATCAGCCACAGTTCGGAATCGGTCAGCGTCACCGGTACACCGTTGCTGGTCAGGTGATACAGCCACGGATGCTGCTGCTGCTGCTGATGATGATGATGATGCTGCGTTGCTGCGGACATTTCGATCTCACCGCCTCCCATCTCTGCAGACGTTTTTCCTGACGTCCCAAGAAGCGGCTCGTAGTAGGAGGGGAGGGGGGCGACGGAGTGTCTGGTCGTCAGGGTTGGAGTCGCCGGCGGCGTCAGCAGCTGCTGGACGTTGACGGTGTCATCCCTCGATGCTTGACTGGTGGGCTGACCGAGCGATGAGCTGGTGGTAGTCGTGGCTGGAGGATCCTTGCTTAGCGCCGATGCGTTCGAGTATAGACTTGACGTCACTGCCAATCGTTCGCCCTGACAGACGTCTTCGTAGGTGACACCTGTTTCAGCCGACGTCAATGGCCCCCCGACGCACCTGTATCTGACCGGCGCAGAGCAAATCGGTTCGATGCTTTTCGAAAAATGACTCGAAGCGCTTCCGCTGTCGTCGTCGTCATCATCATCATCGTCGTCGTCGTCGTCATCGGAAGATTTTATTGTATCGACAACAACAAGGACCTTTTGGTCGACGTTTGAGAAAATTGTCTGAGCGGAAGAGAATTGTGGCGCGAAATTCAATGCTTGAATTGATCTGTTTCCTTTAAAGTCGACGGAACAACTTACTTTCGATGTCGTAAGCGATCTGGTTGTCGAGTCTACTGCAGAAGATGCGAGGTCCGCCGTCGCCAGAGAGCGCTTCTTCTCTTCGAGAATCGCTTCTGAGAACGGCAGCAGTCGACTGACGAGGCGCGGCTTCGGTCCGGTCACCGACAGTCGCCGTCTCTTGCACTCCTCCTTCAGCTCGGCGACCTTCAGGTCGTCCAACGTTACCGGACCCGTGGAGACGGCAGAAGAAGAACTTTTCCGGCGAAGTTTCTTGTCGACAACAGCGTCGATCGATCGAGAACCTGCGTTGGACGGAGGTCTGTCGTTGCGACGCGACGGTGCTGCTGCTGCTGCTGCTGCTGCTGCTAGAAGAGGCGCAGATGTACCGGCCTTGGCGATGGTGGACTGCGTTGCCAGACTGACACCACACGGTGTCGCAGAATTCGCCGACACACCGTCAGCCATGTTTGTTTTGTTAAACTGAGACGAAGAAGAAGAAGAAGAAGACGGCGGAGCAGCAGTAGGATTTACTGGAGCTGATAATCCAGGAGTGGAAGAGCAGAATCCGGGATGATCTAAGAGTCCGTTGAATCTTCCGAATCTCAAAAGACACGCCAATCTGTCTGCGGCGCCGTGGCCGTGGCCGTCGTCACCGCGGTGGTCTCTGTCGCTGCTCCCATCCTGTACGAGACTACTTCTCTGCTGATGAGAGGTCATGACCTCGAACGGTGTCATGGAGGTCGAGGTGACGACCTCGAACGGCAGTACGGCGTCGGTTGTCCTGTGCGCATTTGGAAGCAACCACCGCGCAGGTTTCTCTAAAGGCGAAGGCATCGAATTGACTGCAGTGGCGGTTTTCGGACTGCTAATCCCACTGTTAACGATCGATATGACCGGATGACTTGCCTTCTCCTCCGCGTTAAGCACTTTATTCGTCTGATTCGACGTTTTTGCCTTCGCGCTGAAGTTTCTCCTGTGCGGTCCTTTGTATTCGTGGAACTTGATCTTCTTGACTTTGGGCGTTTTTCTCGATTTCTTCTTCTTCTTCTTCGCTTTGTGACTTTCGGCATCGTTAGATTTTCCTCCAAGGTCCGTCAGACGAATCTGATCGGGTCGCTTAGCGACGCCGTTTCCCGGGAAATCGCACGCAGACTGCGAGGCCGACGACGACGACAGCGATGCTACGGTCTTATCGATGGAACCGTTTGAGATACGAGCATGTGGTCGCGGTTCGATTGTAGGGGCGTTCGACGCGTCCAAAGTTGCCGTAAACGACGCGAGGTTTGCGACCGAAGGCGGCGCCCGAGATAGCCCTATACTCGACGCGTCGAAGAGGAGACTGGGCGCCGCTTTCATCTGCAGAAGTCTTCCTCCTCCTCCTCCTCCTCCTCCGTCGACGAAGTTCTCAAAATGGCCGATCGCTGTAACGTACAATCAACAGCACAGACAGTAACGGTCTCCGTATTTTGTCGCGTATTTAACATGTTCTTTTATTATTTCATATATGGGGCCATCCATAAATGACGTAACGCGATGATTTTGGCCGGGTTTTGTTACCTCCCCTTCGTAACACGTCGCAACAAAAAGTCGGACCACCTAAACTATGACGTAACAACGCGTTAACCCCCCCACCCACCCACCTCTCTTCTCGTCTTAACTTCGAAAGATCTTGACAAGCAAAAAAGGTTACCACGTAAAAAATTTAGTGTTGAGTGACGTCACATTTCTGGACTCTCCCTCCTCCCCATCGTCACACATCGTCACAAATGTTTGAACCTCCCCTAAGTGCGTTACGTTATTTATGGATGGCCCCTACACTTCGGCTATAAATAATAACACAACAGGTGGGAAGGAATGCTCTCTATATTCATCACCAAAAGCACGACACACACACACATGAAAATGATTTAGCGCTGTCTCTGCATCAAAATTAATCATCCTCCGACTGCATGGATATGTGCGACTGCACAGTCTAACGTCTGTCTCGTAGTTAGGACTGGTTTATATTATAGTGTGAACCTGAAGTCAATTTGTCTTTCGTTTTGCTCATATTTATCGACACGTGGTCGCCACAAGATCCTGGTTATGCTATAACCGTAAATTAAGCAGTTAGCCGGAGGACCGGTTACAAGACTAAACGCGGGTGCCTGCACAGTAGTTGAATCCAGCGAAGTTGCCCGGGTCTGTGTGCATTTTTCTGCGAGGAGGTCAGGTCGGTCAAGAACCGAACAAGCGATAGACAAGAGACGGTTCCACAAAACATGATGCGGACCAGCGAGGGAGGAAATCTGGAAAAAGCCAGCGAGTGTCTGTCTGTGCGTGTTTCCAGTTTCCACAGCTGTTATTGGGTTCAGGACAGAGTTACGGTTAGATGGGCTGACCTGCGAACCGCATTTGAAAATCTGCGATGCAGGTATCCTGACAGTTTTACGATGTATCGTTAATATAATTGTATTTAGATCTAACACGTATAAGCCACACACGACGTTACAGCACGCATTGTAAAGCGGAGTCAAGACTCAAGACAAGCAAGAAGCAACAACAACAGAAGACGCAACTTAATACGGACCTTAATAATGCATGACTCGTCTTACCAATATAATTTAACTCTGACACTTCTGTAGCGCCATTATATTGATTCACTGGACAGTATATAAGGTTTACGAGTACAGTAATAAAATATAGTCGGAGTTCAGGTCATTTTTACGTCGAAATTTGACAGATAGGCCTATGTCCGTATAATCGTATTGACGTCCTGTAAATTCAATCCATGAAATAAGAACTAAAGCTGACAGTGGCACCCAGGCCCATACGAAGTGGGGGTGCAGGGGTGCAGTTGCACCCCCTGGAAAAATGTAGGGGGTGCAGTGCACCCCCTGGAAAGAAGATGGTCTGCACTCTGCCTGCACCTCTGTACCCTTAAAAAGTGTGCAGATGACCTTTTTTGCTTGTCAAAGATTTTCAAGAGAAATCTTTTACCTGGAGAAAATCTGCACCCCCTGACGAAAATTCGTTCCGACGCCACTGGTAGCAGCAAATCTCCAGCTTCTTAAAATGAAACGTGCTTAAATACAGTATAATGCATTGCTACTCCTAAGCCAGACATTTTTATCTCTTCTAGAAGCAACAAACACTCGAAGGTTGTCTGAGCATCATTATGATTACCGCATATTGTTGCGTTGAAACCGCATTGCGCCCACTTATCGTGCTTCGAATGCCCGCACTAAAATGTTTTTGCACTTGGGCCATGAATCCGAGGATTCTGATTCACGCTCACTCACGACATGTCGATTTATATTGCCTGATGACGTCCAAATGCTTTGAAACAAACTGTTCGGATGACTGTCGTAAAGGATCCGTCGTCGTCAATAGTCTCTATAGATAAGTAACAGCACTCCGGCATGGCTGAAACTTTTCAACGATTAACAGTTTCACATTCATTGCAGCGGTTAAAATCACTCGCCTGTTCAGTAATGGCAGCAAATGGGCATTAGGACAGTAGATTTGGTCAATACAATAGGCCTCTACAGTTCTAGGCTATGTACTCAGGTTATTGCCGTTAGAAATTGCATATACGGCGCTTCCCCAATTACAAAAATTGCCGCCATCAGCCAAAACTATTCGAATCAGGACCAGTGACCTGGGTAGGAAAAGGGAAATTGGGGTGGGGGTGGGGTGGCGGGGGGGGAGGCTATGCCGCATCGCAGAAGCAAAATAAATATTCAGCCTTCGACAAATATGAAAATTTCAAGATTGAAAAAAGTTGTGTAAACTTCAACACTTGTTTATCTCTTACATCCCTATATTTGCTCGATGACCCTAGGTGGGTCGCCTCCCCTGCTCTTTAATTCCTTTCAAGACGACACCTTGTGGTGGTAGTTTTTTTGGCTAAGTTATCGCCACCAGATGTCGCGTGTAAAAGAGAAGCTTAGCCTATAACGCGTTTGACCTGCCAGAGTTTGGCGTCAATACGACATCCCATGCAGGCTGACTTGATGAAATACACTTGCTTGCTCTTGACACGAATGACAGTTCTGACAGCCTGTTGAATCTGTGTCTAACACAACGGCAACAACAACAACAACAACAACAACAACAACAACCAACATGACCTGTTAGTTGCCTCCTTTTTTCTTTCTGTCGGGATTTTTGCACAAACAGACGTTTCATCGAATGCCTGGCCGAGAGAGTGAAACACTGTGCTCGAAGTTGATGACTGACGTTGACGGTTATGATGATGATGATGATGATGATGATGATGATGATGATGATGATGATGGTGGTGGTGGTGGTGGTGGTGGTGGTGGTGCTTCCATGGTGGGCACCTGTGACGTACATCACGATGGCAGATGTAGAATTAGGTGGAAAAGCGAACTAGGCGACAGGAGCTGCCATCGGTCTGGTATACAGGTGGAAATTAGGTGGAAGCACCAAGAGGAACGAATGACGTCGAACTGAATCCAATTTACCGACGTCTAAAACGGCATCTCGGGTTTATTTCGAATGTCTACGAACATTTTGTACTTACGACTTATAATATTATAATATAATATTATAACTAATTTGATTAAGCCATCACAATCTTCCAGTTGTTTCCTTCAACATCGTTTTGTCTCTGGCTGCTATTGTCCCATTGTACTACAACCAGTGGCGGCTCTATGATTTGGCAAGTGGGGGCCGTTGGGGGGGGGCAACTTCTAATCATGGGGGCCAACCATTTGTTGTTTAATGTATGTAGCATTAAGTATAGGGTCCCAACTGGGGGCCACTGGGGGCCAGGCTCTCAATAGGGGCACGGGCCCCCTGCCCCCGGTGGAGCCGCCGCTGACTACAACTGATGAAAATCTAGACTTTCTTCGCCAAACGAATCATCCAATTGCCGACTCTCCCGTCCATTCCTCAGGATCGGTGATTGGCGCCTGTTTCATTTTATGTATCGTGTCACGTGACTCAACTATATCTAAGTTTTCTATTGGTTCCCGTCTCTAGGCAGTAAGCAGACGCTACTACTACTACTACTACTACTACTACTACTACTACTACTACTACTACTACTACTACTACTACTACTACTACCACTACTACCACTACCACCACTACCACTACCACCACCACCACCACCACCACCACCACCACCACCACCACCACCACCACCACCACCACCACCACCACCACCACCACCACCACCACCACCACCACCACCACCACCACCACCACCACCACCACCACCACCACCACCACCACCACCACCACCACCACTGTTGCTGCTGCTGCCACCACCACCACCACCACCACCACCACCACCACCACCACCACCACCACCACCACCACCACCACCACCACCACCACCACCACCACCACCACCACCACCACCACCACCACCACCACCACCACCACCACCACAGCGCCGCTGCCGCCGCTGCCGCCACTACCACCACCACCACCACCACCACCACCACCACCACCACCACCACCACCACCACCACCACCACCACCACCACCACCACCACCACCACCACCACCACCACCACCACCACCACCACTGCTGCTGCTGCTGCCATTACTACTACTACTACTACTACTACTACTAATAATAATAATAATAATAATAATAATAATAATAATTCACTTTTATGGCACCAGTTCTAATATTCCAACGGTGCCTATCAGTGGTACTCTGCATAAGTGTTTTCCAAGCTGTGGGTCGCGACCCAAAATTGGGTCGCAGGGCTCAGTCTAGTGGGTCGCAGGGTAGCGCGAAATTAGATTCAAAAGTGTCATTTTCTAACCAATACCACAATGTCATGAGCCTTGAAAGTTGCAACTAGGCTTAGGTTTTAAGAAATTTGTATGCCTCCATACAGGGCTTATATTAAAAATGATAAGTTCTTTATCCAATTTTAGTTGACAATAAGTTTGCAGGGTCGCGGCATGTTACAAAGCCGCTGAAGTGAGTCGCGCAGTTCCATAAAGTTTGGGAAATTATAGGTCATGCAGTACTTTTAAAAGTAATCTTATTTCGCAATAACACAAGCAAGGCACGTTCCATTACTTTTTGCTGTGAAACTCCACAATACAGAGTCACTGCCCTAATAGAACAGTCTGACACGCCGCTTAAGCGATTTTGCCATACTCATAAGATTTTTAGGACGCGTAAGAAAGTTATAGTACTTTTTAAAATTAATCTTATTTCGAAATAACGCAAGGAAAGCGTATTCCGACCATTTTGCTGTGAAACTCCAATAAAAATAGAGAATCTCTGACTTGAGGAGAGAATGACCTGGCGGTTAAGCGATTTTGCCATACTCATGGTGTTTTGAAGTCGCGTAACAAAGGTATATTCCTGTCAAAATTTAAAAAGTTAATTTTCAAGGAATTTCAATATTTATTTCTCTTATTTCGTCCTATTTGGCAAAAATATGAATAATTTTGCATAAAATATTTGCCACGTTTTCATTCGAATTGAATCGGAGCTTTTGTTTTGCCATTTATTCAAAACTCAGAAGATTCCTTGCAAACAATGTTCGCCAGATGGCCTAAATGCACTTTTTGATATTACATGCTATGATTAGAATCGCGACACGTTACAGAACCGCTGAAGTGGGCCGCGGTTCCAAAATGTTTGGGAGACCACGCTCTACATCAACCCGCGACAGACTTGGTTATTCCAGTCTGACACAGAAAACGCTCACAAGACGAACCACGGATATATTGAGTGCATCTGTTAATTAAATCTTTTCCGCTTCACTGGATAACCTATCCGCTTGAAAACAGCTCGCTCCGGTATAATATGCCAGACGCTTGGTAACAGACCTAATTATATATATATATATATATATATATATATATATATATATATATATATATATATATATATATATATATATATATATATATATATATATATATATATATATATATATATATATAGGCCTAGTATCAAAAAACGTTCGAGTAGATTTCTATGCTGTCAGATGGTCGTTCGATATAGAATATTAGTTTCCAGACGAAGCCGTTTCGTGAGTATGTAAACAGAACTATGATATTGCTTCACTCTTGAAGGCTTATATCTTTTGAAGAGAGATTCTCCATTGAAATTCCAGCACCCTCTTCCGTCGTCGAATATCTTTTCTGGGACCGATAGAGAGAGATAGAATCCTAGATTCCTCTGCGGTCTGCTTTGCTTCCTCTCTTCACCGCCCTGTCGCCTCGCTCCCTTATCCGTCGACGCTATCACTTCTGTGGCAATCAGTAGACTATTCAGTTTTTTCTTCTTTCTTTCGCCGTCTCAAATCGCATACGAGATATTGTGTATCGAGAAAAGAGAAAAGCCTTCTTCGTTTCACGCGAAGATTCCGTTTGCGATAACGACCGCCAGTATAGACGCACCGACGCGCCTTAGATATTAGCCGTCATATCTTCGGCATTCACCGTCGATATGCCAGAACAAACAACAACACGCCTCCGTTTGTTGTCTTCCAGGGGAAGCACGCGGGAGGAGAGGGAGAGGGAGAGGGCCCGGGCTTCCTCCAGGGCAGATCCGGCGATACACCTGTTTGATTGATTGTCTCTGGCCGCGCGAATATGTTCTTATGTTCTTATTCACGTTTCGTCGTTCCTTCTTTCTCAGATGCTCTTAACCCCTGTCTATTATGCTCGTGACTGGCAGAACTTCTGCACATGAAAACGCTGGTGCAAACAGCTTATAGGTTCCACTTTGTTGGCGCGTTCAGAGACGTCTTCGGCGTCTGCGTTTTCCCGCCCGCCCCCGTCTTTCGTTAACAGGTGGCTAAGCCGCCGAAATGCGATAGATCGTCTAGACGCAGGCTAGACGCTTTCTGATTGACGATCTTCTGCTTAGCATGATTTAGACATAATATCTGGTATGCGACATTAGCAAGAGGGAAAATTGACGACGTCTCTTTGGAATCATTCATCTTTACAGCCAGGGATGTCGTTTCCTCGACTGAGCACACCCTATAGATGAAAATCTGCGAGATATTCGAAGCACTCGTGAAATTGCTAGACAGACATCAACGAATGCGCATAATAGGCCTATATTGAAAGCAGCATATTATAGCCCTGTTCCAAAACGAACCTACTATAACAACGGCTGCACAATCTAAAGATGATCTCGCACCGGAATGAGTTTTCGACCAGTTGAAAGATTAAACCTGCAAAACATGCAAAAATATAAAACGAAAATGCCACCTACCTAGGCTACAAGTCATACTGCTCGTTTGCGTAACAATATATCGTAACACTTCAACGAGCAGTTAGTTCTGAGTAGATGATTCTAAACTTTAACTTTACATGCAGGGCGCGATTTGTAGGGGGAGGTGGAATCTCCCCCCCCCCACTGCCCAACTGCACCCCCTACTGCTACATCCCCCACCACTACATCGCCCCACTGCTACATTTCTCAAAAACTACATCCCCCAAGCTCGACATACCCCACTGCATGCTCCAGGTCACAAATCGCACCCTGCTTACATGTATAGGCCTACGTATCTCGCTTCCTACGCAGTTCCTTTTAACCCCTTAACTAGGGATCCCGGATAGATCCGTCCATTTTACATTGAGTTACAGTTAAATACACGGTTAAGGGGTTAAAGCCTCGCCATTCAACTATCTACCCTGTGTCGTCCTTTCCTTCGGTGCCTTGTGGCTGTTGATGTAGCTATAGTCTACTCTATCGTCCAGCTGAGCAACGAGATATGCCGTCGTCTCTTTGTTTTTCGTCCTTGTAGACGCTAAGACGACGTCTACCCAGTGGCGGCTCCACCTAGGGAGCCAGAGGGGCCCGTGACCCCCCCCCCTATTGAGAGCCTGCCCCCCCCACAGTGGCCCCCAGTTGGGACCTTATACTTAATGCTACATACATTAAACAACAAATGGTTGGCCCACCATGATTAGAAGTTGCCCCCCCCCCAACGGCCCCTCCGCTTGCCAAATCCTAGAGCCGCCACTGCGTCTACCTTATGGCAGACACGGCCGAAGCCCTGGGCAGACGGGTTTTGGCGCCTACGACCTGGATCCGCATAGTTTCTGTCTTGGTCATCCTCCAAATTGCCGCAGTATCGTTAATCACCTTTTGAACTTCATGTATATACCCGTGTTCCCGGTGCAGACGATTCTCTCCGTTCTGATCCGCCGCTCTCTTCACTTATCCGTTGCGCCACTGGACTGCAGTCTGTCTATATTCGAGGCATACATATATATATCGTCTGGCATTCCTCGGCCACCTGTTCGTCTGTGCTTGCTTATACCTTAATTACAGACATTCTTTGATTCGAGGGGTCTGCCGCCGCGGTGTAAAGTCAGCAAAGGTCGCGCGGCGGAGGCGGATGGGCGACTAACCACTAACAAAAAAAACTAACCAGAAACCCTAAGAAGAGACGAAGAAATCATCATAAGAAGATGATAACAGTTTTTTAAACGAGCAACAAAAAACCGATGAAAGATGAACAACGGAGAGAGAGAGAGAGAGAGAGACGAAAAGATGCTTAGAACTATGAATTATTACTGCATGAAGATTTATTGGATTATTGGTGCGCATTGGTATGTACTGCATGCATGTGCGTAGGCCTATATATGCAATTATGTGTGTATATGCATAAGTACATATATACGTATGTACATTACATAAATACATTACATATATTGTATGTATGTATGCATGTATGTATGTATGTAATGTAATATATGTATGTAAGTACGTATGTATGTATGTATGCATATACATGCATGTACCTGCATGCAGGTGCCTGTATGCATGCATAGATTGAATTAATTTCTTGATTAATGTATGTGATACAGTTCATAACTGGGTTAAACGGTATATATCATAAGATCCTTGTTCTGCATGTCTCTGTTACCTTCAGGCGTTCTCATTGGTTGACGAAGAAGCGTTTGACGAAGCGTACGTTTAGCACGGTTTATAGTCGAGTCATTGCAGCGTCAGATGGGTGAGCGTGCGACGACGTTGCTATTGGTAACAATTGTTCGTAGCTTGAGGAAGTTGCGCAATTTTAACGTACATTTTAACGTACACAAAAAATACGTGTACAGCGTCACAATTATGAAAGAAAAACAGACAAGATCGAAGCGTTCGACGGTCGTTGCACCTGGCGGTTCCTGAGTGGGGGAGTGGGGGGTGGGGGTTTGTGAGAGACGCTGGCGCCCGTTTCCTTCTCCCGTTCCTGCACTCGTGATCGCTTCTCTTCGCCGTAAGGAGAGCCTCTGTCCCCCCCCCGGGGGGGGAGGGGAAGAAAGTCGAGAAGGAAAAATACTCGAAGCGTATAATAATTATTGGAAACGAAGCACGACTCTTAGGAAGAAAATGTAAATTCTAAACGCAAAGAAACAAACCGCTGCAAGTCAAGTCAACGTCTAAGTCCTTCGAAGTATACATTTCCGTCCTCGCAGAGACATTTTCAAATTGTAGCCTACTCTGGCACCGTATATATAGTAATGCACCATATATATATATATATATATATATATATATATATATATATATATATATATATATAATTGCACCGTATATATAGTAATGGCGAACCTCTCGGTAGCAAAGTGTTTTTTAATGAAAAATTACTAGGGGGTCGATGAAAAACTTTACACAATTGCGGATGAAAAGTAATTTTGACGCTTCCCGATTTTAGTTTATTCTGCCCGGCTACCGACAAATCAGCCATAATGGTAGTATATAGAATAAAATTTGAATTTCTAATATCGGATGAAAAGTGCAGACAATCAGGTACGATGGCCACAGTACCTCCAACGTTTTTTACGTACAATACGCGTATTTTATTTCTGAACATAAAATACGTACAATACGCGTATTTTATTTCTGGACATAAAACATGCATAATACGCGTATTTTATTGTGGGATCTAACGCACTGTCGTATCTTGAGTTTAGCCCGTGTCTAAGAATTACGCTAACTGGTAGTCGGACATTTCGGTTTTTGACCATCCGACCTAATCGCTGATGGCCTAGCATTGGAATCTGGCAGTGGAACGACTCAATGCCACACAAACACACGCACACAGACTGCCTCAGATATAATAAAACATCGGACAGGATGGATCAGGTTTAGCTTCGGTTGGCGCAGCATATCAGAGGCGGCAATGTGAATGCGTGGGGCTTCATAAAATATATTATGTCTATCTATAGATCTCAGAATTTACTAAACATATCCGTACTTATTGAACTTGCAGGATTTCGGTTTTCCTGTGAATATCTAAACATTCAGAACCAGAAGTTTCCACGCAAACAGCATATTCGTAGTAGTACAGAACAAATCCCTAACCAGTTATAGCGCGATAGCGCATAAAGGCAAAATAAGAAATTAATTTATATAAATGGTCGATCGATTAATAATTAATTATTCAGTCATTTACTATTTTTATCGATAGAAAAGACCCAGATCCTATTGCATCGCTATACGAAAGTTTCCATTGTGGAACAGACACTTTATTTATTTCAACCTGACAGAAGGTTTATTTTGCACAAACAGCGTCGAAAACATATATTCGACGCTGCTGTTGTTTCGGATTATTTTGAAAATATTGGAACGCAGAACTACTGTTTCCATTTTGAAATCGCAGGTGCAAGACGAGACGAAATCCCCTACGGCTGTTATTGCAGTTGAGGCGGCCCGCTCCTTCCCCCCCCCCCCGAGAGCCCCCGACCCGCATCACTGATCCTATCTCGAACACATCAGGTGCTGTATAGGATAACGCGTGTCTTTTCCTCTCTATATAAGCGCTCTAATAATTACGTAATAAAATTTGTCAACGATAACTTTCGACTGTGCTCTCACAGTAGACGAGAGATACTTTCACCAGTGCCGAAGGTCAGAGCCTTCAACTGCATGGACTACAGTCAAACCTTCGCTCTGAACTATTCCAAATGTCGAAAAACACGGAGCAAGTTATTTCTGGTGGTTTTTTCTTTTCACGGTGCAGACAAGAGGCGATAGGTTTTTCACCCGCATGGTTCATGTAGTGGCTCAGTCAGGGTTCCAGACCAGCGGCGCCATAGCCGCCATAATCACCCATAAACCGCTGCAACAGTCGAGTCGACGTCTACTGTAAGTCCTTCGAATACCATAATAACAACGTAATCATCCTGTTGTGCCTGCCTGATAGTTTGCGACCTGTCGATGTTATCTTGTTGAACTTTCGTGGCATTTTGCGATGAACAACCCTAACCTCCCTATCCCCTCCCCCCCCGAAAAAATCTTAAAATTTTCTCATCTGCTTTGCACGAATGTCACGACTGGTCTCTGCCCAACTAGGCTCTGCCCTCTTCGTAATATGAAATACTTTTGCATTTTTTTCTGTACAACTATTTTTCCGGCATTGAATTTTAACATTAACGATCCTTGGTTCTGACCCTGCATACTAATACACCGATGCTGATTCTCTGTCTCTCGTAACTACACTGATGGTCTTTTGGGACGGTTTCATCATATAGTTTCAGCTTGAATTACCGTCAAATTTCACTTTTGAATAATTTACCGATTGCGTGAAATATTCGGTGTTTCTGGACAGATGTGTAGAAGAGATGGTACAATTAGTTGTGCGCTGCTCTTCCTCGTGTGACTTTCACTGCTAATTGCTGAAACAGAGAGAGAGAGAGAGAGAGAGAGAGAGAGAGAGAGAGAGAGAGAGAGAGAGCGGTGTAACCTTTGACCCGCTGAGGAAAAACATTCTCACAACTACACTGCAGTTCCGCATGATTTGTGATACAGGGTACTGCACTTCGACTGATCTGAGGACCTACCGTGTTGCCAAGATTACTTCCACAGCTGGAAAGACAAGTCAATATGTCAGCAAGTAAGAACGCCGAATGAGAAGCCTAAAGCGAGGTCGACCAACGAGGTTAAAATGCCAAATGACTATAAGCTTACGATCCATCTAGTTAATCTCCATGTTTCATCAGATTTTCCGGACGCTTTGAATAACTCGATTTTTGCTAATACGAAAAACCCATCCGTTTTAGGGTCCTACGCTATAATATTAAGATGCATTTTGCATAAGATACGTTTTGGTTACCCAGGGGCGCCCACACAAGGGGGAAAGGAAGCAAATGCTTCCTGAAAAACCTAGGGGGGGGGAAGAAATTCCCCCCCTGAGTTTTGGTATCACGTTAGAGTAGTATATTTATTCGATAAGCCCCTCAATGACTGCGCAATTACTGGCTTAATTGCAGTGCAATTTTGTAACTTCATATAAGATTACCGGTACTCAATTCAAGCTCAAGTTCATTATTATCAGGCATTCATAAAATGTTATTATTATTGTAACTTTCACATAGTCATTCTAATGATGAAGAGTGCAAACTTCCTATGAAATATAAATCGTTTATAACAAACTAATAGACTCACATGAAGTTTACATTCCAAATTAGACTACTGCAACTCCCTGCAACTCCCTCCACTACTGCAGCCTTCCAAAGACCTCCATCAACAAATTACAATCCATTCAAAACTGTGAAACGGTGCAATTAGATACTGTTAATAATAAATTAATAATTATAATTTGCTTGTTTCAGTCAGTTGCCTTAAGTCTAGTTACCCAATTTGCAGTTGTTGCAGCTTTAATGCCTCTAACATCTATGTAAAATAATGTAGGTGTGGCTGTTGGAGAAATCTAATTTTTAAAATAAATACTAAAAGTAACATTTATTTTATTTGCATTTGGATGTGGTCATATTGCCAATGGATAATTTGCAGGTAATTTTAAATAGTTTTCCAGCGCAATTACTGCGATATCTCTCCATAGTTTCAACTTACATTTAATAGTGCTTTGTGGCTGTTGGAATTTTTCAGAAATTAAGAATTAGAAGTTACTGGTATGAGACCTATCCTGGTGCACCAAAGTATGCGATTTAATGTCCAAAATGCACTGAAACTCACCTACGAGCACCTATTGATTTCAAAATTTTCCGGGGTTTTACCCCGGACCCCAGGCTTTTTTCCACGAATTTGCGTGGATGGGGATTGTCAATGTTCAGTGTCGTCTTATACGGCTACTTTTTCGTATAATAATAATAATAATAATAATAATAATAATGATAATAATGTGGTGTAAATAAATCCCTGCCGGACCCCCGTTTAAGGGCAGGGGAGGAAAGGGAGGACAGGGAAGGGGGGAACCTGCTTCCAGCAGTCAGGGGGGATGGGCGCCCCTGTGGTTACCTATAGTAGACATACATAGACATGAAAAGTATAATTTAAATTTCGTTGTGTTAGGCTATTCGTATTGTATCGGCGATGTATAGACCTATTCGTCTTGTTCTTTTACGTCACTCTGCCCATACACTGTAGTTCAGTGTAAGGTTATCTGTCCAAGGTAGCTTATATAACTCATTTCCTTCGCATATGTCAGCCGGCTTTTCCTCGCTTCTCTCTACTATCAGCCTCTCTTTATCTTCGTCTTTCAGCAGCCGTCTTCCCAGGTATGTTACCTGTGATTTACGCGACTGAGTTGGGCAGGTAAAATCTTCTAAAGGGGAAAAAACTAAACAGAAGATGCTTGGCATTTGCCTGCTACTGCTGCTGCCAACAGATCCAATCAGCCCCTTTGATATACATATAGGCCTATATACACACACATATGTAGATATATTTGGCTTCAACTCCTAGTTTCCTTTTCCTGTTTTTTTTACTTATTCCGTTCACATTTCATCATATTTTTAAAACAGAATAATTAGATAACTGATTTCTTCAGATGTACGTACTGCCTATTTCATAAATCAAAACTGACATTTCATAAAGCGAACTAGTGCTAGTGATAATATATAAATTAATCGTCCACGAGATTCATTAGGCATTTTATGAACTTTAAATTAATGGTTAAACAACAATGTGTGATGTTCACGTTACGTTCATTGTTTGAAAAAATTCAGAGAATTCGTCTTTAACATAATCTACAGATAGAGACAGAGACGGAGACATAGACAGTCAAACAGAGACAGAAACAGCGACAAGGACAGATAGACAGAGGCACAGAGGCAGTGAGAGGCAGAGAGACAGACAGACAGACATACAGACAGACAGACAGACAGACAGATGGAGATAGATAGAGAGACAAAGAGAACAAATCCTATAAACTGACGTGTTGAAATCAATTTGCATGTTATTTTAGACTCATGATCACTTCATATATTATTATGAATTCTATGTAAAATGTCTAGCAGAGTGTTTTCAGTGTCTTTCCTGGACGTTTATCATTCGACTTCTAGGCCACGAAACATTGCTCTCACGTCGTCCGCACGCAGGCTATACACCTACAGTATAATACAGTATCTATGCCACCGAATAATTTGCTGAAGGGCTGCAAATCCTAGATTTCAATGGTATTTTATTGCTCTCCTCTTCTGTTCGTCTCCTGTTCCCTCTCTTTCTTCGTCTTTCTACAT
Source organism: Metaphire vulgaris (assembly GCA_018105865.1). NCBI lineage: Eukaryota > Metazoa > Annelida > Clitellata > Crassiclitellata > Megascolecidae > Metaphire > Metaphire vulgaris. The sequence continues at coordinate 1,521,304 of CM030847.1, read as the reverse complement.
AGTAGGTCTATGCATCGCTCGTTGTATTCCTGCCCATCTGTTCTCCGCTGCTCGCTCGCTCGCTCTCTCTCTCTCTCGCTCTCTCTCTCTCTCTCTCTCTCTCTCTCTCTCTCTCTCTCTCTCTCTCTCTCTCTCTCTCTCTCTCTCTCTCTCTCTCTCTCTCTCTCTCTCTCTCTCTCTGGTTCTCATAAAGTTCTCATCATGAGAGACTCCTGGAACTTAAAAGAAGGCGATAAATGGCAATCGACGCTTCGAATTAACTGCAGATTATATTATTATCTCTTGTTAGTTCTGGGAATCGGTATCCGAAGCAAACCTACAGAGAGAGAGAGAGAGAGAGAGAGAGAGAGAGAGAGAGATGCGTGAAACGCTATCCACAAGATCTCTCTGGAAAACACATTACGAATTATATAGACGCTTATCTATTTCGAAGCGAACACTCATCTTAGCTTTTGCACCGGAACATAGGATTTCATTTGTGCGCTTACAAAGAACGAATTTACCCCCCCACCACCACACCCACCCTGCCCCCAAGTTAAAATTCAGACGCCAGTCTCACTGCACCAGGCTCTCCGGACATCTTTGATCCGATCCGTTCGTGATTTCTGTATTTTTTTCTCTCGATCAAATTTCCGCAATTATATAGCCCAATCCCTATTTCTAACGTAGCTATTTTTTGACGAGCAATACTTAAAAGTGTCTGTTTGTGTAAAAAAATAGAAAGGCTTGGTTCGTTCCGACGGGTTCAACTGATAGACAGTATTACGGCTGCTAAAGAAATCGTGAAGATGTTATATTAATTATTATTATAATCTAATATATTATTATTATTACTATTATTATTATTATTATTATTATTATTATTATTATTATTATTATTATTATTATTATTATTATTATTATTATTATCATCATCATCATCATTATACATTATTATTATTATTCTTTTTATTATTATTATTATTATTATTATTATTATTATTATTATTATTATCTATTGGCTTGTTCTTCTTACAGTATCTGACTAGGTCTATATCATTTAACGCCTCAACATTTCTTCGCCTTGCGATCGCCATTTCGCCGGATGAGGTTATCTCCACCATCAGAGACGTCTTGCTTTATTTCGAACGCGTTGCGTTCTGTTGACTCGACACCTGCTTTTTCACTCCCAGGTAGCGCCCCTATATCGGCGGTTATCACCTATTGCCGTTAACAGAACGACACCAGTCTCTCTCTCTCCGTGTGTGAATTTCAGCAGATAATCTGACTTGCAAACTAGTGTAACGCAGACATCAATGTACATTGTACAGAATATGCCAAGACAGTTTTAACGACGTGATGCTATCCAAGTATCATAGGTCTGTCTCTCTCTCTCTCTCTCTCTCTCTCTCTCTCTCTCTCTCTCTCTCTCTCTCTCTCTCTCGGAATCTTGCTGATCGTGTGACCTCGAGAGGCTGGTCGTGAGGCGGAGCAGAAGGGGTGCCGCCATATTCCGTAGTTAGACACGGGAGAACACTGGTGTTAGACGACAGGCGCTGTCATCGGCTGGTCTCCCGGATTTTTGTGCTCTGCGCGAAACACGCCCGGAGGTTTCTATAGGCCAGATTATTATTATTATTTTGGACTGAAAGCAGACCAAAGTGGCGTTCAGTATAGTCGGCAGGACCTCAATAACTGTGAAACTATAGGCCTACACTGAGGCGTCAAGTACAATGTATACTGTATATACGCCTGATGATCTTGCCTGAACAGAACGACGTACTTCCAGACGATTCTTCGAAGACGGAGTTTGCCCCTTCGGCGTATTCGTTCCTCGGTTCAGACTGACGGTCAGAGCCGGCGACCAGACGCCGATCAGGGTCAGGCGCAAGGGTGGCGGCGGCGGCGGCGTCCTCTGCCTCCTCCTCCTCCTCCTCCTCCTCCCCCGACAGGCGTCGCTTCTTCGCCGCCCGCCCGGCCATCAGACGCTGGTGCAGTCGCCGCTTGACGATCTCCGACGGCGAGAGTCCGCATCCGTGTTCCGCCGGATGTTCGGTCTCGCGACGATGATCCGGAAAGAAGACGGGCTGCTGCGGATGGAATCCTCCTCCTCCTCCTCCTCCTCCTCTTTTTAACGCACAGCAGACACGGAACGACGGATGGGTGGGCAGCATGCCAGATGACTAAAGGACCAAACAACAACAACAACAACAACAGCACCGAGATTATCAAACGATCCTGCTGCTGCTGACGACGACGACGACGACGACGATGATGATGATGAAAAGAAGGTGATGATGATGATGACGATAGTCAATCAATCAATCACAATTTTATTTTTCCTCGCAATATCCAAAATTAACATACATCAAGAAGAAACAAAGAGGAAAAAACTTAACTAACACTTAACAAATCAAATCAAATTTATTTTCTCAACATTTCATAAGTAGACAGCTTAACTATCATCATCATCATCATCATCATCATCATCATCATCATCATCATCATCATCATCATCATCATCATCATCATCATCATCATCATCATCATCATAATAATCATCATCATCATCATCATCATCACATCATGACACTTATCGTCATCGCTAAATACATTGACAGTGATAATGATGACGGTGAAGTTGATGCTGCTGCTGATGATGATGTGATAATGATGATGATGATGATGCTGATGATGCTGATGATGATGATGATGATGATGATGATGATGATGATGATGATGATGATGATGATGATGATGATGATGATGATGATGATGCTGATGATGATGATGATGATGATAAAAACAACAGCGAAACAGAGACATAGACAGACACTCAGTCAATGCAAGTGCACTTGTGAGCAAGTGCTGTATAGACCAGTACTAGTGGTTTTACTGAGGCAAACTTTCGATCGAGTGTTTTATGTAAACCTTTACAAGAGACTCGACGATACTTTCTTCGATAGAATCGCTTCCGCGCCTCATTTTCTCCATTAACCCCTTAACTGGGGATCCCGGATATATCCGTCCATTTTACATTGAGTTACAGTTAGGCTAAATACACGGTTAAGGGGTTAAATGCATAAATCTGTCAAACGTTTAGCTCGATACTTTTATTGATATTTAACCATTAATCACAAATGTTGCACAGCCATCAATAATAACGAATTTTAACGTCAAAAACTGCGATCCTCGATTATCCCATACGTATTCTGACTAATGGTTTTGATGATGTGTGCGTAATACAATACAGCGTAATACAACTATACAACGTACAATACAATAATACAATACAATAATACAATACAACGTAATACACTATACAACGCGCGAATCTATGCACTGCATATTTTCTGGTCGTGTGGGCCTATACATGATTTATACAGTAATCAATAAATTCAGTTTCTTACCTGTTTTCACGTCACCTGTTCACAGGCTAGGCGCAAGATTCAGCGCTGCTTTTTCAGGTGACATATAGCAAAATGACGTCATAGTGATCAGCAGGTTTCTCCGACGCAGGTAGGCGCGCGAATGGACGACAGGGCATCACACCCCTTGAGTCAAGTTGATTTACAAGCGTGTCATGTTGCGCAACCACTGCTATTAACCCCTTAACTGGGGATCCCGGATATGTCCGTCCATTTTACATTGAGTTACAGTTAAATACACAGTTAAGGGGTTAATAATAACAAAAATGGCAAACATATCAACCGACGCCAGTCCAGTTGATTAGCTAAATCCTGTGATAACAAGTGCACGCTCGGTTAACAAATACATCGTTCCAAAAGTCTACTTTGTGCGCGTGGATGTAAGTAAATCAGTCGAACCGAGAAGCATGTGGAGGAGGAGGAGTCGATGGGTGAGGGGGGCCGTTCTACGGCTGCTGCTGTGTTTGATATTTGCCTATCGCCGTTTTTTCTGCTTAATAATTGACTTCAAGCAACGCTTTCCCCATTTCTGCTGAATTCCAACCGAAGACACCCACGCTCTCTCTCTCTCTCATCGCATGCATTGGCCGACGGACTGGCCTACGGTCCAGAGGCAGACATCACAGACCCTCTGAGACTCTTCTCTTCGCCTGGCTACGGATCGAAAAGACTCGACCGGCTAATAAACCGCAGCGTCTCTCTCTCTCCCTATCTCTCTTTCTCTCTCTCTCTCTCTCTCTCTCTCTCTCTCTCTCTCTCTCTCTCTCTCTCTCTCTCGCTCTCTCTCTCTCTCTCACGCGAAGATTCTCGTTCCCACCGACTCCTGATTATCAGCGATTGACTCGGAGCACAGACGGGAAGCAGCCATGTTTCGGCCGTGGAGCGTCGGTTATAGGCTGGCAGGAGACCGCCTCATGGGACTTCGGCGTCGACGGGGGATCGCAGCCTAGTCTCGCCAGAGCGCGATCCATCGCGGGCCCCTCGAGACCCAGTCACGGTCGTGGACTCCGGGGAGAGGGGGCAGGGGGCAAGCGGCCGTCGATTCCGAGGCGCGTGCTGGAGCAACCATCTATCCCGTCCATTACGCCAAGCGCCGTCATGCCGTTTGCGAAGATTCTAAATAGGTGGGAGAGAGATGGGAAGAGAGAGAGAGAGAGAGAGAGAGAGAGAGAGACGAGTAGACACGATGTTTGGTACAGAGAGGAACCACGCACGCACGCACGCACAGACACACGGGCACGCGACGGAGAAGAGAACCAGATGACAGGATGAGTGACTGGCGGGTTCAAGAGAGGCGTCGGATGAATGAAAGGCAGCAGACATGCAGACGAAAAAGACGAATTTCGAAAAGTCTCTAGGGTCACCAAAACAAGTCATCAAAACTTCAGAGCTATGACGTCACGGGGGATAGCTGCAGACCGGTGCTTATTCTAGCCGCCTATAGACATTGGGGGGGGGGTAAGAATTTTGGTGGGAACAGACATTGGGGAGGTCATACTACTTGCCAAAATATTAAAATTGGGGGAGGGATTTCAAACTTGGGGGGGGGGATTTCTCCCAGAGAACTTGAGAGAAGGTCTAGAATAAACACTGGCTGTAGACTGTGCATGGCAAAGGAAGGGATAGGAAAACGATTGCTTATATGTACTTGATCTTCCATTTGTAAGACACTTTCGGCTTTTCTGTTGCAGTAAACTAGTGGAATAACATTTGAGGTTAAAACCTTGTAAAGGGAAATAGTGCGAACTTGAATGCAAGCGTGAACGCATTTATCTAGCTATATAAATTTACGAGATTTTACTTACTTTTATATATATATATATATATATATATATATATATATAAGAAATTCTTTACTTTATCTCTATATTTATATAAGCTTATTTATAGAAATGCCTTATATAAGAAATTTCAATTGAATGCAGGGAGATGAATAGAGAAGTATAACTAGGGTCTAACTACAGTGGTTTTCACACAGCATTAGGCCTACCTATACATGTAGCCTCCTAAACCACTTTAAATCACATTATTAACCTGCACAAAAAGAAGAGTTTCTAGGTAGTGGGTGGTCAGTTATCTGGGCACCTCTAACATACTCAATTGTGGACGTTTCCCATATATTTTAACTGCCTGACCTCCTAAATTCAGTGCACTCCATTTCGTGCGATCTCGCTTATTTTGCTTTTATGTCTTTGTGCTGCAGAGAATAAGTGCTTTGATTTCATTATCGCTGCAAATTCGTTTAACATTCGTTCCGTCGCGTACATTTTTTGATTCGCTGCGGTGTTCGGTCTTCGTGTGTTCCGTCCATCGTCTGTCTGCAGTGGCGGCTCCACCGGGGGGCCAGAGGGGCCCGTGCCCCCTATTGAGTGCCTGGCCCCCCAGTGCCCCCCCCAGTTGGGACCCTATACTTAATGCTACATACATTAAACAACAAATGGTTGCCCCCCATGATTAGAAGTTGCTACCCCAACGGCCCCCCCCACCCCCACTTGCCAAATCCTAGAGCCGCCACTGTCTGTCTGATCGCGAGCACGGTCGCCAATGGTTCCTATGTATTTAATTCTCTGCATTTGCACTGAATTCTGAAAATTCTGCACGCATTCGGGCCGAATCTGTCATCGTTCTTGAAGAAGCAGAACAACTGAATTCGTTCTGCAGCGAGATAGATTGATGAACTTGGAAAATCCTTTTGACTTTCTTCTGAAATCGTTTTTCTGCGCGTTGATCGTCAAAAGTCGAGGATTTTCAAAAATGTCTCCGCTAAGTTCTTCGCCGTCTAAGATATTTTCAATTCTATAGAGCGTCTGTCCTGTTGGATGCTTGTGTGTTGGCGTATGTGTCTGTGTAGTCTTCGGGATCCGTTTAACTGTACCATTGTGTGCATGTATATGACTCTTTAATAAAAGCCCGTTGTTTAGTCTATGAAGAATTTTCTGGAATGTTATGTCCGAAACATTTTCCACTATATTCTCTGTTCTTTGATGCTATTCTAGACTTAAGAACTATATTATCTCTTTCCAATGTCTTCTTTCAGGTGCTAGCCTATAGCGCATAAGCACTGTAGGCCTAGGCCGCACAAATTGGCACTCGCTAGGCCAGAGTGGCGAAGCCAGGATTGCGGAATCGGAGAGGCATTTCAACATTTTTCACTTAAAATAAAACGTCACTGTACCGTGAACTGTTAAGCGCGTTCAACTTTCTTGCACTCTCCTCCCTCGAGACAACCTATAACCCCTCCCCCAGTGGCGGTTCCAGGAATTCTTGGTGAGTTGTGAAAAAATTCATAGGAAGTTGGTGGGGGATGCAAAGTGAAGAAGAAAAAAGAAGAGAGAAAAAGTGTCCGCTAAATGTTAATAAACCTTGCCAAAAAAGGCCGACAAGCAAAGAAGAAGGTCATTCGCTGTATTTTCACTATTTTTAAACTCCGGAAATAGGATGACAAAAAGGTCATCCGGAATCCCGGTGGGGGGACGCATCCCAGCCATCGCCCCCCCCCCAACTAACTACTCGCCGATTTTGCACGAATCCCACGACCGATCCCAGTCCCAATAGGAGGGGGACCGCCCCCATGGCATGTCCCCCGGTGGCTACGCCAATGCGATAGACCTCTGGGATATGCCTATATAGTGTAAGTCGCTATTATTTCTTAACAACATCAACAAAAAACAGCATCTTTCGAATTCCAGATGTTGCTTCTTTAATGGCGACCTATCAGACCAGCAAGTGTAGCGGTTGATATTGATAACAAGAATTCGCTCTCTGTCATACTCTCGCTTTCATCAGTCATGGTAGGGGGGGGGTAGGTCTACCTGTCTAATAATTGATGCTTCTAGATCCACGCGTTCGTTAAGGTGATCAAATTCGTACGAGAGCTTTTATGAAACGTTGAAACGCAGGTAAACAAATCACCAAAGACGACTCCACACTGAGGCACCAGCGCGATGAAAACAGGAGGCGTAAAACAACTATATATTATATTGGTGTAATCGTATGCCTTATGATTTTTTCCTAAGGCGAAAGACGATCCCGGTTGACTTTGCCTAGGCTATGTGTTTCAGATTAAGCAAACGGCAGCAGTAGGCCTATAATAAAATCGTCGTCTATTTGGACGAAAGACCAAGTTCCACGCCGAGCAATAAGATTACTGTTATAGGCTATAATATGAATAATATGAAGTAAACCAAAATGCATGGTATTCCGAGGATCAGGATACCGACGACATAAAGAAAGTCGACAAACATTTGCAGAAAAATACCAAAATCTACGAATATTTAACAAGCATCCTATAAACATTGGCCTAATTGCAGCGTCAGACGATGGTTAAATACGTTAAATATTCTTACAGAATTTCAGCAGATGTAGGCATACAGCGAACTTGGTGAAGGCCTGTTGGATCTTGCGTCCACGCAACCGTAGCTTTTAGGCTTCTATTCGGGCAGGAAGAACATTGTTTTAGGGCAGAGGTATTCAAATGGCGGTCCGCGAGCCAGATCCGGCCCGCCAAGAAGTGCGAAATGGCCCGCGAAGATATTGAAACGATCAATAGGCCCTAACTAAGTTTTTTCTAATACATAAGAAATATTGTTTTAATGTCTCCTTTCAACTCACATGTTTTCTATTGCTTAGGCCTCTTGACAATATTTTGAACTGAGAAATTTTTGTACTTGGCCCTCTGGCACTAATCAAAATATAAAAGTATGACCCTTCATAAAATGTAATCGAATAAATGTAACCTATTTATTCGCTTCTATTTTCTGCTACTTATATTATTATATTCACATAGATAAGGCTCAATACTTCTCATACTCCTACATATTTACATTTGTTATTTACCAAACACCAATTCCTGCATGCAGTCCTATAAATCCAACTACAGTTGCCTAATTCACGGGATATTTGATCCCTTCTGGCAACTGTTTTCTACTCTTACTCTGTAACTCACTAACCTACTATTTTATGCTACTGTCAATGAACAATGCTTATAGTCAACCTAACTCAAAGCTACAGATCTATTCACCTATGTTTGTTATCAATGTTTTAAGAATACGTTGCATACACAGTCTTATTTTGAACTTTTAGCAATGATTGTATGTCAAAACGTGTTGACAATGTATTCTGTGTAATTTCAGTTACTCATGAATTAATGCTGCTTAATTATTAAACTACATTTCACTTTGTTACATGTTCTTGTACCTATGCCTATGTTTATTGAGTTGAAAAAAATAAATTTCACTGTCACATTGTGACTACCAGCTAATTACTGACACACTTTACATTGTCACTAATTGTTTTGCCACAAGGGGCCGTCCATAAAGTACGTCATGCAGAAGGGGAGGGGTGTGAGAAAGTGTGACAGATGGGAGGGTTAAGGGCCACCGTGACAACACACTTTCCGTAGATGTAAAACCTGAGATATACCTGATGGTAGCAGTTGCAGCAGTGGCGGCTCCACAGGAGGGCCCGGGGTGGCCCGTGCCCCCTATTGAGTGCCTGGCCCCCCTGTTGGGACCCTATACTTAATACTACATACCTAACAACAAATGGTTGACCCCATGATTAGAAGTTGCCACCCCAACGGCCCCCACTTACCAAATCCTGGAGCCGCCACTGGATGGTAGGTATGGTAAAAGGTTTTGAGAATATTTTTTCTCAGCAGCATTTTTTCGCCTGAGATACACAGAATTTTAGGTCTAATGCACAGGGCGCGATTTGTGACCTGAGCAGTGGGGGGGGGGGAGGAACAGTGGGGGGGGCTATGTCGAGCTTGGGGGATGTAGTGTTGGGGAAATGTAGCTGTGGGGATGCAGTTGTGGGAGGATGTAGCAGTAGGGGATGCAGTTGGGCAGTGAGGGGGAAATTCCCCTTCCCCCTACAAATCGCGCCCTGCTAATGCATAACATTAAAGTACAAAATACACAAAAAGACATACAGTATGCAGGAGTGTGCTATTCATAAAGAACGTATACAACAGAAGTCGTGTGCGTTAAACTAGTAATAGTTTCGTGGAAAACTGGGCCGCGTCAAACTAATTTACATTTCGGTACCGATGAATGCTCAAATGAAATGCCTCACGCTTCACACAAAATTGAATTTTGTCAATTACAGTTAAATCCAACTATTATGAATTCCAAGAGTTCACTTATCACCGTTTGCAGTGCAATCGTTTTATGCAGTGAATTCATCAAACGGCGCTTGTTTCCTTAAAAAAAACGCTTATCCGTCTTCTCGAAAATCATATTCGATATATCAGTGAATCATAATTATTAATACGAATCAAGTTTCAGTTTCACATATCACCAGCAGATTAACATATACAGTGAAAACCACAAAGATACGACAGTTCTATACGAATCCAGCGTAGGCCTAACCAGTGTTTAATCTAGGCCGTTTCCGGGGGAAAATCGCCCTTCCCCCCCGAAAATTTCAAATTCCCCGCGGAAATTTTGGAATACTGCATGGACTAACAGCGGCCCCTAGCAAAATTCCCCCGGCTTTGTCAGTTCCCCCCCCCCGGAGTCCAGGAGTTTAGATTAAACACTGATCGGAATGTAACCTTACGAGACCCTTAGAAAAACAAAATAGACCTTGAAAACATAATCTCAAATGAAAACTATAATTAAAGACTTTTGTCCTTACTGAAATTATATTTCAAATTCAAAACAATTCATAAAATTGACAAAAAAAACAGATTCTTTTCCTTTTCACTTCAGCAACTACTAAGTAACATCAATTCAGATTTAGACGCTTAAACGAAGCAACGCTGGCGATCAACCGCAAGTCTTACTCTCGTTGATTGCCCTTTCTCTCTGGTCTTCCGTTCAAGCAGGGCATGAGCATGGCGCATTTGCAGTCTTCTGTGCAGCGAACGCCTGAACTCCTACAGCCACACTTATCGCCATTGCACCCCGACTGCACACACGCACAAAAGGAGAATTTCTGTAAAACACAAAAATATAAAGTTTAATTTAGCTTAGCGCTATCTGCACTGAAGATAATGAGAGAAACTAATAAGCAAATAAATACAGATCAACAAATTTTGAAGGCAGGGTGCAAAAATATAAAATATAAGTCGTCAAAAGTTTTGACATAATATTGCAACAAATCCCGGCAAATCCCAGTCAATAGACAACTAAAATTTCAAAAATCTATGTAAATATTTCGCAATTCCAAATTAAAAACATTAATTCCCAACATTAATTCATAAAAGGACAGATGTTCACTTCCTTAATTAACCATTTATAATAGATTGACACATCTAGGGCATTCTAGGCTATTGGTCAATTAATTAAAACATTAACAATACACAGACTATATCAGAATACATTAACAATAATTATAACAGAGTTGATAATGCCAACGCGTATTACCAAAAGAGAATTTTTTAGAAGATCAGATTTTCTGAGCACATAATAAAAAGAACTACTAAACAGACAAACAAACAGACATAGCAATCAATTTACACAGCATTCGTTTCCTTCAATCTGCAACATTGACTCTAAAGTGGTCTGGACAAAATCATAGCGCAATAAAACTGTAATAGAAAAACAGTCGTGTAGGGAAAATGATGAAAAAATTTGCTTACCCTAGTTCTCAAGCAGGGCAGGCTTTCCGCCCTTGAAGGCGTTAATGGAGGCTGCTGAGCGGTATTCTACAAGCATCAATGCAGATTTAGTTTCACTCAACTGAAGCAATCTCCCTAGAAGTCTGTCTCGTGTGTCCTCTGCCACTGGCTTGTCTCAGCTTACCTAAATCTCTGGTTCACGCCTTTGTTGCCAGTAGGTTAGACTATTGCAATTCACTTTAGTATTTTTTTATGTTTAGGTTTAGTATTTTAGTAGGTTTAGTATTTTCTTTTACGCTATTGAATATTACAAAATGACATTTTTCAGAGTTATATTAGCTTTGGTGGAATATCACTTGAAAAAACCTGTTAAAGTGGAGTCCTCTATCATTTCTTACTTCGGCGCTTACATGTCAGCGCTTATATCAAGTTATACGTCAGCAAGTGGATGGACTGTATCAGAGCAATATAAGCAACTGCCATATACTTAAAACTTATATGCAAGGCGCGGAAGCAAGTTCAGGAAGGTTAGTACTTTGCAGTACTGATAACTGCCATCTAATTGTGTTACTCACAGGGGGGCAAAATTATAAGTTTAGTTGAATCTGCAGTGACTGGAAATTTTCAATCTCTTTTGCCATTTCCATTACCTTCTTCCTTTCTTCGTTGAGTTCTTCTTCCAGCGCAGCTACTCTCTTCTTCAGCTCTCTTAGCTTTTCCTTGGCCCTCTTTCTCTATCAATTAGACAACAGCAAGCGAAAACTCGTTTTAATAGTTAGACAAGAATAGCTATAAGAATAAATATTATAAGTGAAATGCGCCGGGGAATTCTTAAACGGAAAACTGTTTCACGGAGGTAAAGTGAAATTGTCCCTAACTGAAGGTTCATGACTTTAAAATCTGAGTGTCTAGCTACGTCCCTGGTGCTTTTAAATTATCAATTTTCCATTAGCTTTTCCTTTTCTTCTTCTAGGGCTTTCTTCAGTGCTGTTACCTTTTCCTCTTGTTCCTTCGATTTTTTCTTCATGTCCTCGATGATTGCGCATTTCTATCAATTAGACAACACCAAGTGAAAACCTGTTGTAATAGAGTATATTTGTAGCATCGAAGTAGTATATTTAGCATCTAGCATCTAGACTAGATTTGCAGCATCTAAATGCTAACGGTAAAATTTAATATTCTAATTAAAATGTGCTTTTATCCTTGAATATCAGGGGATTCCATAAACGGAAAACTGCATGCGGTCGGGAGAATCCATCTGGGAAAAGTGCTGGACGCCGGGCTTTTAGCCATTTTTCAGGCAAAACTAATATTATCTTCAACACTCAATTGCTGAGGCTATAATATGGAAGCTACAAAACTGTGGTATGGGGTCGTCCATAAATTACGTAACGCGATTTTCGCCAGACCCCCTAAAATATGACGTAACAACGTGCCGACGCCCCCTCCCAATTTTCGTCTCCCGAAATGTCTTGACAAGCAAAAAGGTCACCCTTGTATTTTTCTTCTTGAAAAACCCTGACAAGCAAAAAGGTCATCCTTGCATTTTTTCCTCTCCAAAATCCCTGACAAACAAAAAAAGGTCAAAAGTCATCACTTAAATTTGTTATTGCGTTACGTCACATTTACGGAACCTTTCCCACCCCGTCGTCACACTTCGTAACAAATGGCCGGATTCCACCTAACCGCGTTACGTAATTTATGAACGATCCCTATACCTCATTTTTAATACTTTCATTTATCTTTCTAACCATCCATGAAAGAAAACGCCAAAACATTTGGGGTCCTCTTAATACCCAAAAAGGCCATCCCTCCCTAAATGCAAAATGTTTATTCCGGTTCAGCAACCAAACTTTGTTGGTAACACGCTAAGTTGAGCGGCAAAGTTGCCAGGAAAGTAATGCAGCCCACCCACTTTAATCAACACAGTCACATTCCAAAATAGGCCTACTTTATACTTCGCTACAGCCGATGACAAATCAGCAATTCAGTGGTTGGTCCAATATTCGACACTGCATTTTCAATACAACTGCGCTAGCCTATACTGACCTCTGCCAACAGCCGAGCCAGGTCTTCTCTTTCATTTTCCACTTTCCTGAATCAAGTAGATGAACAACGAGTCATTGTAGAACTTATAAGGCCACGGCCGACGAGAGGGGGAACAGGGGGTACATTTTTACTCGGGCCCAGCGATAAACAAATGGCGCGCGCTAACCAGAAAAGAATTATTAATGCCCCCTTGGTTTGCGACTCAAAAAGTTTCCTAAGCGCTCTTCAATGTAAAAGATGTAGGCTAAGCGACGAAATTTTTTGCTTGTAAGCATTTATTTAATATGAGGGTAACCTTTTTTGCTTAGCAAGATTTTTTAAGTTGACTATGAAAAGACACGGAGAGTGAAGCAAGAGGCCCGGAATCATAATATATTTGTCCCCCGGCCCCGGCCCGTATTTTCTCTCGACGGCCCTGCATAAGGCAACGTATTTTATACACATTTGAAATGTCAATAATTTGCAAGAAATAAACCATTTATAAATATAATCAAGGTAAGTTTTTCCCGTCGCATCCAGCTATACTGACTCAAAATTAGATAAATATTGCATTGGCCCGCGCTACATTGAATGATGAATTGATAAAAATCACTTTTCTATTATAAAATACTTACTTGACATCGTCCCTGCTGGATATTCCAAACACCTAAGTGAAAACAACAAGCATTTTGGTACTTAACATCGTAATCATCATCGTCATCATCATCATCATCATCATCATCATCATCATCATCATCATCATCATCATTGTGAAGTTCTCTAATCATTTGAATATTCATCTTCTGGTTGTCAATTTATTTGCACCAATAGGCCTATGTAGAAATGTCCCCATATTCTGGAATCCTGACTACACAACACACACACACACCACCACCACTACTACCATCATCATCATCATCATCATCATCATCATCATCATCATCATCATCATCATCATCATCATCATCATCATCAAGCGGAGATAAGGTCTTGTGAAGTTCTAGTCGATGTCCAGGGGCAGATTCTGAATAACATTGAGAGTGAAAGAACCCGTCGTGATATATCCATTATAAGACAATCACTTGCGAATTAAATTATTTTTGGAGAGCTTCATGGAAATAGCAAAGGGAGAAATGGGTTGAGTGGCATACTCACTAAACAAGGTTCTGAAATATTTTATCCGACGCTTAATTAACCCCTTAACTGGGGATCCCGGACATATCCGTCCATTCTACATTGAGTTACAGTTAAATACACGGTTAAGGGGTTAAAAATACGTTGTTCACACATTCACACATTCTATTCGGTCATACTACCTGTACAAAATAAATCAACTCTAGGCCTGCGGTTTAGCGCAAGTCTCACGACCGATCCTAGCCAGATTAATAAGGAGCTGATCCGGCTGTCTCGTGCCCCCTCGTCGTTACGCCAATGGAGATGGATACCATCACCTTTGCATGCCAAATTTCCACCTAAGGGCCCAAGAAACTTTGGAACCCCACCGTACGCCAATGGCTGCTTCAAAGTGTCAATTACCTGCCTTGCACTATGCATAGCGTGCGCAATTTTTTTCCTTTGTTCAAACGAGAATTTTCCTATTACACGTGAAAGATCGAAATAATGGTCGCTCGAATGCAAGAAGAGCAAGAAGCTTCACAATCGGATTCTGATTTTAAATCAAATCAGAGGCAATATTTGAATTGATTTGCCAATATCTGAACCCAGGGCCGCCGAGAGGTGGCGGAGGGGGGAATTGCACATTGGCCCGGCGGCCTGCAGGAGACCCGGGTCCGGTGATGATGATGATGTATTAACAATAGCCTGGACCCCGAAAAAGACTGACAAGAAAAACGGTCATCTTCTTGTGATCATGAGCACAGGGGCCTGGGAATGTCAGGGGGCCCGGGAATGTCAGGGGGCCCGGGAATGTAAGGGGGCCCGGGCCGATCATGTTAAGTAATCTCCTTCTTAAAAGGAGCGAGAAGCCAAAAAAGAGAAAATAATGTCATCAACTTTTTCACAGACTTGTCAGGTCAGGGGCCCGCAAATTCTCTCGGCGGCCGTGTCTGAGCCATTTCTAAACAAATCAGAAATTCTAAACTGTACCTTCGTGACGCCGCCAAAGAATCCTGAAACACAAAACAGAAACACACAAGTAGCACACCAAGCAAGCTTCTCCGCGAGAATACACCACTGCTGGGGTAGGTTGCCATTGCTTTCCTTAGACCCGCGTTTTACCTCGAAGCTTAACGCTACTCCTCAATTTACCGCCGCCCTCTCGAGCGAACAAGGCTTAGTCGACCTTAGAGATGAGAGTCGACCTTAGGGCTCATGCGGGAATCGAACCCGTGACCTGCTCTAGTGCTGTTGCCAGTGGCGTAGCCAAGGGAGCTTTGGGGGTTAACCCTCCCATTGGCCGCCGAGGAAAATTTTTTTATTGTGTTTCTATAGGCCTACATTTTGTATTTTCGGACGTGGTTTTGGGGTTAAACCCCCCTTGGCGGTGCCGACCCAAATTTTTTAAGCGCTATAGGTGACAGCCTTTTTTGCTTGTCAGCACCATCTGGAAAGGGAAATATAAGAAGGAAAGAGGAGGAGGACCTTTTTGCTTGTCAAGATTTTTCGAAAGTTGGTCACGGTCAAAACCAAGACCCCCTTGCGGGAAATCCTGGCTACGCCACTGGCTGTTACCACTCTGCTAAATTTCCGCCCCAAATGCTACACAGGCCAAATAGTAGGCCTAATCATCAAATTCAAATCCGCAAAGTTTTCGACACAGTTCAGCGCCGAATTTCACAAACTTCTTTAAAACTGTTAACCCCTTAACCGTGTATTTAACTGTAACTCAATGTAAAATGGACAGATAATTATATCCGGGATCCCCAGTTAAGGGGTTAATACTTAATTTCAATGCCATGATTCAAAGCAGCGACCAGTTGTTTTAATCGTTGTTACCATGAAACTAACCGATAAGCAGTGGCGGCTCCACCGGGGGGCCAGGGGGGTCCGTGCCCCCTATTGAGTGCCTGCCCCCTCAGTGTCCCCCCTGTTGGGACCCTATACTTAATGCTACATGCATTAAACAACAAATGGTTGGCCCCCATGATTAGAAGTTGCCACCCCAGCGCCCTCCCACCACTTGCCAAATCCTAGAGCCGCCACTGCCGACAAGCATGGACAATCAAGTAGAAAAGGCTGATCGCAAAGCAAAACGATGCATTGAGATTATTATTATCAGTTCAAATTATCAAATTAGTAGTTCAAATTCTATATGTAATTTCTGCAGTAATGACAGCATTTGACTGCTCTGAGCTCTCACTTAATTCATGCGAAATATTATATTTAAGATATTAACTACAGCTGAAAGTAATCGGCAAAACAGACCTCTCCCCCCTTCGGCCATACCGACTTCTGAAATACAAGCAAAATAACTATGAATATATGTCTACAGAACGTAGATTATATTTCCTATATTTTAAATAACGTTTAATTAGCCTTTATTTTTGTATCAAATCCAGACAACGTTAATCAAAACACAAATTTGAACACATTTTACACTTAAAATTATTATATTTCATTTCTTAGAAGAATTCAGTGGAGTAGTCAGGGAGTTGGGGGATTAAAATCCCATTGGCTGCCCACGAAAAAATTGTTTCCAATATTTTTTAAATTTTCGGACGCGGTTTTGGGGGTCAAACCACCCCCCTTGGCTGGCTGTCGATCAAAATTTCTAAGTGCTATAGAATGTAACGGTGCAAGGTGAGGACCTTTTTTGCTTGTCAGCATCTGCAAAGGGAAAATACAAGAAGGAAAGACGAGTATGATCTTTTTTGCTTATAAACATTTTTTGAAGATTGTTACGATGAAAACCAAAACCCCTCCCCTTCCGAAAATCCTGGCTACGCCACTGGAAGAATTTGAATAAGTTTCTGACTGTCGTTTTAACTATAATAATCATAATGAATATATTTTCAAACGAATTCATTGCAATACCTGCTTCATACAAGAAATAAGTGATTTGAGACATTAATTTTAGCATTGGAAAGAGGGCGATTAACGCGTTGTGACGTCATTTTTAGAGGGATCTGACGTTTTGTGACAACTTGTGACGAGAGGAGGGGGTCAAAAAATGACAAAGTCGCGTGACGTCATTTATGGACGGCGTCTTGGAAATTATGCAAAAGAATTAAAATAGCGAAGCGAGAAGCAGAAAAGAAACAAACTCTGCCCAAAGCCTTTGGGGGTGCAAGGGGGTGCAATTGCACCCCCTGGAAAAATTGTGGAGTTATGAAAAAAGTAAAATTACTTGTTTATTTCGTCACAAAACCTCGTTTTGCACCCCCTCTAAAACTTTTTTCATTTCTTTCGTCACAAGACCCTGTTTTGCACCCCCCGAAAAAATTTCTGCGGGCGCCTATGGCAACAACGTCCTCCAACATCTGCCGTGTGTCGTGACTGACAAACCAAACAAACTTTCAAACTTGCCAAGATAAGTGTTGTATAAGAAATCTGCACAGCTATTATCGTCCGATGGTGAAATAAGTTAATAATAAGTTAGATTAGTTGAATGAATCAATAGGTTACCTTCGCAGGATCTGGAAAACACCAAACGCTAAAGAAACGCAAAAGAACCAGAAAATCTGGGCACACGCGTATAGCGTACACCAAAGAACCAGAGAGAGAACCAAGGTTCGAAAGATTAACGCAGTCGCGATTTTCGCCGTACTCGCACTCGGCACTCCTCCGTAGCCGGTTGAGAAACTATGGTCCACGCAATCACACACATACATACACACACACAAACACGCAGTGGCGTAGCGGGGGGCAGTGGGGTGGGGTGGGGGGCGAACCGCCCCAGGTGGCACTTGTTCTACGGTTGAATGAAGGCGGCGGCAGAGAGAAACATTTTCGGGTCTGATAAACAGAGCCGTAACAAACGGCATAAATAAAAGCAGCCTATGTAGCCTACTGTAAGACGCAACATCACGATAAATTTGCTAAATCTGAAGTCATGGATATGTTATAATATTATGGAATGTTTTTCCTAGCTGGACGTGTAGTTTATTATATTATGTTTACTTTAGGCCAAGTATTATTTCTGTGATATCTGTATCTGCCATGTGCGAATAAAGTTGTTTATTGTCAAAAAAAAAAACAAACTACAACCTATGATGACACTCTAGTATGGTGGTGATAATTAAAAGTTCTCACTTAAATGGAGGATGGCTGAACAGGCATTTTGATTATTCAGGATTAACCCAACTATGAGGCTGTCAATAATATCATACTGTCATTATGTATAGTATTGGAGTTTGTCAGTAGAAATACTGCTCTTAGAAATGTTAGTCATACAAAGCCTGTTCCAAAGCAATATTGACAGAACATACAAATCATATAGAATATTTAGAGACCCAAAGCCATGCTATATAAGCCATCACTACCTAGATCAACTAGCAGCAAAAAAATGTATGCAACTTTTTAAAAATTGAAATACATTTTTATTATATATAGCAAAATTTAATGTCTAAGCACACTTCTAATTTATAATTTTATACTGGGAAAAAGTAAAGACCTATTTCAACATTCAATGTGCTAATTGGTTCTCAACAATCAAAAATGTGGAGAACTTGATCCATGAAATTTTTTCACAGCCTATATTATATACTGTACAATATTTAAAAGAAAGAAACTGTTTCAGAATTATTTTTGGGAAAGGTTAAGATTGTTCATGTTTTTAAATGCATACAAGCATTTACTGGGCGGCATATCGTATGCAAATGTTAAAGCCCAGGAAACAACAACGTTCAGAAACAACTTCTCAGTGTAATTCAACCAAATACAACAAATACAAATGTGTATCAACATAATTAACCAAAGTTCAAAAGTCATGAAAGAATTAATTACAATTGCCATAGTCCTTATTACTGAGAGGCACCTTGTCGAACCTGACTTTAGCGTTTGAACATTGGCATTGATAGAAGGATCAGTGTCTTATCCAGACTCCAGGCCTTTGGGAGGAAACTTTGGGGGAAATTGAGGCTTTCGGGAGATGGGGGGATCGACTTGGTTGGAGGGGAAAAGACACAGTTCAATGCAAAATTTGTGTAAGTGCTGGGATTTGGGGGGGGGATGTTAAGGGTTTTTTTTTTGGGGGGGGGGATCTCCCCTCCTAACAGGCCTGTATAAAACACTGTAGGATACATACAGTATCACGAAATTCAAAACAGCTATAAGTTGTATGCAATAGTTCATTCAATGCTGATTTATATACAAGCACTTATCATAAATGAAGTTGGTCACTCCTCAATAGCACATCTGCTACTCCAGTCCACAGTCAATTTCTTCTGCTGCCATTAAATATTTTGTTTGAATAAATTATTACATCATCCAACAACGCACTCAACACTGCAATACAAACTCGGCATGCATGTAACGCAATCGGTTTGCAACATCGAAAGGCCCGTTAAAAATACAGGAAAATCTGACTTTCGAGATGCACACAACGACATCTGACATCATTCGACTGTTAATAGGAACCCAGCCAGCCAGCCAGCCAGCCAGCCAGCCAGCCAGCCAGCCAGCCAGCCAGCCAGTCTGATCTAAATCATGGTTCCGGCTTTAACGAATGATGCAAGACGCGCGCGCCACGCCAAAATCACAGGGATGAAGCCCATGGTGTCGGTAATCCTAAAATTGTTACACCAGACCGAGAATCTCGAGAATTTCACTGTGCAATTCATCCGACAGCTCTGCCTTTCCTTCGGCACAGCTCAGCATATGTCTGTACTCGATGCTCAGTTCACGTAGCGTCGATTTTATCAGCAAAATCCGAGGGAAAAGGCCGGGATCCAGCGGGTGGTTCTCGGCAACTGCCGTACCGAGCGTCTGAATGAGCAAATCTTGAAGCTGATGCACATTTGCGTCAGTTTTTAGAACCTGGTGATCTGAAATTGAAAAATTGTCCGTATCATTTGAGAAAATTAAGCTCATCCATCAACTTCTATAGCACCATTACTACAATAATTCCTATCGAATACAAATCCAAGGGTTCGTCCATATATTACGTATGCAAAAAAAGCACATTGTCAACCTACATCCCACTGTTTGCACACCGTACACATGCAAATCTAAATCCAACCCCCTCAGTGCATACGTACTTTATGGATGGGCCCCAACCAGAATTAGTCCAGATCAGCAAGAGAACAATACAATGTCATAAGAGGTTAAACAGAAGGCCAGATAGACTTTGTTGTCTGTTTAAAAACTTCATACTTAATTTCAAAGACAATGAACTCATCTTACACATGAAACATCAAATAAAATACCTGGTGAGATGATCATAAGGGCGCAGAAGAGAGCGACCTCTTGCTGCAGGAGCTGGAAAGCGTTGAATCGTAAACAGAAATTGAACAGGAGCCCAAAGAACGCTTCGCCAAGTGGAAACGCGATTTTCAATTCGTCCTGTGTTACCGGATTAAGGTTCGGCAGATATTCGTCCTGTGTTACCGGACTAAGGTTCGGCAGATAGATGAGACTGTGCTCACCGTCAACAAAGGGTGCATGGATAACACAGGCAACCTGTAAAGCAATCAAAATCAGACAATTATCAGTCTACACATAATTGACTACACAGGGGTGCTATATAAATTATCAATGACATCGCATTACTATGGAAATATTAGTGTACTAGTGGATGCATGGAAACAAAAGAACACTGCCTGAACATCATGGAAATGAATTTACTAAACTTGTAAATCATTTTATCACAATGCATACAAACCAAAATTGCAAAATAAAAATTCTGTAAACATCATCAACATCATCATCATCATCATCATCATCATCATCATCATCATCATCATCATCATCATCATCATCGGCATGCCCCTATTGGGGCGTAGCCTTTTCCATGAACTGTCTCCACAAATCTCTATTTTGTGGCAACTTCCAAGCTTTGCTTAGACCAATATTGTGCTGCTTTAGGTCAGATTGAATTGTCCGCGTCCAAGTTGTTCTCGGTCGACCCACTGATCTCTTTCATGTTTTGGGCGGGCCATCGATTATCGCTCGCAGTGCTCTGGAATAGTCTATGTTGGGCGCTGACCTATAAACAACTGCTTACAATAATGGCAACTCATAAAAGCAAAAATAATTTTAGAGTTCTTACTTACTAAAACAAACAAAGCCTTATGCCTGTGCAGATATTACGGTCTACGCATGAAAAGATCGGCTTCCTCTGCCTGCAACACTAACCTCAAAACCACCTCCTTTAACCAACGACACCTGATCATCGAGATCCAGCGTTTGAAATCCTGGGATGAACTTGGCGAACCGTATCACATCCCGAACAATATCTGTGAAGCGCAACTTGAACTTCTGCCAACAGATGTCTCCACCATCTTGTCTAAATTTTATTATATTTCCCTAAAACAGAAACAAATGTATACATTATCGGCTGCATTCAACAAATAAATGCTCAAATGAAGTTCCTTTTTTTAACAGTAGGAACTTGAAGTTTGCAAGGATATCGTGGCTATCACATGCCGTTATGTGCAAAATAGACGCTAAACCCAAGTAATACATCTGTGTTTGGTGCTCTTTGTTTCTATATTCGCTGCACACGTTTATTCTTTATCTATAAATATATCTCTGCACAGACAGTTAAACTTAAAAACATGGCTATGTACAACCTCAGTTTTCACAAAAGTAAATTCATTAACAAGAAACAAAGAAGTTAATCGAGATATGGTAAATGTCTCACTTCTCTTGTGCCGTTGCTGTCGAATTTCAATTGATTGTGCGTTTGGAGTTTACTAAACGATTTCTCAAATCCTTCCTCTATTTGGGTCATCAGCCTGACCTCTTTCTTATCGACAATATCGTTCAGTCCACGCATAGATTCTACGATGTCGGCACCCGAAGGCTGGCAACCCGAACTCTCTGCTGCCAGAGCAAGAAGATCAACTGACAAGCTGCTGTCAGCACTTTGCTGGATCAAGATGTTGTTGCTAAGCAACTGAGCCGACAGAGCCGGTGTATTCGTCTGCGATTGGTCTGACGCAGTGGCCGTTGAAGCAGCAGCTACAAGTTTCGGCAACATACTTACCAAATGCTTGAAGTTTAATTGGCCGCCTTTAACGTCAACAATCACCGGAGCGAATGTGTCCCTCTTACCCGAGTCATATCCAACTACACCCGTACCATGAATAGCAGCGGGTGACGGTCCTTGAAGAACAATCTGCTGCTGTGACAGGTTCCTTGCGTCGCTAACGAAGCCGCCCGATTTCGAGCCGCTCGTTACTACGGACAGAACCGACCGCGGAATCTTAGCGGATTTTGCACCGTTGTGATTCTGCTCGCCGGTGGCGGCCGAGATTCTTCGCTTTGTCGATAGAGCAGTTGTCGGCTCAGCCCGGGGTCCAGCAACGATCGACAGAGGCCATCCGGGTTGGTTCTGCTTCTTAGCTGTCGCTGTCGACTGCGCAACGACGATCGGGGTCGTCGACTGACTCGGCGCCAGAGGCCGGCTGAGGACCGGAGTCGCTGTACTAGACGGCTGTCTCGTCAGTTGTTGCAAATGAATGTTCTGTGGAATTGCTAACAGTCCCTGTGAAGTTGCGATCAGCTGCAGCGGAAAACCCTTCGAGACGTCTGCCTGAGGTCCGGCGCCGACCGGCGACTGGGCCGCCGTCGTCGTCCCCGACGGCGTCACCAGTACAACGTGGTACTGTCCTTCGCCGCCGACCACAGCGGGACTTCTGGCGCTGAGCAGCGGCAGCTGAATTCCAGTCAACACCTGGTCACCGCCGGATGTCGTCAGGCATTCACGACCTCTGCCTAAGGTCACCGCTGCGCCCGAGAGCGGCGTCTGCGGGATTCGATCGAGAGCGACTTTCGGCTTGATGGTCTTAGTCTTCTGCGCCGATAGTTGATCTTGTCCGGTCGGAACCCTCACTACAAGAGAAAGGCTACCGCCCGGTGGCACCGCGCCGGTTCTGCTCGTGCCTGCGGCACTTCGATCTTTAAGAACGTCCGGCAGAAACGCCGCCGGAGAACCCAGGCGGTTCGACAGAGCTTCGGCCGACTGATTGGACGGGGAGTCCGAAATTCCAGAGGCGGCGTCCAGTTCGAGACCGGTCGGCGCGAAATCGTCTCCTTTCTGAGACTGTCCGCCGATTGCTCGCATCAGGTTCGGAAATTCGTTCGACGACGTCGACGACTCGAGTGACTTGAGACTCAGCAGTCCATGCAGCGCCTGTGCGGTGCCGGAATCTTCAATCGTTCGGCTCGCTTCGCAGATCATTTCTCGCATCTTGTGAGACCGACGACCAAGCTTAGCAGCTAGCAATAAAATATAAGACACGAATCAATCAATTAATCAATCAATCAAATATCGATTTATCAATCGATAAAGCTTGTAAATAATTGTGAAGTTCACAATTTAACCCCATGACAACATAAGATACAAATTTTCCTGTGCGCAATATATGAGTGCAAACTGATGAGGGCACTCTGAAGAATGGCAATAGACTACCAAGACAGAAAACTCATAAGAAACCGCTACACTATAGGTCTGCACGGTGCCTCCGCAGGGACGAGGATTTCGGATTTCGGGAGACCCACGGGTGTGGGCACTTACTCCACAGGGTACCAATGCGAATGGGGTGAGAACAGGGTTGGTCGTAATGGAACGAGGTGGAAGCAGGGGAGGATTCTTGCCCCCTGTGCATGCAGACCTCTACTCTACATGAACCAAACAACAACTATCCACGTGAATGGAAAAAGACTTGGGAGTCAGGAATGCTGGGAAGATGAATAAGACAAAGTTGCCCCCTCTCACCATTAGTATTCGACATCTTCCTGTAATAACTAAAAGCATTAATCACTGTTAATAAACTACAACAAAATCTTTATATCATCATAAGCTTTTCTATCCTAGGCTTAGCACTGCTCCTATGCAATACTCATTTACCACAGATCATTTGGGATCATCATGAGCCAGTGCCTAAAACTAGCACAAAAGAAAACATATCGGTCACACTGCGCTGCCAATGTAAAAGATTTAGGCTAACCAGATCGCGACATTCCAAGCGCTAGGCACTTCTTCAATCGACAGTACTGACACCGGTTTCTTGTGACAGCATTGATGTCACAATTCTTACTGTAGTAACACTTTTTACGACTTGGGTCGCCAATGTCTTGGAGAGCTCTTCGAAAGAAACCCTGCACAGAATTCATGTAGAAAACTTACAGAAATAAATAGTGAAATAATAATTTATGAATGTCACTGTAATTCTGTACAATAACGAATCTGCTGATTGGTATATAATAACATGAATCAAACAATGCACTATGTTTGGTTAGTTAGTCTGCCTCACATTCTGAAGTGTAAATAAACATAAATGTGCATGTGTGTGTGTGTGTGCGTGTGTGTGTAGGCAGGCACTTCATACTTCATATTATAATCATTTCAAAATCAAAAGTCATTTGCATTACACACCTCCAAAACAAGCTCGCCCCATCAAATGGATGCTTACAATACTGTTACAAAAACTGTTACCTTGCATCCCTCACATGCCAGTACTCCATAGTGGACTCCGGACGATTTGTCTCCACACACCAAACATTTGTGAACAACGCCCGGAGAAACACTGCCCTGAAGTCGGCGTTGATTAGGATCGGCTTTCTGAAGCGGAATGCTAGAAGCTGGCTTTGCTGCAAACGGCACAATAAAAATAGAAGACTGAATTTCTAAAAAACCCACACAAAACTAACATCACAATACTGATATGCAGCTCTAGAATTCGTTTACAGTCGAAGAATTATATACCTAAACGACATATAACAAGAACCTACAGCAGTACCTAAAAGTGCATAACCAATCTATTGGAAGGCACTTATTTAGAGAATCAATTCTCTTCACCTGTTTCCTCTCCATTTAGTATCTCTCTCTCTCTCTGTTAATAATGATTTCCAACTGTAGACTCAGCGACTTATGTTTCTGTTATTACTGTACGAATATTTGCGTGTTCTTTGATTTAAATTTGATACTAATAAACTGGCATCGATCAATCTATTGGAAATTGCACACATTTTCAAAACAGCAACAAACCAAATAAATAAAACGGCCAAATAAAACCAATGCATGACCTCAGTAATTTATTCAGAAGCAAACACTATAATTTTACTCTCTTTTCCTTGAAAACTCAGACATATACGTCAAGTACACACATTTAATCATTGAATTTTTTAAAAAGAAACATCACGTTTTGTGTGGTGTTCCAGCCGTCAGGCATCACAGTTAAGTGAAATCTAATTCTCGTAACAGCACAGTTGTCACAATTCTTACTATAATGACACATTTTTAGTACTCAGATTACCAATGTCTTGGAGAGCTCTTCGAAAGAAATCATAAAATCTCTGCAAAAATTCATTGCTAAAATTTAAAAAAAAATATTTCACAATTCTCACTGCATATGGACTGATTAAGATTAAAATCAACTAAATCAATTCACTGCACTTGCTTCACTAGTGTGCTCGGTTTTCAGCTACATGTATGTTAAATTCAATTTGGTTCATACCAATACTGGGTTCAATGTTCTTGAACTGTGAATTTCCTGGAAGGATCTTCATCGGTCCTTCGACCGGTTGGTATACGACGTTCTGCCGCGTAGACGGAGTCCTTTGCGCGTGCGAAGCTGGGATTACTATTTGCTGACTTCCCACAATTCCACTCGGAAGGACGATGTAAGAATTTGACACTGAAGAAGTTGACGGAATTGCTACCAAAAGGGTAGCACCCTCCGGCGGCGACACCGTGCCTTTTGAAGTCACCGTGCCCCACTGATCGCTCTGCAGCGGTGTAACTGATGCCGTAGCGGTCGCGAGTCCGTTGCCGCCTTCAATCGAACTAACTTCAACTTCATTTGCGGCACATTCGACAACCTCCACTTCGTGAATCGACATGTCGTGGTCGTCGCTTATCATGCGGCCGATGACTCTCGTTCCGTCCTGAATTAGCTGGATGAAGTTAAACGATTTATCCAACTCGATTCGATGCTGACCGTCATTTCTGCTGCCATCAACAGTGGTCTCGACGTGCAGTTCTTTACCACCGAGGTATTCTGACGTCAGAACTGCCGTACGTTCACCGTTTTCGTCCGCAGCTTCGTCTACACCCCCTTCGTCGTCGTCGTCTACGTTTGGTTTCTGATCGATGTAGCAATGCATTACAAGGTCTGTTCCATCGTGTACCTCTTCCTTCTCTTCATTGTTCGGCATCGTCTCAACAGCATATGAAAAAGCATTAGATTCGGAGCTGCAGATTAGAGACGCCTCGTGGGGCACCAGATAACCAGCCACAGACGCCTCTGAATTTCCGTTATCAAAAACATTTTTTGAATTGCTATAACAGTTCGTCACTGCCTGCCCTGTCGAGTGGACTTTAACAATTGGCAATAGGAAATGCTGTTCATCCTCTTCTTGTAAAGTATCTAAATAATTAATAGCTGCTGTAATCAGAAACCTTTAAAAAGCAGACAACATTACATTTCTTTTCATATCGGTGTAAACTCCAAAGATACATCAAGATCGGTAATGCTAAAACCATAACAGTTGGGATAGTGGATGAACATTCACAAAATTATATATGCAAAATGGCCTTTTTACGGTTGCCCAGAGTATACTCGTACATTTTACATTATGTTACAAATACGTTAAATGGGCATTAAAGGGTTAAACTATTCTGTCATGCATGCAACCTCACCCTATTTTATCGTCAACTGCAGACTTTTTTGTAATGTATTCTTGCAATTGTTTAACTGTGCCAAAAAATTACATTCATCAGGTTTACCACTGAAACAAGTCGAGTGGCAAGTCCTCACAAGAAACTTTCAAGAATTAAAGTCTTAAGTCATACTGTCAGTCTGGAAGCCAGTTTTAACAGAACAGTGGTGCTACAGTTGTGAAAATGTTTTGCCAGATGCATTTCTAGCCAAATCAACCAAGTGTAGTCTACACTGCTACTATAATCTGCCTCTGCTGCCAGGCCTTGACAACCAATTCGTCCGTCACAGTACAGAAACATTAAAATTCATCAAAACCTGAAATACGTATTCAGCTTCATGACAAAAACAATACTTTGGCTGCCAGTTGTTTACATTCATTGGCTCAACCGACAAACGAACGTCCATAAAACCAGTCGCTTACATGCCTACTCATTATTATTATTATTATTATTATTATTATTATTATTATTATTATTATTATTATCATCATCATCATCATCATCATCATCATCATCATCATCATCATTAGTGAACAACTTCTATAGCACCATTTTGTAATGCACTTGGCATCAGTCCAATGATCTCTCCGGATTTGAATCGCAGTCCTCCGTTGTCAAATCCAATCAATCAGCCAGACTTTTACTCACTCCCAACGTCTAGAACAAGCGTAAGTAAGCAAGCACTGTGCCAAACGTCGTCGAGTAACGCTACAGAAATTCTGTTGACTTGCTCACTAGCCCCGACCAACGGACAAGACGGGTAAAGCCCCCCCCAACGGAACGGCGGTTAGACGACGACGTAGACAGCCCAACAGCGTTCGGCTTCGAACGTCGACCTACCGGGCAGCGGGACGGAGGGACGCGGGTACGGAGACGGAGCATCGGCAGCGGGGGACTCACAGATCGCGTCGCGTTTCCTCGATGACCCACTTTCCGCCGCCATGATCATCCGCGAGAGTTGACCCAGTTATACGACGATCAAGAGAGCTGTCTAGCGTCGCCGCCAGGTGACAGCGCTATAAATAATACGCTGGGGAAAAAACACCATTGCAAAAATAAAATAATTTTTTTATATAAAAAAATAAAATAAAACATCATTACATCCCCACGCCCGTCAGTCCAACAGATTCGTTGATATGATAGTTATATCACACGCTATATAGCACAACAAATGAATAAATCAAAAACTGACCTAATGTGTTTCAGTTCTTCTTGGAACCTGAACAGTTTTCTACATTGTAATCTTCACCTCAAAGATGCAGTTTGCTGCACACGTTACCGCAATTGTCAGATCTTGTTTTATGATATCGTGAAGGCTCAGAGAAATATAAAAGAGTTTCTTTGCACAACTGAATCTGCCAGTTTGGTAACATGTTTTGTCATAGCCTAAAGTGGTGGATTAGTGTAAGTCTTCTCTAGGGCCTGCCTGACTACGTGTTGAATCGCCTGCTGTCGGTGCATTAACTGCGGCCAAACATGAAAGAGCCCTATAAATTATAAATCGAAGCAGATTTTAGAAATTAATAAAAAATTATAATCTGGTACCAATAATTGTGTGGAATGGAGTCGTAATGCTTCCGCATCAGAGAATAATCAGAAAACCGGATCCAATAACGAACTCGCTGACATTTTTATCTCGAGAGGACGTCCAATCGACAATCATCTTACATTCGACGGACCAATCGGACGCTGGCATTTGAGCATCGGAGACGGCAGGAGCCGCGATTCGCGCCAGTTTCGTCGATCGGCGCATTATTATCGCCGCATCACTCTCTCGATCGCCGATCGGATATATTTTTGCGCGTGGAATTCCTTGGGGCGTCGCGATGCCGCTGCTGAAGGGCCGGACCCTGGCCCCGGCGAAGCCCGTCGTCATCATGGGACCGACAGACACGGTCTATGTGATTCCGCACACGGGCGAACAGTTCCTGTCCAAGGAGTATCCTTTCGACGATCGTCCAATATGGCGACGGTCGCTCTGGGTCTTTCGCCCGTTGCGCAGTTGACGCCGCCACTGCACGGTCGATCGACTGATGCCCGTCGACCGTTTTTGCGGTGCCACACAAATTCAACCATTTCGTTTACCGTACTCGACTGACCGCCGGGTCTCAATTGCCAGACGCTTTCGCCCACGCCTATCCCCCACGCGTAACTTATATAGCTCCATTTTAGTAATGCACTCGGCATTGTTCGATGGTTGCTTCGGGTTTTGATCGTAATCCCCCATTGTCGTAGTCCGATTTTCTGATGGTAAAAGTGTATTTTAGGTCCGTAAATTTGTCACACGTTGTAGGGCAGTCAATATGGGGTAATAATAATCGGATGATCTGATCTTATCCGCTGATCTCAGTTTGATATAGACGTTTACTGGTCCGATCAGTTGCCTTGGTGACATTTCTAATATAATCTCTGTTGCTTCATTTACATTTAGCAATCAGAAATAATTTGAACACCAGAAATGCAATTCTTTCTGATTTGGTTATAGTGGATGAGCAATAGAGATCCTGCTGTAGTAGAACTTATATAGAACCATTACAATTATGCATTATTAATGTCAATTGATGGTCACTTAAAACTGAAACTTGTCATCAGAAATCGTGGTCGTGGTGGCTCATGGTTGAAATCCATGGATTGGAGATTGGTCCATGAGTAGCTAATTGCGGCTTAGAGGTATGTAATAGAAAAGATGTGGGATTAGGGCGTCACCTTTACTCTTTCTCATAGCGTGGAAATTGATGTAACACATTGAAAATTAATGTCAAGGAATATTGTTATGAGATGAAAATCTTAAATGAAATGTTGCCGTTTTGTTGATGTTATTAAGATGCATATTTTATGCCAGAAAATGCACTGGGATACTGGGGATTCTAGCTACACACTTGGGGTAGATGATGTAGCTCGCATATCATCACCAACGCATATAATGTGTATGTTTATGCTATCACTTGTTAATTGTTTTTATTTATCTGCTCATTTTGACATCCCTGATTTTGTTGGCTTAATACTTTGTGCACACTTATTAACTTAACCTATGATCAGAGAGTTCGAGAAGCGTCAGGCTCTGTACAAGGAATGTGTTTGGACATGCCAGTGCACAGGGGCAATAAAGCTTACACATAAAGAAGCCATGGAATCCGAGAAAAAAGTTCGCCAATTGCTTGCCAAAGAATTTCCGTTGATATTTGAGGAGCAGGTTATCAAGCTTGTGCATAATAGTAAGACATTTCAAGATTTATTTGCTGTATATGTAGCAGTCTCTTTGTCAGATTAATTATTTGAATCTTTGTACTAAGGTTGTTAACGGTTAACCAGTCCTAAGAGCAAGGACTGGTTCTTTTAACTTTGACCGATTAACCGTAATTTCAATTTGAAAACATCAAAGCGCTTTGATGTAGCCGCACAGGATGCCGGGATAGGCGCCCGCTGCATCAAAGCGCTTTGATGTTGGCATGACACCAGACTGCCACTAATGAGCGGTTAACCGGTCTTTTTTTAACAGTTAACCGGTCCTTCAAAACCAGCGGTCTTAACAACCTTACTTTGTACTACTATTACCCAAAATTCAGTATGTAATTCAATTTTTGTAAAAATTTCTATGCTAAATATTAATGTTTTTTTTTCTTATGTTATTATATTAATGATATCCAGTCATTGTGAATAATAATAGTTATTAGCAGTTATATGAAGAAAAAGAATAAATTCTCATTGATTTCTGGTCTCATAATTCTGTTTGCATAGGTTCTATTTCTCTTGACAATTTGGTCGATGAAGCTTGGAGAAATATACATGAGTTCTTCACCGTTGGTGAGCCAGTTACCCTGAAAGTAAAGGCACATGGCAAGACGTAAGTGATTGCAATAATAGTTTCTCATTAGATACCGTGCCAGGTTTCATTTGCAGCCAGTATGTCAATGCGTGACACTGCACGGCTCATGTGATAAGTAATTGCTAAGATTGAAATTTGGTATGCATAAAATAAGAGAACATTAAGTTAGTTTAGAAGAAAAACATTAACCACGAGAAATTCAAATTCTGCAGCAGCAACATGTGGCGCCCTCCAGTGCAGACGTATTGATCGTCTTTTTGTGTAGTTTTTGGCTCAAGCAATTAGCTTTTGATGTGCAAAGGCTGGAATGTTAAATGGCATTGGAAATAATAAGCATTGAATTTCTGTAGAATTCGAGGAACAATTGTGAAGATTGATCAGACGACAACAGAGCCGGTAAGTAAGAGGCCTGTATTCATTTGAACTGCATAAACTAAAAGTAATGTAATGTAATTCTTACTGGGTTTTTTTTTGGAAATTGCTAATGATGATATATTGCGCTCTGTCCTGTTTCCACAATTTGTAAATGCTTATTCATTTCCTTAAGTATTTATTATAACATGAAAGTTGGTGCATTTACTCTTTTCTGTTATTTGCAGTTACCATTCTGATCATCTGTTGGTCTTTGATGAATAATGCATAACAGATGACTGAAGTTATCACTTACTGTGATGTATTTGCTCATTTCATGAAATTGATGAAGCTTTTAAGGTGACTTGGGTGTTTTTTTAGCAGCCAGTTGGTGAAGATGGCGAATCAGTGAGATCCCAGCAAAAGGAAACCAGTGGAGATAGCCCTCGTAAACCTCCAAAGGTTAGATCGTGGATAATTTTTACGTGTGGCTCTGTGGAGTGTCACAGTTATATAATTTTTATGTTGTATGCATCTGTAGTTACTTTGCTATCAATTTGTCCCAGAAATTAAATCCATGCTTGCATAACTGGATGTGATTAGTTGATGAATGCTGTGGAGCCATCGTCTGTTCTATGTGTCACCTAAAACAATGTATCAGTGGACTGTTCAAGACTAATCTTGAGTGGAATGTCTAGCCTGTCGGCAACGGACCAAACGTTTCGACATCCAGACAGAAATTCACGACCTGTGGTGTAATGGTGCCCGACGTGGACTGAAGTCGGTGTTCTAGATTTACGTGTAAATCTTGAGCTTCTTGTCGATGTACAGTCACAATTTGGTAATTCCATTGCCACGCTAAGCATGGCGCGCGTGTGTGTGTGTGTGTGTGTGTATATATATATATATATTAATATATATTAGGTCACTAAGCATTAATTATATGAGGCATTTGTCCTGTACACGCTCTTATACCAAGTGGCATTGTGGTTCTGTCCAAGGTAAACTTAAAATGCCTAAATACAGTACGTATCCCAACAGAAAAGACACAGACAGCCACACACTGTGTATTTATTTATTCAGTCTATGCAGTTCTGCATCACTTGCATTTACTGGTTATTATGAGTTTTCGTTTGAAGTTTAAAATTTTCTTGCAGCTAGTTGTTGTTTTAAAACCGGCTCAGAAATACATTTGAGTTTTTATTTTACAATGTCGGTAATTTTCACGATAAATTTGTTATTGTTGTCTTGGTGTTTGTTGTAGCTCCATCCGTGCAAATATGGTGTCCTCGTTGGAGGAGAAGATAAAATCATCAATTGCATACCATCCTCTGATCTTGTGTTGGTTAAATTTCGATTTTGTCTTAGTTGTTTCAAATTGTATAGATCTTAAAATTGTTTAGTGATTAGATTTTGTTAGTTGTATAGCTAGAAGAGCTTGAATTTATACATTAAGTATAGCAATGTAATTACAAGATAGCACAAAAAAGCACAATGGATGTTCTTAAATAAATGGAGTGCCTATTTGAAAGGGGTCGATTTTATAAAATTAGATTGGACATTGAAATGATTTGATATTAATTGGCCTTAAATATTCTTATATTGGCATTTTTGTCTCTTTGTATCCTTCATCTGTCATTAGTACTTTTTTAACATGAGATTAACCCCTTTGCTGGCCCTGACGCACATATACGTCCCTTTTGCATTACATTATAAATAAATGGCAGGTAAATGGGTTTAACCCCTTAACCGTGTATTTAACCGTAACTCAATGTAAAATGGACGGATATATCCGGGATCCCCAGTTAAGAAGTTAATGAGGTGTGATGGAGCAAATTTTTAGTGCAGTTATCACATTTCTTGATCAGATGGATATTTTTTATGCTTTGTTGTAGTAGAGAGACAAAATTGCCGAAAAAGGATGTGATTCGGTTTTTTATAAGATCTCATGCTGTTCGATCCGGAAATCAATCGGATAATCCTTGGATTGTAGATGAAGAAATTATTAGTAAATACTCATTGCAGAGCAAGACATTTGCTTCAGGGGTAAGAAATTGTTTTTCGTTACAGTGAACGTAACCGTCTCCTTTTAAAGATCTCTGTGCAAACCGTAAAACATTCAACTCTATCTTAATCCGCAATAATTCTTTCACTATTCAGTACTTGGACAGTCCTTGACACGTATATTTTTAGTACCTGTTCTTGAGCTATGGAACTCGTTACTTCAATCTGTGTACTGCGTATTCTCTGTCAAGTTTTAAATCCAGACTCAAAACCCATCTTCAAATCCTTACTTGTTCACCATAGACTGTCAGCTCAGACATCCTGTATTTGGACTTGGTTCTGTGGTTCTTATGTGATTAGGAGTTGGTGTGCCCCTGGCTGTTATTTCTCTACATTATAAAGTGGTGCTGTACAGGGTGGCACAAAAAAACCAGACTAGCCACATTTAGGTTTGCATTTAATATAGTCCTTTTTTACACCACCCTGTAGGAGTTGATCATTGGAGTGGACGGTCAATTGAATATTACTGTTTGAATGTTCTCTTAAATAGTATTTAGCTGAGTTTTCAATATGCGTATATTTTTTATGTGAGTGGATCGAATTAAGAATCGGCTAAAAAATTATTTTTCTTGCAAGTTACGTGTTTTTACTCTGAGAAGTTTGAACTTATGGGGCTAGCGTATGATATTTTACACTTTTAGTCTGTTTTGGATGTAGGACAACCTGGACAGCCAGTGTAAAAGGAATGCTGAGAACTCTGCAAAGCGAAAGGCCAAAAGTCACTCTGATGAAAACTGCATACCTTCAAAAAAGATAAAATTTGGAAGTAAAAGTAAACCGGAAAGTAAGAAGAAAAACAAAGTTATTTCTGATAATCAGACAAAGTTAAGCTTTGGCAGTGGTTTCTTTGGCTCAGTGGGATTACCTAAGATGGACAACAACAACAAGAAGTCTGGAGAAGGCCGTTCAGCGGAGATTTTGACTAAGACCAATTCGAAGACACTAAAAACGACATTAAAATCTTCGGGAAAAACTGCACCTTTTGTTAACGGCTTTAAGCGAAGCGGTAGTGTTAGCAGTACGAGCAGTTCCTGCGAAGTCCCGCTGTCGAAATTGCGAGAGCAAATTCACGACGGCAGCGGCCAGATGTCTACTGCGGCCGGCGGTGGAGGCGTTTCAGGGCAATCGTTTGACGCTGCGGTGGGAAAGAAAAAGAGCTTCAGCGACGTCAACCCGATTGACTCGTGTGAAAATGCCACAAGAGACACTTTGAGAAGCGGAGAGCTTTCGGACGACGGTGGCAATTCAGTCGACTTGCCGTTGGCGAAGCTAAGGGGGCTGTCGCACGAAGACGAGAACGATGGTCGATGTGCCGCGAGTGGAACTGCGGTGCGCGGAGGCGATAAGACGAAGCTACTGAAAACTAAAGAGTCGTTGACTGGTAGAAATTCCGTTCTGTCATCTTCCAAGAAGCAGGTGAGTTGTAAAAAACATTGCATTCCAAAAGAAAGTGCTATTGAATTGTCTGTCATATTTAGTTGTAGGACCTTTTGCTTCAGTAGTTTTAAATGAAGTGTTGCAGATATAACTGGCCAAAACTTCCATTTATATATATAATTTACTAAAGTCTGTCTGTTTGTTTGTTTGTTTGTTTGTTTGTGGATAACTTCGTTCTCATTGGACGATGCAATGTTGTCATTCTAGATGTGAAAGGAGCTTGACGGGTAAAAATAGCCAAGCCCTAAGTAGCATTGGAAATCCT
This sequence comes from Metaphire vulgaris, assembly GCA_018105865.1. Lineage (NCBI taxonomy): Eukaryota > Metazoa > Annelida > Clitellata > Crassiclitellata > Megascolecidae > Metaphire > Metaphire vulgaris. Next base: position 1,486,576 of record CM030847.1, on the reverse strand, counting down.
CATTGGAAATCCCCGCAGTGCTCTGACGGGGCAAATGCCTAGTTAATAATATAAGTAGTGAAATTTAAGATCTGTTTGAAGCTGTATATAATCAAACTGAAGTTTCATGTCAGATTTATTGTTTTACGTGTAGCTGAAACAAATGACGCTCTTTGACATGAAAGGAAGACAGAAGGAGAAAAAATCGCCAGATGGTAAAAGTATGTCTCCGAAAAATCCAGAGAAGTGTTCATCCCCGTCTACAATTGGCTCTGCAAAGAAGGCACCAAAAGAGAAGTCTCTCCAGAAGAACCCAAAAGCAGCTGTCAAGGAGACACCACACAAGTCGTCGGAGCCTCGTGTTAAGAAAGTTGCTAGCCCCGTACCGACACCGACCAAATGTCTGCCACCAATTGTCTTACGGTTAGTATGTCCTGCTACGTTATTGAAAAATTTCTTTCGGAAATTCAATGCGCCTGATATATATTGACTTTTGTGGATTTTGAATTTTGTAAATATAACCATTTTTTAAATTCTAATAAGTTGAAACCCGCTTGCTTAACCCCTTAACCGTGCATTAAACTGTAACTCAATGTAAAATGTACGGATATATCCGGGATCCCCAGTTAAGGGGTTAATGGCGATGAAACCTTGTACATTCTGATGCATTGGAGACTGGTCGTAAAATGGCATCGCACTGCGAGAGAACTGTTGTAGAGAGCTTGATGCAGAATTAGAAAAGAGATTTATATGGGGTTTTTGTTTGTGTTGAATTGTCTTAGGTTGCAAAAAATAAACAAAGAGTCAAATGCCCATCTGTATGCAATGATGCTGGCGCGCTGTGCTCGAGAACTTAACGACAAGCAGGTGCAGGGTCTTCCCGACGGTCTTCGTTCGGTCATCCTCCCAAAATTCAACCAGCTAAAAGAAAAGAAAAGACTGTAAGTGCCAGTATTTGAGTTTTGTGCTTGATTTTTTTTATAAATTATGTAGTGAACCTGTCCGCTAAAATGGGGAACTTAATTAACCCCTTTCCCGTTTGCTCCAGGAACACTCGTCCATTTTGCGCTATGTTATAAATAAATGAACAGGTAAAGGGTTAAAGATGCACTTTGACTTTTCTCCAATGACCGTGGGTGACGATCTAGGTGACAGCGTCCTTATTCGGCCTTATAGTCTAGCCAATCAACTACAGTACATGATGATGTTCATCAAGACTAATGACTAGGGAGTAGTTACCATCTTTAGACAGAGCATCACGACTCATGATCAACGATCGATGGTTAATAGGGTTTGTTTACTATTCACTGGGGAGGGGTGGTGGCGATTAAGCGGGTTTTCCCCTAACTAATTCTCATTCACTGTAATTGAGTGATTTCTCTGTATTTATTAACAGTGCATTGTCTGGCTTGCGGTAGAGATGTAACTGAAATATCATCTTTAGTGTTATTATGTGTTTATTGTGTGTGTCTGTGAGAAATCAGTGTTGTGTTTTCAGTGAAACAATGACCCCCGCTGAACGAGAAGCGCACATGCTCAAGAAAAAGGAAGAATTGCGACAGAAGCTGAAGAACAAGTTCGCGGAATCGAGACGGGTCGGTTTACCGTTTGAAATAATCGACAAGACTTTATAAGGAGTGTGTGTTGATCATCTTCTGCATTTTGCATTTCTTGATGTGGAAAGTTTAACCCCTTTACCGGGAACCGCGAATATATCTGTCCATATTACATCGAGTTACAGTTAAATACACGGTTAAGGGGTTGATGATCGTACTATGGTTGCAGTTGATCTCTTGGTTAATTTATCGTTTCAGAGATACGAAGACACCGACCTTGATCTGAAACCGCTTCCTAGTCCAAAACTAGTTCCAACACCAGATGGACTTGCAAATGAGCTGTTTGGTGATGTCGCTATGGTCGCAGAATTTATCTCTTGCTTCCGTGGATTACTGATGCCCAGCGATTTGAGCGACATTACGTCCGGTACGTCTTGATTCGTTGCTGCGCTCGGCTTATGTAGCCACGCGGCGTAGCGATATTTGTTCTAAATTCATCGTTGAGACTAGCTATCGGTTGCATTGGATGCCTTTTCAATGCACTTAAAACTGGGTAGTGTTTAATTAGCCTAAGAGAAGCAACAAGAACTAAAGACAACTTCGAACTGTTAAGGAAAACCAGAAACAGAGAAGAGTGGAAATCCATGGTTGCCAACGTAGCAATACATGACACACGAAGAGAAAGTGTTTATTTTAAGGGAACTTTTCAAACCCTATTGCATTTAGTGAGTAAAAATATAGCACTGCTACCAAATGAGAATTGCAGAAAGTGTGAGAGTAGTTTTTTCATTCATTGTATGCATGTTTGGTTGAACCATTGTATGGTTCGAAAGCGGTTCAATAGAGTCCGTTGCCGACATGGGAGATTGAACCCTGGCTGTTGTAGTAGTGATGCTACGTGACTTTGCCCGTAACTTGAACTTCGTGTTGCCAATCACCATAATGTACCCTTCACCAGATGCTCTTTGCTACTGGGGTGTACAAACTTAGACCCTCTGATGAAAGAAATTAAATTCAAAGTCCATAATTGTATTTTGCACTTTCTAGATTTCTTGATGAGTGAATATATTTACAGTTTAATTTCTTTGTGATCGTTACTCTTTTCAGGCATGTCTTAATTTTAACGTATATTTACTTTTATGTCAACCTTGTTGCTGTTAGGTTAAAAGGTTATGTTGAAAGTCTATTTATATAGCGCAAAAACATGAACAAAGAGTCAAATGCTAGAGCGCTTTACACTAATACGAGGTCTCGAAGAAATAAGTACGATCTATCCTGTACGATTGAGTCTCTTTGTGTTTGGGTAGTCGATAGGTTTTTCTTTTTGGTGTTTGTAATTTTAAAAGAATTTTGGCAATTCATTCTTTGCAGAGAAACTTATGATGGCATTGGTTGCTGGAAAGGAGGGCTTCAGCTACCTCTCGCGCGTGCTCTGCATTCTTCTGCAGACTCTACTGCAAGACAAACTTGCCGAAGTAAGTTAGTTAGCCTGCATACCGTTTTCTATGTAATGCACGCTTTGATATTTTCTAGGCAATTTTCTCAAATGTAGAACCACAAATTTTAAATTTTAATTTCTTCTACGCTTTGCAGGCGGGTTGTATGGTACACTGCTTGTCACATAACTGTTTCTGAAGTCTTTTGCCATTTGTCATTGAAGAGATGCTGTAATTTTGATGTATGGGTGCTGATAATGGAATGTTGAATATTACAAAATTCTGTTGATATGTTTATTTGTGTACAGCGATTAAGTAATGATGAATGGTTGACAGTAACGTTATTAGTATTATTAGTATTAACGTTACTAGCCTTCTCGTACGCTGGACCCCATGCCTGGAACGCCCTTCCACCAGCGCTACGGAACATAAAGTCGCCCGTCACTTTTTGTAAACAGTTGAAGACGCATCCGTTTAGTTGTGCTTATAATAATTGACATTAATTTTAATGCGCCTGCTAACATTGATTGATCAGGTGCAACATAAATAGCTGATTACATTACGTTCGTAAATGAAACGAGTAAATGCAATAATGTTAGCGTTGTTTTGACAGGAGTACAAAGAGCTGCGAGTCCCGCTGTCTGAGATTCCTATAAGCGAACATACAGCGTCGGAGTTAGTACGCCTCTGTCTTCGTAGATTTGACGCCCAATTGGAAGACACCGATATCTGTAGTTCTACCGACGATGAAGAATCCAAGGTGTCTGAAGATAACGAAGTGGTAGGCAATAATTGTTGCTGCTGCCGCTGCAGATTGGCGAGATAAAAGACTTGTTGGACGTCTGCGTGATTTGCTGAATTTCAGTGTAGTGGTTTGCCTGTTGATCGATGTTTTGTTGACATTTTTGAAATTTATGTTGCCCTTACTTTTGTAACAGATTGCAAACGGGAAATGTTTTAACAGATTTGATATTTTTGTTGCGTTAAAGCTTGACCTTGAGAAATTTCGGACAGCTTTCACCTGTAAATATTGTCTTCGAATAATAATATCGTTGATAGTAATGGATTTTATTTGTGTTTGCATATGTGTAGTCATTGCAAACATGGGCATATGCATAATGCAGTTTTCCTTTTCTCTCTCTGGTTGTTTGAGATATGTGTGTTTCATGTATTTTTCTGCAGTCAGAAGTCTTGATTGAGCAGCTGGAGACGAGTGAGTTTTATGAGCTTGAAGTTGAAGCTAAAGTTCAGATCCTTGTTGGACTCTCTAATCGGATCATGGGATCATACTCAGTTCAGGATTACATGGATGAAAAACAACAGGAAGCATCTGAACTCTGGTAAGTGGTGTTTCTTACTTTTGAGATGCCATTAACCCCTTTACCGTGCACTTAACACTAACCCAATGTAAAATGGACGGATATATTCGGGGTTCCCGGTAAAGGGGTTAATGCGATTTAAAAATACTAACTTGCCTGCGCAAAACACTCAAACTAGCATGCATGTGCTGAACGGATGACGAAAATGTCTTTGTCTTGCTATGCCGGCAAAGCAGGCCCGGAAAGCTTGTCCACGATTCAGTGTGTATCTGTTTCAGGAAGAGAAGAATAGCAGAACTAAAGGAGAAAAAAGACAAGAGAAAATCTGACAAGAGCAAAGTCAAGAAGTCGGACTCAGGCAGCAAGAAATTGGGCGATGACTCAGAGAAGTCAGAGTCTGCTAAAGGAACTGGTACGTTGAAAATAGTTAACGTTGTTTTAGGGGCTTTTTTGTTAGAATTTTGAACAAAGGAAGGTATTTTGCTACATAGTAATAATTATCAAAGCTGTTTTAGTCCCTTGGCTTAAAATCACAAATTAGTTATATCTCCTTAGTTTACTTTCGATGACTTGATGTGGCAATCAAATGTGATAGGTTGTTAATGAAGTCACAGGGCTATATAAAGCTCTATAAATATTACACTGTGTGGAGAATAGCGATGACTGTCTTATTTACTAGTGGTCAAGTAGATGTGCAGAAATCTCTGTCACGTGACTGAATGGGAATTCCATCCATCACCGTCAGTTATACATAGCATTGTAAAGCGCTCTTGTCTTTGGTCATTTTTGCCATGCTTATTGTGCTATATAACTTGTCTAGTTAATAATAATAATAATAATAATCTTATGTTGACTCCCTTTATGTCAGTGATCTCATAGATGTGACTGAGTAGGGGGTAGACTGTATATTATATTCTATGTATTTTTACCGCTATTGTTGTTTTTATTTGTAGGTTTAACAATTGAACATTTTTATGGAGAAAAGAATGTCGAATCAAAGCCTACCGCTGTGAATTCTAGCAATGAGCAGTTGGATGAAGAGGAAGACATGCTGTCCGCAATCAAGCGAAGACGAAAGGCTGCAGAGGAACGAAAACAGAAGGAGGCGGAGGAAAGACTAAGGTTTGAGAGCATTCTTGTGTATAGTCTCATAAGTTGTCTTGTTTAAATTTGTTGTTTATGATTTTGTCTTGGTTTAAGAATGGAAGTAATTGCATTGCTTAATCGGTTACTTAGTGCATAAATTGTAACGAATTTTTTTCTTGATATTTAATAATTTATTTACCGTAATGTTTTTATATATTTTTTACAAGGAATTCTAAGTGTCTTGGTTGAATACGAATGTTTTACTGACATCTTGTGAACTGCGTGTGACTTTTTTACTTAAATTTAGGAAGGAAAAAGAAAGAAGTGAAATGCTTCAGATCAAAGAAAACCAGCTGTTTGAAAATCAATTTAAAGTGAGTATTAGTTTTTTTATTTATTTAGTAAAAACATATCCATGTTTGTTTTAAAATCAGCTTCCCTCAGTATTTCTTTAAGTGTGGTGATTTTGTGTTTTATGTTTTTTAATAGTAGAAAAGAAAAACTTTTAAAAGTAACTCTAATGATTTAATTATGATGTTTAATGATGAATGTGAAAGGTTTGTAATAAGGTCTCAGTGATTTGGGCAGATTCTTCTCAAACGTTTCTTTGCTTCTCAGAAGGGAATTGCTCTTGCGAAGAACGTCGTGCGTCACTGTCCTGTTGGTCTTGACAGAAACCACGATCGGTATTGGATCTTCCACGGCTCACGGGCAGGACTGTATGTGGAGAAAGGTGTGTAGTATGACGAATAATAGCATGATGAACTTGATCATTAGTTATAAGTGATCAACTGAATAATATTATGGATGTTTCTTAAAATTCTTTGGACAGTAAACAAATTACAAAAAGTCAGTCATGATTGTTAATTTGTAAGCATTGCAATACTGTGATTTTTTGGTACCGCGGTACTTCTGAGCTTAATATTTGATCTAAGACTTTGCAGTCAATTACTGAACACAGTACTGTAATCATTGGTAGGTATGTTTTTTATTTCTTACTTTACCTTCCTTATTATTTTGCTTACTTTGTATGTCTTCTATATTTAGCAGTCTCATTAGACAGTCAGACTTACTGGGGGGGGGAGAATTTTATGCAGTCTTTGATGGGTCACTGAACCTCACTATGAAATGAATGCTTCTTTTTCCTTCTTGGTGGCATTGGTGCAGATTGACAGAAGAAAGAAGAAAATGAAGCACGGTGAGATAAAGACAAAGAATTGGAAAAGAGAAATTCGCGATAGTTGTCATTAAGTGCTTATGCGTGTTCGGTAGGATTGTGTGTTTTTTTAGCAACGGTTTTACCAATTTTTTTGAAAATTGAAATTTTGTGGTTATTTTTCTGTAGGATGGGCTTCTCCAGATGCGCAGTATACTGTACAGCTGGATTTATCTTCTTCCTGTGAGTCGGATTCAGATGGACGGTCGACGGAAAGTGGAATTCAGAGCGGATCAAGTGATCGTGTTAAGGGCGTCCATGTTGAAAAGACGTACGTAGTTCAGATTTGCAGACTTTTTGCTTCTTTTACGCATTTAAGCGTCTAAAAAGAGAGAGAACATGCAAACAGTTTGAAACTTTCTGATTTTGCTTACTGTGGTAGATTTTACACAAATTGTCTTATGTTCTTTTGGATCCGGTAGGAGAGTGACCTTTGCGTCGTGCGTATAGGTTTTGTGCATTTGTTTGTCATTTCTATCTGTTTCCTTAGAATTCCACATATTGGTCAGAACTTGTGGTTTATTTTTGACTCTGTGGAGGATATCAATTTGCTTATGGATGGTCTTCATCCACTTGGAGTTCGAGAAAGTTCACTGAAGGAGGTTCTTAAGAAGAACTACGACTGCATCGTTAAACGGCTGAACTCTGCTTCATCCAAGTTAGCTTAATTCAATTACTTGGTTGCGATCGCATTACATTTGTTCTGGTGGACATATTTCGAGTACTGTCGCTAGCCATTTTGTAGAACGTGTTCGTTTTTCGCTTCCTTTCCAGCAATTCCTTTTTCGTGCGACGTTGCATTCGATTATTGTGTGCTTAAGACACCTGTTTGACAATTGTGTGGTGTATTTGATGATGGTGGTGGTGGTGATGATGATGATGATGATGATGATGATGATGATGATGATGATGATGATGATGATGCTTGTTTCCTCTTTGCAGTGCTAGACTGTTTGTGTGTTTTTGCAGAGTGACTGAAGTCAGTGATCACTTTGGAGGGAGTGAAAGACTGGTTAAAGGCCTTAGAGAAGTATGTTGATTATTTCACTTGAGGAGTATAACTGCCAACTTTAGCATTAACCCCTTAACTGGGCAACTATTTGTAACTCAATGTAAAATGGACGAGCGTTACTCGGGGCACCCACTTAAGGGGTTAACAGTTATTCGATGCTACTCGACTTTTTTAAGTGTTTGGGTTAAAGTTTATATTTTTCTTCATTAATTAAAGTTATTGCTCATGCCTATGTTTGACTGCAAATTTTAATAAAACTGTATTGTTATTTGTTGTTTGCAGTCCTTCTATATCTGTAGAATGTCACTTGTGATGACATATTGGCAATTACTTGACATGGATCAGTTTATAGTCGCTCAGTTTAAAATTTGTATGTACCGCTTGTGAGTAAGGTTATTGCATGTATGTATATTAGATGTGCTGAATATGGTTGAATGTTTAGGAAATGCACGACTTGCAGCTTCGGTTGATTCACGGTGGTCTTGGTGGGGTCACTAGTTTGCCAGCTTGGGAGAAGAAACTTTCAATCGCTAGTGAGATTAAAGAATTTGTGAGTTCACATTTTTGTATGTTCTGTGTGTGTGCGTGTGTGTGCGCGTGCGGCATTGTCTCAAGGTATTTGACTATTGTTATGGGCAGTGGTAAAAAGCCAGTTTTTATTGCAAAAAGCTGTGAACACAGTTTATGCTGAATTTTACTTAATTGTTTGATTGCAGGTCCCACGACACAATTGATTTTCATTTTGAAACTATTTTCTCTGTGGGTTTCTCTGTTTGTGGGTTATCGTGTTATAGTATTTTTGCGAGTATTGCCTTATCAGTCTGTGGGCTTTATGCTGTAGTTATCCACTGCACTATTATTTTCTTTTCTTTTTATTATTTTATTTTTATTTTCTTTTATTTTTGTTTCTTTGCTAGGTGGAATGTCTTACGGATGTGCAGCTGCACGTTCTACCCAAATTTATGAAAGGTCTTTTGGCGACTAATGATACCCCGAAGAAAAAGAAAATGGATGACAGTGAAGATAAGAACAGAGTGGAGGAGGAAGAAATCAAGGGTAGATTTTATTTGAAAAAAAATGTTATTTCCTTATATTATTGCAGTTGTCATGAAAGAAAAACCTATTTGCAAAATTTTTATGTGTTTTATAGACCGTAAAGCACTGCAAAAAATTTGCTGCGGTTGTCAGGTGCAAGTAATGTGTAAAGATATTTGATACATTATTATTTTTCTATAAGACTGATTGGCACTTTAGAAATTTACAAACTTTGGTATTATTGCACTGAGAAAATTGCTATGATTTCGTTTTAGTTGATGAAAAGAAAGAGGCCGATGGCTTAAAAATGTGGCTCGACGCTTTGAATCACTGCAACACGATTTCAAGACTTCACGTGCTGATGGGAATTTTCGAGAGTTGTATCAAGTGGGAGAAATCGGCTGAAAATATGGTAATTTCTTTTAGAGGCTTTAAGGAGGATCCTCGTTATATTTCTGACTGGCAATCAGTTGGAGTATATCCTGCGTGTTATAAACCCTTGGCTCTTGTTAGCGACCTTTCGCACAGCATTCCCAACACGTTCTCTGGATCTCTGAATAGAAGTTCAGCGATTGAGGACGTAAAATGATAAAGGGATACTAAATCCGACCTTTGTATCGATTTTTAAATATTTCCTTAGCTTCTGCATTTCAAAATCAAAAGCATTGAAAATATTTTAAAGCATTGCGTTGCCATAACAGAATAAATGGCCGCCCACGGTGCTATTTTGTAAAATATTAATCAGCGGTAAAGGGGTTAACCTCTTAACCGTGCATTTAACTGTAACTCGATGTAAAATGGACGGATATATCCGGGACCCCCAGTTATGGGGTTAAGAAGTATCAAAAAGAATGGAATCTTGGTAAGTGTTGTAAGGATAAGTGTCATGAAAGACATTGTATTTGGATGTGTTTCATTTTTGTTTGGTGAAATACAGGCATACCTCAGGGACATTGAATTATTTGACATTTTGTTCTGATTGTCTCCAGAAATGCCGAATATGTCGGAAGAAAGGCGATGAAGAATACTTGCTGTTGTGTGATGAGTGCAACATGCCATTCCATCTCTTCTGTCTTCGTCCGGTTTTGCTTGAGATACCTGTGGGTGAATGGTATTGTCCAGCGTGCAGTGTAAGTTTGTCTCGTCTGCGGGCAGTTATGTGTACTTTAAATTCGCTTTACTATATATTTTATGATGCAGACATCTTACGAAAGAAATTTGGAGAGTGTAGTTACTATTGTGGAAAATGGCGTAAGACGTGTTTTCAGAGTTTAATATTTGAAGTTTGCCGACAAGTATATCGATTAAACCTAGAAAGGGATTTGTTTTTCATGTCTTGAATGCTTAATTTTTTTAGCCAGAACGTTCCTGTCCTACAAGTAGATCCAAGAGGCACGTGAGAAAGGAGATTGAAGAGTTGGAAGAGGCTAGTAACGTACACTGTTGTGTCCATTGCTTTTGACGTATTTGCTTGGTCTTTTGCATTTGATATTCACTATCTTCCGACTTTGCTAGCCATGTGGCATGCACCCATTCTACTGTAATATTGTTCCAGTCTGTATCCCTATGACACAGATGGCAAAAAAGAGATTCCCTGTTATAGATTTCTGCATGTTCCTCATTTCTTTCCGCGGGCCGGACTGAAGGCCTTGCGGGCCGTATCCAGCCCGCGGGCCATACTCTGGAGGCCCCGCGTTAGCCTATGCCTCATTTGTTTTGATAAGTATCATAACTGTTCTTGAAGAATTGAACATGTGAGCCAATTTAGAAGGCTAACTAATAATATAATAAGGTTTTGCCTGTGTTCGAATTTGAGCACTGAGCCCAGCACAGATCTCCTGTGTCGGGCAAGCGGCAACACAAGGCTTGCCATTGTTTTCTCCCGACCCGATTTTTACCTTGCAGCTGCTCAGTTTTACCGCTGCCTTCTAGCGAGCTAGACTGAGCTGACCTTGGAGACTCCAGTGGGACTAGATCCCGGTCTATCAGCTTGTCTGTTCAGCTTGTCATCAATCTGGTTAATAATGATATGAAATTCAATATAAGCTTCAATGTGTTTTTTTTTCTTAGGATGAAGGAATTGCAGATACTGAACATGAGCAAGAATGCGCTATCTGTGGGGATGACGGTGATCTTATTCAGTGCTCCACATGCCCCTCTTCATTTCACATGGATTGCCATGATCCACCCTTACGACATATGCCAAGGTGTTCTACACTTTCATACTTTGCATGTGCACTGAATCAGGAATAGCGTTGTAATGGTTTGTTTAAAATTGAGTGACATTCGGTATTATTATATTGAACCAGTTTGTCTTCGAAGAATCAAATGATATTTGTTATATCAACAATAGCCAAGATTTATGAGATTTTGTACTTCAGTTTTTTTTAGGCAATTTACCATTTGAGGAATATTGAAGATTTTATGCGTATGATCGTGAAAGTGACAGCTCACTAATGTATTAGGTGAATTTCTGTGATGCTGCAAGGAAACGAGAGAACCAGAAGCATTCTGAGATCATTGTTTCTATTATGTGCAGATGTTATGGTACAACGGTGTCTAACACATGGAAGGGGTCCATCTATATAGTACCTATGTACTGAGGGGGAGAGGGTTGGATTTAGGAGATTTTGTGTATGTATGGTGTGCAAATGGGGCAAGGGGGTTGAAAATATGCCTTTTTTGCATGTGTATGGATGAGCCCATAAGATTCAATCTCGTTATGTAACTATGGACAAGTGCTTCCCTGCATTGTCCAGTGACTGTTGTTTATTTGTTACTATTATGATGCTGTAGAAAGTGATAAAACAGTAGTACTAATACTAATAGGGTGAGACTGTGTGTGTGTGTCGTTTGCAGGACCAACACTTGGAAGTGTATGCAGTGCAAGACGGGAGTTCGTATTCGCAAGTCAAGAAGAAATCGAGGACAGAGTGAGTTCTGAATTCTTTTTAGAGTAATACTTGTAAAATAGTTAGACCCTTACTCAAGCGAGCATTTTGTCCGGTACTTCTGTCTGTGTGCTAGGCAAGCAGCAATGCAGGTGGTTTATGCCATTAATACATAGTAGCTTGCCGTTGCTTTCTCTAGACCCATGTTGTATCTTAGCAGGGTTTAACACTGCTACTGATTTATCCACTTATAAGTGATGAACGGCTTGGTTACCCCGTGGCAACACAACTCGATCTTGGGACGGTCACCCATCCAAGTATGATGAGCCATGCTCCGTATGCGTAACTTCAGTGTCTGTCTCACAATGTAAAGTAGGCTGACTAATAAGTGTACTTTCGCTTTTTATTTACCTTGCATGTCTTCTGTTGGTAGGATTGCCTTGGCTTTAAAAGCGAAATTTTACCACTTTGTTTTGTAATGTAACATGGCAAGGCATTTATATAGCATCTTGTCTGGGTGAACACTCAAGAAGTGCTTCCAGTATGTCTACCCGGTACTTGGATTGGAAAGTACAGGGTGGTGCAAAAAACCGGACTAGTCACATTTAGGTTTGCATTTAATATAGTCGGGTTTTTTCCACCACCCTGTAGGCATGTTATCTAGCATTTCAGGAAGAGTATCAGAGTTTTGTTTATAAGTCTGCAGAGGCTAGCATCAAGCACAATCCAGAGAATCAGACCATACATGTGAATGGTGTTTAGGTGCATTGTGTTTCTCAGGGCATTTCATATTCTCACTGGAACCAGTCTCTGCTTTTTTACTTTTGGCCGATTGTGCTGAATTTGATTTGAAACAACGCTAGTTGCACGCACATAATCGGCGATGTCATTTAATTAACATATGAAGACCCAAGTTTTTATTTGTTCCAGAACGAAAGCATTATATCGATTATACGACCGAAGATTCCGAACCGGAAGAGCCTGTTCAGGGTAGAAAGCTGAGAAAAGCTTCGACTATTTCTGATCTTAAAAGAAAGGACGCGCCACGACAGTCGTCCAGCGATGCATCATCGCACGGGCACTGCGATGATGATGATGATGATGATGTTGAACCAACCGTGCACCGGACAAGGTCCTCGGATTATTCAAAACCGGTGGTTTCGGCTTCTCAGACCAAGTCAAATAGACAGACAGTGGCAAAGGGAGTAGTACCGCCGTCAGAAATCTTGTCTGCCAAGAGAATACCGTCAGGAATTCCTGAAGTCCAGGTTGTTGTGACCAAGCTTGACCGGTACCAGGATGGAAAATCAGGTCGGAATCCGTCTGCTTCACGTGATAAAATTGATAAACAGGCAAGTCTCGGGTCTTCTTCTTCTTCGGTCAGTTTATAAAGTCTTTTGCGTGCATTTTCACAATTACAATGCGTGAATACAATGTCTATGCATTATGTAGTGAAAAATATAAGAGAAAATGTATAATTTGTATTAGTGTTTTGATTTTACATTGATTTCTATGCAGTGCTCAATGACAAGTTTGAAGATCTTTATTCAAAATAATGGAACCATTTTAAGCTTGTGAACATTTATGTTGCAGCTTGTAGATTTTAGGATGTATGGAGAATTTTCTACTGAGTCTTAAAATTGGAAATTCAGTGTTAGCCAGCAGCTTATTGCTGATATTTTAGTAATTAGATTGTTTAAATTGGTGCTTTAAGATTTATTAACAATCTCTAGCGGTGCATATTTTTTACTTTCTTAGATGATCCTCGATTTGATTGATCGCTTGCGGAAACATCGACACAGTTGGCCATTTCTGGAACCGGTTGACGTTGAAGATGTGGGTTAATGGTTCTCGGTCTTCTTTTTTCTCTTATATCTGATGAGAAGGATATCTTTTGAAGTTGCTTACAAGATCTTGGCTATTTTGCAATGGCCAGGCAAAAAATGCGGTGCACAGTGATAAAGGGATGTTGTTTGATTTGTTGTTCCATCGTTGTACAGTATGTGTGATTTTGACACTCCGTTATCAGGGAATATAAATTGTAGACAAAATGACAAGCAATGAACTATCGAGAATGTTGTATACTTAGTGAATGGTAATGGTTATAGGCATCATAAGAATTGCAGGTTTGGCCTTGATGATTGTAGATATATTGCATTGTGATTTTAGACACATTGCCAAATGGACCTTTTTAGAGCATAGATTTTGTCATCACCATCATCAGAATAAGTTTTTTGCCAAAAGTCTCATATTCATTAACTTGTGTATGCTAATGATACTTGCTTTTTTCCCCGTAATTCTGCAAAATTTGTGCTTATTCGTGTTCTGTAAGGAGAAACAGGGGGTTTTTATTGGTACTTTTGACTGCAGGCACCGGATTACTATACGATCATCACCAACCCAGTTGATTTGCGCACAATGGAAGACAAATGTATCTCGGATGTCTACTCAAAACCGCAGCAGTTTATTGCTGATTTTACCCTGATGCTTCAAAATGCAGAACGCTACAACGAAGTAAAGAATCTTGTCTTTTTTTACATTAAATGAATTTCAAGTTTCACTTTTCATCTGATAAATTCCTCTTCCTCTTATTTTCGTTATAAATTTTAATCTCATAAAGGTCTTAAATGCAGTGTTTATTCTAGGCCTTCTCTGGGGGGGAATTTCCCCCCCCCCCCCAGTTTTAAAATCCCCCCAATGTCAAGGTGGCTAGAATAAACACTGCTTAAGTGCTTCTCTACTAAAGCCTTTATATTCATATATGATGGGTTCTTTATTAAGCTAACTGACTGTTCATCTCTTAGGAGATTTTGCGTATGTACGGTGTGCAAACGGTGGGGAGGGGGTTGAAAATATGTGCCTTTTTGTGTATGTACTATATGGATGAGCCCTTATTGCTGTGGAATTTATTCAAGTTTAAAGTTTTTTTTGGTGAAAATGCGATAGTTAATCCACAATTTATTTCTTGTGCAGGAAGATTCTACAGTTGGGAAGTGCATAGCACCCTTGGACAAGTTTTTTGAAGGTATCGTTGGGCGTTATATTCCCGAAAGCAGGTACCAGAGTTGTCGATGGTTCTCCACTCGCAGGACCTGAGTCGGTTGAAGAGTTACTTAAACACACCACAGAAATGTTCTTGCTAGATTGTTGTTTAGTGTTCTGATTTTTTTGTAATCCAAAAAACTGTAGATTTTGTTGATTATTTTACTGTAACGACATCAAATTTTTTGTCGTGTTGATGTTATTTGGGTTTTGCAAACTATTAATTTCCTGTGCAAGTTTTTGCTTTTAGTTTGTGCTTTCTTTTGATATTAGAGTTTTGCAAACGGTTAAATATGAATTTGGGGACACGAGTTCTTATACGTACATGTGCATCTCTGAATTTATCTGTTTCGTTTTATGCACAGAATTTGTTTACGTGGAAAATTGTTTAATGTAGTTGGCTCTGTAAAGACATTCATGCACAACAAACCTGGCAATGAAATGACCAAGATTTTGGCTGAATTATTCGTAATAAATTTCAGTGTTTTGTGATTATTAGTGTTCTTAGGTTCTTCACTGAAATCCAAGATAGTTGGGCGTCGAGGGAAATCCAGGCTAAATTGGAAATTGTCTTATTGAGAATACTGAAGTCAAAATCAGTCTTGTCAGTGGCGGTTATACGTGGGGGATGAGTGGGGGTGCATACCCCTCCACCAGACTTGTTTTTGGCTTGTCAAACTATTTTCGGGTAAAAGTTAAGTAAAATGACGGGGGCAAACTGCAGGTGACCTTTTTTGCTTGTCAGGCTTTTTTCGGCAAAGTTTATTGATTTTTCCCTCTATTTTCATCCCCTCGCAGCTTCCTATGGATTCATTTCATTCCCCCTCCCCACCAAGAAATCCTGGAACCGCCACTGCTTATAGTTATACTCTACCCTTTGGTCCTTGACGGGATTTGGCGCTAGATAGGTTGGACATGATCACTGGCACAGTGTGTTGCAGAATAGTGGTCTGAAATGATAAATGGTTATGTGACAATGGTATGCATACTAATTAGCTCCGGACCCCCCACCCCAATTTGAGGTCGACACCTCTCCCCCAAATTCACAATCCTAGAAATATCCCTGTAGGCTACCGATGCTGACTAGCTACTGTATACCTCTGCTTCAATCCAGCTAGCCTAGAGTATGTAGTTACTCTTTAGCAAGCTGTTTGATGCACTGTTAAGTGATGCGCTATGGAACAGGGTTTCCCAAACATTTTGGAACCGCGACCCCTTTAGCGGTTTTGTAACGTGCCGCGACCCTAATAGCATGTAATAATTATATATTATAAAGAAAACGCATTAGGCCATCTGGCGAGCGTTATTTGAAAATAATCAGCCTTGAATAAATGACAAAACAAAAGTTCTAATTCAATTCGAATAAAAAATATGGCAAACACGATACAGTGTATGGAGATTTATTCATATTTTGCCAAATAGTACAAGGGGAGAAATAAATATTGAAATTTCTTGAAAATTATCTCTTTTAAAAATTTGCCACGAACATACCTTTTTACGTGTCTTGAAAATCCTATGAGTATGGCAAAATCGCTTAACCGCTAGGTAACATAACCTGTTAATACATTGTTTGTGGAGTTTCAGAGCAAAATGGTCGGAACACGCATTATTTGCGTTTTTTGCGAAATAAGATTAATTTTTAAAAGTACTAGGGCCTATAGGCCAGAGTTTCCCAAACTTTTTTGGAACTATGCGACTCACGTCAGCGGCTTTGTAGAATGCCGTGACCCTGAAAACTTATTGTCAACAAAATAGGATAAAGCACTAATTCAAATTAATTTTATCGTCCATTTCAAACACATAGGTGTTCATCGGGGACGCCTCAGACCACAAACCGCAGTGCTCATCATCGGCATTGCAGACTGTAGCCGAGGAGGGTCGATTCGTTCCAAGTCAAAAACCAAAAAAATCAGTCAGGGCAACACCAGTAGCCTACTTAAGGAGGAAACAAATGTGTTTTAAGATGACGCCTAAAAATATCTTTATAAGATAATAATCATTAAGCTGTGTATGGAGAATGGCAGGCATATTAATTTCTTAAAACCTAAGTTTATAATATATAATATTAATAATATATAATATCATCATCATCTTTGCTTTCTGCCAGCTCATCAGCGGCAATAGCTAGACACAAAATGCTTCCAAGAAGTTCTATCTTCTGTCTTTATATATAATATAACAAGGTTTAAAGTGGTTCAGTAGGGACTGCCCTGTGTGAGAACCACTGTTGTTCCCGTCCAATCTGTTTACTTGCAACCTTCAAGGCTTGTGACATTGTGGTATAGGCCTATTGGTTAGAAAATGACACGTTTGAATCTAATTTCGCGCTACCCCGCGGTCCACTAGACTGAGTCTTAAGACCAGGGGCGTAGCCAGGAATTTGAGTTGAGAGGGTATAAATATTGGGGTCGGGTATAAACCTTAACTATAAACCATTTCAACTACATATAACCACATATAAAATCACATAAAAAACTTTAAGGTAGACTTATTTTGAGGGGGGGTATAAATACCGATATACTCCCCGTCGCTACGCCCCTGCTTGAGACCCACTTTTGGGTCGCGACCCTCAGTTTGGGAAACACTGTTATAGAAGGAAATGGCGATTTTTGTAAGACGCTATATTCGTGGATTTATATAGCGCTTGTGATTGTGTGTAGTACCGTAGTAGCTGCTTTTTTGCTTGTCAGTTGTTAGGGGCGCCAACGTACACGTTGTCCCCGCGGGCGCCGAATGCCCTAGATCCGCCTCTGAGTGTTGGGATTTTTTTTTTGGGGGGGGAATTTTGAGGTTTTTTGGGGGGAAGCTCCCCTCCTAACAGACCTGTATAAAACACTGGGTGGACCCAACCCATGTCCATGTCTGGGGCAGACTTCAAGCCGCTATAAAATATTTCTCGTCAACCTTGACTTCGTGCCACAACTTTCGGATTAGGAAATCCATTCATTTAGGCTACAATGGAACGAAGAGGCCGTTGGTCTGATGGAATATTCTTCCTCTGACGATCTAACTTGGGTTTGATTCACGGTTAGATCGTTGTAATGATTACAAATTAAGTCGTCGTCGTCGTTGTCGTCCTTATCTTCACTCATCTTATAGAGCGCCCGATTTATCCACAGAATTCGAACACTCGCTCTGGCACACACACGCACTCTTTAATAGCCTATACATAACGGTTCTAAATGTGACATTTAGACAAACAGGTCTACGGCCTTTAATTAATCAGCAGAAAACGTGCTTCGACGATGAATTCGATAAAAAAGCAAGCTAAATTCACACAAGACGGCTGCTTATCGATCTACTATATGGCACAAGCAAATATGGAAAAAAGTACACATAAATACTGTATAGTATGAAATAAGGCGTTTAACGGCCTATAGTAGGCCTATATAAGCTTATGAGCAATGTTTCCTCTAAGCTGCGCGCCTGCGCGGCCGCGCACATGACAAGAAAACGCCGCGCAGCAATTTCCAGCCGCCGCGCAGTGATTTTGAGTTTCAAAAAACACTGTTTTGTTGAGTTTTGTCTTGGGTGACATCTGCGAAACAATTCAGGTGCTCAGGCATGAAAGTCTACCGCTCAGGAACTATACTTTTCCGCGCACACTCAACAAAATTTAGAGGGAACATTGGTCCAGATTCCTTGTAGACATCGACGGAGCTTCAATCGGTGCAAATATGAAAGCCCTACGACACCACAAATTTTCGCTCAAATTTCGAAAAAAAACCTGGACTATAGTCCATGAAAAATTTTCGGGCGACCCAAAAATTCATGTCGATATTTCACCCAAATTTCTATTTAGAACCTTCAAACACCTTGCAGTGATGTCAGTGGAGTAGAAAAATCCATCACTTTCCACCCTGTTAATGTGTCTATATTGCAAAATATAATAATAGTGGCTATACATTTTATAGATTTTCAAACTTTTAAAGCAGTCAGATATCTGATAGATATCCAAAATGCGGGTCGCAATTTCCACCCACCGCGCAGTGATTTTGAGTTTCAAAAAACACTGATTTTGTTGCGTTTTGTCTTTGGTGACATTTGTGAAACAATTCAGGTGCTCAGGCATGAAAGTGTGCCGCTCAGGCACTATACTTTTCCGCGCACACTCAACAAAATTATAGAGGGAACATTGCTTATGAGATATAGGCCCTATATTTACAATACAATATTTTTTGGGAAAGTTTTGTGTTTCTAAGCAGAATGTTCCTACCGGGCTTACAGTACATAGCAAAACTTAAGCGGGGAAATAGGAATTATTCGGGGATGCGTCATTTCAGTACATAACCTCTACCTACATGCATTATTATCATGATTTATATTCTCCTGAAGCAATTAATTCTGTCTTTCTATCTTCTAAGTTTTATATAGTTTTAGTGGTCACGCGATAGCGTTCTTCCGAAGTCAGTTGTCTTAAGCCGGACGCAATGTCGCTGCTATTGTCGGCATCGTCAGAGCCAACAGCAGAGCAAGTGAGGACTTCTGTAAGGCGCTTCTGCTACGGGCGGGACAAGCTTTCTGGCATCGATCGGCTCCCATTTCGGTCACGCACTGGAAATAGAGAATGGATCTGAAAGAAAAGCGAAAGTACATTCAGAAGCAATCCAAACTCACATTCAAACAGTAAAATTCGTTAGACTAGGCCTATATACTGTGCCAGCAAATACAAAATGCCTCTATTCCTAGGCGCGGTGTTTATTCTAGCCACCTCGACATTGGGGGGATTTTGAAATGTTTGAGGGGGGAAAGGTCTGAGTCTCCACACTTGGGGGGATTTTCATTCCCCAGCCAAAATATAAAAAAATTTGGGGAGGAATTTTAAAACTTGGGGGGATTCCCCACAGAGAAGGCCTAAAATAAACAGTGCATAGGCGGGTCTAAGAGGCAGAGGGATACGTATAGGCCTACCCTCGACCCAGCCCAGAAATTCTGTTTGCCAATTTCTCATCGTGAGGAAAAGTCGGACCGCTTAAGATGCGAGAATAGATAAATGAGCGTCTCCTTTAATTGATCTATTTTAATAATCTTAACATTAACGCGCACCAATGCAAATGGAAAGGGCGTGACAAGGCAGAATGGAGAAGGAAACACGAAGCCAGAGGCGTAGCGAGGGGGCAGGGGGCATATGCCCCCGGGCGCCGAGGTAAGGGGCGCCAAAACAAGGATTAAATAGGCCCACGTAATAAATAGGAAGAGATACAAGTGCGGCTACCCTTTTTTGCTCGTCAGGGGTATAAGGAGAGGGGCGCCGTAGAGAGTTGAGGGGCGCCGAGAGAACGATGTGATGACCTTTTTTCTGTGCTCGTCAGCAGTGTTGGGGGCGCCAACGGTACACTTTGCCCCCGGGCGCCAGATACCCCCGCTACGCCTCTGCACGAACCCTGAAATCCTGTATCGCCCCTCACTTTTATTCTGGTTTTCGCGTTATTTACTTATGTAATATCTTCTAATCGATTTATATGAAACGATGTAAGAGATTAACTAAATCTACAGAAAAACACAAAGAACAGTGTTTTATCCAGACACCAGGCCTTTGCGGGGGAGGGGGAATTGACCAGGCTGGAGGGGAAGAGACACAGTTCAATGTCAAATAAAATTATTGCTGCGATTTGGGGGTGGGGTGGGGGTGAGTTTTGAGGTTTTGGAGGGGAAAATCTGCATGCCCTCCTAACAGGCTTGGATATTAGAACACTGACAACGAGTCGTTATTAACCCCTTAACTGTGTATTTAACTGTAACTCAATGTAAAATGGACGGATATATCCGGGATCCCAGTTAAGGGGTTAAAGACGCCGAATATGTCGCTTACTGATCGTCGTCTGAGCATTTGTATGTCATGCCTTTCTTCTTGACGTCCTGCTCGAGTGTCACGAGAGAACCCTGTCCGCATTTCTCTCTGCAAACACAATCTCCAATGATACGGTATATATATATAGGCCTATATATAGGCCTATATATAGGCCTATATATATAGGCCTATATATATGGCTTAGATTACCTCGAGGTTTTCCAAACATTTTGGAAACGCGACGCACTTCACCAGTTTTGTAACGTCCCGCGACCCAAATCATAGCACTCAATATTTTTTTAAAATGCACTGGGACATCTGGCGAACGACGTTAGTTGAAAAAAAACCTTATGAGTTTTTAATAAATGGCCAAGCAAAAGTTCTGATTCAATTCGAATGAAAATTTTGCAAATATGCATTATGAAAATTATTCATATTTTTGCCAAATAGGAATGAGAGAAATAAATATTGAAGTTCCTTGAAAATTATCTCTTTTAAAATTTTGCCATTGACATACCTTTGTTACGCGTCTTAAAAGTTCTATGAGTCTGGCAAAATCGCTTCACCGTCAGGTATTGTCTCCATGATGTCCTCTGCAAGAGGTTCTCCGTTGTAACGACGTATTGGAGTTTCAGAGCAAAATGGTCGGAATACGCTTTCTTTGCGTTATCTCGAATTAACGTTAAGTTTTAAAAGTACTATAGGCCAAGGATTCACAAATTCTTTCACAAACTCTTTGGGGAACTGTGCGTCTCACTTCAGCGGTTTTGTAACATGCCGTGACTATGCAGTCTGCAAGCTTATTGTGAATTAAAATTGGACAAAACACTAGTCATTTTAACATAAGCCATACAGGCCTATGGAGGATGGCAGGCATATAAATTTCTGAAATCCTAAGCCTACTTGCAACTTTCAAGGCTATGACACTGTGGTATTGGTTAGAACATGACACTGTTCAATATAATTTCGCGATATACCACGACCCATTATACTGAGCCATGCAACCCACTTTTGGGTCGCGACCCACAGTTTAGGAAACACTGGATTACCTGATTAGTCCACTGATAGCGAACACCAAATGGACATGCACTCCTGGAGTTCGAGATCTGTCCAAGTTCTTCAGCTCAGAACTCGCGAATATACTGCACGACAGACACGCGTCAATAATATTAGTTACAACAAATATAAATTCCTTTCGTTGTCGAGTCATTTGGGGGCTGTCCATTAATTACGTCAACAATTTAGGGGGAGGGGTTTGGAAAAGCTTGACACAGTTGTTGACAGGGGGACGGGGGAGGGGGGTCAAGAGAAGTTGACGTCAACAATTTCACTTTTTTCAAATAATCAAAAAACAGGAAATCTCATAGAATAGGCCTACTACTTATTACAATGGAAAAAAGCATTAGAAAAAAAGGTCATCACTACCACATTTTGACACTCGATGAGGAAAAAAGGGAAAAATGGTCATCACCACACAAAATAATAACCTTGTTATTGGGACCTGTCATTGAACTTGGGGTTCAAGAGTTGTTGACGTAATTATAGGGGGGTAACTGAAAGTTGACATTTGTTGACAAGGGGGTGAGGGCAGTGGCGGCTCTAGGATTTGGCAAGTGGGGGCCGTTGGGGGCAACTTCTAATCATGGGGGGCCAACCATTTGTTGTTTAATGTATGTAGCATTAAGTATAGGGTCCCAACTGGGGGGCCACTGGGGGGGCCAGGCTCTCAATAGGGGGGGCACGGGCCCCCCCCTGGCCCCCCCGGTGGAGCCGCCACTGGGTGAGGGGGTAATGGACAGCCCCTTTGCAAAACTTCGGCAATTTTATTTCGCAGGTTAAAAAACCGATGCAGAGAGCAATAGAATAGCATCTTTAATCATATTGTCGGCAATTTTCGTTCGTCGTGTCGTCATCTGAAAAGTTTCCAACGTCCTTCGGTAAAAGCGATTGCTCGCAGAGACAGGCGGCTACAGAAGTGAACCCGGGCGGGGGGGCTTGCTCCAATGCTGAATGCCTCCCCAGTGCCCCCCCCCCCCCCATACCTTGGTGCATCCATTCTAGGCAACTGCAGACCAGTCCAGGTCAGGCTATTTCCCAGCAGAAGATTTGCGTTCGGGGGGGGGGGTGTCCCATGACTGCAGGACGGTGTCAATGTACTGAGATGACTGACGCATCTGTGGTGGCTGTCTTCAGTGGCGTAGCCAGGATTTCCGGAAGGGGGGTTTGGTTTTGATCATGACTAACTTCGAAAAATCTTGAAAAGCAAAATAAGTCATCACCTTACATCCTTACCTTCTGTAGCGCCTTGAAATCATGTTGGGGTCGGCAGGGGAGTTTGACCCCCAAAACCGCGTCCGAAAAAAATGCATGGAAACACATTTAAAAAAATTTCGTCGGCAGCCAAGGGGGGTTTAACCCGCAACCCCCCTTTGGCTACGCCACTGGCTGTCTTACAGCGCTGTATGCATCATTTATATTCTATACGTCCGTTGTTAACCCCTTAACTGGGAATCCCGGATATATATTTCCGTCCATTTTACATTGAGTTACAGTTAAATACCCAGTTAAGGGGTTAATATCTGCTACACGTGCCTTGCAGTCCTGTACGCATGTCCGCTGCTTCCGTTGAGCATCAAATGCACCGTTCCTCTGACCTGCTTCGCAAACTGCATGGAAGTTAAAAAGAAATGAGAATTACAATTTAAAAACGTTAAAACGCGATTTTTTTATGAAAAAAATGAAGAAGGTGAAAGAACGCGAAAAACGTCAGAATGATCAGCACGAAACCATACAAAGTCATAGTTTAGGTCTAAAGCCACTGCCTGCCATAAGATACACCATCACTTACAAAGGCGAACTTGGTTTGGGAAGCTATCACAGCGGGGTCTGTAGCGGGACCCCCACGAAGGCGCAAAAATTATGGTAGGTCCTAATATTATATAAAAATATCGAGTCCTTAGGAAATTTCGCAGACTCTATGAAGGCTTATGGGCAATATCTTATCCCCTTCTTATAATAGGGGATCCGGCCCCCGTGCCCCGCGTGGATGCGCTAATGGCCATCAGTCCACGACTGGCTTTCTTCTTAAGCATTTATATTTCGAAAACCAGTTCTTAAAACCTTAACTGGAAACGCAAATTTTTGTAGAATTGGTATATAGGCTTTGCATTCGCGACAAGAAACTCTCATTGAATGATACAATATAAGAGTGAAGACTTTATATATATATATATATATATATATATATATATATATATATATATATATATATATATATATATATATATATATATATATAGGGCGAAACTTGCACTCTTCGACAAGGCTGTCCAGAAGGAAGTGGACGCGAGAGGGGAACAGCTGCCCCAGGGAGGACACGAATTGTAATTGACTCCAGGGGCTTCCACTTGACCGCACCAGTCTTCAACATTTCGTATCACGTAAGCTACAAATTGAATTCGTCAGACGAATCAAAGCAAGCATTCAATAATATTACGCATATATACTGCAGCGTAATATTGCCAGGGCACGACAATTATATCCCACGCTAAGTTTATACGGACTCGTCACGGGCGTAGCCAGGAATTTTATTTGAGGCACATTACAAATTGTAGGGTAGTCTGATATTTGGGGGTGTATATATATACCGATATACTCCCGTCGCTGCGCCCCTGTCACTCGTATCTTTAATTTTCGGGTACAAGATATAGACAAATGCAAATCAATTACTCGACCTGTTGTTCTTAGGCTTATGCGTTAATATGTATGTGCTGTACACGTGCCGTGCAATAACATTATTGATAATTATTATCAGAAAGTGTATTTGTTACAGTACTTTAATATGCGCTCTGATCTTCTTCTAGATTCGGTCGATTTTACGAAATAGACTGTGTCTTCATCTGTGTATTCAGATGGACTTACTTCATCAATCCATATCTTGCTATCAGAGAGGACAGCCTACTCTGTCGTATAAAGCAGTCAAAGAGCCAAACAAGAAGATCTCTATATTTAATTGAAAATACATGTAAGCGGTAAGATTACCTGCTAAGATCTCTTGGATACTGGTGTATTTGACGTTGTCAATTCTTGCGTATTCTACAGCCAAAGTAGTCTGCAGTCCGCTCCAGTACATAACCTGACAATAACGAACGTTAAGCATAGCTTCTTCACCCAGTGAACTATCAGACGTTGTACTGTATATCAGAGGCGTAGCGACGGGAGGGGGGTATATCGGTATATATACCCCCACAATTAGGTTACCTTAAAATTTTCAATATGCTTTTTAAGATTTTCGAAGTTTTTTCAGATTTATACCCGCAAATCACATTATACCCCCCCCCCCCCACCAATCAAATTCCTGGCTACGCCCCTGCTGTATATATACAGTATCTGCATGTATTAGCCATAGCATATCGCTATTCCACTGAGCAGAACAAAATCGTAAAGAATTCTGCCGATTGGAAAATAGACCGTTTGGCCCGTCAAATTAAAGTAATGTAAGAGAAGTGCTTTTTGTATATCGAGTGCTGTCTACGCAAAATGCGCCCTCAGCCAAATGGTAAATTTGTCACAGACTGTGTAGGCCATGCATTTAATATGATGAACAATCTAATACGAGTAGCTGCATATGAGACGGATAATTGGGAGATTATTTGGACGAATATTTCTAATGCACTGCCAATGTATAGGCACAAGAAAAAAGAGAGCTAAAAATGCATTAAATGCATGCAAATTACATAATAATAATAATAATAATAATAATAATAATAATAATAATAATAATAATAATAATAATAATAATAATAATAATAATAATAATAATAATAATAATAATAATAATAATAATAATAATAATAATAATAATAATAATAATAATAATAATAATAATAATAATAATAATAATAATAATAATAATAATAGACCCCTAATGTGATTTAAAGTGGTTTAAGAGGTTATTTTAGCCTGTGTGAAAACCACTGTAGTAGCCTATTAAACTCTCTACGTTCAATATCCTACTGTAATTTTCCAAGATAACCTTTGACTCTAGACTTTAGAACTCGACTGTCCACGTGCATGCTCTCACTAACGTGAATTCACCGTGTGAAAGTAGGTTTTTGTGTCGGTTTTAGGATAGAATTTTAATTCTGAACCGTCGTCTACAATTGCATAAAGCATTATTGCACAGAGGTTCAGTGGCCTAGCCAGCCTATGCAAAGATAAGACCGGATCGGAACATGTCGTAGTCCTATTCTATAGGATTGGATTGTTTCTTGTCTAACCTTATTATTCGTATCGATGTGATGAAAGGCAGTCTCCACAAAGTCGCTGTAACTTTCGACTGTAACATTGCACGGGTCCTTATAGGCAAACGCCTTGTGGAACTTCCACCACAAATCCGTACAATTCTTCTTGGTCCTTCGTGCACAAATACATTCATTTGTGCAACGGTGGTTGGTACGCGCATCCAGTGGCGGCTCTAGGATTTGGCAAGTGTGGGGGGCCGTTGGGGTGGCAACTTCTAATCATGGGGGGCCAACCATTTGTTGTTTAATGTATGTAGCATTAAGTATAGGGTCCCAACTGAGGGGCCACTGGGGGGGCAGACACTCAATAGGGGGCACGGCCCCCCCCTCCCCCCGGTGGAGCCGCCACTGCGCGCATCTCTGTAATCTTGGCTTTCAAATTAATTCGGCATTTAACCCCTTAACCGTGTATTTAACTGTAACTCAATGTAAAATGGACGGATATATCCGGGATCCCCAGTTAAGGGGTTAAGCAAAGGGAAATGCGAAAACAAGAACTCTGTGTCACGTACATGTCACCGAGGGGGGTCACTTCTGTCGTAGGCATACACAGCATTAAAAAAGGTAGTTCCGTATTCGAAAAGCACTAAAATTTGTCGGAAAAGGCTGGAAAAGGGGAATTTTATCCCTCATTTTGCTACACTTTTTTGAACCGAAAAATAGGCTGACAAGCAAAAAATTGCCATCCCCGGCTAGTTTCACTAGGCTTTTACCCAAAAGTAGGTTACCCAAGCAAAAAAGTAAGTCCGAAAGTCCGGTGAGGGATGCATCCCCACTCGTCCCCCACGTTGAACCGCCACTGGACCTCATAATCATCATCATAATCATCATCGTCGTCATCATCATCATCGATTATTAACTATCACTAGCGTCGCCACGGGGGGAGGCAAATGGGAGCAAGTGCCTCCCAACCTGCCCCAGACCACCTACCAGATTCGCGCAAATCCGGTGAGAAAGTTTTCTGTGAAGGGGAGGGTCAGCGGTGGGTAAGGAATCTGACACGGTAGCCCCCTTTGCCCTCCCCCAACCAAAAATTCCTGGCGACGCCACTGTTAACTATCAGTGAGTATTGATAATAACGTGCTATTGAAGAGGTCTGGACGGACGACGTTCTGGTATTCCTCGCATCGTCCGATGATGATCTGTTCCAAGTTCATCGGAGTTGCTTTTCCTCCGGACACAACGGACGCCGCAAATCCGACCAGACAAACAGTCCGGAAGAGGATCATTGGCAGTTGACGAGACCCCATACTACTGAATGCTCTAAATGACACTGCACACAACAATCCAGTAGATGTGATCGCATCGTGGAAGAAAGCATGCATAATTATAATGCTCACTTTCAGTTGGTTGGCGCCAGGCTTAAAATGTTTATTGGACAATAAAAGAATCGTCTTACATATAATGTCCATTAAAAAATCTAACGATAAAAGTTTCTTTGTAATATAAAGCCCCAGCAAATAATGTCCATTAAAAAATCTAACGATAAAAGTTTCTCTGTAGTATAAAGTCCCAACAAATAATATCCATTAAATAATTAATCTAACGATAAAAAATTCTAACGACAAATGCAATATAAATCAGATCATATTCTGCAGGCTCTACTATAGCCGTCAAAGTCAACGGTCAGTTGCTTGTCAAATACGCCGGGATTCATATATGCCGATATATGAGTTTGCGTAATTGGTACTAAAGGGATTAAGTGACGCGGGATTATCTGTCGACGGGCTTAAAGTCCGGGATTAAATGTCGCAGTACGACGTGTCGCGGGATTAAGTGTCATGCATGGATTCCATCCCATGCATGTTATTGTTCTTGACAGACCCAAATCTCTGACCAGATCATTTAATTAGGATTGCGTTATGACTCGTGAGACGCGGGGGCATGATGAAAAAATGAATATTTCTCAAACACAGAAAGTGCTGGGAAAAGTCTGAATTGATATTATAATCGCGAACAGCAAGCTAAAATCTACGAGAAGCACAACCTGTGCTGTGCAGTGTTACCTGAGTTTATACCAAAATGCAAATGTCCCAGAAAGTCTTCTGCTCAGTTTCAACGGTCAGACTCCATCCTTCAGATTACGGGACGTCGAATGTTACCGGAAATAATTACAAAAGTCTCGATAGTTTCCTCAGATCAGAGAACTCGCAAAGTAGTACTGTAAGCAGTAGGAGCACTAATATTAAACCACGTGATCAATAATTCAGTGCCTGGTTGTTCTATCACTGGCAATGTCTTTCGTTTTCACCGTCCGTCTCTCTCTCTCTCTCTCTCTCTCTCTCTCTCTCTCTCTCTCTCTCCATCTCTCTCTATTGGTCTATAATCTCGCCGGAGATAATACAGTATCTATCAACTACAGTCTTTGTTATCTTATACATCGTCCATCATCACCATACATAAACACTGGAAGCTCGCCCTCCTGAAGTCTAGTATAATTCGGCGGCTGTTAGCCTTTCTGCTGCTGAGGAGAACAGTACGTATGAGACCAAGATTCTCAGCATCTGGGTTCGTCTCCTCTTACAATAATGCCTTTCGGCGAAGGACTGCAGTAACTGTCAGGATATCCATTTCTCGTATTCTCTGAGCGGCGCACAAATTCGTATCATATGCGTTTGCTATAACAAACATATGGCTTTATTCGATTGCGCGCCGTGGTGTTGCAGTACAGTAGCTAATCATAAACACCCAGAATATGTAACCGAAAGCCCTTCGAGTCACTCCAACCGCCCCACTGCCATTAATTATAGGCTCCAATGGACCAGTTGGACGATAACAACACTAGTATATGCAAATCTGTTTTGTTCTTGTGGATATTGCATTTATGATCTGGCATGTAACACAGGCACAAACACAGAGGCACACACAGAGGCACACACAGAGGCACACACAGAGGCACACACAGAGGCACACACACACACACAAACAGACGCTTGCCGCGCCCACCGAGCTCTATGAATGCTGAGTTATTTATAAACGGTTTCTGTACAGAGGAACTTCGTCTTGGCGCAGGTTTTGTTTACATGACATTGAGTCAGGAGATGTAAGACATATCAAGATACACTCGGCTTAAAAACGTTGAACATTGGTTACAGTGCGTTTAAATATACGGCAGACGAACCCAGACCCGTCTTTTGCCAGTGTGAGGTCCCTGGCACCTGGCGGCCTGCGGGGTTCCGGATGGATTGGATCCAGGAACGTTTTAAGGCAAAGCACTGCCTAGGGCCCCGCGATATATGAGGGCCGCGGCGGGGGTGAAAAAAAGCTTTTTTTTCTGATGCTCGAAAAAGTTGAGGAGCAAAAAAGATCATCACGTGTTTTGGTGCTTGATCGTTCAATTAATTTATCATCCAGAAGTAGATAAGCAAAAGAGGTCAAAACATAAAAAGGCTAGGGCGCGTGGGGCCCCTAAGATGCGCGGGGCCCCGGGCACAGTGTCCAATTTCCAGCAAATAAAGACGAGCCTGAACGGACCGCTGTCTGAACGCACGTCCTTACTTATTTTTTTAAAAACAGCGGTAAGCAAGAAACGATGAGTGCAAAAATAGAAGCGATTGAAATAGTAGAAGACAAGAAGAAATGGTAAAGATGCAAAGAGATGTCTATCCTTCGCTTTCGCATTAAATTCATCTGCTAGAAAATGTAAAATTCATGGTTAGGTGGCTTTAGGCTAAAATACCTTGTGATAAGGGCAACTTGGAAAATTTGTTTAAAAGTCTTTGTACCGTAATTATCTATGCATAGGCCTATACAGTATATGTCTCTTTGAACCTGTGTCAAAACATTCTCTCGCAATCTCTGGGAAATTCCGGTTAAGAAAAAGCGTTTTGAACGACCAGCAAAAAGGAAAAGACTTCTTCGTTTTCTTTTCTCTCCAAAAAATCCAGTCGGGAAGGACGAGTTTCGAACGAATTCGTTCGATTAATACGCTTGTTTATGAGACGCTTTCTTTTCAGAGGATTTTTGCATCCTAAAATGCTTAGCGGAGTCAGCGTTAATATCCCGTCAAATATTCAGGTTCTGCAGCCAGCTGAACGGCTGAGCTCACAGCATGCACCAGTGAGTCTTAAAAACAAAAGTATATATATATATATATATATATATATATATATATATATATATATATATATATATATATATATATATATATAGACATAGACACTGGCGTAAGAGGCAAATCAAAACAACAGGGATAAAGAAATTAAAAACAATGAGAGACAACAGCAGGCGCAGGTTGATAGCTAGTTTCTCTGTGTCTGTATGTCTGTCTGTATGTCTCTGTATGTCTCTTCTTTCTTTCTCCCTCTCTCTGTCTCTGTCTCTGTATCTGTCTCTGTCTCTTTCTCTTTCTTTCTCTCTCCCTTTCCCTCTCTTCCTCTCTGTCTGTTCCTCCCTTTCTCTCTGAACTTACAACTCTGATCAGCCCACAGAGAACGGATTATACTGATGACGAATCTGACCCAGATAGAGCTAGATAGAGCTAAGCTAGTGCACTTCGGCAAGCTTTCGAGTAGCGCTGTATAGAATCTGGTTGACTTACTTGTTTACTATCTCCACCCTCATATATCCAGAATATTCGGGAATGCGAGTATTCGGTTATAATTATCGTCTGTCACGCTGACACTTCAGAAGTCCTATACGCGGCAGGACTACTGTCCTTGGCAGGCGAACCTTTTCTTCAGTTGCTGTATTCGGACTCAGCTTTGAATCTATTGCCAATGCAATCGACTGACTGCAGCGCCACCTGTTGATCAAGATCAAAGCATACCTGTTTTCGACGGCCCGTAATTCCAGCCATACAGCGGAACCAGCCAACGTTGAACTGATGATCTCTGAGAATTCGATCCAGTAGCAAACATGGACGCGGTTTTACCGACGATTTCAACCAGTGGCGTAGCCGGAATTTCCGGAAGGGGGTCTGGTTTTGACTTTTGACCGTAACCAACTTTCGATAGATCTTGACAAGCAAAACAAAAAAGTCGTCACCTATTACGCGCGCTTAAAAAATTTTGGTCACAGCGCCAAGGGTGGGGGGTTTGACCCTCAAAACCTCGTCCGAAAATAATAAATGCATGGAAACGCATTAAAAAAATTTTCCTCGCCGCCCAAGGGGTTTTTTTAACCACCGCCCCCTTGGCTACGCCACTGATTTTAACTCCAAACGACCGTCGACTGATGCCCAGTGCATTATTATAGTGGTACTATAGAAGTCATTGACTTGACCGATTTGAATCAGTTGACGATAGACCGGCCATGGATCAGGGAAAGAAGGCGGGACAATGGGTCAAATTTTACATCCCAGATTTTTTATATAATCCACCTCTTGGAATCGTCCACGAGGCAGACGACCAATCACTTGGCTTCACCAAATCCATGGGGACTGTGGATTACAGGTGTATAAAGCCTTCCAATGTGAGCAGAATAGACAGTTATGGCGTACAATCGCAACAGCCTAATAAATAATAATAATAATAATAATAATAATAATAATAGTATTATTATTATTAGTAGTAGTAGTAGTAGTAGCAGCAGTAGTAGTAGCAGCAGTAGCAGCAGCAGCAGCAGCAGCAGCAGCAGCAGCAGCAGCAGCAGCAGCAGCAGCAGCAGCAGCAGCAGCAGCAGTGGCAGCAGCAGCAGCAGCAGCAGCAGCAGCAGCAGCAGCAGCAGCAGCAGCAGCAGCAGCAGCAGCAGCAGCAGCAGCAGCAGCAGCAGCAGCAGCAGCAGCAGTAGTAGCAGTAGTAGTAGTAGTAGTAGTAGTAGTAGTGGTCGCAGCTAATGGTCGCAGCTTTAGGCCTAACCACCGTTGTGAAACTTTCGGCGTTTCACAGATTTTCCCTACAAAGCCTGATTGCAGAATACTAATAGACGTGTTGAACAGTTATCTGCATATTAACAATTATTGTTATTATTCTGTTAAAGAATTATGTGAAGGTTAATTATATCTATCTATGCTAAAAAAAACTTGTGAACGTGCGAGAGAAAGACGCACTTTGAATTTCTAGAAGTGTGGAACGAACTCTTAGAAGTGGTTTCGTAGGAATCAAAAAAAACAGCAAAATAATTGTTCCCTTGTTTTGTAGGCGCTCTCGGATATATAATTGCCATTTAATTGTTGTCGAGGCCTAGAACATATTCAATATTGACGATCGCTTTTAGCGAGCGCTAATAAATCTAACATATATACTGTATAACATATAATATAGTATAAGAAGCTTGCTGTTGCGCAAATATTTATTTAAACGTCGGGAAAGAAAAGTGCCACTTCTTTATTGGCACTCATTCGCCTACCCGCAATTTCTGCTCTACGCCAACAAAGCTAGCGATGAGTTTCGGTTAATTGTCCGACTCTCGAATACCGCTTAGGAAACAGTTAACGAGCGGCGCAGAAGTTTCTCACGATCTGCAGGGCGTCTATAAAGACTCGAGAGAGAGTTTAACGTGCGTACGTTTGTCATCGAGAGATTTCAGGTGCGACGAATCTGCACTCCGCAGTCGCGCTAGAAGAAAGTGCGCTATAAAAGCCAAACAGGTGATCTCGAGAGGCACAGAAGAAACAACCGCCACAAGAAGTGAAGAAGATGAAGCGAAAAGCTTGGGAGCTAGCTGCTTGGCAAAGGCTGCTGCAAGAACTATGACGTATACAGAAATCAGTTCTTCGTAGGGACCTGATGTACGTTCAAAGCTTCAGAACTTCATAATGTTAACGTCGTCGAAATATTTACCGTAGGTTCGCGTATATCAGACAGAATACGTAGATGGAGCGACATACTGTACTTTTCATCAGTTTTCAGTCAGTATTTTAAAAAGTTTCTTTTACTTGAAAATCAAATGCAATTAGAATCTATTCAAATAGTCGAAATCCGCACGCAGAAATTCAGTCCAGTCCAGGTCTCGGTTTGAAATCTCATCCGTGACAATAATTGCGTCTATATACAGTGGGTTCGTTGAAAGCGAACGCGGAGCATCAATTGATTTTGGGGGGGGCCACATTTTCGGTCGGTCATGTCGGCCAACGCGTTCTTCGGGACAGACGATGGCGACCGAGGCGCGAACGCCGCCGCCGAACAACAGTCGTCAGATATGAAAGCCACGATTTGGACTGCAGGACCAGCACATCAGTTGCCGCTTAAGGACCTGCCAACGTACGAACTGACGCAGCACAGAGGATCAGCAATGTCGCCGAGTGGGACATTCGCAGAAAATCAGGCGACGGCGGTGGAGGCGGAGGCGGTGGTGGTGGGCGAGCGCCGTCGGAAAAACGGAAACAGCGACGCCGACGACGAAACGGCAGGAAGCGGAAACGAAATGGCGGAAGACGGAAGCGACATCCGGCACGTCGGACAAGCAGCAGCAGAACAACTGGACGTCGCTTTGAAACCAGTTCGTATTTCCGTCGGACAGTCGAACGAGAACCGAGCGAACGACGGTGAAAGTTCAACGACGAACGGCTACGGTTACGACCAGTCGCACTTCCCCGGCTCCGGTTCCGACAACAACGCCGACTGTCCGGCGGAGGACCCTGAGACGGTGGCCGAGGACAAGCGGAAGGCCGTGAAGAACATGGTCCTCGTAAGCATCGCGTTCCTGCTGAACTTCAACGCCTTCCAGGGACTGAGCCGACTGCAGAGCAGTCTCAACGGCGACCAGGGCATCGGGGTGTTGACGTCAAGCATAATCTACGCCTCACTCGTCATCTCCTGCATGTTTGCGCCCAAGGTCTGTACTAGGCGTCAACTGACGATCGCAATAATAATAATAATAATAATAATAATAATAATAATAATAATAATAATAATAATGACAATAATAATGACAATAATAATGACAATAATAATGACAATAATAATGACAATAATAATGACAATAATAATGACAATAATAATGACAATAATAATAATAATAATAATAATAATAATGACAATAATAATAATAATAATAATGACAATAATAATGACAATAATAATGACAATAATAATAATAATAATAATAATAATAATAATAATAATAATAATAATAATAATAATAATAATAATAATAATAATAATAACAATGTTTAAAGTGGTTCAGGAGGGTTTGCCCTGCGTGAGGACCACTATATTTGTGTCGTAAGGAATTGGCCGCCAGAAGTACAGAATATCGTTATTGTGCACGTTACTATTACTAATCAACTTCTTCCCATACTTATTATTATTGGGTCAAAAGAGGTAATAGTTACAATTCTTGAAGCACGTGTGTCGTTGCGTAATAGCCTAAGAATAAAATGTACGCAGTAATTGTAAGAGGCAAGTTGACAGAGTAAAAGGTACGATCGTGCTTGGAGGAACTGAAGGAACATGAAAACAGGGAAGATCAAAGAAAAATGGCCGGATGACATAAAGGACTGGAACTGACTTGAAAGTGCGATACATACACAGGCCTACTGTATGGCCCAGGAAAGGAAAGGAAAGGAAAGGAAAAGAAAGGACCGTGGGCAAAACGATAAGAAACTCTTAGCTCGGCTCTAATATGGCCTCTACATGACTAGAAGCAGTGGCGGCTCTAGGATTTGGCAAGTGGGGGGGACCCTTGGGGGGGGGACAACTTCTAATCATGGGGGCCAACCATTTGTTGTTTAATGTATGTAGCATTAAGTATAGGGCCCCAACTGGGGGGCCACTGGGGGGGCCAGGCTCTCAATAGGGGGCCCGGGCCCCCTCCCCTGCCCCCCCCCGGTGGAGCCGCCACTGACTAGAAGTGCGCTGATGATGATGATGATGATGATGATGATGATGATAATGATGATGTTGACGACGACATGATGATGACGGTGATGATGAATATTTGATGATAAAGTATATTTGAAGATTTCATACATACCTCAGTGAGAGAAGTGAAGACAGAATCGGAATGATAAGAACAGCAGCAGCGGATAGTAAATTAAACGAAGTAACAGTAGCCGGCATTGCATGCGATTTATCACGTGCATGTGTTATACACTGTTGTACATGTTGTACATGTACATGCGGTATGCATTAAGACTAACAGGATTTAGATCATATGAAAATTAGACGCAGACTGGTATCAAGTCCAAACTGTAAGAGAAACAGAAGGGGTCGACGTTGTTATCAAGCGGCCTCTATTTGTGCGATCTACTATATCGAGAATGGTCTTTATAAATGTCTGATAGTTGGGCGCATTGTAATGTATCAATTAAGGACGTACAGTGTAAATGTGCTGATTGGTAGCAGAAATATGAAATACTGTATGCAATAGGCCTGTGCATATTATTCAGACGCAGTTTTTTTTCAAATTTGGGAACCCTAGACGTAAAAATAATATATTGAAATAGGGGGTGGTTCTTGATCAGGAGATCAGGGAGCAGTGTTTATTCTAGGCCTTCTCTTTTGGTGGGGGGAATTCCCCCCTCCCCAAGTTTTAAAATTCCCCACACAAAAAATGTTTCATATGTTGGCTGGGGGAATGGAAATCCCTCCCCCCAAAAAAAGTGTGGAGACTCAGACCTTGTCCCCCAAACATTTCAAAATCCCCCCCAATGTCAAGGGGGCTAGAAAACACTGATCAGGGAGCGTCTTTTTAGTATTGTCTGGTTACGGCAACGACCGTTTGCCCCACCCTAGTGAGCATCATCGGGGGCGGCGGGCGGGGGGCTAAATTTGGGGTTTCACATGTCCGACTCCCATGGGAGTTAAAATATCTGAGCGAGTGATAAGCTTTTTTTATTTTATTGACAAATCGAAAATCGATCACCAGTAATAATAATAATAATAATAATAATAATAATAATAATAATAATAATAATAATAATAATAATAATAATAATAATAATAATAATAATAATAATAATAATAATAATAATAATAATAATAATAATAATAATAATAATGCACTTCTATAGCACCAGTTCTAATACCCTAGGGTATCAATCGATGGTACTTCAAATACATCCGCAAAAGATCCAGCTCATCCCAGAGATCAGTCTGAGGGAGAGAGGGGGAGGTGTAACCTTTCGGGAATCTAGATTACATGTACAGTGGATTGTCATCATGCTAATTTTGTGCTACTTATAGGTCCTTATTAACCTTCTCGGACACAAGTGGACGATGGTGGTGTCCTTCTTCGGCTACATCCTGTGGCTTGCGTCGAACGGGTACGCCACGTGGGGCACGCTGATACCGACGTCGATTCTCGTGGGCCTCGTGGCGGCGCCCCTCTGGACCGCCCAGTGCTCCTACTTCACGCTGATCGGGCAGCAATACGCCGAACTGAACGGCGAAACCGTCGAGACGGCTCTGTCGCGATTCTTCGGAATGTTCTTCATGTTCTTCCAGCTGTGTAAGCTGTCTAAAAGTCATTTGTGTATCCGGAACCAGGGTTATTTTTTGGGATTGTGAATTTCGGGGGTGGGGTGAGGGTGTCGGTAAATTCTGGGGGTCCCCTGCCAAAAATGTCTGACAAGCGCCAAGAAAAACGTCATCTCATAGCTGAGATTGGAGGGTGTTGGGGTGGGGGTTAGGTCTAAAATTGGAGGGTGTTAGGTGTGTGTAAAGTATCGCTGGTTGGAATCGTTCACGTCTTGGTCAGCTTCATCTTCGTCATCCACCACTTTTTCACCCACATTTACGCCAATGTCCAAGAGATCAACCTGGCATTGATCTGCATTCTACACGTTGCATTGCTCTTGATTATTGTGGATGCGTATTTCTTCTTCTTCTTCTTCTTCTTCTTCTTCTTCTTCTTCTTCTTCTTCTTCATCTTCCTCCTCCTCCTCCTCCTCTTCTTCTTCTTCTTCTTCTTCTTCTTCCTCATCCTCTTTTTCTTCCTCTGGTGGAAAGTCTTCCGCTGCGCCATAATTTGCCGAGGCAGCCTAAGACCCTGCTGCCTGTCTTAGCGTATTTAGCCCCAACTGATAGTTTCTTATGGCGGTTCCTGTTTGGACAGCGAGCGTGACAGGATCGATTGTATCGTCAACGGTCCTGAAACCGGAGTACATCAATCCAAATGACTCTCATTCGGTCGACTTGACGCTCTGCGGCGTTGAAGATTGTCCCTGGAACAATTCGACCACAAACGCCAATCTCAAGAAACCAAACTCAACAACGGTATATACGCACTCAAGACAAACCATTAACCCCTTAACCGTGTATTTAACTGTAACTCAATGTAAAATGGACGGATATATCCGGGATCCCCAGTTAAGGGGTTAACCCCGTACGCTCCTCTGTACAGCACCAATGCAGAAACGCATCAATCGATGGTGCAAATGTAACTGGACTGATATAGATTTCTGATTTGAATGATGATGATGATGATGATGATGATTCCTTCCACCGACTAAATTATTTTTATGCAGAGAACTTTAGGATATCAATCGACGGTACTTCAAATCCATCCGTGAAAGACCAGGTCATTCCAGAGATCAGTCAGAGGGAGAGAGAGAGAGGGAGAGTAAGACCGACTGTGCATGAGGAAAAGCTAATTGCAAGAGGTGTGTTTTAAGTCTGGATTTTAAAAAAAAACTCAATGAATTGGAAGATCTAACTAGACTACATAGCAATCTAAATGATCCAATGATATCCATTAAATTGTCTTGAAGGTGTGGATCATGGTGGGTGTGTACATGGTTATTGCGTGTCTCGCTGTTCTATTGGTGGCGCTTTTCGTTGACAATTTGCCGGAAAAACTCTACAAAAAGGAAAAGATCAAAAATGAAGTCAGTTCACATGCAGCAAGTCATTTACAGTTGCAGATCAGAAAGGATCGTGCGGCTTAATATCAAAATGTTCGATCCCCCCCCGAAGGTCGGCCTCAGCAGCCAGCAGTGGATTAAACCCCCAGCCCTCCGAAGAAACATCGATTGTTGTTTAGAGCAGTGGCGTAGCCAGGGTTCCGGAATAGGGGGCACGTCGAATTTTTTTGAGAAAAGAGAAATAAAGTCTTGATCAAAAAACGTCGCCACAAACGACACGTAACGCTTCCGTCCTATAACGCTTACAACTTTCTTGCATTCTCTCCAATCTCATATACTACTTAATACTTATCCCAAAAAAAAAAAAAAAGAGCTACTCAACGGATTTTGCGCTAATTTCACGACCGGTCCCAATCCGATCGGGGGACCGTCGCCCCCCCCCCACCCCCCGTTGCAGCGCCTATGGTTCTGAGTGTACACGCAGTTAATCGACGTCGTTGTCTCTCTGTTGTTTCGTAGATACTGAGTAACTTGGTGGCCACTTTTAAGCATCTTCGCCACGGTCGACAGATACTCATAATTCCGCTGACGATGTACAGCGGCTTCGAACAGGCGTTCTTCAACGCCGAGTGGTGCAAGGCAAGAAGTGCAGCAGAACGGCGGGGTCGCTCGATCGTCGGTGCAAGATGTAGATGTCGCGGTGTTAAGTGCTGCTGACCAGCGGCGTAGCCAGGAATTTGATTTGCGGGGGTGGGGTGGGCGCATAATGTGATTTGGGGGTATACATTTTGAAAACTTGAAAATCTAAAAAACACGTTAAAAATTTTAAGGTAGTCTGATTTTGAGGGGAAATATATACCGATATACCTCCCCGTCGCTACGCCCCTGCCTGCTGACATTGATCGTTGGCACCTCGCATGTCTAGGCATACGCCGACATACATCGGAAGTGGATAAACCTTTTGTTACAAGGGACCATTATAAATCCTGTATATTAGACCGTTTTAATATATAATGATTGCATTTGTAACAATGAAGAATTATGCAGCAGACTATTTATAGGAAGCTTGCTATGATATTGTACACAGGGAAATATGTGTTGCTATTTGAAGACTAGAATGCGCGAAAAGCAACTTAATGCAGAGTTAGGCTACTATTATCACTTATTGGTAATAGCTTAGGTCTATCGCATGTCCTGTATAACACTATGGCTGTTAAAAGATTGTCTCCGTGTGTTTGGTAGTCTTATATCAGCTGTTCACTGGGAATTTGGAAGGTCGGTCTAGTCACCTTGCCGTTTGGTCTGGTCAATGTCGTAGTTTCTATTACGAACGGACAGATCGTGAAATACACAGGCAGAATTCCTATCTTCATCCTCGGTAAAGAAGCATTTTCACGAGATTAATACATGGGCATTTCTGTTCCACAGAGGGGTTCGATTACGGGTGCGGGAATTATTATTATTATTATTATTATTATTATTATTAGTAGTAGTAGTAGTAGTAGTAGTAGTAGTAGTAGTAGTACTACTACTACTACTACCAGCAGTAGCAGTAGTAGTAGTAGTAGTAGCAGTAGTAGCAGTAGTAGTAGTAGTAGTAGTAGCAGCAGTAGTAGTAGCAGTAGCAGTAGCAGTAGTAGTAGTAGTAGCAGTAGTAGTAGTAGTAGTAGTAGTAGTAGTAGTAGTAGTAGTAGTAGTAGTAGTAGTAGTAGTAGTAGTAGTAGTAGTAGTAGTAGTAGTAGGCCTATCGTTGATCCTGTGGAGCGAACTTTACTGTTGCTTTATCATGATTTGGGGTCCAGTAGGCTAATCAGTTTTAGCTGACGCCCTGACGATACATGGACTACACTGTAGAAATGATTTGTAAGGGGCTGCCCATTAATTACGTCAGCAAAATAGGGAAGGGGTTTGAAAAAGTTTGACAGTTGTTGACAGCTGGAGTCAAGAGAAGTTGACGTCAACAATTTCATTTTCTGGCAAATGATAAAAATAGGAAATTTCATGGAATACTATTTATTACAATAGGAAAAGCCTGACAAGCAAAAAACAAGGGCATCATCATCATCACATTATGGCACTTGATGAACAAAGGAAAGGGGAAAATGGTCATCGCCGCAAAAATAATAACCTTCTAAATTTTTCAGGGAGACCCGTAAACTGATCTTAGTTGGGGAGTCAAAAGTTTTTGACATAATTATAGGGGGTCACTGAAAGTTGACAGTTGTTGACAAGAGGGAGGGATCAAAATTTACCCAAAAATTGTTGACATAATTAATGGACACTTGGACAGCCCCCAAAATTATGATATCGCGTTCGATACTATATATATATATATATATATATATATAATAGTTAATTTTCTATTAAATATAATTATATTCGCCTTTAAATGTCTTCAAGCGACGATAATCGACTTGGCGATTCATTTTACGATGCTGTTTTGGGAAATTCGGCACGACGAAGAATACATCTTCTACATACTGTCAGCCTGTTGGGGTCTGACGGATGGCATCTGGCAAACGCAAATACACGGTACGAGGCAATCAGGCTACTGGTAGGAAAACGCTGTACAGTGTAGCCTACATGGCGCGCGGAAACAAAGTACAGTAGTCCTATACTTTCAATAAGACGCATCTTGTTTCTGTATGAAATCAATGCTATTCGATATCATAATTATAAACCCAACTTCGTCAGCAATTGCTTTAATTTCCACGTCCCAGCCTTTTGTAATTTTGTCTATGGAGTTTGTCTGTCTAATGACAAGTTTTTTTCAATTGAAGCCGAACTCATGATCAGTCTGAACACCCCCTTAGCTATTTGTATGAACCATAGTTTGCCTAGAGAGTTTAATCGAGGAGTTTCGTAAAATGGTTGACATTGGTCAGAGGCGGATCTAGGGGAGGGCAGGGGGGTACACATGTCCCCGGGCGCCGAGGTGAGGTCCGCCTCTGACATCGGTTGTCTTCATCTGAGACATCGTTATATGCCGATATAGACGGTCGAGATCACACACATCTTGAGACGCAGAAATGCAACGACGAATTTAGTGAATCTGAAGATGCTTGAACATAGTGCACGTAGGCAATTGTGCTAAAAATCTTCATATATTTTGCAAAGTCACGACGAACCGATTGAGTGCGCGGAGGCCAACTCAGCCGTTCATCGCCTAATAAGCGCAGATCAGCATTAGATCTAAAGCGAACTTATAGGCCTAATATGAGACGACTGTTCCATTCTAACAATTTTAGAAGGCAGCTTCTAGCATAGGACGACGTTTTGTAGGTCTAGGCCTATCTTTAATTCAGTAGAGGTCTAAGTATTGTAGGTATGCTGCAAAATCTACCACGGATTGTTGGTCGGATATCCTGGATGGAGTGATTCTGATTTGGTGTGCCATCGGTTGATGCTGCTGTGCATTATGAAAGGGGCGCTATAGAAGTTTGGGATTAGGTTAGGACTAGTATCAAGGATATTTCTAGGATTATGAATTTGGGGGAGGGGTGTCGACCTCAAATTGGGGGTGTCCGGAGCCAATTAGTATGCATTTTGTATGCATACCATTGTCACATTACCAAATTTTGGGGTGTGTGGACCTCAAATGGGGGGGGGTTATTGTGTGTGTGGCGGGGGTGTATTGGGGGTTTTAGGGGTTTTAGGGGGTGTAAAATATCTCTGACTAGTATGCGGGCGGATATTCGTGTTTGGCTGAATGTCAATGTTGTGTTGTTGACCCTTTTGTGTTCTCTTGTATAGCTCTGTATGGATGTTTGTTTGGCGACGAGTCGGAGGCGGCTTTTGCAAACCATCGGATGTGGGAATCCGTGGGATTCATAATCGCCTTTGCGTACAGCAACTACCTTTGCACAAGCGTCAAGCTGACAGTTCTCAAAGCCATCGTGTGCATCGGATTAGCGGGGTATTTTGTGGTGGAGTGGCTGGAGTGGAGGAGACACGAACTTAACCTCAGCGAGACAGCTCCTCACAGTGACAGGTAGCGAGACAAACGTTCAGAGACTGGATTCGAGAACAGATTTCTGTTCGCACTTCAGTCAGTTAACCCCTTAACTGGGGATCCTGGATATATCCGTCCATTTTACATTGAGTGACAGTTAAATACACGGTTAAGGGGTTAATGTGCTCTCGAGACAACGTTTAAAAGTCTTGGTATTAACCCGAGGCTCGCATCGAAATGGTTACAGTAATGTCTTGACAAATTATATATTTTAAATTTTCCAAATCAAATTAGACCAACGCGCGAATCAAACAGTGTAAAGTTTTATTTTTATTTTAATAAATTTAGATAATTTTGTTCTGAGACTAAGACATTTTTAAAACGGCCTTATCATGCTACGTAATTCGTTACGTAATGGAATACAGCTGTAATTAACAGTGGAGTAGATTTGTAAATATAACACACATCAGGCCCGTAGGAAGTGGGGGTGCAGTGACCCCTGGAAAGAAGATGGTCGGCATTTTTGGTGTCGTAAACCTTTTTTTGCTTGTCAATGATTTGAAAGAGAAAGTTTAACCTGGAGAAAATCTGCACCCCTGACGAAAATTCGTTCCGACGCCACTGACACACCTCAATTAAAGATATATTCCTATAGTAGTTAAGTTTGATGATGATGATGATAATAATAATAATAATAATAATTAGTAGTAGTAGTAGTAGTAGTAGTAGTAGTAGTAGTAGTAGCAACAATAATAACTTTCAAAATGCTTTCTGTTTTTGCTAAAAAAGCTCGAGCGAATCTCCATCAATGGTCCGTTTTAAAATGACACTGCCGGACACAACGGAGGTCAGAAACGTGCGCAGAAGCCACAGGAACAACTCGACCGGTCCAAAT
The DNA here is from genome assembly GCA_018105865.1 of Metaphire vulgaris. NCBI lineage: Eukaryota > Metazoa > Annelida > Clitellata > Crassiclitellata > Megascolecidae > Metaphire > Metaphire vulgaris. Next base: position 1,444,377 of record CM030847.1, on the reverse strand, counting down.
CAAGCGAAAAACAGCGAGGAAATCGCCGCCGCTAGTGAAAATGCAGCGTACGAACCCGATAGTCCAGACTGACTTCCTTTAATATGCGAAAAAAATTGCGACAGAATATACTGACAATTCTAGTACGGTTTGACACAACAAAGATGGGGACATCAGAAAATGTGGTTTTAATTCGTTTCATCACTCTTCGGAATTTTTGCATATCTATAGCCTACTGTAACACTAGTCCTCGCATTGTCCAATTTCAAACAGGGTATCAATTTTATATTTTGTGGTCTATAAAACCTGTAATACAAGAAACCAGCTCTCTTAAGCACCATCTTATCTCTCGATTGATTTTTTAGATATATGACAGAGAGATATATGACAGATAATAGATTTCTGAAAGACTTTGTATAGTGTCGTTTCAAATGGCTCATTATTTTTCGTGGCATTTCGAAAGCTCTAGAAAAAAATTCAGACAGAATATATTGACAATTCTAGTACGGTTTGACACAACAAAGATGGGGACACCAGAAAATGTGGTTTTAATTCGTTTCATCACTCTTCTGAATTTTTGCATATCTATAGCCTACTCAGGGGCGGCGCTGGGTTTTGTTGGCTGGGTGGGTCTAATGCAAGCTACACAACCAGGACCCGGTTCAGACTACCCCTCCCTATCAGCCCCAGCCCCCAAATCAAAATTTCTCTGCAGATTTGCTCGGGTGTCCCTGCCCGAGACTGGGTGGGTCCGGACCTGCGGACCCAGCCCCTAGCGCCGCCCCTGTTTACTATACCTCCTACCAAGCATATTTAAGATTTCATTTACATATATTGAAAGTGTGACGTCACGCTAGTCCTTACCCCATCCTCTCACACTTTCTCAGACCCCTACCCGAGCGTGACGTAGGCCTACTTTAGGACTATCCCTAAACCACTCCCGTTCAAGTTTTGATACATGTATAACAATCCGCCAATCATTGGCATAGTCACGGGGAAGGGGGGACTGGGGTCATATTCCGGCAGAGGGATCTGCTCAAATGGTATTTTTGTTGTTTGTTGGAGTTCGACTTTCGTGATTAGACCAGGTCTCAAAGATACAGTACAGGAGAAATTATGGCTACACTACACCTCGATTTCTAGCATTACTGATCATCGTCACAGATTGAGGCAACGATTTGGGAAGATGCATTCATTCAAACGCCTCATACACAGACAAATACAAGTGCTACATAAATGCACAACCGTGTTAGGCTGCAAGGTCGTCAGATCGGCGAGTGAATTTTTTCCTCATCTGTCAGATTTGTAATGTACTAATCATCATATAACCTTGCTAACACGTATTGACAAATAGCAATAACCACCGGCGGCGTGTCAGGGTGCCAATGGGGGTGAATAGGGACACAGACCTCGGTACCCCTTATGGTCACGCTAATATCCATAAAGCAAGCAAGTTCAAGTTATTAAACGGGCCAAATAAATGAAATGTCATTATCCTAAAAAGCACTTACAGTATTACCATGCTTTGAATAACTTACATGTACTTAGGTCTTACGATTAATTTAAACAGTTTCATAATAGAGGTCATCAGATCGGCGAGTGAATTTTTTCTTCATCTCTCAGAAAGAGTTGTACTGAAATCATCATGTAACCTCGTTAAGAACTGAAACTGCAATAATCCTGCCCTTTATGTTAATAAAATTCATGTTGTCATTATTAAACTCAGCGCCATGCTTAGAATAGAGCTGTTAAGTTAATATCATTTGTATTTGTGATGTTATCAGACCGGCGAGTGAATTTTTTCTTCATAAATCAGAACAAATACAAGGTGATCATCACTTAACATCATTACGAAAAAATCCAATTTAAACATAAAGATTAGCCGGTCTCAAAATTCAAACGATAAAATAGCTTCTAATCAGTTTCAATTTATTTAGGCTACTGCCAGACTTGCCCAGTCACTACAGTAAATCCCCACGTGGTTGCCTGTTCCTGATAAACTCCGCTCATGCTTTGAATAACTTAATTTAGGCATTACGATTAATTTAAGCATGTTCATGATAGAGGTCATCAGATCGGCGAGTGAATTTTTTCTTCATCAATCAGAGCAAATTCTACTGAGATCATCATGTAACCTCGTTAAGCACTGCAGTAATCCAGTCCTTTATGTTCAATACTAGAAATCATCACTAAACTAATAAACTGTTCAGCACAAAAGTGTTGAGCTAACATCATTTGTATTTGTGGCTCATGGTGTTATCAGATCGGTGGGTGAATTTTTTCTTCATAAATCAGAACAAATACAGGGTGATCATCATTTAACCATCATTGCGAAAAATCGATTTTAAGCTAAAAAATTAGATCCGCCCTTCGCAAAGCGCCCGTTAATCGGTGAAATAGCTTCTAATCACAGCTTCAATTTACTCCCTCACTTACTGACCCGACTGCTGCACATAATATGACCATCGAGTCGTTGTGACCTATTCGTATATTCTTTACAAAATCTCAATATAAAATAGCTTATTACAAAATATTAGGGCACTTGGGCAGAAGACACGCGCAAATTATATTAAGCTAATAAAGGAACGGAGACCACGTTCTACTTCTGCGAAATCTCAGAAGGAAAAGGAAGCGGAAAGACTGCTCAACATAGATATAGGACGGCAGGAAATCATAGAGATGATGGACTCAGCAAGTACTGTATGGAATGGGTCAAATCATAGTCTCTATATATAATATGGGTCAAATGGTCAATAGACTGCCGCTATTATGATCATGATGCACAAACCCGGCCCGCCAAGTTCTCCAACGTGTTCTGTCAGGTCCTGGTAGCAAATTAAAACAAACACAGAAAGCTTGCCACTTTTTAAAATCATTCATTCTTCGAGTTTACTACCGGTAATAGTGGCAGCTCCAGGATTTTGAAAGAGGAAGGCGTTGAGGTGGCAAATTTTAAGCATGGAGTCCAGCTGTGCCTATTTTTCATAAACCTGGGCTAGTCTAGTTGCTTAGAAATAATACATTGAAGTATGGGGCCACTGGGGCCAGAGGCATTCACTGATCCCACGGAGCCTCCCTGTGGAGCCGCCTCTGTTTACTAATCGGTAACATGCCTACTCAAAATTCACCCGTAAAGGAAATAGTATCTGAGCTAAAAAAAGAAGAAAGGAGTCAAAAGTAAATCCAAGATTTTTCATTTTTGCAGCTGGTACATGGGTTATTATTTTGTAGGGGGTTAAGATCAGTGCGATATTTTATTTTTTTAAAGTGGTTGTAGCAGCCCAAATTAAAAGAAATTCAGTTTTGGAAGGTTTAATAATAATGTGATTTGAAGTGGTTTTAAGCGGTTTATTAGGAGGCTAAGCAAGTCTGTGTGAATACTACTGAAGCTTAGTGAAGCAACTCACCGCATTCACCTAGTTTGAGCTAGAAGTTAAACAAGATGTCGTCGTGAGACTTAATAAACAAGCGGAACATTGAATACAATATTAGAAATATTGTAAACATTAGGATACAGTTTAAACATTTGGATATCGAATAAAAATGCAAATTTGCGTATTTCTATTCGCTCCAGCAATTGTTGTTTTACTACCTTGAACTGTGTAGGTTTAATTATAGGGTTAACTGTAGAAATGGATACGAACGAGACCGATTATGTAGCGCCATCGTCGACGGCCGCCGCGATATCCGAGGTCCTCGTATCGGCGTGCTACAACACGACGCCCTACAGCGACCTGGAGGCGGCGACTGCCGACAAAGCCGACCAGAAGCAGAAGTCGTCGTCGCTGGAGCTCCTCATATTCGTCTCCCTTCTGATCATGACGATCCTGACCATCTGGATGTTCAAACACATTCGCGTTCGCTTCATACACGAAACAGGACTGGCCGTTATCTATGGTAAGAGTCGGAAATTGTGGCTCAGTGCTTGGCTGAATTTGATCAAAGAGTCGAAGGGTGTCTGTGATAAGCACCTTATGTGGTTGCATGAGGTCAGCGCAATGCTCTAGACCTTTCTGGAGATAATGTGTGTGTATGAAACTAACCTTAGCTACCAACAGGACTTCACTTGTCTCGCAGAGCATCCAGTTTATGGGCTTGGTTAAAATGTATAAATTTATTCAATATTTGATCTCTTGCTGTAAATTGGATATCAACTATAAAATGAACAGAAAAAAATAATATTAATAAAAAGTATTGAACCATGTGACACCACTTCTCAAAGACAAGCTTCACTGGAATCATGCCCCTGAATAAGTAGCCTTTGGGTTATGTCTGTTAAACTACCAACCTTTGAATGGCCTCTCTGCCCCAATTACATCACCAAGCTTGTCTCCAGATTTACCATGAGTAACAATTGTGCATGACTACACACCATCAGTCATGATCAGCCAGTCATTCCACCTGCTGACATCGTATCACGGCAATCATCTTTTATGAAGCTCAGTAGTTGACTGTGTTGTGAAAGCAAATTCCATTGCACAGTTCAAGAGTGTTTCAAATCTCATTAAAATTGACGTTTCTTCGAGTGATTTTTACTTTGGTCTTCACCATACTCATGATGCTAAAAAAGTCTCCGTAAAAAATGTGTGCACACGCTTAGTTTCTCAGTCTGTCGGTGGAATAACTGGCTGATCATGACTGCTAGCGGGCAGTTGTTATTGACCATGGAATGTAAATTATCCTTGCTATGGATTATATTAATTTATTGGCGGTGCATGTACAACATGGCAAGGATGTCTGCATATTCTTTGTGGAGTATGAGAAGGCCTTTGATAGAGTGGATTGGGTAAAACTAATGGAGACATTGAGAAGGCTTGGAGTAGATTGGCATGAAACAAGGCTAATTGTGAACCTCTATATGGTACATTCAGTGAGGATATGAATTGAAGGAGATATGACATAACCAGGAACGATTGGCAGAGGGGTAAGACAGGGCTGCCGGGTATTGTTCAATATACATATTGAAGAACTGATTACAGAAGCACTAGGAAAACTGGAAGAAGGAATTAAGGTAAGAAGGTGGTGAGTTAGGAACAATTTTCATGTCTATGTCAAGATTGTACAATGTACATAGATAATTATAGACTATTGTTGTTATTATTGTTATTATTATTATTATTATTATTATTATTATTATTATTATTAAGGACATTCCTAGAGCACAAATATATGGAAAGTGGCAAATGCAACTAGCAAGGAATCCATGGACTAACAAGGAGGCTCCTACTACCCTACTATGCTCAATAACGTAATATTTCTTTCCAAGTGGTTGTTGATCCTGCTATCTGCATTAATGCTATTTAGGCATGACCACAATTAAGACTCAGTCATCTGACAATTGAGCTGATAAGGAACTAAATAATGGGTATAATATATATATATATATATATATATATATATATATATATATATAATAGTAATAATGGCTGCTTTCATGCAAAGAGACCATGTGACAGCATGCTAAATTGGATTTTCATCAAGTGCTTAAAATTGACTTTAATATGGAACTTGAATCATTAAAGTAGCTCTGCATAAGGCCCACACTTTGCCTTACTAGCTGCCAAAGCATGCCCAGTAATACGTAATTTATAAATGAATGTGTCGTGTGTGTGTGTGGATGTGTGTGTCTTATAAGTGGTTAAAAAGAAGCTACAAAATGTTGATGTCTGATCTAGGCTTGATTGTTGGAGCTATCATCAAGTATTCCACTTACCAGCCGGAAGCACCCAACTGCGTCTGGAAAAACTACGTGGTTGCCAACTGGACGAGTACCATTCCTGATGATCTTAGGATTAAGTTGACGGATCTCGATAATCAAACTATCTACTACAAATATGCTCGCCAGCCCTATTACGAGAAAGGCGAAGAGCCGAAGTTGCCTGATATTGTTGAGAAGGTCTGAAATAATGTTTTGTTGATGTATTAAAATTTCTTATTTACTACTGCCTGTACTGTTCATTCTGGGATTTAATTTCTTGGTTTGTTGTAAAATATATTTGCATGGTGGTGGATTTGTTAAATGAACTTATATAATAATAAATAAATAAATAAATAAATAAATAAATTGCTCACGTTTATCTCTGGTTAATTTCTTTGTAGCTATTGGCTGCATTTTCATCTGATTTCTTTGTTTTGCAGGCAACGTTTAATTCTGAAGTGTTTTTCAACGTCATTTTACCACCGATCATTTTCTGTGCAGGATACAGCATGAAACGCGTACGTCTGATGATGCTGACTTTGACTTAAGCTGTGCTAGTTGTTGTTTCAAAGCATTGTTATTGTTATTGCCTGGCTGATCTTTCACCTTTCCCATAGGCTATTTTAAGAAAGGCTGAGTGCCTAAGAATAAGCGGCTACTGTTGTGCTGCTTTCCAAAGCGCTATATAAATCCACGAGGTTTTACTTACTTGCTTACTTACTTACTTAAATATTGATTTCTTTTATGAGCTGCTAAGTTATGTACTTAAATGTTAGAGCGTACAACATTAAAATTCTGCATTCTGGCATAGCTTGTAATGTTTTATCTGTTTAAAAAAAGTAAATTTAAAGAATAAAATGTTCAATTTTGTCGGTTTTCCTTTTGTTCTACAGAAGCACTTCTTTAAGAACTTTGGTGCCATATGTGCCTATGCATTTCTTGGAACCATCATATCAAGTCTCGGCATTGGGTATGTACGACTGCTATTGATTAAGAACAAGAATTTTAATCTTTTGATTTTGTACGGTAGAACTTCCTTATATCGTATACTGCCAATGATTTAATTTAGTCTTATACCGAGTCCGTTATAACGAGGTTCTACTGTAGTTGATGATTTGAGACTGCCATATTTTTATGAATATAATGCATGTATCTTTCTTCTTTTTCAAGACATGCACAGCCGATGTTTTAATTTAGTCTTTATTATTGATTGCTAAGTCATTGCAGGTACTGCTGTCATTTCTAGGGTATTAATGTTGGGATTTACTCGTGCAATTCCACAGCCTTGGACATTGTCACAGCCTTGGAATTTTCACGATTGTCTCTTGTTTGGAGCGATCATATCAGCAACTGATCCTGGTCTCTAATTTTTTATTATTATCATAAGATATTTAATTTAATTCAGAGAGTCATGATGGAATAGTGGTAGGATTCTTGCCACACAGTCAGAGGGTAGCATGTTCGGATTTGACCCTAACCACTGTGTAGTGACCTTGGACAAATTATTCACCCCACATTCTATTGTCTTTGTGGAAAGTAATGGGAGACCATCTAACTCTTAGTCCTAGGTGAACGTAAAAGCCAATTTGACCTGACATAGGGCAAAAAACTACACCATCATTATAGTTGTTGTCTTCATATTTTATTATTATTATTATTATTACTGCTAGTATTACTATTATTATTATTTTATAGGTTTATATTAAAAAGCATAGACAGTTTAAAATTAAGTCTGAGAGGTACTGTTGCAGTTGCAGTATGAATGGATAAGATTGCCGGTTTAAACAAATCTTAAGTAGCATTTTCCTTTAACTTTGTCTTGAATGTCAGAATCGCTTGTGCACGTTCTTATTGGTCTAGAAGAGTGTTGTTTTAGAGTGTTCACTATTTAAATGAATGATTGTCAGTTTCATCACATTAATTGATAACAAAACATTACTAGTCTGAGTTGGGTAAATTAAAATGATATGAGTTATATTGTTTTTCAAAAAGAGGCTAAAAATTTGGTTGTTTTGCACTAGCTATGAACTGTAACTCTCTGTAATGTGCTCACGCAGTCCACCTGTGGACGAGGCACCACAGTAATCTGAACGTTACTTACTTACTTATTGTTCAATGAAAATTTTGGAATGATGCCGATTGATATTTGTGTTAATACTAAAGCACATTGTATGCTTACATTTTTCTGGGCAACAAATTGTAGTATAGCTTTTGTGAATGTAAAGGGTTCCATATTTTTTATTAAGTTTTTCAACTTTTTACAGTTACTATATTGGCAATATTTCACGATCTTAACGTTGATGTTGATCTCTATGCTCTGGTGTTTGGTGAAAGTGTTCTCAATGATGCAGTCGCAATTATCTTAGTCAGGTAAGATTTGTCTATATTTGTTCGTGAATATTGAAGAAATTTGAATCATTTATCTTAATATAGTAGTTTGAGTTTACTCCTTGCTTTCGGTTAGCAAACACGTATGTCTGCACTATGCAGTGTTTCTCATCATGGGTCCAGAATATGTCAGATTCACGACATAACACTGAAAATTTTTATTTATTTGCTCGTATTGATTTTTCATTTTAAAAATGTTGAGTTGCTTTATTTGTCATATGCAGGACTCTTCATAATTATGGCAGCCCTTCGGCTGGTTTTGATGGGAAGGCGATTGGCTGGGCTTTTGGGGCTTTTGCTGGTGTTTTCTTTGGTTCATTTTGTATCGGGGTTGGAATGGGATGTATAACAGCCCTCGTATCCTTTTACGTGCTTCATTCAAGCGTCATTTCCTGTACAAAATTTCACTTTCACTAAAAACTACCTAAGCATCCATTAGATTCATTTAACCTCTTAACTGGGGATCCCAGATATATCCGTCCATTTTACATTGAGTTACAGTTAAATACACGGTTAAGGGGTTAAAGGACAACCAGATTATTGATGACACTAATTTGATGATGTCTCATTCAAAGGCAGTTTTCCTAACCACAGAGAAATTTTCAAAGTTTCAAGATATTATTCTATTAATCAGTATACACACACATGCACACACACACGTGCATAGTATATCATATCCATGAAACAAAATAAAACAAAATACTATTTTCTAGCATACACGTGTCGTCTTCATTGCACTCACGCCTTGTATATAATACCTGAAATATAATTGAAATTATGAAGAATAAAACTTATTGCTACAGACTGAAGAAGAAAGACACTGGTTGTTGATGATCCAAAATATTCTACTTCATATACTGTCTTTGAAAAGAAAAGATCTTTTGTGATTAGCTGATGAATCTGCTCTTGTCACATTATGACTCAACTTCAAAGTCTAGCGTAGATTTAAGAACTTTTGTTAATGGCGTTTGATGAATTTGTCATATAATTATTAGTTTGTCATTTCCAGTTTATGGAATGATAAGTGGCCATCTTGTGTTGCAGTAATGTTGGAATTGAAATATTTATTATTATTATTATTATTATTATTATTATTATTATTATTATTAAAGTTAAGATTCATGTGGCAACTTATCCAATAGCAGACTGCGTGTAACACATTGCATTGTTAGTTATTAACTTGAGACATGTAGCTGGTCTGGAAAAAATTATGTTATTATTGTTCTAAGAGGGGGGAGGTCGTCTGATGCATAATTTTGAGTAGCTGTGGGTTAATATATTGGCATATATTCTTGACGAGAAATCTGAAGATGACGAAATTTACTCACATTCGTGACCATCCACTTCTGGAGACGTCGCTCTTCGTCACGATGTCTTACTGCACCTTTCTTGCTGCAGAAGCATTAAACATGACAGGTATGTGATGAGTAATTACCATAAATTCTCTGAAATTACTCATTTTGACCACTGAAGAAGTTTGTGAGTAGTAGAATGAGTAATCAATGCTAGACTTTGAAATTAAGTCATACTGTGACATGCTTGAATTGAAATTTATGGAACCAAATCTGCTGAGCAGCACGTAAGATAGATCTTTCTTTTTTGTGAGGTGGTTTTTTTGTGATTTAGGTGTTGTATCTGTATTGTTCTGTGGAATCAGCCAAGCGCATTACACCTACAATAATTTGTCAGCAGAGTCCAAAGCTCGAACAAAACAGGTGCCATACATCAATATTAACTTTTGGATTTATTATTCATTTTCAGGGTGATGAATTTTGGATGCCATTAAACTGAAATAGTAATCAGACTAATGTTTTTCATAATTTATATGTCATGGGTATTCAGTTGGCGGCCCACAGGCCAGATCTGGCCCACCAAGGGGTGTGAAATGGCCCACGAAGATAGTGAAACAATAAGTGTAAGTGTTTTTCTGATACTTACGAAATAGTGATTTAAATGTCTTGTTTTCAATTTACCTGTTTCCTAATACTTATAAACTTCACAAAGTGTATGATATCTGTTAAATTTCATAGTGTAATAGAATACAGTTTGAATACAAGAAGCTGGTAGATTGATTGATGTGTGCACGGCATAGCCATGAATGACAACCACCGGTTTCAGAAGCACCTGACCCTCAGACACCTGTCATAAAATTGAATTGAATGCTCCTGGCATATGTTGACCATGCTATTCATCTGGTGAGCAGTTGATGGAGAATTTGCTCAAAATTAGGTCTTTTAAATGTGGAACATCTATGTGTGTTTGTGTTAGGTTTTTGAGCTTCTCAACTTCTTGATGGAAAACTTTGTGTTTGCCTACATTGGCATTTCAACGTTTACATTTTCTAAGCACAATTACAATCCGTGGTTCATCTTTTTTGCCTTTGTATCCTTTATTTTATCTGGTAATTTTATCAGGTATGACTGACATGTGATTGACTGTACAATGTACTGTTCTATGATATTTTTATTATGTGCTTGTCTACCAAAGATTTAGAATACAGCAGTGTGTTCTGAATTGAACCTGCGATGGTGGTGATAAATTTGTGATTTACAATTATGGGTAGTTTTGACCAGGGTGTGATTTGTGACCTGGAGCAGTGGGGATATGTCGAGCTTGGGGGGATGTAGTTGTTAGAAACTGTAGCAGTGGGGGGATGTAGTGATGGGGGATGTAGCAGTAGGGGAGATGCAGTTGGGCAGTGGGGGGGGGAGATTCCCCCCTTCCCCTCTCGCAAATCGTGCCCTGGTTTTGACCTGCTCTTATGAGAGGTTTTTCTGAGATTCTCATTTCATAATAGTGTAGTCACTACAGGCAGTCAAGATAGCATTTTCAATATGGGGGGGGGGGTGAATGGGTGGGTGGGAGTTACTGGTGAGATTCCTGCAATGGAAGGGCCCAATGAAGCTTCTGTTTTCGGAGGTTCTATAAGAAATCCTGAAAAGCCTTTAGTATTGGTGATACTGTGAAGACAGTTGGGCATTCCAGATAGTGTTATGTTATGAGAAATTGTGATCCAGTTACACTGGAGAGAGCTTTTGACAAGATTCTCTTTATATTTTAAAGAAATGATGCTGTGTGTTTAATGAGAGGACTTTTATTGTTGTCAGTGCATGAGATCTTGATGGGTACCTGATAATATCTATGATCAGGGGGCGTAGCGACGGGGGGTATATCGGTATATATACCCCCCAAAATCAGTCTACCTTAAAGTTTTTTATGTGATTTATATGTGGTTATATGTAGTTTATATGGTTTATGGTTAAAGTTTATAACCCACCCATCCCCCAAATATTTATACCCTCCCAAATCAAATTCCTGGCTACGCCCCTGTCTATGATCCTGATAGGATTTTATTATAATAGAAACATTGTTTGGAATTACTGATGATTATGTTGCAAAGTTTTTGCCACCTTAAAGACCCATCCAGTTGTCTGTTGTTATTGCCCGGGCGTGTAACATCTATCCATTGTCGTTTCTATTGAATCTGGGACGACCGAACAAAATACGATTCAACTTTCAGCATCTCATGATGTTCAGCGGTGAGTGTCGACCATTTCTACTCTCTCTCTCTCCCTGCAGAATAGTGTAGCACTGGTGCATATGTAGAATAGCACAGTTTTTTTTTACTTTCTCTCCAAACTTAAAACAAATTTTAGGTGACACTTGCATTTTTGCAGCTGAAAATAATTTATCTTTGATATTTCGAATCTAGTCGTAAACCTCATATCCAAACTGATCTTTGCATGATTCAAGTCTGTTGATCTCAGAAGCTGAATTTGAATTACAGTTTTTTTCTAAATCAAATCCCCAACTCCAAAATCTTGCATCATATTGTAAGTCTTGAAAAATTCAGTAAAGCATGATAATTCGATAGCAAGTTTCTTTACTGTTCATTTTTTCCTTGGATCAGAATTTTTCTAACAGCAGATATTTGTTCACTGGCATATTGCTACCTCTATCTTTAAAACTATATTTGTGACAATTTGATAGTATATGAATTTGCCTATTGCTTGTCTAAATCTTTGTCCAAAAGTTTGCTTCAGTTTGAATGTTGGCTAACTATATTGATATTTTAACCGATATCTCATTTGATTTTGTCTAAATGCATATATAACCTACATGCAGCTCTTAGCTCTTATACGGAGAACTCTGGATAGTGAAATCAGTTACTATGTTTGATATTCCTATTCATATTGGATGAAATGTTTTGCGACGATGAAGTGACTTAATGTCTTGGTGCTTTGTTAGGGTTACGGGGCGCTATGGCATTCGCTCTTGCAATTAATGAGGTAGACGACCGGCCAGAAATGCAGATGATCTTCTCAACAACTCTTTTAATCGTCATTACAACTGTAATCTTGTGCGGAGGTTTTACTACACCGATGTTGCAGTGGCTTAAGATTCGGTAAGGTGGAACCTATATGCACGTTAACTGTTGTATGTTAGGATCAGTTTATTTGCCTTTAAGACTTAACCCTTTCGCCCCTATGGCTCCTGTGCATCCGTTCCCTGTCCTCCAGGCTCCTGGGGAAAATTATGGGGTTGTTTGGGGCTCCCACATAAACTCAAATATCTTGAGCAAATGTTAAAATAGAACAAAAATGTTTTCATCAGTTTCCTCAGAATTGAACTGTGTTTACTTCCAGCATAGAATATTTAATGACGTGAAGAAAATCAAAACCGGCCGTGCGGGGATTAGGAAAAGACGCAGAAACCCCAAAAGCGGCGTTACGGGGACTGGTATTGGTAGCGTAAGCCACTTTTGCGGCTTTGCGGAGCGACAGGGTTAATCGTGCATATAAGCCAATCGATACCAGTTAGATTGCATTATGGTAGTTATATTAGTATGTCTTAGACGTTAAGTTCTTAAATTAAACTGTGCAGTATTAATATTTGACAATGCATCGTACATTCGTTGGTTTAGCCGCTTTAGCAGCCTGTCGTAATCAAAGGGTTAAGACTCCAGTTTTATGTTGTTTCTGCTGCTTTAGCGTTGGAGTCGAAGAGGAAAGAGAGCTCCAGAATTTTGAATCGCTTCCTACCGTTAGTAGCTGAAATGTCTGTGTTGTTAGGCAAAGTGATTAACTCTTCATTGTCATTTTACTGTTTCACTTGGTGTTAAGTAATTCAATAGTTATGATGTCAACCTGGGTGGAAATCGTAGGAATGGAGGATTGAACATCTCAGACACTCACATGCCCATAGGCACAGTGGACATTAACCCCTTAACTGGGTGCCCCGAGTAATGCTCGTCCATTTTACATTGAGTTACAAATAGTTGCCCAGTTAAGGGGTTAATGTGGTCTGAACAGGGCTGTAGGCTGATGACTGGTGCATTATTGTCAAAGTGCTATATAAATGTAACATATTACCTCATATTAAAATCATTCATTTCAAAAAGTCGTACATTTTGGTTCAGTGTTACTGTGGTAATTTTTTCAGGCAATCTTTGATAATTCATTTTAGAGTCCTAATGAACCAGCACTTCCACACTCTGAACTAAATCCAGGACGTTTAGCCGAAAAGGCCTTTTTTGTCCGAAAGTGGTATAAGATCGATGCAAAGTATCCTTTTCCGTCAAAGGTGATAGCATGTGGTAGTATCAGATACTGTAGTGGTGGTCAGTGCTGGATTAGCTCTTTGTTTACAATTTTGTAGCAGCTTCTGCAATCGGTGCTGAATTTCTGCGACATGGGCAATGTATTTCTCCACACGAGCAGAACGTGTGAAATGTGATAATGGCTGAAAAAAATTAGCACTTTAATAACAGATAATAGTAAAGCAAAACTTAAATCATAGCGAGCTACAAAGACCATTTGCGTTGCTGCACAGTTACTGTACAATTGTTTCTGGATGGGCATCAACTGCTCGAGTTAAAGTCATTAAGACAGCATGATTTTGAAGTTGATGTTGAATTTTTATAGGTGATGGTGGCAGTGATGATGTAAATTGTTAGTAAGACTTTCATAATGCTGCTGTTATTTGTAACTATAATAAATTACATGAGTACTGCTATTTCAGTTATGGCTAATTAAGTGAGAGGCATCTTTGGTGCTGTTGAAGCGCAAAATTAAAATAGATTATTATTTTAAACGTAACGCTTTGATTGTCAACGTTATATTTGAGCCCAGTTACTATATAGAACGTGATTGGACATTCTGTAGGCACCTTGATTAACCACAGTTGAACATTGAAACAATGGCATTCTATCTCAATGATGGAAGTGCACATACCGGTATTTAACGTATCTGTTTGAACATAAATGCGTACTTTGCATTATTTTGTGGATTCTTGACATACATTTGCAGTTTTGTTAAACCGCTCCTTACTCATGCCCGGCCTCCACTGACCGAGACTCTTCCGGGTTGTTGTTCTACGTTGGCACGGCTGCTCACGACCGAACAGCAGCAGGCACAGGTCAGAACACCAGTGTCTAAGGAACATTGTTGCTAGACCGCTTGATTTAGAAATACAATTGTGAAAACGTGAAGTTAAATGAATTGGTTTTAGAGGAATGTGTTGACCTGACTTTGGTCATTTATGACTTGAGTTTTTTTCTAGATAATGTTGATGGAATGCTTGCTTACTGAGGAACAATCAGGATGTATTTGTATGTTATGTAATGGATCACAGCACTATTTTACTTGTTGTTAAAGGCATTTCTTTCTCATAGGTTATGCATTTGTTTAAGAGTAGTTGTATATTTAGGATAGGAAGATAAGAAGAGTGTTAACCCTTTTTCTGCCGGGGAGTATATGGTGTTAATGGTATTTATGACGAATAGCACTCGTCAACACGGCACCTAAGAGGTTAACAGCACTGGCCTTGAAAGCTGATGGAAGTGAGTTCGTTGCCCACAGGAACCCTATGGTTGACGCAGCTTTCACTTGCTAGGTGGCAGTGGTAAAGCAAGTACCGGTAGCCGTGGCAACATTGTGAAGGTAGACCATAGGTTTGGCGGAAAATACTAGCAACCATCCACCAATGAATGGCTTAGCCACCCACAGGCCGATGGCCTAGAAACCAGTCTCTATGGGCAGTGTGAGCATATGGGTTACGTTTACCTTACTTGTACATTGAATGTAATACCACGCTAACTTTGTTGTATTCGCTGGTGCACCACAGCCGTCTCTTGTCGGAGCGGATCAGGCTGACGATCCAGATGCTGACCTCATGGCAGACGATCGTGAAGTGACTTACGGAGAGCGATCGGAGCAGAATCACAGACTCCACGAGACCTCTTCAGTTTTCAATGACAATCATATCATGACCAGCCCTGCTGCTGCTGCTGCTGCTGCTGGCCAGGTGAGCTTTTAAATGCTAGATTGTGCTTGATTTGAATTTTTGATCAAGCATGGTTAGAGGTTAGTTTTTTGATTTGTGTTTAAATGAATATATTTGTTCGTTGCATGTTGCTTTAGTACTGATTTCTTGTGCCTATGTGATTGCCAGTTGAATGGTTTTCATCACATTCATCACATTATTTTATTTATTTTATTTTGGTATTTAATATTTATATTTATGGAAATGAAATCTAATATTTTAGGTAATGGGCAAGGAAACTAGCATTAACAGCGCGTTGTAATTATTTTACCATGTCACTATGGCGATCATTATCGTGTCATTATTTCGTGATTTTCTCAGTCAAGACTAGACTTCTTACAAGTGGGGTAACAAGAACTTTTAATGGGGAAATGTCTATGGTGACAGTTTGAGGGAGAGGTTTCTTATAGCTCCAGTTTAGTGATTCTGGCATCGATGTTGGTTGCATAATGACATTATTATTAATTCAAACTAAGGAATGTATCTCGTTTTGTATGAATGATAGTTTACTTTGTGAAGCTTTAAATTTTTTGTTATTCAGTTGTGTGTGTGTGTGTGTGTGTGTTTGAGTGTGTGTGTGCGCGCGCGTGCTTTTTTGTATCTTCTGCGTTTTATTGAGCTTAATTGTTGTTTCTTTTGATATATTATTTTTTATGTATGTATGTATGTGTATGTGTTTTGCAAAGGATGTTGTTATTGCTGAAACTCATTTGCCGCCCACGTCTCTTCTATTGTCCCAAGGCGGCGACGATCGGTTGTTAGACGTTGAAGACGATCGCCCCGATCTGATGCTCGCGTCGCTCGAGCTCTTTGACGGCAGCGACTGCGGCGACGACGTCAAACTTTTGCAGCCGTGAGACCAATGCTCGGGCGTTCGTTTAGCAATCGGTCGCGCTGTTCGCACGAGTAAAGCGCTCGTTTGCTCAGTGAATGCAGGAGAGAGCCATGACCTGACCCGTTACAAGAAAATTGCTAAATCGGGTCACGAGTTTCTGCAGTTTCTGCATGTAATATATTCAAATGTGATTTTTAGGATCAAGAAATTTTGAGGATTTACTTTTTGTTAACCAGAATGGCACATTATTCGTAAAAATTTTGTATGAATGTTAAAATCAATGTTGTATACATTCGTTACTTTATTTTAGAATCTCCTGGTTAAAATTCTAACTGATGTGCCGTGTTACGAATGGCTGGCATGTTATATCGGCATTTTAATTGTTCGAATGTTAAACATTTAAATAGCTTGGTATGTAAGTAAACTTGCATTTTAACTAATACTTTTGTGCATTTGTCTGGATCAGAGTTTGAGTGACTAATATTGGATTATGCACTCACCCATGCACAGTTTTCACTGCTGCTGTGAATCAACAAACTACATCGCTTATCCCATTCTAGATATGCTTCCAGTTCGGTGCACCTACCCTATAGTAACTTACTCGATAGTTTGTGTTTTTTTCTTGATCATTGATCTTGATCATTAGGCCGCTTTGATCGAAGTTTCTTCGTGTCTTTATTTGTCGCTTCCATCTAGGCTGAATGTGATCGACTGCATATTAGCTTTTGTTCTAGATGTTTATTTGCGGGTTCTTTCAAGCTCATTCCACTCAATATTGACGATCGAAGGTTTTAAGACGACCCTAAGACAAGCTGTTAGGTTTAGTGGACTGGTAGAAGATTTTCCCATTGCTGGTGCTAATGTCATTTTAAAAAATTCTTCCTGTAATAATACAGCGTTAAATATGTCGTGAAATATATGCACGCTTAGCCAATTCGATAATTCGATATAGTTTTCTTGGTTTCTGTATGTGTGGAAAATATTACAAATGTTGGCAAAATGACACATGAGAAATTATTCTAAACTTGTGGCTTTTAAACTTTTTTCTAAATTTTCTTGACTCACGCCAAGGAACACCACTTTGGGAAGGCAGGCACTGTCCTAAGACATTGATTCTTGCTAATTTTTGCAATGCTGTTTGCCCTTTGGATTTTATTTTTAGTTTTTACCAAGAATATCAGCGATGTACATTTTTTCTTTGCACAAGTGATGTTTGCGCGAGATGTACGATGAAGCCGCAGAGGATTAACATTTGGCAGAACTGTAGTTGCATGGAAAATTTTAATGCAGGCGATAATTTCATGATTTGCACGATCAATTTTTATGTTTATGATGTTCGTGTTTCTTAATGTTTTTACTTCTAAGAATTAATATTATGACTGTATGTTTTATTGTGACATTGCATATATATATATATATACTGCTCAATTTTCTTTTAAAAATATTATTTCAAAACATTTGATACTCGGGTTACTACCCCTGGTTTTACTAACAATCTGATGTGCTATTGTAATTTGTTTCTGAAATTCCTCTGTGATGAGTAATATGTTCATCGGCTTCTATAATATTCCAAGAAATTTTATAGGCGATTTTATTGATTAAATTTTTATGAGCCATGAAGATCTTCGTTTAAACTATTTCGTATCTTTTCACCAATATGGATTTAATTTTTAGTTTGAACATGCAGAAATCAACATTCTATTACTAATAATTTTCTAGATTACTTTTGTTCCATAGATGTACTTGCAGATTATTTTGGTCTTATTTTATTGTTGCACCGTTGTGATACTCGTGAATTTCGTGTAAGTTCTTTGATTTCTTCGTTCGTTATTCTTTTTATTTTGACATCAGTTCTTTGGTTTCAGATTAATTTAAGGAATTGCGTTTTGAAAATTTTAATATGTTAATTATGGCATGGCCCTAAACATTGTTATTTAGACGGTTTTCCTTATAGCACAGTGGACATGGCAGAGGCTAAAGTCAAGGGTGCTTTAACAGATGTCACTTGTGTGAGACGTGTAACAAGTGAATTGGTTGCATGAAGAGTAGCTTGTATGGCCTTTCTCACCTCTTCCTTATGTTGCTGTGTGATTTGTGTGAAATAGAATCTGATAGTAAGCTGGATAGAAAATTGTCTTTAATTGTTGACTGCAACAAAAATGTTGGTACTGATGCACCATTGTTTTATTTGATAATAATAAGTACAGTTGAGGCAATACGACTTGTATGTGGTTTAGCTACCGTATGTTCTTTGGTGGACAAATTTCGATCGTTTTGTTTTCTAGTTAATTTACTAAACATTGTGGACTGGTCAACCAGTACTTGAAATTTGAAATTCATGTATCGCTTACTTATTCAGCAAGAATTGTATTTACTGGAATTTATAACATATGAATAAAATTTCTCTGACTGAAATCGGCAAGAAAGCCTTTCTTATGTTAGCTGATAATTATATGACTTTCTTTCTCTGTCTGTTATAGACCTCCCAGTTTAATGTATGCAGGGACAGATTAACCATATTGAATATGTTTCAATTGAAACAGGTCTACTCATAAATGTAGCAATTTATGGGCCACTAGTGGCATAGTTTAATACTGATGACAGGTGGACCATTAAACAGTACACATTATGGGCCCCCAAGACTATGCGTGAAAGCATTGTTAAACCATTGAATATGTCAGCGATCACTTATGTGGGTGTGCCCAATGTCTCGTGGCAGCCAATATTTTCAGACCCAGTCTTCCACCACTGCTGACTCGTTGATCGGTCATGATCCGATAACTCCAAGCTCTAATAATCTTACTACGTTGTAAATTAGTATAGTCGGTACAGCGTACAGTTATAAATTAGCATAGTCGGTACTGTACAGCGATACTACACTGTAGCAGCAAAAATTCACCAGCAGCTGACGTTTCAAACACCATCGGCTGATGAAGGCTATTTTTATTTTGGGTTCCCGAAGACAAATACATTGGCTAAACTCTAGCGACAGCAATTAACATATTTTGAGATTTTTGACATTACACACTTGATTGATATTTTGTCTGTCTGTCTGTCTGTTAGAAATGACTCCATAAGAGTGGCATTAATATTATTGCTATAATTATCATTATCATTATTAGTTGTAGATTTTGTCCATTCAAGCCATACATATATTTCTTTAAAAGCCTGTCTTGTGTTGTGTGCTGTCTTGTCTTGTTTAGCGGCATACCGAGTTCCAGGATTTGAATGGAGCACCAGTCTAACATTGTAAAGACAGACTGTCTTTATTGAACAGTACCAATGCATTGGACTAAGATGAAAATGATCAGGAACATCCCCTTAGTTTCATATTTGCTTTTACTTTTACTTTTTATTATTTGCTTTTACTTTGTAAGATACTTAACATCTGCAGTGGCAGGCTTTCTGTCTGTTATGGTATGTTGGTTTATGGCAACTTCAGATAATTCTGTATCTTGCACTTTAATATGTAAGCCTACAGTTTACATTGAGACCAATCTACCCCCCCCCCCCGGTTCTCCTCTGTTTCTCCACCTCTCTCTTTCTCTGTCTCTCTTTCACTGTCTCTCTGTTTTTTTAAAGCTTTGTGTCTTTATATGAGTATCACTCTCTTTTTCTGCTCATTTCTGATTGTCTGGCTCTCATTGTGTCTTGCTGTGATATACAAGCTGTATTGAATTCAGTAAGGATGTACCTATTACAGTTGACAATTGAAAGCATTAATGACTATGGCATAACATAATGCATGTTCACATGTTGAACTTGATCTCGTTAGAATGATTGCAATTCTGTAATTAAAACCACGATTAATTATCTGTTTGTGGCTTGACTGTCAACCCAGTCGTATCAATGTACATTTTTGTTATTTGTTTTTACAATTTGGAAATCAGAAACCTATGATGCAATTAAAAAACAGTGCCTTCTACCCACGCAGTTAGTGTGGACGAGAACTAACACGATGGCGTAACTAGAGCGGCGCCAGTGTTTAATCTAGACTCCTGGACTCCGGGGGAGTTGCTGCTACGGCCAACGGGTAGGCTACGCGTCAACGAATGAGATCACGTGACTGCAAAATGCTAAATATTACTCCCAAGATTTAGGACTAGGCATGCGTGCATATTTATTTAGTCGATAAATAATCGAAAAAAGTTATGTGGTACT
The DNA here is from genome assembly GCA_018105865.1 of Metaphire vulgaris. Classification (NCBI taxonomy): domain Eukaryota; kingdom Metazoa; phylum Annelida; class Clitellata; order Crassiclitellata; family Megascolecidae; genus Metaphire; species Metaphire vulgaris. The sequence goes on along the minus strand of CM030847.1, from coordinate 1,423,993 downwards.
AAAACATTTATGATGAAATGAATTTGAAGCTATGTTGTTCATGCGAGTTTATGATAACATTGATATGTCAGAATCGTACATCAAAACCAGGCGGTAACAAAAACACAAGAACAAGTTCAAGGCCCGGTGCTAAAAATGTCTTAGGTCTAGGCTTACAACTCAAAGTACGAAGGAAGTTCAGCTTTCCATAATTTTTGACCCGCGGAGATTGCCCCCACAGTGCATCCGAAAGTCTGGGCAAAAGCGTCCTGCAAAGGGTGTCGACAGTGTCGCTCGCATTCTTACCCTGCAATCGGTTGACCCCTGACTGACTGACTGACCTCTGTGAATGTCGGACGTTACATGTTGCCCTCGTCAGGGTCAAGTCTCATATGTTGACCCTGCAGCGGCGCATTGTTTGTGGTGCTCGAGTACTGTAAGAGAAAACAACCAAAGTCGAGCGTCATGCATAGGACATCCTCCAGACATAGACTCAAATGAATTTCTACACACATACACGCACGCACACACACATGCACACATCATGAGCCTTCGCAAATTAGATGAAATCTGTTTTTATAGTTAATGTTTTCATGTGTGTGTTTTAAAAAATGCGACTTTAATCGGAGAGTTAGCGTAGATGGTGTATTTTATGATCTACCGTATCCTGTGAAAGCCCCATCGGCCTACATTTTTGGTGAAAATGCGTGATCTTAAAGTGCGAGAGCATGTTCACTTAATTCTTTAGGTTAAAGAAAGACTTGCAAGACAAGTGTAACGTTTATTTTTTTAAAAATATATACAACTCATTTCGGTTTATAGAATCGAAATGGCTAAGCTCTGGACACAAACAGAAAAATAATGTCACTCAAGAGTAAATTTGCAAGTCTAAAAACTTCTATAGAATGGACGGCAAGTGCAAACGTTGGACTAATCTGCCGTGCTGAAGTCCAGCCTGTCCAGGCGTCAAATCAGGCGTCCAAATTTGCTCAAGTCAGCTTCACGGCAGTAAAAAATTCATAAGAAAATCTGGCATTAAACCGTCAGAACGATGGTGACTTGTCTAGACCTAATAATTAATTTACCCAAATTGGTTAGACACTGTCCGGAAAAAGGGAACCTCCAAACATAGGCTATCGCAAAAACTACCTCGAACCGGCACCAATTTAAAGTAAGCCCCTAAATTGTAGACTAAGGTGTACGTACATAAAGAGACATCTATTTGTGTCATTATTGCAAAATTTCGTTATGCAGTGTAATTCGTTTACACCTACCGGTAGGCCTGCTTGTTTGAGCGGTTTTGTAACTTTTGTGATCAACTGCTGCAGATTACAGTTTTCTGCAGGGCGCGATTTGCGAGGAGGAAGGAGGGAATCTCCCCCCACTGCCAAACTGCATCCCCCTACTGCTACATCTCCCACCACTACATCCCCCCACTGCTACATTTCCCAACAACTACATTCTCCCAAGCTCGACATATCCCCCCACTGCTCCAGGTCACAAATCGCATCCTGGTTTTCTGTCTATTTATTTGCTGACGTCATTTTCTACGTTATTGAGTGTGTTGACAACCAAAAACAATGTTTTCAAATGAAGATCGTATAGGCCTATTCAATTTAATTAGGGGCCTATATATTAGAATAATGGAATGTGGTCTGGAATAAAAATTTTAAGTACAGTAGTCTAATTGACATTGGTTTTCATAATTACCAAAGGGTTCCCTTTTTCGAACACAGTGTATACAGACACAAGCAAAAATCATTACTATTGTAAACTGCATTAAACGCGATTTCTAACGTCTTAAATGGTAACGACAGTTAGCGCTTCTGAAATAATAAATAGACAGCCTTATGCAGTGGCGGCTCCACCGGGGGGCAGGGGGCCCGTGCTCCCCTATTGAGTGCCTGCCCCCCAGTGGCCCCCCAGTTGGGACCCTATACTTAATGCTACATACATCAAACAACAAATGGTTGGCCCCCATGATTAGAAGTTGCCACCCCAACGCCCCCCCCCCCCACTTGCCAAATCCTAGAGCCGCCACTGGCCTTATGCAGAAGAAATATCGACCCGAAGCAGAATGCCGTCTAGTTTTGACACGAAGAAAAGAAAAGCTTTGCAAAATTATTGTGACGTGTGCGCGACCAGCTACGGTCCTAACAGAAGCAGTTGAATAGCGTCAGGTTCGGTCGCCAGGTGTCTTACCTTGCTCTTATAGCGATAGTAAAACACCTCGATGCCAGCAATTGCACAGGTAAGCAGGACGCCGATGATGACGACGACCAGCGGGCCGCAGAAGCCGTTCGGACCGAGACGCTTGGGACCGGCGTCGGCGGCGTACAGCCGCGCCGCCGCCCGGTCGAGACTGCGCCGGTCGCCGGCGGTCGCGTTCCAGCACTCGCCGCGGTCGGTGTACCACCGTCTTTCCAGGTCTTCCAGGGTTCCGTCCTCGGTGAGCGCGAGGACGGCGGCGTGGAAGCGTTCCAGGAGGGGCGAGCCCTTGGGCAGGGCCAGACCGTAGGAACGGCGACCGAATTCGTCTCCGACGGTGACGAGATCGCACGGGCGACGATTGGTGACCAGCTTGGCCACCATGCTCTCGACTATCAGTGCGTACTTTTCGCGGCGTACTCTCTGCAGACCAGCGGTCAGGTTTGACACTAGTAGCCAGTTCCCTTTTTCCGTCAACCACATGCTGCAAAACACATGACAATATATCCGGCAGCGTAAACTAAAGGAACACAGGTCAGCATTAGGGGTCAACAACAATGGCCGATTTGGAAATATTATTATTTATGTTAGCGGATTCAGTCAATCCGGTGGAAAAGACATATCTGATCGTTTCATATTAGCGAGAACAGAATTTCGGTTGTCTGGAATCAGGGGCGTAGCGACTGGGGGTATATCGGTATATAGACCCCCAAACCAGGCTACCTTAAAGCTTTTAATGTGTTTTAAAGATTCTCAGCGTGTTTTAAGGTTTATACCCCCACCACCACCACCACCACCACCAAATTACTTTATACCCCCACCAATCAAATTTCTTGCTACGCACCTGTCTGGAATAGTTAAAACCTGTATTATTTTCGCTCAGGACTCTACTTACTCTCGTAGAAATTCGAATTCGTATCCGGCCGCCACGTCGGTGACATAGTGAAACGTCTGACTGTCGGCGATCGTTCCCACTCTGTAGTCGACTCTCGTGGTCACGAGGTGAGCAAGATCGACGATCGGCGGTCGTTCGGCGGTCGCCTCGTTCTCCTCCGTCCTCGAGACGCTCAGCCAGACGAGGCTGCTGACGACACCGGCGACGTAGGTCGACATGAATATCGTCACGTAGACCATCCAGACGCAACCGACCAGCTTCGAAGCGGCCGACCGCGGACTCCGTTCGTAGCCTGACGTAGACATGTACGTATTTAATTAATAATAGGCCTAACACAGGCCTGCGATGGAAAAATTGTTTCAAAACGAAATGTCGATTCTTATGTAAATTTGGTAGCGGAAATCAGGAAAAATAAGTAAAAAATTCCATCACCCACCGGTTTCACCTAAAACCAATATTTGTTCTATTAAATGAAGAATTCCTTGCACCCGGCTTAATTGGTGAAACTCAAAAACCCTAAAAACCCTAAAAACCCTAAAAACCTAAAAACCCTAAAAACACAAAAACCTAAAAACCCTAAAAACCTAATCACTCTAAAAACCCTAAAAACCTAAAAACCCTAACAACGTAAAAACCATAAAAACCCAAAAACCCTAAAAACCCTTAAAGCTAAAACCCCTAAAACCTAAAAACCCAAAAACCTGAAAACCCTATAAACCTAAAAACCCTAAAAACCTAAACACTCTAAAAACCCTAAAAACCTAAAAACCATAAAAACCCAAAAACCCTAAAAACCCTTTAAGCTAAACATCCTGAAAACCCTAAAAGCTAAAAACCCTAATAACATAAAAACCCTAAAACTCTAAAAACCCTAAAAACCTAATAACCCTAAACACCCAAAAAACCTAAAAAACCCTAAAACCCTAAAATCTAAAAACCCTTAAAGCCCTAAAACCCTAAAAACCCAAAAACCTAAAAAACCCAAAAACCCTAAAACCATAATAACCATAAAAATCCTAAAAACCCTAAAAGCTAAAAAGCCTAAAAACCTAAAAATCCAGGATCAAGTACATACGTTTGTACTGCTAATGTATATGCTAATATTTTAGCCTATCGTATCAATTTCATTTCGTGTTTTGCTAAAAATTCTTACGTGATGGAGGAAAACGGTTTTCATTTATGAAATTAGCACATCAAACTACATACAATCCAGCCTTTGAAATTAAAACAATTTTCAAAAAGGTAAAAAATGCAGGCCTGTATAATTTATTAAAACCGAGAGTGAAACTCGAGAACAACTAACTCACTGTCTCAGCCATTGATTTCAACTGCGTTTGTTTGCGTACTCTCCTTATCCGGAACCAGGAATTATTGACTCCAGTGGCGTAGCCAGGATTTCTGGAAGAGGGTGGGGGCGATTTGGTTTTGATCATGACCAACTTCGAAAAATCTTGACAAGCAAAAAAGGTCTTACTCATCTCTTTCCTCTTGTTCTTTTTTCCTTCGCAGATGTGTTGCCAAGCAAAAAATGGTCGTCACCTTACATCTTTACTTAAAAGCGCTTACAAATTTTTGGGTAGGCAGTTTTGACCCCAAAACCGCGTCAGAAAATTAAAAAATGTATGGAAACGCATTAAAATAAATTTTTCGTCGACAGCCAAGGGGTGGGCGTTTAACCCCCAACCCCTCTTGGCTACGCCACTGATTTATCACTTCTGGGCTTCAACCACCACCATCATCATCACATCATCATCAACAGCAACAGAAACCATCACAACCGCAACATCATCATAGTCACGGCTACTTCGTGACATCTTAGAACAAAACCAGAGATAACAGGCTTAAGCGATGCAAGCATGCAGAAACCCTTAGGCCTACTTAGGCCATAGGTACTGTACATGCAAACCATGACATCGCATCATCGCTTTGCGTACCTTGCCATTGTAATGTTGAGTAGACGAACCAGAAGGCTCCGCTGACGTTAAAGTACTCGGCCTGCGCCTTGTCAGCCAAGCCGAGTTTGAAGCGACACCCGTAGTCATATGGATTATAAAGATTCAGCGTCCACAACACCAACCACACCTAAAACATCTTAGACCATTTTCAACTCTCACCATCACTAGATACGTTTAAGAAGCGCTTATAAAGACCTGGCTATTTCGAACTATAGTTATAATTCTGTTTGACACTATTATATTTTGCAATATAGACACATTAATAGGGTGGAAAGTGACGGATTTTTCTAGTCCACTGACATCACTGCAAGGCGTTTGAGGGTTCTAAAGAGAAATTTGGGTGAAATATCGATATGAATTTTTGGGTCGCCCGAAAATTTTTCATGGACTATAATAGTCCAGGGTTTTTTTCTCGAAATTTGAGCGAAAATTTGTGGTGTCGTAGGGCTTTCATATTTGCACCGATTGAAGGCCAGTCGATGCTAACAAGGAATCTGGACCCGCATTTTGGATATCTATCAGATATCTGACTGCTTTAGAGGTTTGAAAATCTATAAAATGTATATCCCTAGTTCTCGTTCGGACAGAGCGTAGACAATCGCTGTCTTGCGAACTCCCCGTCGTACCGCTGCTGTCGAACTTCTCCAGCAGGCGTTCAAGACAAATTAAGTTGTTCGGAGACAAAGAGAAATTGCGTGGTTAATTAACTCTCGTCCGGTTCGAGGTGTGAAAGAAAGATCTTAGGAAGGTGTTTGCGTCAAAGCGCCGTAATATAGTGTATATATAGGCTATATTTACACACACTACAACATACTGCATATATATATATATATATATATATATATATATATATATATATATATACTACAACTACTATTATTCTGCCTCAGTTTTATTGTAGAGCGTTCGAAATGCCACGAAAAATAGTGAGCTATGTCAAACGACACTATACAAAGTCTTCCAGAAATCTATTCTCTGTCAAATGTGTACAAAGTCGATCGGGAGATAAGAGGGGGTCTTAAGATAGCTGCATGGTTTCTTGTAGGCCTATCACAGGTTTTATACACCACAAAACAACTATCTAAAAACTGATACCCTGTTTGACTGACCAGAACGCCGAGAACGACCGTCGACGCCCAGACGGACGCGTCGAACGGCTGGAAGGCGGACATCAGATCCCGAGCAGACCCCTCGGCCGCTGCAGGATCGACGGGGCCCGGAGGACGCCGCTGCATCAGGACCGACATCCCGAGCCGCTGGAAGGGCTTGACGAAGTCGACCACCTGTTGTCTGGCGGCCGTGACGCTTATCGGAGCCGCTGCCAGGTCGACCCCGCTGCCCGGTTCAACCTTAACAGCATAGGAAATATACCTTCAGAGTTTCATTATATAAACTATACTGCCAGAAACCATGCATGGCGGCTTCCGTCTATAAGCCGACTCCAAAATAGAGGGAGACACTATAAACAGTAAGTGAAAGTCTGCCCAATCCTATACATCGGTAGGTCTAATAATACATCAGTAGGCCTACTACTGCATCAGTAGACCAGTGGCGGCTCCAGGATTTGGCAAGTGGGGGGCCGTTGGGGTGGCAACTTCTAATCATGGGGCCAACCATTTGTTGTTAAGTATGTAGTATTAAATATAGGGTCCCAACAGGGGGGCCACTGGGAGAGCCTGGTACTCAATAGGGGGCACGGACCCCCCTGTGGAGCCGCCACTGCAATAGGCTGAATCCTATTCAGGACTCTTTCATATAACACATGGAAACTCAAAGAGAACTTGGCTCTGTGAACTTCTGCGCAACAAAGAGTGATGTTAGGCAAAATGAAATTGCTCGAACTGCAAAGTATGTCCAGGAGACTTAGAGACGGATATCTGTTACAGTAGAGAAGGGTGGTAACGCCAATGTTACCCAGGACTTGCTACCGGGCAGTGGCGGCTCCACCGGGGGGGCCAGGGGGGCCCGTGCCCCTCCTATTGAGAGCCTGGCCCCCCAGTGCCCCCCCCCCCAGTTGGGACCATATACTTAATGCTACATACATTAAACAACAAATGGTTGGCCCCCATGATTAGAAGTTGCCCCCCAACGGCCCCCCCACTTGCCAAATCCTAGAGCCGCCACTGCTACCGGGCAGAAGACCAATAGACCTATGTGTAGGTCTATACATATATAGGCCTATAGGTCTTCCGTATTATGTGTAGGTCTATACATATATAGGGCCTATAGGTCTTCCGTATTTCTTACCTTGCTTTTGACGACTTCCCCGATAAGTCCCGTCCATTTAGCAGTGACGTTATTAAAGTATCCGTAGATCGGAGGATCGATCAGACGGAATCTGTACTCGAATCGCAACAGTCTAGATAGGACGTCCATCAGATCCGGAATAAATCCCTCGTAGACGTTTCCGTGCGAACCGCGAATCACACGCAAATACGGTTCGGCCTAAAATTCACACCGTAAAATTCACACCGATGCGGCAGGCCTATGTGTCAAGCATTGGCTTAGCCCCACGGGGTCACGGGGGACCGGCCCAAGTTTAATCTAGGCCGTTTCCGGGGGAAAATTACTCTTTTCCCCCAGGAAATTTCAAATTCCACCGGAAATGTTGGAATACTACATGGACTAACAGCGGCCCCTAGCAGAATCCTCCCCCCGGATTTGTCAGTTCCCCCCCGGCTTTTTCAGTTTTCCCCCCGGAGTCCAGGAGTCTAGATTAAACACTGATCGGGACCAATAGTGAGATTCGATCAAAACAGGCGAGTAGTTGTTTGGGTGGGGTAGGGGTAGTATTAGATCGATGAAAACGCGCCAGATAATTTTGTCTCTCGGGTTTTAAATTTCTTATAAATGTCCGGAAATCTGACGATGTAGCCTACATGTATTTGAACCAAGGTGAAGCTGCGGGGGGGGGTGGCAAGTAATTACTCTACCCAGTGGTTGGAAGTGGTGCGATCTAATCAGGCATTGCAAAAGCGAGTTATAAGAAATTCCATGCAAAGCAATATAAAAAATAAATAGACATGTATACTGTACATAGTCCTTGATACTGTACATAGAGTTCGTTCGTCGATATAGGACAGCTGTCGTGTGTGGAAATATCGACGCATTATGTAAATAGCAAATGAGCTTCCACGAATTAGCCTCCAGTTATACAATAATTATAAAGTAATTACTATGGGCCTGCGGCTGGCTTAAATATTGGCCTATTACGCCACCGGCAATGATTTCAGTTCAACCTACAACGACAGTGGTTCTCACACAGGGCAGTCTCTACTGAACCACTTTAAACATTGTTATATTATATATTATATATTATATATTATATATTATTTATTATATATTATTTATTATATTAACCTACCTCCACAGTCCCAACGACTAGCGTTCTGTTCAATTCATCCTCTCCGATTATGTCCGTCGGAAATCGTGACCCAATGTACCCTTTCGTACAAATAACATGTAAGTAAAAGTAAGTAAAGTAAAATCTCGTGGATTTATATAGCGCCTTGGTAAGCAGCACAACAGTAGCTGCTTATTCTTAGGCGCTCGATCTATTATAATATGTACACCGTAAACCATAATATATAATATGTACACCATAGTATACGACGACGATGAATTCGCGCAGCAAAGCAAATACAATTATTCATGAGCGGCAGAAATAACGAGAAATAAGAGAAAGATTGGGCCTTCCTATTTTGCACTTACACAAACTTTATATTATGTCATAGGCCTATAGGCTATTTCTGAATTTAAATGAATGTTTACCTTTATGTGAGGTGGAAGTGTCATATCTGTGGTGGCCTATGTGTGTGTGAATAAAAATTCTGCGATATCTCGAAAAAAATATCTTGATTTACGACGCAGAGGTCAACGCAGTGAAAAGAAAGCGATCGAGGCGACTACATGAACCAGGCGCCGATTGGGGGACAGAGGCCGAAAAACCAGAACATGGATCGGTCTATGCGTCTACTCTACAGCTAGCAGCAACGGCAGAGTAAGACCAGCAAATTACAGTGATATAGATGACCCGCCCAAATCCCGGATTTGGGAGGCTTAGGGCAAAAAACACGACAGCTTTATCCACAAGTAAACTCCTTCGTATGATATAAGCTCTGCTATGCAACACAAATATATCGCGCAGATGAAGAAAGTGCCGCTCGATTTCGTAAATCGGCTGAGGACTTGAAAAAGAGAAAATGAACTGTTATTTTCTAAAAACTATTCAGTTGCAGTGTCGTGTTTAGCCTTCGCGTTCTTCTTTTATGAACGCCACATAAATAAAGACATAAGAGCAACAAAGAAAATCGATCTGATATAGGCCTAGGCCTAAGCCTAGCCAGAACACATGGCTTTGAACAGGACTATATAGAGTAAGCCTACTTGTAGCGGTCTTTTAAACCAAAAGGCAAAAGAAGAATCAACTCGTACCCCGAAAAATATCGGAAAGCAATATGCTTCTGTATTTTAAACATGTAAATTCCATGAGCGAGAGTAAAATAATAATAATAATAATAATAATAATAATAATAATAATAATAATAATAATAATAATAATATAGTAGTAGTAGTAGTAGTAGTAGTAGTAGTAGTAGTAGTAGTAGTAGTAGTAGTAGTAGTAGTAGTAGTAGTAGTAGTAGTAGTAGTAGTAGTAGTAGTAGTAGTAGTAGTAACAACAATAATGACTCGATTTTAGGAAGCTTAATAGAATATCTCCTGCATTGAAATACAAAACAACAAATAGCCTCAAACGCTATGCATTATTAAACGACCTGTAGGCTAAAAGTCATTAAGTAATTACTTTGGAAATCGAAATAGCAGACGCAGCAGCCGTGTGCAGCGTCGACAGCGGTCTGTTTTTTAAACAGTGAGGGGTCGGACCACTTCAATCCCAAACTTTTTAACCTCCAATCAACATTTTCGACGTCCATCTGGGTGGGGGTCGGCATGGACGGATATGGGGAGGTTCACCTTTATGAAATTTGTGCTCTGATAGTGTCACAGTTGAGCCTTAGTCCAAAGCGCTACACAAGTCATATTATTGTCTATATGTGAACGACTGAGATAGGCACATCTGCAATCGCACCCTCCCACACTCGAACTCGAGGAGGCTGACCGCCACACAACTGAGGCAGCAAAGCTGACAAAACAATGTTGGTTGCTTTTGAAATTTCCAGTGCGTGCTTATGTATGGTCAAGTGCGCATTTGCGATCAAACTGTGCCTGTATTTCTAACGACCCAGACTTCCAATGAAACGAAGAGGCCTACTACACGACATTTGGCTAACGATCATGGAGTGCGTCACGTGACGTCGTCGTCGTCGTCGTCGTCGTCGGTTTTTCTGAATTTCCGAACGACATTCGAATCGACGATTTCTGATGACGGCGACCACAGAGTCATTGCACTCCCCACTCCCCCCTCCCCTATCTCGATGTCGCTTTTCGATTGACGCTCTGCGCGCTTTGGTTGCAAATACAATGGAAACGTAAATATCAAAGTATCCTCCTCCTCTTCCTCCTCCTCCTTCTCTTCCTCCTACTCCCTCCTCCTCCTCCTCCTCCTCCCGTCTCTATGCGTCCGTTGCGAAGCGAACGCCGTCTCCATCGCAACGCTGCATGCACCACAACAAAAAAGAGCCAAGGGTCGACGTTGCCATGACGACCGACGACACCATCCGCCGAGGTGAGATGTAATAAAATATAGATTATACATAATGAACACAGTTCTGGCGTGGGCCTACCTGAGTGGTCGTCGTCGTATGCTCTGACAACCGCAACTAATAACACGGAGCAAAATACCAGCGCCAGCTTCTTATTAGTCATCGTTCTTTCCCTTTAAATGTCGATGCCAACGCTTCCCTCTCCTGTCTCCAGCTGCTGCGTCAAAACTGCAATCAAAACGACACACCTTCGTTTTGTCTCTCATGATGATACATTAATATCAGGGGCGTAGCCAGGAATTTGATTTGAGAGGGTATAAATATTTTGGGTGGGTATAAATCTTAACTGTAAACCATATAAACTACATATAACCACATGTAAATCACATTAAACAACTTTAAGGTATACTGATTGGGGGAGGGGGGTAAATATACCGATATACCTCTCCGTCGCTACGCCCCTGATTAATATTGTCGAGTCAAAGTGGCTTCCAAGATATCGACAATCGGACGGCAGAGCTGCCAGGCTGAACCACCGGAGTTCCGGTGCAAACTCTTGCACGGCGTTGTATCGAGTCTATCGACGCTGTCAGATTCAAATTCAGTTTGCCATAATTAAGAGAAGATGCCACTTAAATAGCGAAGGTTGAGCCCGCTAACATGCATGCACACGTTGTTTCCGGTCCGTCTGATCGCCTCCAGTTCCGGTGTCTTACTGCCTGGCTAACACAATGACCAGCAGGTCGGCCTAACACCGGCGGGCGAGCAATCCAGCTGTCTCTGCGGAATCCTTTCTTAGGAACTTAAAAACACACTTATTTAATATCGGATTTTATTGATAGAATTATGTCAAAGCGCTTTTGTCGTAGGCCTTAGCCTTGTTTACTGCGCTGGAGAAATTGTCTAGAAATAATAATAATAATAATCCAAGTAATAATACTGACTATACTGTAGACCTACATTACGCCAAATCCCTCGTTTTTCACTGCGAATTTTGTTTTTAGAAAAGACATGAAAGGAAATTAAACCAGATAAAACCATACGAATGATCGTATAGGCTATCGTCTTCCTGCTGCTGCAACAACTGCTGCTGCTGCTGCTGTTGCTGAGGCCGTAACCAATGGCAACGAAAGCCCTTGCTGCTGCTGCTGCTGCTGCTGCCAGGCGCTTCGTTACGAATGCACGCCGTGTCGACCTGTAGTTCGACCCTCCGCTTCCATCTCCTCCTCCTCCTCCTCCTCCTCTTTCCTCCTTCGTTTGCTGCTTCGGTAGGCCGTGTTGCGACCGACGCTCAGCCGTGGTAAGCTATGGGGCGCCATGCATGGTCGACAATGCGCATCTAATTAATGCCACAGGCGCTCGAAACTGGTTGTCGTCATGTTGTTGTCGTTGTTGCTGTTGTTGCTGTTGTTGTTGTTGTTGTCCGTAGTCCTGGACATCCACCATCTGAAAAGAACCCGACGCGCATCGATTTCCTCCGATTTGTTTGCGCCGACGTTCTTACTCCACCCGATGCGGTTTGGATGTTCTTCTCCAGGGAGATTGCCACACTTCTGCGCGTTTCGCTTCAGATTCCCATTTCCATTAGAGCAGCGCAGAAGCGGATCTAACGGGGGGGGGGGGTCAAGAGGAGTAATTTGACCCTCTGGCCTGACTTTTTAGGTAAAGTGGCCTGTTTTCGGAAAACAATGTAGACCCTGATATGTTTTTCGTAAATAATAAGCGCGGATTAATCTCAACCAGTGGCGTCGATGACTTTTTTGCTTGTCTTGTTTGTAACGGTGACTTTGACCTGAATTTCTGGAAATTGACCTCCCCCCGGTCCAAAATCCTGGATCCACCACTGGAGCAGCGGTTCCCAACCGGTGGTACGCGTACCTATAGGAGTACGCGAGCTGCTTCCAGGGAGTACGCGAAGAAAAACAAGAATTTTAAAAAAATTGCAACGGAAAAAATATCTGAAATCATAATGATATCAGATACAGACTAGGCCTAAAGAGAGCTGCTATCGCGAACAGTAAATGACTCTTCTTTTTCGGTGGACAGAAAGATATCGGAATATAAAGTAGATAATGAGACAGAAGGCTGCCTCTCCGCAGTGCGGAATTCTGCCTCTCCGCATGCTGTCTCCCACTAACTGAAATCTGGATTGGCCTGGCCTTCTACGGTTAGGATTTGGAGTACCATCGATTGAATCGGATTGATGTCTAGTGTATAAGATAGTGCTACAAAAATACACATATAAATATATTATTTGATGTATCAATGTAGTATGTTTAATTCTATGCTGTTGTCATGGCAGTAGCTTAAGAAGCACGAAAGAATTGTTTATTTATTTCTATTTATTCTAATTAGTTTTTAAAAAATTATTAAGAGATACTAGAATATGTCTGACTTGGTAAGCGCTGTAATTTGCCTTTCTTATGCTATTTCATTGGAATTGTGTTCTCGATGCTTTTCAAACTTGTATACCGCCGCCTTTGACTATGTAGGCTAAATATCATGTCGTGAATGTAGACCTATATAGCGCTTTTGGAATACTACAGTAGTAGCTGCTTATTCTTAGACGTGTAATATAATTTTTAAATATCTATAGCCGAGCTAGAATGGAGTGGTCAACATGGGGATCATTTGATCAATGAGGCGCAGTGGCCAAGAAAGATGAACTCTTTAAAAGAAGAACTGCTAGTGTGATATTATAGTATCACTGATCATTGTGATGTAATGTAGCATTTGTATGGAGCCTCGTATGTTTCTACTTAGAGGCGCTCCTTGCATTGGAGTCGCTTGATAAAGTAGTGAGAGTTTAGCTTTTGCATTGAACAGAGCAAACGAGTATTAAAGAAGTGAGGCCCAAAGCATTGTAGCCTTCAGAGAGAAGACTTCTGCCTGTAATATGTTTCCTACAACTTGATCTTGAAATTCTGAACTGGAACATTAGTAGTGGCTTGAGTTCGAAATGTTTGCCAAAGAGTCAAATGTAGCCTCTAAATTGTTATCATCAGATTATCATATACTAATGAGCTGATTGATTATTCTTGATAAAATTTGACTACTTGAATGGTGCATTTAAGTATTGCATTGCCAATACAGATTACCAAATTATGAATTGGTACGGCTTGCTAAAACTGATAGTTAGGACCGATATACTTTAAATAGTTAATTGGCATTATGCAGCTCTAGCTAAGGCTCCTGTTGTGAACTTTCTAAGCAATTTAATGCAGTATCATGAGGAACCTTAAAGATATGTATTTGGCATTGATCATTAAAATTTTACAATCACCTGTCAGTCACACCTGTCAGTCATTAGATTGACATTTCCATGCAATTCCAGTGTCTTTTGTTTAGCAGCGAGAACTCATGCTACTAAACTTATTCTATGGTTGCTTGTTTCTGTAGGCAAATTATCCAGTGAGTGGACGATGGACTTGGAATGATAATCTAAACGGCCTTGAATTTGTAAGGTAGGTCGTGTCGAAACAAGATGTAGTTTTATTAGCGGGCTAGATTGTCTGTAGCCCAATGTATCACACATTGAACAAAGAGATTGTGACATCAACTTATTCTATTCCACTTACTCTGTGTCTCAGCCAACCAGGGGCATAGTGACGGGGGGTATATCAGTATATATATACCCCCCACAATCAGTCTACCTTAAAATTTTTTATGTAATTTACATGTGGTTATTTGCGGTTTATATGGTTTATCCGGGTTATAGTTCAGATTTATACCCACCCAAAATATTTATACCCTCCCAAATCAAATTTTTGGCTATGCCCCTGCAGCCAACCTCAGCCCACTGCACTTGAGTTGTAAACGGTAAGCGTTTCAGGTGTTATGCTCAGGTGTTATGGTACCAGAGATCACCTGCCTATTTAAATGTTCAGAGCAGATCCTCATTCAACTGCCACTGCAGACCTAGTTCATACCTCTACACCCTTGCTGCTATTTTTGATTTGCTAATTCCATATATGAAATTTTTGTATACCTTTTAAGTAATGTGCAAAGTGTGTAAAATTAACTGCATCTTCTGTATAGAAAACAGTCAGGGCTTTTTTCAGTGGGAGCGCACGGGAACGGCGTTCCCACACCTTTTTTGCCAGATTGTATATATAATAGTGGATACATAGTAATGCGTTTGGGAACGTACAGGTACGGCGTTTCCATGCCCGTTTTTGTTGAAGAGTAAAAAAGGATGAGTTCCCAAACCTTTTTTCCTAGAAAAAATCCCTGGAAGCAGTTATATAATCAAACATCCAGGCTCTGTGATTCGTTTGTTGTGATAATTTGATACGGATATTTATTCCCACGTTTCCTGTGCAAAAGTGCAAATTAGCAGCATATTTTAGCACAACACTGCATTGTCATGTCACTCAGTGTATTAAATATTCATTTATTGTTTATACATTTTCTTACATTAGTTTTAGAACGGATTAAACTATTTTTAAATCATTTTGTGTTATTTAAAATGTTCCGTTTTGTATTAATAGTTTCTTACAATCTCATTTGACATGTCTTAATTTATGCAAAATGTTAGATTGCACGATGCTGGGGTGCAGCTCGAGTGTAAATGTTGATTTATTGAATTACCTTCACATTATACATTTACATTAGACTTTGCATTACCTATTTATTTTTTGTTTCCAGTGCAAACCTTGCAGCTGATCGGCCAGACAAGAAACACAAAGAAAAACGACAGACCAAAGACAATCGAGGGTTTGGCTTTATCTGTTTCGTTTTTTAAAAATTTATTTGCTTTTCAGTGGTTAGTACATAATTTTTCCGACCTCTTTGATTTCAATCTGGTATAATTAAAATAGGAGTTGATGATCTTAACATTTCGTTGTTAATGTTAAGGGCTAAGATGTTGTTTGTCTAGTAATGTAGCCAATAGTTGTTGTTGTTGTTGTTGTTGTTGTCACTGTTTGCCGCTAACAACTGACTGTTTGCCGCTAACAACTGACACAAATTAGTTAATATAGTTAATTAATTTTTTCAAATATTTGTATTGTCATAATTATTTTATAATGCCATGTTTGTTTGACTTTTGCTTGAGTTTCAAATTGAAGACTTTTTAAGCATGATTTCAATTACAGATTTTAAAATATGCCCAAAAAATTTTCTCAGTTTGATGCGTGATCACATGATGATGATGATGATGCATGATCACTTGATGATGATGATGATGATGATGATGATGATGATGATGATGATGATGATGATGATGACGACGACGATGATGACTATGATAGTGCCAATAGCTATCTTGATTTTGTTCAGGTCGGGTTGTGGTTATGGTCGTCAGGCAAAAGTTAAAGTAGTTCGACGGGGGACAAGACAGGGCATAAAGCGTACTCCCGGTCACATGACTGTGACCCTGCAGGATGTTAAAGGTATCTTGTGAACTCTTTCAACTAGCCTAGACACATTCGCTGTATTTTAATGTTTCTAGTTATTGAGCTCATGTATATTTCTAATTTGAAAAAATGAATTTTGCATATTGTAATGATTATTATCTTATGTGTAAAGTCCAAAAGTTGGAGCGGGAAGATAGAAGAGTGGTAACATCATTAGACTGTAGGGCCGACCAAAATTGGAAGTTCACTTGCAGGAGCCATGTGGGGGGAGGGGAGGGGTTGACTTAGCCTTTACTCAACTGCAGTGGTAAAATGAGTAGTAATGGCAACATTGTGAAGGTAACCACAGGTTAACCACAGGTGGAATGAATGGCCACCGACTGCCGATGAATGGCTTAGCCACCCATGGGCTGATGGCCATGAAACTGGGGATCAGCACCAGATCCTACGGGCATTAAGCCTACGGATGATCATTTTTTACCTTTATAGTCCATGCATTGCTGCGTGTTTTACACATTTGCAGATTTGGAAAGTTGTATAGTTGTAATTACTGCAGTTACTTCTATACAGAATAGTTGAATCGACATATGCGGATCCTATAGGGGCATAGATTAATATAATTATTTATTGGTATACCAAGTTATGTGCCAAAATGGTGTGTCCTATAGAATATGCATAATTTTAGGTTGTGCTTGGGTTCAGAGTAGCATTTGCATTAATACAAAAATTGTTTGCATTATGGGGATTGCAAGAAGTAAATTATATTTCAGATGTTGCTAAATACATGATGTCAGAAGTTGAACATATAGCTCCTGCTTTTGAAAAAGTCTTCAGGTGCATCATTCATTGCCTCTTTTATATAAACATTCAATAAAGACATATTTTTCATATTTTAGAATGTTTATTGAACTATATCCATGTGTATCATGTTCAGTGTTTTCAGCTCAACATAGGCCTATATTCATTTGGCATCTATTTTCTTCTGCAGAATAAGATACTATCATTAGAATTATGACAATCAGTGATCAGGTTGATAACATTTTCTTGTTTGTTCTAGTTAGTCAATGCTGTGTCTGTAGTAAGATCTTGATTTTGACTAAGTTCTTAAACTCTCTGCAGTACTTTTATTTTTCTGACAAAGTATGTTTCTGTCCTTGCAACTCATAATATGCGTACCGTCTTTCCTCTTTGTTGACCAGTTGGTCATTATAAGCATGACCAACTGGTAGTGCTTATAACCAAAGTCAAATTAGCCTATCACGTTGCAACTGGTGCCTTTGCTTGAGCCCCAAATTGTGCTTAAATGTTGCTTGTGCCTGTATGCATAGCTGACTTCCATTGAATAAGCTTAGTCTCCTACTGTGCTAATAAGTGGCAGATTCTTGTATCTGATCTGCGTACTGTATAGTAAAAGTGGAGTACACTGTACACTGATATGATAGATTTGATGTCATTCTTTCTCACTCTTCCTTTGCCTATGATCAGCTAATTAATTTCATGTTTGATGTTCTATATCTGCATTTTCTTATATTAGGATGCCGCATGCCTAGACTTCAGCAAGTTAGTTCGTGCGTGCCTAAATTCAGGATATGTATTTCAGTTCTTCGCAGCTCGATGAATTTCTGATCTTACTTCTGAATTACTTTCACTATTTCTTTGATCGTCTGTCACGAGAAATGAATCCTAATCCAGTTCACATGTGAGTGTTGAGTTTACATTTTTCACTTATTATTCAAATTGCATTCCAGTCAGTTTTGTTATGAGTGATTTTAAAACTTATTGTGTAAAACCTGTTTGTTCTGTGCTTACTTCTGGCTAGATTTCATAACGTCCTTTTCTTCTGTTGTTCTTGTATTCGTTCCTTTTATATAATAAATAAATCAATCAATCAATGATTGATCAATCAATATGATCAATCAATCAATCAATTATTTTTATAATGATCAGAGAGACAAGTCTGGCAGAAAGGCAGTACTTAGCAGAAATGAAGGTTAAGCTGGAAGGTGCGCAGAAACATCTTGGTCGTGCATACGGAGTGCTTATTCTTGGAATTGGGCTTTGTGAAGAGCATCACATGACCTGTGGAAAGTATGAGAATTTAACACAGTTTAACAGCTATCTAGCTTCATTTCTCGGTTCTGTCTCAAATGTTTAGCTGTGCTGGTAGTTTTATTGGATTGTGGTTTAGCTGTGAAATTTCTTAATTGAAAATTTTAGTATTTGGGTTTCTCAAATACTATTGAAAGGCCACGAATTATTTCAGATGGAAGAAATCGATTGATTTTGGTCGTCAACTAAACTGTACGATCCCTTTGGCAGGTCACACTGATGCAGGAAGAAAATTACAGAGCATAGATTATTTGACAATTGAGAAACTCCATATAAGAACATTCATATTTTGACAGTGAGGGACCAAGTATACTAACAATAGCATGGCTTAAAGTGACTTAGTAAGCATTACTGCCGGTGTAAAAGCTACTAGGGACACTAACGGGTCTTGAACCTCGCAACATCAGCCTACCGCTCCAGTACGGTACATAACCCACTCTGCCATCTTCTCTGCCCCTAGTGTGACCAACGAGTAGAGCAAGTGGGTGAGCTGCCATATTGAACTGTTTGCTGAATATTTATGTTTTCGCTTTAGATCACGTGTGTCCAACACCTACAAAGATAGAGGCATGTATGAGGTACAGGACATTAACTGTTGTTATCTGTATTGAACTGTGTGGAAACCTATGAGACAGTGAAGCATAGGCATAGTAGTTTGTGCTTAGGAATGTGGCTTTGGGGAGTGGGGGTGGGGAGGGGGGTTGTATTTGATTACCAATGCTGACCCTTGAGAAGTTGCTTATCATTTCAATTGTATTGACATCGTATGATTTACCCATTGTCGTATGCATGTCTGTGACCGTTGGCAGTTATCCTCAAACAGGCTGTGTTTCTTAAAATGGCCTTACACTCTATCAGAATTATTGCGAGTCTGTTAGAAAATGTGACGGGCATTATACGATACGCTTTCTTTTTTTTCACATTGTTCTGTTGAGTGATGATGTATTTGTTGCGGAAACTTTTTGAATGCAGAGTTTCATTTTTCTAATCAGTCTCGTCGTGTTGTGATGCATTTTAAATGAATCCTTTTATTATTTAGGACTGTACGTTTAATGTGGCAGCCTTTTGGGAAATATGCGGGACTTAGAGGTTCTAAATATGTGGGAAGAAAATGCAGAAACGTTCGATTTATGCGCCTGTTTCACCTCACATAATAATAAACATACGTTTAATGTGGCAGCCTTTTGGGAAATATGCGGGACTTAGAGGTTCTAAATATGTGGGAAGAAAATGCAGAAACGTTCGATTTATGCGCCTGTTTCACCTCACACATTTGCGGAAAATGTGGTATTTTTCTGTAAAAATGACTGATAAGCCAAAAAACAAATAAGGTCATCGAAACAGGCACTGATCCCCCATAAATCTACCGGTATGCCTATATTAGGAAAATAGCAAAAAGTGCTGTATATGTGATGAAAATAGCATAAAATGCAGATAAAATTTGGTGCATATTTATGCAGAAATTGCATATGCGGAAAAACTCCAGAAAATGTGGCGCATTAAAAATGTTTGTTAAAAATGCGATCGCATATGCGATCACATACGGTAATCGAATTAGATGCACAGCCCTAATTAATACTTCTTTCATTGTATTGTAGACACTATATTCATTCTGTACGTTTGTCGTCTGGATTGCATTTCGACGAAGAGAACATGAAGTTATCAAAAGAGAACTCAACAGGTGACTAAATAATTTTGCAAATATTCACTGCTATTATATACTTGTTTACAGTCATGTCATTTACTACTATTGTGTACTTCTTTACAGTCATGTCATTTACTACTATTGTGTACTTCATTACAGTCATGTCATTTACTACTATTGTATACTTCTTTACAGTCATGTCATTTACTACTATTGTATACTTCTTTACAGTCATGTCATTTACTACTATTGTGTACTTCTTTACAGTCATGTCATTTACTACTATTGTGTACTTCATTACAGTCATGTCATTTACTACTATTGTATACTTCTTTACAGTCATGTCATTTACTACTATTGTATACTTCTTTACAGTCATGTTGGAAATATCTTTAAAGAAATAGGCGACATGTGTTTCACATGTGCGCACCTAATATGCACATAGCATGTATTACTTGCAGCAAAGGCATTGACCACGTAGTGTTGTTTACGGTGTTTAATATTTAAAATATGTGTTATATGCCAATTATTTTGTGAAAATACAACAGTATTTTCTTACGTTAGCTAATTATTATCAATGAATTTTCGATGGCTTATATTAAATAAATGATTTTATGAATATCTGTTGATAGCTGATGATGATGATGATGATTAATTAGTAAGATTAGATTAAGACTGATTTGATTAGCAATGTGTGATTTGTACTGCAACATAAGAAGATGATTACAAAAGCTGCATTTTATAAAACTGAATGTTTTTTGACATTGGTATTCTTGTACTCAAATCTATGATTGATTGGTTAAGAGATTTCAGTGTGCATGTGTATTAGAATGTTGAGGACTGACACCTTCAATCCGGCACTAAGAATAAAAAATGCAGGTAAATAAATGAAATAGCAATTCTTTCAATTAATTATTAGGTTGTTTTTGTTCCCTCTTAATTCATAATCCCTCTTAATTCACGTAGTTCATCTGTAGAGAATTTTATTGACTCTTGGGTGAACTTAATGAATAAAATTATGTCAATATTCTTGGTGTTGAAATCTGTCTTTGCAGAGCTTGTCTTTCTATATGCTGAACCTTTTTTTTAAATTTCCTACTTAATCATTTATATTTTATTATTATTGTTATTATGTGACAATAGTAATTGTTTATAAAAGTATTTAGCAATTTTAGATTATATATTAAGTGCTTTGCATTGGTAAAATTACATTGTCAAGCAATCGGTTGAATAGATGGAGGAGATGAAGAAGGAGAATTGAGAATGTCTCCTGCTGAGTATCGGCGTACTCAAGGGTTTGTTCCAATTTGCATCATGTTACTCACTCACTCACTCACTCACTCACTCACTCACTCACTCACTAACTCATATACACACACTTAATGTTTTGCCTGTATGACTTTGTATATTGAATAACTTGCAGTTGGACTAAAATTGGAAAGTGGGTGCTTTGATTTGGTGTTGATTAGTTTTCAGAAAATTCTGGAGTTCTGGCTTTGGAACCTGTGATTTGAGAATAACTCCTGTTCATGACAGAACTTTAAGCAAATTTTATAATATGCAATGTGATAGCAAAAATCATGTTATTCTATTTTCATGAGCCAGTATATTATCACATGACATGGGAAGTTGACAAGTCTATAAGTGGTACAATTATGAATATATTAATTACTTTCATCTGATGCACTTGCAGCTGTCAATGTAACGTAATGTCAGTGTAACTCATGGCATCATTTTGTGGAAAAGCACAACAAAATTTATTAATTTCTTTGTGTTTCTTGTTTAGAAATAGGCCACCAATCAAAAGCATTGTTACGTAAGTACATAATTATTGAAATTTTTTTTGATTTCTGATTTTTAAGTGTTTCTTTATCTTTGTCCCCAATGTACTTG
This sequence comes from Metaphire vulgaris, assembly GCA_018105865.1. Taxonomy (NCBI): domain Eukaryota; kingdom Metazoa; phylum Annelida; class Clitellata; order Crassiclitellata; family Megascolecidae; genus Metaphire; species Metaphire vulgaris. The sequence goes on along the minus strand of CM030847.1, from coordinate 1,402,289 downwards.
CATAACTGGGCACTGCGTTTGTTATTAATACTGATATTGTATTAATCTATGTGTGCATGAATCAGTATTTTTTAAATTTTTAAGCACCACCACCCAACCAAGTTCAGTTCAGTTTGGCTTATTATGCACGATGGCCTGCTCTCATTTTGTAAAGTGGCATGTTCTCTAACGTGCTGCTATCAATCTATTAATCAATCAATAGAATTCTATGGTGCCACTATCATATCAGAATTTTTCCTGAATGTGGCTTGTACTAATGATGTCTCACTAGGATTAATGTTTCCCAGATTAAGGTTAATGTTTTCCCAGATTGAAAATATTTTTATATTGGTGTAACTAATAAGGCAGATGTTCAGGTTCAGTTTTTATAATTAAATTCTAGTATTTTAGAAAAATAATAAGCAACAGTACCTCTTGGCTGTGGTCTATGTTTTACCTAGAAATTTACAGTCTTTCTGGTTTTTAAAGAGTAGACATTGCAATTTGCAAGTACAGTATGTGGCGGTTTGATTTCAGTCAGCGATCCGTAGCCCTAGTCTCAATTCTTCCGCTTCCAAGAGAGGAATCGGAGTGGTTGTTCAGACGTTCCGGCGGTCTCTCTCCAGCGTAAGCCATTGCTTTCTCAATTAACAAAACGGGTGACAGTAAGTACGTAAGTAAGTAAGTAAGTAAGACATGCCTATGTGTCGACAACAGTCAACACGTGGGCATGACGTGTGTGTGTCTAAGGCAGGAGTAGGTTAAGTTAGGCGATGAACTGGTGCTCTGTACAGCCGCGTTGTCTTATTATGTTGTCATTGTTATTTCCATTAACAAAATGCTGAAATGGATATGATGTCCATTAGTGGAAAACTGGCAAATTCAGCAAAGAGTGAAAAATGAAATTTACGGTGGTTAACTAAGGAACGTGTACCGTAACTGCAGTGTAATGGAGACTTACCGGTAGATACTGTGTAAATATACTGACCACAGACAATGTATTTTTGTTCATATTTCTTACTCGTACAATGATACGATCCCTATACAGATCAGGAACGTGTTGAAATCGACTTTTTTGAATCTATTGTAGACTAAATAATAAATGTAACAGGCATTGAAATAGAGAAAATAACTCTCGTGCCACTGTTCATTTAACCCCTTAACTGGGGATCCCGGATATATCCATCCATTTTACATTGAGTTACAGTTAAATACACGGTTAAGGGGTTAACAAGCATTCATTCTCTTTACACATGTATGTGAGATTGAATTCAATTGTGAAATCTCTGTTCTTGCCTTCCAACCTGTCTTCTACAAATATTTCTCAGGGCATTGGCTGAAATGGGACGAGAGGAGTTGACAGAGGAGCAGATGGAACTTGAATTCAAGCATCTAGATTTTGACATGAAGAATCTCAAGTGAGATCAGTTTCATCAGTTTTAAAAATTAATAATAATAATAATAATAATAATAATAATAATAATAATAATAATAATAATAATAATAATAATAATAATAAGAATAATAATAATAATAATAATAATAATAATAATGTGATTTTAAGTGGTTTAGGAGGCTAAGTAAGCCTGTGTGAAAACCACTGAGCATTATTGATAAGTTAGGCATAAATATCATTGCATTGCTGCAAAGATGTGTCAAATTTCAAGGATGTAGAGAGCTTTCGATGGGTTTATTCCAGCAATAATCTCAGGAACAACCTTGAAACTGTTTTCAATTCAGATTAAAATTCAGATTCTATGTGGGTTTTTCTAATAAAAGACTCTTATCAATACTATACTTCTTTTAAAATGTTGTTGAGCTGTTTTATTAACTTCATTTATTACAAACAGGCCTTTGACTTGGTGTGGCAGAAAGGGTTGTGGCAAGCAATGAGGCACTCTTGCATTGAAGAAAAACTCATCCGTTTATTACAGGCAATATATAAAACGTCAGAAAGTGCAGTGAAGATAGAATGGTTTAGGACAAATGTCGGACTGAGACAAGGATTCGTGCTGTCTCCAACACTTCTCATTATCATCCTGGATATATTTTTTTTAAAAGAGAAATTGGAGAGCTGGACATGGACATAAGGTGCTATGGAAAAACATTACCATAAAGAATCTAAAGTTTGCAGACGATGTCTGAAAGGCGATGAACATTTCTACTGCATTACATTACTGTATATATACGGTACAGTGCATGCACCAGGCTGTTATATCTGGATAATTTTGCTTAAATTCTTTCCTCTGTAGAGTTGGAATAATTGGAGAGTCATTGGAGCTATTCAATCCTATTACTCTCAATCCTCTCGAAGAAGATGTCGATGAGGGAGGAAGAAAATCAATTCAACCACCAGAGTCAGTTTAGCTTATGCTTTTAACCCCTTAACTGGGGATCCCGGATATATCCGTCCATTTTACATTGAGTTACAGTTAAATACACGGTTAAGGGGTTAATGATTTGGTGAAAAGGCAAAACTAACAGAACTGTGATATAATGATTGCTTGTGATGATTACGCATAGGTTTTCATTACTCCACTGCTTGTTACACTGTGGTAAGGTATTGTAATGAATTTCATTACCCTTTCAAAATGAGGTATATTATATTTTATTTCACTGTGACACAACTTAACTAGTTAAAGAATAATTATCCAACAAATTGTGCAATGTTACTGGTATATGCTTCTAAATCTGCAACTATAGCATAAATTAAGCAATTCATGAATTTTTTTAGGTTTCTTTGTAAGTTTAACCCTCTGTTACTTGAGACAACCCCCACCCCACCCCCTCCACCCCATTCCCCCCACTGGAGGCAAAAAGATTTTGGGGGTGTTATAATCTGAAACCCCAGTGCTTATAATAAGTTTTAGTATATGTTTGTCCTGTGTTTTAGGTTGGCAAGTGCAGCAGCAGCCATTTCGGCACAGGATATTAAAGATGGTATAACTATTTTAAATCTGTGTGAATAAAATAATGAACTATTTAGATAGGGCCTATAGTTATATATAGATAGTTAGGCTATTTCAACTACCTTTTGTAGTTAGTCTAAATGCACCAAAACTGAACAAAGCTTTCTTTCAGAGCTATTTTGCACGAGAACTGCCTCGAGGTATTTTGCAATCAAATGGTATATCATTTATAGAATTGACTATAGTTATTTGATTTACCATACAGGTTATTACTGCAAACTGAATCTTGTTATTGAAAATCTAATCATATATTTTGATTTATTGCTGATATTTTCTTCTTCTGATGATATTTATTTTAACGCTAGTCCTGATGTTCTAATGAAATGTTGGTTCTTTACGCAGCGTCAGTGAACGGATCAGTGGAAAGACTGGAACATTCGAAGTCGGCGACTACTAATTAAAATGATTGAGACATTATTATTATTAGTCGTATTTGTGTCAATAATTATTAATTATTAAAACACAATGAAATTTTAGCACTTACAATTTTAGTTCTCAATCACTATTGGAACAGTATATAGTACCAGTATATAGTCAAACTCAAAGCCATGTTCCTTTTTTCATTATTTTAAATCTTTGGGGGAGAACCGCTTGTAAGCAACTGTTCATTTCACTTTTCTAATGGTTGTCTTTCAAAAACCTGATCAGCTGTGAGTGTGTCGATCTATTTGTAAACTTTTTGAGCAACTTCTGAAAAATCCTGACAAGCGAAGAAGAAAGGACCTCGACTATTTCAGTTAATTAAATTACCCAGGGGCCAACATTAACCAAAATATTGGGGGGGGGGAGGGAGCCAAGGCTACTATTACGTCACACGGTCACACCTTTGCTGCTACTTGCATTTAGACCCACACTTGTTCAAGTGTTCACCTATGAAGTTCACCGCTGCAGACAAATTTTGTATTGAACTGATACCGTGTTGTTCACATTCAATTCCGAACTTTGTAAATGGCGGCAGATGGTATAGGGCCTATGTATTCCATCCAGTTCAGACAGGCACTGAAAGGTACACACACACCATTTCAGTTTATTAAGGACTTAATCTTCATTTACAAACACTGCAGTTTTTTGCATTGCTGAACTGAAAGTTAAGGTTATTCATTTCTCCGTGGGCGCCCCCCACAGAAATTTTTCCAGGAGGGGCAAAACATAATGGTCATGGCTAAGCCACACAAATTTCTCCAAGAGGGGGCAAGGCACGCCTTAACACAAGTGGTCACGGTTAATATTTTAGCAAGGTTTTCAAATTTCAAAGGGAAATATTGGCATTTTTATTTTCCAGGAGGGGCAAGTGCCTCCTCTTGCCCCAATGTGTGGTGTGGGCGCCCATGCATTTCTCTAATATCCGTTATTTCCTCTGCCATGGGGGGATTTATGACATTTCGGGGAAGGGGCTTTGTGAGAAATTACCTTATTGCGAAGTTTTTTTGTTATGTTAAAATTTGTGGAAATTTAATGTGTTTTTTAAGATATTCAAAGTTTTTTAGATTTTACCCCCCACCCCATCACATTATACCCCCACAATCAAATTCCTGGCTACGCCCCTGTAAACCGCACCACTGTTTTCTGTTGTCTCAACAACTTGTCTGTCATTCGAGTCGCCATTTCCAATGTCTTTCCAGTCCATTGCTTGATGTTTTAGGAGGCATTAGCCCGTGCGAAGACCAGACCACTATATCGGCATTAATTAATATAAGGATGTCCGTTGACTGAGGTAGCATTCCTACACGCAGTTATCAGATACGCGTTTCTGAATACTGCGCCTCAATTGAACTTTCATTGCTCCATTTATTCTCTACCCTTAATAATAGGCAATAATTATTATCGATTAGGCCTGATCGTATCAGGTGTGCTTTTATTATCAGAATAAAATTCGTTGCGTCGATTTCAGTGGCAATAAGCGAAAGGTGTTGGCTGATCTGGATCAGTAGATTTGTTTTTGTTTTGGCGAGATCTCCTTTTACTAATATTAGGCAATAGGGGCGGAGCACACACACTGGAAATGCGAGAGACGTGTCCTTTCTATACGGCAAACTTTGACCGCGGTGTCAAGGTCCGGTGGCATTTGGCTCGTAATTAATCGAGGTATATTCGCAGTTTCTAAATTCATCTTGAGTTTCAACCAGCTTATAGAAGCCTTAGCCGCTTGTTTGACGCACATAGGCCTACGCCCTTCCGTAGGCCTATGTTCAGGGCGGAGGCCATTTGCACAGGAATTTTCAAAGAGTCAAGGAGTGCCGTCGGCCATTAACCAATTAAACCGATTTTGAAAATGGTTTCGCTATTTGACTCAGAAATGAATGGGGGGGGGAGGAATGTCTTAGATATATTGTTTGCAACGCCCTTAACGTGTAGCAGCCATACCTAGCAAAACTAAAGCATGAGGGGAAAGTCCTTGAGTATCAGCGTTTTTGCGTACAGTATTTGCAGGTAATGTTGAACTTTTTCAACTTGTTATAGCTCACGCTATAAGAAAGCCAAAATGATAAGGTATATACCATTCTCCTGCGTTTTTATTCCTCTTTCTAACCATCTGCGCAAAAATTATTAGAATTTAGGAAGGGTTCCACTCTCCGACTTAATACAGATCCCTCTAAAAAATCAGGTGCAAGATAGAGGCCTCACGCTGGTAAAAGACGGGCCTGATCGGGCCTATTCTACAGTGTATGCATTATTCATTATTCATTATTATTTAAAAAGGTAATCACATAGCCGAGATTGGGGGGGATGTCGGTCTCAAATTGGGAGTGTTGGGGAACGTTAGGGGGTGGGGTGAAAATATCCCTGGGTAAAACATTTGCTCAAATGCTGTTTATCTTTCTCTTCTTTTCAGCCGAAGAGCAAATGGTCGTCGACATTTATTCTTTGGTTCAGTGAAAATTTCTGTGAAAATTGGCAAAACCCACGCAATTCCGGCGGCCGGCGATTGACCTTTTGACCTTCTCCAATTGTTTGTAAAAGCGCTAGAGGCATACTCTGTGGAATGCGACCATATGGGACGGCCGTGTCCAGCCCAACCCTTCGGAACGTACGTCGCCAACGCGAGAGAGACACCCACAATAATTGCGCGCCGATGGATCGCTTCGGGAAATCACAATGATACGCACTAACAGAATGTGTTAGTTGTTGCGTGGGAGCAGTTAATTGGATCAAACCAAAAGCCAAAAAGAAGCAGACATAAAGATACATCTATTTATGTCATAAGTGTAAAATTTCATAAGAATCTATTCACTCGTTTGAGCAGTTTTTAGCATTTGCATTTTGCTGTTACTGCTTATAATATTAACCCTAACCCTAACCCTAGGTAACCACTTAGCCTTCACTGATTGAAACGAAATTTTACAGACATAAAGATACATCTATCTATGTCATAATTGTAACATTTCATAAGAATCTATTCACTTATTAGAGCACTTTTCAGCGTTTGCGATTTGCTGTTACTGCTTGACTATTAACCCTAACCCTAACCCTAGGTAACCACTTAGCCTCCACTGATTGAAATGAAATTATACAGATATAAAGATACATCTATCTATGTCATAAGTGTAAAATTTCTTCAGAATCTATTCACTCGTTTGAGCACTTTTTAACGTCTGCGGTTTGATGTTACTGCTTATCTATTAACCCTAACCCTGAGTCACACACGCAGCGCGCACGCACACACACAGTAGGAGGGATGACAGAGAAAGAGAGTGAGGGAGAGAGAAGGAGGGTAAGGAAGAAGGGGTGATATATATATATATATATATATATATATATATATATATATATATATATATATATATATATATATATATAGTGTGTGTGTGTATGTGTGTGAACACTATATGGCAATGGGCGCATATAGTTCACAACCAGCTCGTCATCATCGGTTGTAGGCTTATAAAAGCCAGTCTGGGTCTTTCTGCTAATCTGTTGGCGTCTGTCTTTCCAACTGGTTTCTTCCGTCTGTTTATCGATCGGATCTTCGAGAAATGTCTCCTGGAATGTTGTCCGTAGCTGCGAACGGATCGCCGACGCTACGTTTGATTCTTCTAATTGCCGTTCTTAAAATCGACGCCTCCTACTCCCAGGAGTTTGGCCTCGCCAACAGTGCGGTGAGTATAGCCTACAGCACCTTTTTAAACAAAGAAAAAGCCGATATTCTGTATAATTAAAGAATGTTAGTTAACTTCGAGGCCCTGGAGTGCTATTTTTCTGTCCAGGTAAAACGGCCTTTTTCGGACGTCTGGAAATCGTTCACGAATGTTTTCGCCGGGTGAATTTTATGCAATTAACCGCGTTGTAGCAGTGGCGGCTCCACCGGGGGGGCCAGGGGGGCCCGTGCCCCCCCTATTGACTGCCTGGCCCCCCAGTGGCCCCCCCAGTTGGGACCCTATACTTAATGCTACATACATTAAACAACAAATGGTTGGCCTCCATGATTAGAAGTTGCCCCCAACGGCCCCCCACTTGCCAAATCCTAGAACCGCCACTGCGTTGTAGGGCCCCAAGTTTAGTCCGTACGGGCGACCAAAATTTAAGCCCGATTCCAGTCAGCAAACAGTTGGCCTGTATATGCATATAGGGTAATTAATTTTTCTGTTATATAAGCTAAAACCCTTGACTTCTCAAACAAATATGGCCTGAGTTTTTTTATGTGGAGCCTAGATTCATTTGATGCGGAGTGACTTGCCTCTCTTCATTCTTCTTTTCCCGAGTCACAGAATGCTGCAAACATCGAGAGGGCAGGTGGCATGATCGTGTAGAATAGGCCTACGTTAATGCGCGAAAAATTCCTTGACGAACTTTTTCACCAAAAATATCGATGTATCCCCATCCCCACCCCCACCCTATTCCTGAATTCTGGATACGCCACTGCAATAAAGAGTAGGGGAGATGATGGAATGCTGATTTAAAATGTTCTTCTCGTCGCCAATTAGCTATAGCGCATGATGAGTAGCCTAATGCTATGCCTAGCCTATATCAAATTAATTTTAAACGTTTGTAAATAATATACAGTAATTCGTCATTTAGACGAAGATGTGGTTCTCAGTTCGATCTAATATTCTAATTTGTGCAATCATAACACGATCATCGGAGTATTTCCCATAGTCTCTGGCTCGCCCTTGGCTTCGCTTTAATTTGGTTCGGATTTCTTGAATTTCAGCGTGTTGTTGGTCGCTAATAACCAGCAATGGCAGTGGTAAAAATAATGGGCGTGTCGCCGATTTTGACAACTAGGCGCTTCAACCTTTCACTGCGACACCAACGACAGGCCTTTTACCAATCACTTAAACAGTATTAATGAAATAGATCGATTCTAATATAGTCCAAAATGTTACATGCAACGTTAGACTAGCATAGAAAGCTCCGCTATAGAACTACATTTAAAATGTCGTTTCGGTGAATCAGGTTGACGTTTTAGAGCAGGTCTTCCCAAACATTTTGGAACCGCGACCCAATTCAACGGATTTGTAACGTGCCGCGACCCAAAATATATAATACAGTATAATTATCAAATAATGCATTTTGCCACCTGGCGAACGTTAGTTGAAAAGAATCTTCTGAGTTTTGAATAAATGACAAAATAAAAGTTCTAATTCAATTCAAATGAAAATATGGCAAACATATTACTCAGAATTATAGATTATTCATATATTTGCCAAACAAGACAAGGGGAGATAGATAGATATTGAAATTTCTTGAAAATTAGCGTTTTAAAAATTTGCCACGAACATACCTTTGTTACGCGACTTCAAAATCCTATGAGTATGGCAAAATCGCTTAACCGCCAGGTGGCAGACCCAGCACCTACATTGTTTGTGGAGTTTCACAGCAAAATGGTCGGAACACGCATTCTTTGCGTTATTACAAAATAAAGTTAATTTTTAAAAGTACTAGCCTATAGGCCAGAGTTTCCCAAACTTTTTGGAACTGTGCAACTCACTTAAGCGGCTTTGTAGCATGCCGCGACCCTGCAAACTTACTGCCGACTAAAATTGGATAAAACTCTAGTCATTTTAATATAAGCCGTATATATAGGATGGCAGGCACATAAATTTCTTAAAACCTAAGCCTACTTGCAACTTTTGAGGCTGTGATATTGTGATAATGGTTAGAACATGACACTTTTGAATCAAATTTATCGCGACCCATTACTGTAGACAAAGCCCTGCGACCCACTTTTGGGTCGCGACCCGCAGTTTGCGGAACACTGATTTAGTTAGAGAACCTAAATTCAGCCAATGCTTTCATCATTTTTATTCAATTGCGTCTTATCTAATACCACTGTTTCCCTCTTGCGTTTCTTTCTTCAAAGCTCATTCTAACTAGTCATGCGTGTATTATATATACATGTCTGTATATATATATATATATATATATATATATATATATATATATATAATCAGGGTGGTATTTGGGAATCTGACCGGGGTGAATTGCCACTACCAAAGTTCCCCGTCCCACTTGCAGGGACGTCATTTGGGGGGAGGGGGTGGGGGCCGTTGCCTCCAATGATTTTTAGAAAAAAAGCTTTTCCACCAATGTTTGTAATATTTACTTGTTTTGCCCCCCCTGATTTATAGAGAACAAATTTTTCTACCATTACCACTGTGCTAAGTTGTCTTTAATGAGAAAATGAAAAGCAGAAAAGGTCGTCAGTCCCCTTAAGGAGAGGCTTGATGTCGTCAAAATGAATGATAGCTTAAAAAGGTCGTCAACTTTTTCGCAAACTTGCCACGTCGAAGTTGTCTTGCCCCCACCCTACCCCTGAAAACAGTGAAATGACGTATCTGCCCACTTGTTATTTAGAAAGTTGACAAGTCGCTAACCAGTTATTGGGAATCAACCTCTTCTGCAGTTCTGCTGCAAGTATACGACGCTGTACAGAATTTGTACGAAGACTGCAATTGCGCAAATTTCAACGTCTGCGGTTATCAAATTTATCCAGTAATTAAGCCATGCACGAGTTTATGCGCCTCCGTCTTCAGCTATCAACCTATCAAATCACACCGACGATTCGATGCGGATTGTTAGCCCCCGCAGTCATTTCAGAAGCCGATGATGTCAAAGAATGCAAAAATTGGTCCGATATTTATAGGTCCAACTGCGGTTAAAAGCAACGTTAAACTTCCGAAGCATAATAAAAACCGAACTGTCGTGTTATTGAGAACTATACATGCAGAATTTTTTCAAAAAAAACTATATTCTTGGTGTATGTATATATATATATATATATATATATATATATATATATATATATATATATATATATATATATATATGCCTATACACCATTTGTCCCCGTGGCGACGCTAATGATAGCTGTAACGTTCCAACTTCCAACCACAATGACCCGACGATCAAAAATAAAACGTCATTAGGGAATTCTTTGCACGTTCACGTATATAGCCTCTTCGATCATATACTACCTATCCACCTCTCCCCAAATTTCTCAACGGCTTTGAACAAATCCGGTGCTGGTCTCTGGCCAGAATAGGGGGGGGGTGGGGCGGGTCTGGGCGATCCCTCGTGTTCTCGCCTGGCTACGCCAATGGATGTACGACATGGAAGATTGTCCAGGGCGTTGACGTCACGCAGCGTCGCTTATATTTGCAGGAACTGTTGGAGGTCTGTTCGCGGAACATGCCTTGCGGATGGGCGCTGTGCGAGTGGACGAACTACCACAATTCCGGAGAGGAAATATGTTCCGTTATAAAGAACACGTAAAGCATCAAATACACGATCACATCTGTAGATAGTCTGTGTCTCTGTATCTTTCGGTGTCTCTCTCTGTTTTTTCTGTCTCTCTGTTTCTCCCTCTGTCTCTCTCTTTGTGTGTCTCTCTCTTTGTGTCTCTGTCTGTCTGTCTGTATGTATATATGTATGTATATATGTATGTATGTATGTATGTATGTATGTATTGTATGTATGTATGTATGTATGCATGTATGTCTCATTTCTACACGTGCAGAAAATCAAGCACAGAATGTATAGGAACGGTGGCGTAATTGCAATGCAATGTATTAAAAGACGATAAATAAATTGAAATAGGAAACTAGTTCTGAATGGCTTTTTATTTCAATCTCCAGTCACCACAGGTTCGGAATTAACAGCGCGACGGAAGGTTTTGCTCTTAACATTTTTAGAAATTTTGCTACACTTTTTGTTGTTTCCAGTTTTGTCACAATTGTACGCAGACGGCTTTAATCAGAAGACTTTTTCTTAGCTTGTCAGGCTTTTTCCGTTGCAATAAATAGTATTCTATGAAATTTCCTATTTTTTAATATTTGTAAAAAATGAAATTGTTGACGTTGACTCCTCTCTTGGCCGCCTTCCTCTGTCAATAACTGTCAAACTGTTTCAACCCCCCTCTATTTTGTTGGACGTAATTAATGCAGTTCGTGTTTATGTTATGTGCCAATCAGGCCCGCGACCAGGGATATTTTTACATCCCCTAACACTCCTAACACCCCCGATTTGAGCCCGACACCCCCCAACCCCCCAACACCCCACCCCAATCTCATGTATGGGATGAATGGGATGACCTTTTTGCTTGTCAGACTTTTTGGCAGGGGACCCCCAGAATTTACGGACATCCTCCTCTCCAAATTGATAATCCTAGAAATAACCCTGCCCGTGACACCTTACCAAAGACTTTTATGTAGGCCACTGTATGAATGAAATGAGTTTGAAACCTCTGTGTTAGGCTATTTTCCTGGATTTCATCGTGTAAAGGTTATTATAATAGTAATAATAATTATTAATGTGTCTTTCGTTGAAACAGCGCCTGTCGGTGTTACAACGGCCATCTATGTTCGATCGACCTGGATTCTCTGGAACCAGCCTCGTACGATCGGCCCTACATCAAGTACGAATACCTGTGTAGAAAACAGACGCGCATCGTGAACTACCTGACGTCAAAGTAGGCCCTTAAACACCGCAGCAGCGAGATCCTTCGTCATGTCGTCTGCTTCTGCGATTATTAACCCCTTAACTGGGGATCCCAGATATATCCATCCATTTTACATCGAGTTACAGTTAAATACACGGTTAAGGGGTTAACGGTCGAAATTGGCGGCGATTTTGAAGAGGGAAATCGCCTTCGAAGGCAATTCGCTCCAGTTTCGTTCCAGGCTCTCTGCGTCGTCTGAATTCTGAAATCTCGCCGCCGAATGTTCCTAGCATGACTTAGCACGATCTAAAGGGTGGCTTAGGAGGCATATGATTACTGCCTCCGTGTGGAAGCCACTATAGGGGCGCTGACGGGGATTGAACCCGCTCCGTCGCCTACTGCCGCCCCAACGCGTTACCCACTCTGCCATCTTCCGCCCCTAGCTTCGATCGATGGGTTTACAACGCCAAACGCACGCACACACGCACACACACACCAGCCAGCCGATGATGACATTCGTTTAATAGTCTAAAAATACTAATGTACCATGCAATAGTTACTGACTTAATGTGTGGGCGTTCGACGCTATTAGCATAGGCGACAATCTACCACAAAACTTCGAGGTGTAGCCTACAGACTTCCCGTGGCATTGGACAGACCCTTCCCCCTCACTCCCCTCTTTTTAACGGCGGTTTGTCCCCGCAAAATGTTTGTAACGTTTAGATGCCCGTAGGCCAATAGGTGAGTTTCAATGCACTTTGATTATGAAATCGCGTCATTTGAATAGGGCCTAAAATTGGTTTCACGCGCCCCTAAACTTTGAAAGTATTCACTGACGGCAAGAGGGTACGTGACATGTGTGTCTGCATCGGTCATCGCCTACATCGTCAATGGTTGTCAGACATTTTCTAGTGGCGGACTTCCATTTCTGATTCTTGGCGTTCTCGCCGGCACGGGACACGCAACATTTGCACAAGAATATTGTAACACGTTCAATGCGTCATTTAATAAAGAAGTTTTAGGTCGACTTTAATCAGACTTTTGGCCTCCTGCTCTCTACCCTGTTTATGTGGGGATCAGGGGCGTAGCCAGGAATTTGATTTGGGAGTATATTGTGATTTGTGGGGTATAAATCTTTAAAAACTTTGAAAATCTTAAAATAAATGCATTAATATTTTTTAAGGTAGTCTGATTTGGAGGGTTTAACCCCCCAACGCCCCCTTGGCTACGCCACTGCTGTGGTCTGGTCGTCGTTTCCAAGAATGGCGGTTGAAAAGCACTCGGCGATCTCCGTCAATTATCGCTTCTTCCTAGAACGCTCTCCCTTTAACCCTTTAAGATCGATGCTCTGAGAACGAGCAAATATTGGTTCAGGATGCGCACACACACTCACGCCCACCGACAGTAGGGACACTTTCAGTAGTTCTATGCAGTAGTCTGTGATGCCCGCCCACTTCAACATTATCACGACAACTATACGTGAAAGCTAACCGACACCCCACTCAACGACGCACTTCTCACATGAAATCTGCATTTAGATTGAAACTAATATAGACTTCGATGGCAGTGTGCTGTAGATGGGGGTGGCGGGGTGGGTGGGCAGGCAAATGCTTTTATCCTAAAGCAGTAGGCTAGGAGCTGTCCATTAATTACGTCAACAAAATAGGGGGTTGAAAAAGTTTGACAGTTGTTGACAGGGGGAGGGGAGTCAATAGAGAAGTTGACAACAACAATATCACTTTTTACAAATAATCAAAAAGAGGAAATATCATGGAATACTATTTATTACAACGAAGAAAAGATTGACAAGAAAAAGATAGGTCTAATCATTTTAACACTTGATGAGCAAAAAGGGGGAAAGGTCATAACCGCACAAAAAATAACTTTCTAAACTTTTAAGGGATCCGTCACTGATCTTAGGGGGTCAAATAACTGTGACCCCCTATAATTTGACATAATCATAGGGGGTCACAAAAAGTTGACAGTTGTTGACAAGGGGTGGAGAGGTAAAAATATTGTCCAAAAATTATTGACATAATTAATGGACAGCCCCCTAGCGATTCGTTTGGCTAACGACTACGCCCAATCCAAAAAAAATCCTGGATTTGACCACAGCTCAAATCTACTTACGACCCTAAGGCCTACCCCGTTTGTGTTTGTTCTTCACCACAAATCTACTGGTAGTTTTTCGGGTCGAAGTATAAATATTTTGTGTCTATCACTGTCAAACGTTCCCTAATTAACTAAGGCAGGGGCGTAGCCAGAAATTTGATTTGGGAGGGTATAAATATTTTGAGTGGGTATAAGTCCTAACTATAAACCACATAAACCACATGTAAATCACATTAAACAAACTTTAAGGTAGACTGATTTTGGGGCTATATATATATATACATATATATATATATATATACATATATATATATACATACATACATACCGATATACCCCCATCGCTACGCCCCTGAACTAAGGAACTTCCATGAAGCCAATTTTATCAAACTTATATTCTTCTGGCATAGAGGGCTGCTCGAGTAAAGTGGTCTCCAACACAAGAGAAAATCCTACGAAACCACTCAAAATCCAGTTATTATTATTATTATTATTATTATTATTATTATTATTATTATTATTATTATTATTATTATTATTATTATTATTACCATCGGTTGCTTTGGCTAGACAAGAGAGGAATTTCGAACAAGAACAAATGAAAACATGTAAAACGTTATTGTGCAAAAATCATGCATCAAAATTCCTGAATTATAAAAGTAACAAATAACATAGACTTTTATGATAATATAATGTATATAGCGACAGTTTTAAAACTTCTACAAAATATTAACTTAGTAAACTCTACATTATGATCATGGGCGCCCACAGAAATTTTTCCAGGAAGGAGCAAAACATAATGGTCATGGCTATGCCACATAAATTTTTCCAAGAGGGGGCAAAACACATCTTAACACAATGGTCACGGTTAATATTTTAGCAAGGTTTTCAAAATTCAATGGGAAATATTGGCATTTTTATTTTCCAGGAGGGGCAAGTGCACCCTCTTGCCCCAATGTGTGGGTGCCCATGATTATGGTGACAGTCCCATAATTATCAAATATACAAAGATGTTCCAATTATCTTAGACGTAACCAAATTCATTTGCAGACAGGGCGCGATTTGTAGGGGGAAGGGGGAATCTCCTCAACTGCCCAACTGCATTCCCTACTGCTACATCCCCCCACCACTACATCCCCCCACTGCTACATTTCCCAACAACTACATCTCCCCAAGCTCGACATATCCCCCCCCCCCACTGCTCCAGGTCACAAATCGCACCCTGCTTGCAGGCATAACGTTTTTTGTAAACTTATATTTAGTTTGCATCCTCTATTATTCACACACATTTCTTTATCATTTCAAAAAAGGAGGTAATGTTACTGTATATAATGGAACATACGTCAATGCAAATTATCCAACTTGTGCCAAAATCAAATTCAATTGAATAAATTATTAAAATATTGTTCAAACAAAGTCCTGAAAAGTGAAAACAGTAAATGATTGCAAACGGGCAAGAAAGTTTCAAAAACACAAATCTGAACACAGAAATAGACTAAGATTAATTTCTCAAATAATATTCCTTTTGATTTTTACCCATGCATGCTATAAAGTAAAATAAATCTAATAATTGTGCTTTCAAAATGCATGCTTAGCAGTGGCGGCTCCAGAGGGGGGTCCGGGGGGTCCGTGCCCCTATTGAGTGCCTGGCCCCGCAGTGGCCCCCCTGTTGGGACCCTATACTTAATACTACATACCTAACAACAAATGGTTGCCCCCATCCCATGATTAGAAGTTGCCACCCCAACGCGCCCCCCCCCCATTTGCCAAATCCTGGAGCCGCCACTTTACATTTGCATTGAACATCATCATCATTCGGATATTCGGGTATCGGTGTTCACAATGAACTGTTTGACGTCAGACATTCACAAAAAAGCAAACAAGATAAATATTATGCAGTTGGACATGATTCAGATCAACAATTCAATGCAATTTAGTAAAATAAACAATAACTTACACATAATACGATTTTGTTCTTCTAACATTACACAAAAGTCACAACACATTACTTGCAGACAATTACCTTACACTGTATTTTCAACAGCAGCAAATGCAACACGAGAGAGACAAAGTTATAAAAACTCCCATTTGCAATTATTTTCACATAAGCAAAAAATACACGAATTCCTCAGCATAATGTGAAATATTGAAATGACTTTCAATTACTGCAATTCAACCTTAGGAATCAGACCTGTAGTACTTGATACTTGTACTTGAAGGTCAGGTACTTGTACTTGTACTGGAAGTATTGCATACTTGCTACATCTCTGTTAGGAATGTATGTATCAGATTGTATGTATGTTTCAGTGGTTTTCACACAGGCCTACTTAGCCTCCTAAACCACTTAAAATCACATTATTATTATTATTATTATTAATGGCTGGTCTCCTCGATTAAACCCTAATATGGCACTAACTTAAATAAATATAGCAATGTGTGTGCATGTGTGTGTGCGTGTGTGAGTATAATGAGATGGAAATTGATGAAAACTGGTTTGCAATCTTTTGGGGGTGATGACCAACTGAAATCATAGAGCATTGTCTAGTGGGTGGATTTCTCGTTTTTGATATCTGCTCAGTTTGAAGCTCAATATACGCCTTTAAATCTGCAAAGTAACATTGCGAATAACACACATACATGTAACCTGCGACAATGGCGACAAAATAAATTGAAGTGGCAACATCCAACCAACATTAAAGATGGTTTCAACTCTGCCAATATTCTGACTACTTGGCTTCATACAAAAAAAAACAAATAAAATAACCAGTCTATATTATATGACTGATTTTTCTCTTCAAAGCTTAACAAATAATACTGACTTGAAGTCTAATGAAGAAAGGAGAAGAATTATCACAAGGAAACATAACAGAACAAAATGCTTATGCAGCCTCCTCTCCACCTGACTTCAATGCATAACTCAGCCTCAGAATAAATCAGGGTTTAATCTAGGCTCTTTCCGGGGGAGGGATTGCTCTTTTACACCCGGAAATTTCAAATTCCCCAAAGAAATTTTGGCATACTACATCAACTAACAGCAGCCCCTAACTGACTCCCCCCGGCCTTGTCAGTCCCCCCCCCCGGAGTCCAGAGCCTAGATTAAACACTGTAATAAATGCCTGTTGAAAAACACTAAATTCACAAATACTAAACACAATGACATACACAACAACCGAAACAAATTATTACAAAAAGTATTTAATAAACAATATAATCAGTATAATAATAATATATAATATAATCAATATAAACAATATATATCAGCAAGGACAAAACACAAATTCATGAACACATTCACAAACAACAAATTGTTCTGTACATATTTATTTCTGATTTAACACAAAATGCTTTTATGAAAATAATTTCATTCTTAAATTTCCCTAAACTCTCTCCATTAGCTTAATTTGCATTCGAGCTTACTGTAGATGAACCATCAAACCCGTTAAGACCCAGTCAAAATAAGTCTGAAATCAATTCATCTGTCAAATACTGATTAGAATTTTCTGCAGCTAAATTCAATTCATTTGAAAGTTAAGAAGCAATTTGATAATCCTCAGAAACACAAAAGTAACACAAAAGCTGCGAATTCATAATAATAATAATAATATGGGAAAATTTGTCTCGTTCACAGCTGATAAAAATTACTGTCAAAATCTATGAATGTTAAATACAGCTGAAATGGAGACATTACTGGATAAGATGCACAAAACATTCACTAGTCAGCCCAGCTATACATCAGAACACAGGCATAAGAATAAGCAGCTACTGTTGTGCTGCTTTCCAAGGCGCTATAGAAATCCACGAGATTTTACTTACTTACTTACTTACTTACATTACTTACTTAATTACATTACATTACTTACATTACTTACATTACGAACATAAGAATCTTACGTCAACAACATGATAATATATACCAAAATACAAAACGATCAGTGGAGGCAGACTATAGTAAAGGATTAAAATGCTTCAGGAATTCAATATTTGAATTGGCAGAAATCCTAGACAGGCTGGACGTATACAATTCTGGATTCTTTGCCTCTTAAATAGCTCTGCATATTTGAAATTCCCCAGTTTCTTTCTGCAGTGATTTAAAAATCAAGTACAGAAGTACTACACAGTATTTGGACCTGTTTCAGAAGTTATGTTTCAGAATTCTAATCCTCGAGTTTCAAAAGCAGCTTTTCAGTTGCCTTTCAGCAGTGAAGCATCACCAGGCATTTCACCATTAATCAGCTGTATGACATCAAGCAGACTAACAATGGTTGGCAACATTGTACCTTGACTCCAGCTTTATAATCTTCTCAGGTAACACTAGATCTGGAAGAAGGTGTCGTTTCCTTAGATCTTCGCTGCACACAGACTTTCGTCCTTCGTCCTTTGCTGACTCAGCAGTTTTAGAAGTGTCTGATGTAAAACTACGATTAATCTGATGCACCGCACCACGGTCACTTCTGTTAACTGCAAGCTGTCCATCGGTGAAAAATTGAGGCCAATTTACCTCGAAAGAAGCTCCTCTACAGTCGACGTTTTTCAAATTTCTTCTAACTCTGGACACCGTCTCACAAGGACCGAGTCCTTTTCGCAGATCGTATTCGTTTCTCGAGATCCATCGACCGCCGCCGAGGGGAATGATCTCATACTCTTTCCCGCACAGCAACAGGATCTCCACGGACACATCTCCTACGACGTCACCCTTCCCAGCAACACCAGGTTCGAATTCCTCACCAGCTGGTAAATCATAAACACGCAAGTCCAGTGGAATGGAGCAGTCGTCTTCCCTGAATGAAGATGAAGACCCGTGTTTTTCAGTGGAGGCTGGAAGCGAGCACTTAAACACAGGAACTTTTATTACTATCGGACCAGTAGAATAATTCTGACTGCAAGCATCTTCTACTCTAACATAATTTTCGAATAAAACCTCAGAATTCATGCATGTGTTGTCTGATTCTTCCTGCACCGAACCTGAATCACCAGCGGCAGCACCAAGATGTTTCGTTGGAGCCATCTTTCTTGTCTTGTGCAATCCCTCGTGGTCATCGAAAGACAGGTCTACAGGCTGCTCTTGGGCATCGCTGATACATAAATTCACAACTTGCTCTTCGATTTCATCGTTTGCATGATTTGACGCACGGGAATCCGATATGATCTCTAAGTCCAAGCTATTAATGGCAAGATTACTCAAAGCACGATTTCCTCCAATCGCGGAGGAGAAGCAGGATGATGCTGGAGGTTCACAGGTCTCCGTTTCAGCTGCACTAGTAGAAAGCACTTCTTTGTCTCTACACGATGGCCTAACGTCCAAAAGGCTTCCATATGCTTTCGTCGGCAATTCAACTCCGTTAGCTTCGGCCTCTTTTTCTTCTTGAGACCTTTCAGTAGTTCCTCGTGATAAAGTGAGTTGCTTTGGTTCTAAACCGCCTGGAGAGGATGAGGACTCTTTATCTGACATTTGACTCTCTGCTGAACAGTGACTGCCTTGACTGCTGCAATACTGTTGATCATCGATCGTTTCTGATTCTTCGGCACAGCTATCAAAGTCCGTTAACTGAAACAAAATGAAACGGAATAAATCATCATAACTGCACTCTTTTGAAAATGTTGCCACTGCTGCACCATATTTTCAAAACTAGGTAAATATTTTTGGAAAATTTGAAAGAATGGTCAAAGTAAAAAATTGTGGGAGATTTAAATTGCTGACATATTCAGTACAGAGCAGAAGAAACTCGAAGTATGCAAGTCAGATTAAACTCAAGTACTGTTTTGGATTTTCATTTAAGTGCCTTTTGATAAAAGAACTATTCTTCCAAACATCTATCTTTTCTTCAGTCTTAACATCCTTATCTCAATGTCACTCAAGACCATTGTCGGGCAACCAGTGTGTCACGACACCCTGGGGTGCCGCTAGAGATTTCAAGGGTGTTGCGAAAATTTTTTGGAATGTTACAAATTTTTTTACAAAGAGAAACTGATAAATGTGTACGAAATTGACGAAACACAGGATAACCAGCCAGAGTGAGTGGTGGCCAGCAAATTCTTCCTTACTTACTTACATTTAACTTTATGTATGTGTAGCATAATATTTCCTAGCCTTAATTTTGGCTTAAAAATACAAATGATATAATATTATGTTCCTTAAAAATATAAATTTCTTCATCTATTGAATGTATAGATTCTATACAAACTATATACTAACTATTTTATAGTTTTTTATACTGTACGAACTATACTAGTTTTACCAGGGGTGCAGTGGTGGAAATTTTTTTATCAGGGTGCCTGGGACCGAAAAGGTTGCCCAACCAGAGATATTTCTAGGATTGTGAATTTGGGGGGTGTGTCGACCTCAAACTGGGGGTGTCCGGAGCTAATTAGCATGCATTTTGTATGCATACCATTGTCACATTACCAAATTTGGGGGTGTCGACCTCAAATTGGGGTGTTAGGGGGTGTAAAAATATTCCTGTGCCCAACTGTCCAAGACTTACTTCATCTTGGCCTTTGGCATCAAAGTAGGTGGTGCCTCTTTGACGAATAATGGATTTGTCTCGAATGATACGGTTGATGGAACTTATGCTTGGTATGTTCTTCTCACTGCATATGCCATCTTCCAATAACCTGTTTGCACAATCACATCAACCGAAATTTAAACAATTCTAACTCCAAAATAAGCCCAAGAGATGGCATGACATCTGAATTCATTTTAGAAAAAAACATAGAATCCGTAAGACATGGACATTTCACATAATATTAATGCAGAGCCTGCAATTGTAGCACTGTCTGGGATCCTTTGAAGTACCGCTGTCAATTGAAAGCATGGGACAAATTCTTCTGTTTGTCAGCATCTAGGGTTGATCTGACAGCCAATTCTAACTCAAAATAAATCCTGAGTTTTGTTTTTTCTCAATGATATTTGCTAAATAGGTTAATTAAATATAAGTAACTGACAGAATGAAACTGTCCATTACTACAACATATAGAGTGGACCAGTCAGGGGGGGGGGGAGTCAGTAAGCAGTGATCAAAAATACCTCCCCTCCCACCTTATAAATGCCACATTGCTGTTTTGAATGAAAGACTTCTTGTGTGAAAAAGAAATTAGTGGCAGTAAATGGTAGTAGTGGCTTCTTCTTGTATATACAGTAGCTCTGCCAATTAATAGTCCACGGGAAAATTAGTTGTCTGCCATTTATCTGTTCTTACCGTTGTCTTATTTCCCAAGCAAACATCTGTGGATCGGCAATCTTGCATTGACGAACACGGTTCACAACATCGAGGGTCGTGACCTTTGGCTTACTGCCCCCAATCTGACCTGGATTAATTGAACCTGTCTTACGAAACCTGCATTAAACAAGAAATGCATTTTAAGACGCAAGCAAGTGAACAGTACAGCACTGTATTTAAATGCATGATACAGAAATCCCAAAACAGCTTATTCATGATTCACATGATTTGGAAATTTAATTAATTTTTTCAAAGTCTTCTCAAATCTTTACAAATTATCATGAGATAATAGAAGTCACAAGAACAGAGATTGACCTACATCCCTTAGAAGGTAATCCATAATAATCAGATGCAAAGAGAAAGATAAGGGACAAAATTTCAATGTAACAATGACACATTTAAACAACAGTTTAAAATAGACAAATATGGTCAAGCATAAGCAATGCATTTTTGGAAAAAATATTTCCCGGTATGCAAACGTAAAATGTTCAAATTTTTAGTGCGATGATGTGACAAAACTACAAACTTTTAAGGGTTTTCCGATCTGCTATACCATCAGTGGCGGCTCCACCGGGGGGGCCAGGGCCCCCCTATTGAGTGCCTGGCCCCCCCAGTGGCCCCCCAGTTGGGACCCTATACTTAATGCTACATACATTAAACAACAAATGGTTGGCCCCCATGATTAGAAGTTGCCACCCCAACGGCCCCCCCACTTGCCAAATCCTAGAGCCGCCACTGTATACCATCACAAAAAACACTGGCTACAATATTCCAGTAAATTAAAAACATTTGGATAAACATAATATATCAAAGTGAAATAATCTCAGTGATAAAAGTAAGATACCAGGCACCAGTAAAATTTACCTAGAAAATAGCTGGAGTTACTCCAATCAAACTGACCTGGTCACCATTTCTAGATATGTATCAATCATGCTGTCATAAAATTTGTCAAATGCAGCATTTAAGAGTCTAGAAACTGTGGTTTACATTGTTACTCAAGTTTGCAATGCGAATAAACTTTGAGGTTAACCCCTTAACTGGGGATCCCGGATATATCCGTCCATTTTACATTGATTTACAGTTAAATACATGGTTAAGGGGTTAATTCATCATAATTCATCTTCATTGTGTATTGGCATCTACTGCAGTTATTTCGCTTGTAACACATGAAGAAATCTGTTATCCCTGTTACATCAGGTGAACTTTTGTACCTGATACCTTTGATAGAATGGCAATAACTTAGTAACCCCTGTTGAAAATAAATTGCAAAATATGTACCAGTAACAATGTGTGCAAATGGACATCTATATGTACTAAAAGTGCTTGAAAATATATCATCAGGTCTGTGAAAAATTTGGAAAAACCGAACGGGAGTGACAACCACTCCATAGCAGTGCAACTGTTAAGATTGAATTTGACCTGTTGAGTATTTTGCTGACACAGCCGTGTGAAACTTGCAACTGTCTGCTGATCTCACACGGACGAATTCCCTGCATTGCCAGTTGCAGGATTTGAAATCTCAGGAAGTCCGGAAGAGGGCGGCCGTTGGTGAAGATACGTCCATATTGATTTACATTTTTTCCAGCTGAAAGCGGCAAAACAAATCCACCATTTAAAGAAAAACTATTTGACAAATCCAAAGGTGCTAATAGATGGTACTTCCACACATGATAACGGTCTCTTTGGACACTCCCAGTTAGATGAAAGAGAATAATTAGTGTATGAAGTTAACAAACATAATGCTTGGTAAAATCAAAGCTGCAGGAAGATTTTTGAAAAATTCAATCCTTTAGCTCATGGACAGGCAATTACTGTATGGTCAAAATTTACATGTCGTACAGAATTCCTCAGTGGGCCACTCTAAAGCCTCCAGCGGGCCTGATGTGGCCCGTGGCCGTACGTTGCCCGCCCCTGCTTTAGCTTCTTGGCAGGAGATTGAAGCAGCAAAAACTAAGTCAATCAAAGAAAAGCTATATACAATAACAGTGAATTTATATGACTCTGGGCATAATAATCCCACAACATCATATAAAACAGAAATGTCAAACAACGTGCAATGCAATATTCATAATAAGAACTCTTGTAGCCTGATCAACAATCACTAGATGTCAGTTCAGCTGACTGACTGCTTGCTGCCTTATGGCTTATGATGCCCGGTCCAGCACTGGTCAAAATAATGAATGGTCTCATTCAGGTATGAAACACGCCACTGCTATCTCTGAATAAATTTTGTAACGGAGGATTCATAACACTATGCAGTAGTCAGCACTGGTCATTTATTTTCTATGACTGGATCAAAGTGTACATGTATGTATCTGTACTGGTAATTTAGTCTTATCCAGTCATCCACCTTCATCCCACAAGAAGGGAGGAATCTAACGCTGGTCTCTCTCTCTCTGTCTGTCTGTCTGACTGACTTACTACCTCTTAAACCAAGTCAGCTTACCGTACACTAGGGTTCTGTTACATTGTCGTCGTCCGAGTCGTTGCCTTTATCACTGCTAAACGTAAATTGTGCACAAACTATATCAGCAGTTACCTTCACTTTATACTCAGCGGTGCCTAAGATTCAACAAATTCATTCAGTTATAAGTGAGTTTTCTTCACGACTATACCCAGTGTTTATTCTAGCCACCTAGACATGGGGAGGTTTAGCATTTTTGGGGGAGAGCAGACATTGTGGAAGTCATACTACTTGCCAAAATGTCAAAAAAATTGGGGGGGGGGAATTTCAAACTTGGGGGATTCCCCTCCCCCAGAGAAGCTCTAGAATAAACACTGACTGTACCAATTTCATACATCAATGTTATTCCACTTAAAGATGTCACGTGGATCCAGTTAATACTGGTATTCGTTAGAATGTCTTTAAAACTAACCTCTTCCTGGATTTGAATGTTGACAGAGTTCATCCGATGACTTCTGATCTGAACCGTCATCATCAAAGTCCTCCTCCTCCTCCTCTTCTCCTTTCACGATATCACAGAGTTTGTTTGTCTCCATCCTTAATATTACGTTACTGTCCATAGCCAGCTTCTTTTCGGGTCGACTGCTGCCATTTAGCAAATTTGCAACCTGCGCTCCATCTTTCCGTTCATCACTTGGGGGGCGATTCCGTGACAGGTCAAGAACTTCAGCGCTGAAAACCGGCGGAACGGAAGTCCCTGCAATTCTGTAATCTGATTTGGAAACAGAATAATTCAGACGGTAGCAGTTCGGAACAATTTGTGGCGGAACGACGGCAGGTGAAGCTCCCGGTGAGGAATGGCTGATTTCGGTCGATGGTAGTCTACTGACAACTGGAAATGCCAAAGGAGTGGCCGGCAAATGTCTTGAGTTCAAATTTCTTGAGTGTGTTGATTCCATAACTATACAAATCCATAAGCTTACCAAGTAAATACCAAACCAGGTATATACCTATATATATGCATATATACATATACCTATATGCAGAATCGAAAACAAGTTAGTTAACTGAATTGGAGAGGTACCAATGATCATAAGATAAAGGTTTTGTAGCAAAGGTCTTCAGATCCATCATTAGGCAATTATCAACACTGAATGGTACCTTCAGAACTTTTAGATTCGATTTATTTAACCAGGAGCATTAAGACTGATGTTCTGATAACCTTAACTTCCAAAGTGCCCACAATTTTATCTATGACTTTAATCAATACCGGACACAGCTGAGGCATAAAATAAACACAAATTATAGTGAATATTTTTCATATACAATAAAAATGCAAGAGAAAAACTCAAGTAGCTTTCATACATGGCCTTCACTTTTGTGAATTGTTGAATATGACAGACACTATTTCTGACCATAACCATAACACATAAACTATATTACAGCCAATAAATTACAGATAATTATTAATTATTATTCACTCATCATACAGTGATTCTGTAGCATAGACAAAGCAATATCACAAATACATATAATGCATGTAATGTATACAAATATACAAATACATATAGTGCATGTAATGTATACAAATATACAAATACATATAGTGCGTATACTTCAATATGCATTGTGGCACAAAGATACAACTTTATGACAAACTCTATGATGGAATATTTGAATAAACAACATCAGTACACAGTTGTCAGCAGTGAATTAACAAGCATTGAATTGAGATTTGTACAAATGCAATATAGGGTAGAATGTTGCAACCTTTAGGGAAGACTCGAAAGTCTGAAAAACAAAATTTGCTACCTATTCCCCACAGAGGGGGTCATGCTTGACCAGCGGGGGGACAACCCCTCAAAACCCTCTGACAGATCAAACATTGTACCCGTCTTATTCTCTTCGTAAAGTCTACCGAATGTCGAGGACACATTGAACATACTGTACATCCGCTACCAATGTCCACTCGTGTCGCAGTACTCGTGTCCGGGAACTGGAAAGACAAGAACGCCATCCTATTGACGTTTCCAAATCAAAGGTTCAGCCAAGCACACAGGAGTCGACCAGACATTTCACACATCCAGTCAGGCGTCCACACTCGTCCATCGTCGACTGTACCGAGCGGAGGATAGGCCCTAAATCGCGCATCCGAACAACGGTCAACTGCATCTGATGCAGAAAGAAACGGATTCGTCTCCATCAGCAGCAGCAGCAGCAGCAGCAAAGCATCACGTAAAGTAACAGACCTTCAGGGTGGGGGGGGGCAAGATCTTAGCCGAATAAAGTCCATATACAGTAATTGACGAGGCCCTCCTTGTAACAAGATCTCTGTTATTCCTGTCCTTCATATAGGGCCATAATTCTGACAAACCACTTTCAAATATAGTAACTATTTTAACACCTTAAACAAGTTGGCTGCAACTATTTTCCCAAAACAAAACCCATACTAATATTACTAGGCTTTATGCCTAATCTATCCATCTATCTATCTGTCTATCCATCTAGGTCTATCTATCTATCTATCCAGATGACAGTAACTCGTCAAAGCTGGATCTATCATCCATTACTTGTATAATCAGTGTTGGATTAACTTTCAAGCCTTAGGATTGGAGGGAATGTCCCCCCCACCCCCACTGGTTGGTAAAGCTTTTGCTTTGTAACCTTCTGATATCATCGCCCTCCAAAACTGGTGATCGAAATCTTACGATGGGATTCAAGCCTGCCTTTAGAAAATCGACCACAGCATGCAGCACATAATGAATAGAGTCGCTGAGCAGTACCAGTGAATATTCTACCCACCTAGACGTTTGGGGGGGGGAGTTTTAAAATTTTAGGAGCCAAAACATTGGGGAGGTCATACTACTTGCAAAAATGTCAAAAATGGTGAAATTTCAAACTTGTGGGGGGATTTCCGCCCAGAGAATGCCTAGAATAAACACTGGCTGAGCACGTCCTCACCTCTTCCTGTTATTTGTGGGTGGTCCATCGTTTGCCGTTCCACCGCTCTGATTAGATTCTCTCTCTCTCTCTCTCTCTCTCTCTCTCTCTCTCTCTCTCTCTCTCTCTCTCTCTCGCAGTTACGCCAAACGGAATTTGTCTGATTCGTTCTTTTCGCGAATCAAACTTTTCCTCTGTCGTCTGACTGCACTCGATAGAAAAAGTCTCTTTTTCCGGTCACCAAACGACGACGACGACGACGACGACGACGACGACTGCGTCCTCCCAGAAGCATCTCTCCGTCTTCTCTGCCTCTGGTGTTGGCTTCCACCCTCCACCGCTGCCGCCGCCGCCACCGTCACCACAGCAGCAGCAGCAGCAGCAGCAGCTGAATCCACCGTGGCGGCCACCGCCTCCTCCTCCTCCTCCTCCTCCTCCTCCGCATCAATGAAAGATGCACAGCGGACCGCATCACTAATTCTGTTCCCATGGTAACGGACCGTGCACGGTTGG
Organism: Metaphire vulgaris; assembly: GCA_018105865.1. Classification (NCBI taxonomy): domain Eukaryota; kingdom Metazoa; phylum Annelida; class Clitellata; order Crassiclitellata; family Megascolecidae; genus Metaphire; species Metaphire vulgaris. The sequence goes on along the minus strand of CM030847.1, from coordinate 1,375,277 downwards.
GTGGCCAGTAGCCGGCGACGACGACCGACAGAGCGATCAAAAAAGGAGAAGGGAAGGAAAGAGACTGCAGATGACGAAGAGAGAGGAGGAGGAGGAGGAGGAGGAGGAGGAGAAGGAGAAGGAGAGGGAGGAGGCGATAGGCGTGACTCCTTTGTGACAGTTGTCGTCGGCGTGTCAACTGCGTCGTACGCGTGCCGGGCGGCTGTTACACTCTGTCGCTCGCTGACCACACCACCTGTTTCCGCATGGCAACACCTACACGTACACCGCCCGATACCACCGGTCCACCGGTCCACCGGTCCACCGTAGACATTCGGTCATATTGAAATGCAGCGGAGAAGGTGTCCTTTGTTCGCGCATGCGCCTGGCACATTCGGATCCCGAAACACGTCGACGAGGAGGAGGAGGAGGAGGAGGAAGAAGAAGAAGAAGAAGAAGAAGAAGAAGAAGCGTCGAAGAAAACTATTGATTAACTCTGCAGATACCGGAGCGCTCGTCAACCTTGGTACCAGAGGCGTAGCCAGGAATTTGATTGGGGGGAGGGCGTATAAATATTTTGGGTGGGTATAAATCTGAAATATAACCCACATAAACCATATAGACCACATATAACCACATGTAAATCACATACAAACTTTAAAGTAGACTGATTTTGGGGGGTATATATACCGATATACCCCCACCCCCGTCGCTACGCCCCTGCTTGGTACCGCCGGGCGGTCGAAAGTCGAAAGATAATGCCTGACAAACGATGGAAATCATTTGGTTGTACAATTGACGACTTTGCCCAAATGGTGAAACTTAAAATTCACTGAGCAAATGCAATGATTAAGTAGTATGGCTATTAAATTTCAGTATTAAAATCTGAAAGAACCGAGGTCTGGAATCCACTCCAGTTGTCCATAATGGGAGGTCGACCCCGCACCGCCAAATGTAAATGTCGGGGAGCAAGCCCGGTCAGAAAACCGGTCGTGTCCTCATTTCTCAACAGAAAACACACTGGCCTATCAGACTTTTCGGGACGCTGATGGTCAGTGATGGATGAAGCGAAATAAAACTAGTGCTGACCTTTTTTGCTTGTCGACCTTTTTAAAATTGATACGAAAAAGAATGCCTGTAGAGTATAGACCATCAACTCTGCACGAGACACAGCTAAATGTTCAAAATGCCGCGTTCATTTATTACGTTACGCCGTTTTTTACTTCCACCACTCACTTCCACTAATGCCCTGTTAGGAATACAGCGTCTAACTGGAATCAGGAACGCAGCCAGGAATTTTATTGGGGGGGAGGGTATAAATATTTTGTGCGGGTGTAAATCTAACTATATTTAATTTATGTAAATCACATAAAAACTTTAAGGTAGGCTGATTTTGGGGGTATATATACCGATATACCCCCCCGTTGATACGCCCCTGACTGGAATTCGAACCCCCCTCCACACTCGTATGCGTTACATAGCGAGCGAATGATCAGCACAGAAAGGACGGATGAATGAATGAATGAATGAATGAATGAATGAATGAATGAATGAATGAATGAATGAATGAATGAATGAATGAATGAATGGCAACGTTGATGTCCATCCGGAGAGCATCCGTCATCCTGCAATGGAACACCATATGCTTAACTTTCTCTTTCAGGCACCATTACTGAACTGATCCCCCCACCTCCCCCGCCCGCCTCCCGCCCCCTCCTCCCCCACCGTTCGGTCTTGGCAGACGTCGGCGCCCGCGTGTCACTTGTTGGCCTCCTGCTTCCATAATCACACCACGTCACACAAAGCCACCTGTTGGCCCGCTTCCACCACGTCACACACCGAACCACCGAGGCACACAAAGCAGCCCCGCCCCAGTTAACCCCCCCACCCCCGCCGCCCGCCGCCCGCCGCCCGCCCGCCGCCGCCGCCACGGCGATCCATACGGTATCACGGCCGCCGCCGCCGCAGCAGCAGCAGCGGCGGAAGCTCTGCCGACGACTGCCTCCGAAGTAAAGTGGAATTATAGGGAACGCGAACTCTGTGCGGCGCCGCGTTCGGAGCGTGGTGCGCATTTTGAGCGACAGTATTTAATTGAGCGACGGGCGAAAACACCGAGGATTACTGCCGCAGATTAGAAGCAATCAACAATTTATGCGGGTGAATCAGTCTCTTACGACCCCCACCCCACCCGCCCGCCCGCCCGCCCGCCCGCCCGCCCCCAACGAGAAGCTTAGCCTTAGACACGCCGGCGGCCATCTCACACGGGAACAACCGGCCAACTGGTTGGTGCTCACTACGGCGACCTGTCAGCACGACCTTTAACCGCCGAAGCTGACCAGCGAAACTTAAGCGATTGGAATGATGGATGGCAGAAGAGGGGAAGGAAAATGGAGAGAGAGACACCGATGGATAGATGTTGCCGTTGAAGCAGCAGCAGCAGCCTCGATTCCATGTCTAAGTGCTAAATTCCTATAGGCCCTAAAGCTAGGCAAGACTACATACTGACCACATGTAAAGTGACTAAAGTCACTAAAGTAACGTGAAAAACGCTGATAATTATTAATCAGTATGCTGGGATCTTAGAGGGAAGACGTCCGAAGGTTACATCAGAGATATTTTTACACTCCCCCCTCCAACAGCCCCCAACCTGAGACCGACACCCCTCAATCGAGGGATATTTTGACACCCCAACACCCCTCCCCGAATTTGAGACCGACACCCCCTCCCACCCAATCTGAGCTAGGGATTACCTTTTTGCTTGTCAGGCTTTTTGGGCACTTTTAAAAGTTTTTTTGCTTGTCATACTTTTTCCAAATTCCAACACCCCCCCCCCCCAATTGTCCCGACCCTCCTCCCAATTCAAAATCCTAGAAATAACCCTGGTCATTACATTCAAACCATCCGTCATAAATCTCAAACTCCAAACAACACCTAATCATATTATCTTGTTTTATTTAATCTAACTACTATTATAACACCAAATAAGACTGATAAAGGCAAATTTCTAGCAGGCCACTGATAAGCAATAGTGTGCAAACTTTTTTTGAACTTGGCAAACAAATCTTTCAAACTTGAATTCTCTCCTTTCGTAGATGCTACCCTATCAATGTTCCAGATGAAAAAAAGAAGACAACGAAGCAATGACAGCGAATATTTCTAATACAAATGCAGTTGAAAATTACCAAAATTATTTGGCAGAAAACGAACAAAACACATAGGTCTTTGGACTGGACTTCAATGAAGCTCAACATTGAAAGGACATTGCAAAAAGCATCACATACGACGTCCTGTGCAAAACTATAACAATTACAATAGAAGACACAGGATGCATTTACACTGTAGTATCTTTGCAGCTGGTCTACTGGTAAATCAAATTTGTCTAAATGCATAGAACGTCCAAGCTGGCAGCATTACATTATTACTAAAGTCCAGTGGCGGCTCCACCGGGGGGCCAGGGGGGCCCGTGCCCCCTATTGAGTGCCTGCCCCCCAGTACCCCCCCCCCCCAGTTGGGACCCTATACTTAATGCTACATACATAAAACAACAAATGGTTGGCCCCCCATGATTAGAAGTTGCCACCCCAACGGCCCCCCCCCCACTTGCCAAATCCTAGAGCCGCCACTGCTAAAGTCATCTAAATGATTACACGATGACAGGGGGAAATGCATGAAATAGTATAAGCAGTAAAGTAACAAATATCACAGAACAAAAGACTGCTACACACTAACGCCATTGACTGTACGAGAACGAGGGACATCAAGGAAATGAAAGACCGCCCGAATATCTTGTGGATAGGTCGATAATAGCATAGTAGGTCGATCGAAGGAAGAGCCGCGTATTAGGATATCTGGTTAATTATACAACAGGTCTTATAGACATCAAAAACAAGTTTTATCATTAAATTGCTGTGTGAGAAAAGCCAATTGAAGACCTGTTAAGTTAGAGGGTTTATTGGGCTTTGATATCGAACATTCTAATCTATTTGAAGAAATTCTTCGACAAAATCCACATTTTCCTCTTGTTCCCTCTTCACTGCTTTAAACTTTGCAATAATAATCAATAATATCATTCTCCATTTCGATCTACAGGGTTCGAAATAGAGCACCTCCCAGCCATTTCATACAACACACTAGCGCCATTGGCTGTACGAGAACGAGGGACAATCAACTAAATGCAAGTCCGCCAGAACATCTTGTGGATATAGTAGGTCGATCGAGGGAAGAGCCGCGTATTAAGATCTCTGGTTAATTATAGAACAGGTTTTATAGACATCAAGAACAAGTTTTATAATTAATTCGCTGTGTGAGAGAAGGCCTGTTGAATAGAGGGTTTATAGAGCCTTGATATAGAAAAATCTAATCGATTTGAAGAAATTCTCCGACAAACTCCACATTTTCCTCTTGTTCCATTTTCATTGCTTTAACCAATACAAGAATAGTCAACAATATCATTATCAATTTCGATCTACAGGCAGTGGCGGCTCCATAGGAGGGGCGGGGGGCCCGTGCCCCCTATTGAGTGCCTGGCCCCAGTGACCCCCTGCTGGGACCCTATGCTTAATACTACATACCTAACAACAAATGGTTGCCCCCCCATGATTAGAAGTTGCCACCCTAACGGCCCCTCACTTGCCAAATCCTGGAGCCGCCACTGTCTGAAAGTACTAAATTTCCTGGAAGATACCGGAAGAAAAGGAAGAGAGGTCAAGATTTTTGGACCTCTGCAGTGAAAACATTCTCTATTGCTGATTCCTGTGTTGTTTGGAAGTAATTTAAAAGCGAATCGGCAAATTGCCTGCTAATGTTTTGGGTGATTTAGCGTGGATTGAAAATACCGAGGCCCCTGATTTCCAGTGTACAGTGTTTTTAGGCCAATAAAACAATGTTGAATATAGCTTTCTGTTCAGCCATCAGCCGTCAGGGTTATTTCTAGTATTCTCAATTGGGGGCGGGGGGGGGGTTGTCGGTAAATTCTGTGGCCCCTGCCCAAAAATCTGACAAGCAAAAAAGTCATCCCATAGCTGAGATTGGGGGGTGTCGGTCTGAAATTGGGGGAGAAAAATTGGTGGTGTAAAAATATCCCTGTACAGGCTACAGAAGTACATTTCTAAGGAGAGATATATTGTGATTTGTGATTGTGCTTAGGAATTTTAGTGACTGATCGAGTAATGGAATTCAAAATCCTTTTAAGCTTTTAACATTATATTTGGCAATGCCATTGTGTAAAGAATTACAATAATCAAGTCTACCGGTAAAGGGCCACAACTGTGATGTCAATTATGAACTGGTCGTTATTACGCACTTATTTAACACCATTTTTAATGTAGCCTACCAAGTTGCTAGATCGATGGTACTTTAGACAAAAATCAGAGTAAGTTATTCAGTCTCGAGCAACCTTTCTTGGTCCCACGCACGGTGAGGCACCCTGATAAAATGAACTTCCACCACGGCACCCTAGTTAGGCTAGTAGGCCTATAGTTAGTAGAGTATAAAAACATGCATAAAATAGTCTAGACTTAAGAGCCTAAATCATAAATATTTAGTCTTGCAATGTACAGTATTCAACTATTTACAATTCCGGAATTTGTGAATTTTGTACAATGTTGAAATGTTGACACTGAACATTAGAGTTATTCATTATGACATACGACTTTGTTAATTGTTACTAACCTGACCTTACAATTCTTGTAAAACTGTTCATATCGCTCTCCGGGTGGGGGAAAAAGTTTGACTTCCCTCGCCTAGACATTTACGTTAGCCAGAGGCGTAGCGACGGGGGGGGGATAAAAGTATATATACCCCCAAAATCAGTCTACCTTAAAGTTTTTGATGTGTTTTAAAGATTTTTAAAGTTCTGAAAGATGTATACCCCCTTCCTCCCCCGCACACACACACACACACACAAATCACATTATGCCCCTCCCCCGATCAAATTCCTGGTTACGCCCCGGACGTTAGTATACGAAAACTGTCGATGATATATTGCCTAATCTCACCCTAAGATCTGAAGTGTTAGCGCCGCCTGGCGTTCGAACCAATAAATAATTGTTTGTACGCAGTTATTTTCGGTTTACCAGAACTCTTATCTCGCTCTTCGTTATGGCTTCCAGGTGATGCCTTCAATACGGCGTTGATTGGCGATAGTACAGCCGTTATGCCTGAGAGGCCAATTTGAAATAGGCTTTCGGGTCTAATAATCATTTTAGCTCGCTGTTGGATTCGTTCGTGTGTAGGCCTAGGCCCACCTGCCGTGATTTCCGAACGCTGCCTTATGGCTGATAGGCCCAAGTGATAACGGTGATTGCAGGGGTATTTTTGACTTCAGCCGAGCAGTGACAAGACACCCGGCGCATTGCTTGGCAAGGTCGGAGATAGGAGCGGACTGACAGGGAACCGAATTATTATCAGACTCACCGTGTACCGGTAGACCAGAGTAGATTTTTTATTTTAGATCAGATTATGGGCTAATATTGTAGCTCGAAAAGGGCGTCTCAAATGATTTTCTTCTGGTAAATGTAGTTGAATGGATTGATTTACACCCACACATTTGCGTAAACTTAGATGAAAAAGTGGGGGCCTAACCCCTATGTCTTCCCCTTCCTTATGGCAGACTCTCAAAAAGTGAGGGGGGCTCGAACCCAGAGGTCTGATAGAAGTCTACGCCTATGCACTCATCTCTTTTTAGATTTCTATCTCCCTTATCTAGGCCTACGTCACGCTGTTCTAGTGCCGTCATAATGGTTTCTCTGGTTAACTTGATCAGTCTTCTTGTAAACACAACATTCCAATTAGAATTGGCTTCTCTTTTAAATTAGGTCTGTATTCGTTTAAAAAATGTCTTTACTGCATCTGATCGTTTCATAACATTAATTTTACTTTTATAGGCCTATAAAATCTTTTGAACATTCTTCAATAGGTAGGCCTAAAATGTGGCCTATAGAACCAATCTTGATCTTGATTTAGTTTAGGCTACATGTTTTCGACATCCTCGTTGTCTAAAAACTACTATACAGTAGTAGCCTATGCCTAATTTGATTTTAATTGTTTGGCATCAGATAAAGCAGATTATAATGCGTGGATAGTTGGATACGTTCAAATTAAGCGATGCTGTAGACCAGTGGGCCGTGGCTTGCCAGCTGACCTGCAAGCCGTGAGGTCTGGGGTTCAAATTCCGATTGCTGTTTATGCTTCGTCGGTGGAGGCAAAGGACGAGAGAAAGAGGCTGGCAGCCTGCCTCCTTCATTCCGCCGAAACCATGAAAGACTGAAGGGCTGACCCTTCAATGTTACTGAAGACACTGAGTCTCTCCGCTATGATGATAATAGTGGTGGTAGCGACGACCATACGATGATGCTGCTGCTGCTGCTGCTGCTGCTGCTGATGATGATGATGATGATGATGACGACGACGATGATAAGTCTTTTATTACGATATTTTTGTGTTTTGAAATACAATTCATTGGCGGTCGGGTATCGTTCGAAGCTATAATAATTAATTAATGTCTGGTAATTCTGGAGATTCGGCCGAGTGCATATTCGGCGCCGATCAAAGATTAAATGATGCATTTTCTCAGTTTTAGCAAAACGTTGCTCAGCAGCTGCATGGGCCGTCGTTGTCGCCGACGAGACGCCGAAGCCTTTTGTTGTAGGCCTAGTTGCGGAAGTGAGGTCCGTTGGAGCTGTAGGGCCTGTGCCTTTCGAATGGGGGCGCTCTCGTCTATTATGATGCAGACCGCTGGGAACTGAGTCTGACATAGGCTTAATCAGGCCATTAGTCGCATTTCTCTGCATCCACTGTTCTTCTGCATAACTGTCTCTGTCTGTCTGTCTGTCTCTGTCTGTCTGTCTGTCTCTGTCTGTCGGTCTCTCTCTCTCTCTCTCTCTCTCTCTCTCTCTCTCTCTCTCTCTCTCTCTCATACACGAAATCCTGTGCATATAAATACAAATTACCTTCCCGATCAGTTCCGTTCCGCGCTTCAATCTTTTCTTGCAGGAACGTGTTTCTCAAACACTACTCAGCTATAATACAATTTTTTATATAGCGCTAGCTACACGTGATCGAACTGCTTTGTGCGCCGCATGGCTGCCACTTGGATAATGGTTTCGGATCCGACGACGGGCGAATTACAAGCGTGCCTCCCTCAGCGGCGGACCGACGCAAGATGGCGCGTCGAGGAAAACCCGAGCATAGCAGAGAACGTCGCGCTACTGCATGGGAAAAGCAAAAAATGAAAGAGTCGTCTTTCGTCTAGATCATTCTCACCTGAATAATCGTTATTTCCTATTGTTTACTGGCGGTCAGCGCCTAGTGAAAAAGGCAGCGATGTGAAGAGAGGGAGGGATGGAGGGAGGAGGGCAGAGACGCCGTGAACCACGGACGGATAGCGGTGGTATATAGACCAGCTACAATCTGTGTTGCTATCCGAGAGCCTGAAATGCAATTCATTCGTCATTTCGCTCAGAGAGCTGCTGTCGAATTTTTTTAAGTGTTGGACTTTACGGGAAAGGACAGCTGCCGTCGACGTGAAATGACACGAGCATTATCTTCAGGAGCGCGTTCGATCTCTGTCCGACAACCGCAATAAGGCCAAATAATTGCGGTATAGATTTAGAAGAATAGACCTCCGTCATGCTGGGAGAGGATCAATGCGCCCGGTACTAAGGCGGCGAAACACATCGGTCTTGCGTTGGGAAGGGGGGGGCAGGGGGGCATTGAATTTCGAAAAAA